>JBBDGP010001046.1:3600000-4200000 GCA_037952835.1 Lithobates septentrionalis
TGGGGCACACAGTAGAGCACATTACAGGGCACACAGTAGAGCACAACAGGCTGTACACAGCAGGGCACATCACAAGGCACATTACAGGGCAAGGGGCACAGAGTAGGGCACATAAGGGGGTACACAGCAGGGCACATCACAGGCCATGGGGCACGCAGTAGGGCAAATAGCAGGGCACAAACCAAAACACAGGGCACACAGTAGAGCACTGGGATCCTCCAGACTTAACACAGTGTCTCTCAGGGTAGCCATCAGGGGCGAAGGCGACACAGTGGGGGTGGAGGACACAGGAAGACACCGTGGGGGGGGGGGTGGCACAGGGGGACACTGTAGGTGGGTGGGTGGCACAGGGGGACACTGTAGGTGGGTTGAGGGCACAGGGGGACACCATGGGGGGATAGAAGACACAGGGGGACACTGTGGGGGGTGAAGGGCACAGGGGGTCACCGTGGGGGGTGGGTGAAGGGCACAGGGGGACACTGTGGGGAGGTGGAGGGCACAGGGGGACACTTTGGGGAGGTGGGGGGCACAGGGTGACACTGTGGGGGGGTACAGGGGGTCACTGTGGGGAGGTGGAGGGCACAGGGGGACACTGTGTGGAGGTGGGGGACACTGTGGGGAGGCAGGGGGCACAGGGGGACACTGTGGGGAGGTGGGGGGCTCAGGGGGAAACTGTGGGGAGGTGGGGGGCACAGGGGGACACTGTGGGGAGGTGGAGGGCTCAAGGGGACACTGTGGGGGGCACAGGGGGACACTGTGGGGAGGTGGAGGGCTCAGTGGGAAACTGTGGGGAGATGGGGGGCACAGGGGGACACTGTGGGGAGGTGGAGGGCTCAGGGGGACACTGTGGGGAGGTGGGGGGCACAGGGGGACACTGTGGGGAGGTGGAGGGCTCAGGGGGAAACTGTGGGGAGGTGGGGGGCACAGGGGGACACTGTGGGGAGGTGGAGGGCTCAGGGGGACACTGTGGGGAGGTGGAGGGCTCAGGGGGAAACTGTGGGGAGGTGGGGGGGCACAGGGGGACACTGTGGGGAGGTGGAGGGCTCAGGGGGAAACTGTGGGGAGGTGGGGGGCACAGGGGGACACTGTGGGGAGGTGGGGGGCACAGGGGGACACTGTGGGGAGGTGGAGGGCTCAGGGGGAAACTGTGGGGAGGTGGGGGGGGCACAGGGGGACACTGTGGGGAGGTGGAGGGCTCAAGGGGAAACTGTGGAGAGGTGGGGGGCACAGGGGGACACTGTGGGGAGGTGGAGGGCTCAGGGGGACACTGTGGGGAGGTGGAGGGCTCAGGGGGACACTGTGGGGAGGTGGAGGGCACAGGGGGGCACTGTGGGGAGTTGGGGGGCACAGGGGGGCACTGTGGGGAGTTGGGGGGCACAGGGGGACACTGTGGGGAGGTGGGGGGCACAGGGGTACACTGTGGGGAGGTGGGGGGCACAGGGGGACACTGTGGGGAGGTGGAGGGCTCAGGGGGAAACTGTGGGGAGGTGGAGGGCTCAGGGGGACACTGTGGGGGCACAGGGGGACACTGTGGGGAGGTGGAGGGCTAAGGGGGAAACTGTGGGGAGGTGGGGGGCACAGGGGGACACTGTGGGGATGTGGAGGGCTCAGGGGGACACTGTGGGGAGCACAGGGGGACACTGTGGGGAGGTGGGGGCACAGGGGGACACTGTGGGGAGGTGGAGGGCTCAGGGGGAAACTGTGGGGAGGTGGGGGGCACAGGGGGACACTGTGGGGAGGTGGGGGGCTCAGGGGGAAACTGTGGGGAGGTGGGGGGCACAGGGGGACACTGTGGGGAGGTGGAGGGCTCAGGGGGACACTGTGGGGGGCACAGGGGGACACTGTGGGGAGGTGGAGGGCTCAGGGGGAAACTGTGGGGAGGTGGGGGGCACAGGGGGACACTGTGGGGAGTTGGGGGCACAGGGGGACACTGTGGGGAGGTGGGGGCACAGGGGGACACTGTGGGGAGGTGGGGGGCACGGGGGGACACGGTGGGGGGCACAGGGGGACACTGTGGGGAGGTGGGGGGGCACAGGGGGACACTGTGGGGAGTTGGGGGGCACAGGGGTACACTGTGGGGAGGTGGGGGGCACAGGGGGACACTGTGGGGGGCACAGGGGGACACTGTGGGGAGGTGGGGGGCACAGGGGGACACTGTGGGTGGGAAGCTGTGCAGCAACTTTTCAATAGCAGCATGTGGTACAAGCTGCTGCACTTTCCTTCCTAGATGCAGAGTAGCGCGGGAAGCGGCTGTATACAGACCTCTCGTGATGCGCTCCTCCTCCTCGCCGGCCCCTCCTCTTTTCTGTCCGTCCGAGGTGATGACAGATACAAGCACCTGGGATGGACGGGAGGGAAGGAGGGGCCGGCGGGGGGGAGGAGCGCATCACGAGAGGTCTGTATACACTGCAGTCTCTTAGCAGTGAGCAGGGACCCGATCTGCCCGTCAATCACAGCTAGCTGACGGGTAGTTCGGGCCCCGAAGTGAAAGCTGCCATGGGGCCCCCTACTGGCCACGGGCCCTCGGTCAGCGTTCGAACTGCCCGATGGTCAGTCCGCCCCTGCTGCTGGGAGATCTGTTGTTGCTGCTGGGGGGGGGGGGTCTAATGTTGCTTGGGTGGATATTTTGTTACTGGGTGTGACATTTTGTTGTGGGTGGTTCATGTTGCTGCAGGGAATCTATTGTTGTTGGGGTGGAGTCCATTGTTGCTGGGGGAGTCTATTGTTGTGTGGGGATCTATTGCTGGGATTCTATTGTTGCTGGCTGCAGGGGATCTATTTTACTGCTTTTCTTTTTATCATTAACATCTTCCATACAAATGATTTAGCACCACAAAATGATACTTGGTTCTGTATTCTCTAAACGGGGCAGTACTGGTAGGTGGGTAGGGGGTGGAATCAAGGGACGGTGGTCAGAGGTGGGTAGGGGGCAGAGACAAGGGGGTGACTCAGACGGGAGGGAGCTCCTGCACCTATTCTCCGAGAAAAAAAGCCCTGGTTACACATCACAACCACTGACATCCCAGCTGTAATCTTTTCAGACAAAGTGTATGTATAGCCATTTTTATTCAATTATATTTTTGGACCCCAGTCAAGTTTTGCTATCTGGCTCTCCAATGGAGGGTTTTTCCTTCACCATCTGTTTTTGTGACACAGATTTACCAGACAGGAAGTGAGGGATTGCAGATTTTCCCTCATTTCTTAGAGATAAAAAAAGTGTCACCAGGACAAGAAGTCAGTTGAGTCTCTGAGAGGTTCTTACTGTTACCCACTCCTTCATACAGTAGAAAACATTTTTGGTTGAAGATATTCTTTAAAATACAGCTGTAAAAATATTGAGAGGTGGATAAGGAAGTTTTTCTCTAACAAAGAACCAGTCTGGGTCTATAATATACATGTGTAGACCATTTACTTATTTCCTAATTTGCAACCTTTTTAAAGCTGGGTACACATGGGCCAAAAATCGTCCATAAGTAGTTGGTTCAGTAGGAACTGGCCGACTTTTGACCCATGTGTACAGCTCTTTGTAAAGCAGAAGCCAGGCTCGTGACGGCTTCTGTCAGATGGGCATGCTGGAAAACCAGCATCTGATCAGTGCTGGCAGCAACTGATCACTTTGTGCAGGGGGGATGTGTAAGTTTTCATTCGGCCTGCTGGGTTGATTGAAAATAAAACTTCCCATGTGTACCCAGCAATAGACTCAAATTCTATAGTTTTGACTGGCCAGCTTGTAAACAGTGCTGTGACTCTAATAAATTTAGTTGTGTGGAGGAGAGAACAGAAAGATGACCTTATCAGTGACCTGAACATAAAAACAAAAGTACAGAAGCACGGGATCCCGTTAAAACATAGCAGCAGTCCAAAGATGCCCCTGCTGATCTGTGTCCACTACCAAAAGCACCTACAATGGTCACGTGAGCATTAGAACTGGACCACAGAGCAATGGAAGAAGGTACCTGGTCTGAGGAATCACATTTTCTTTTACATCATGTGGATGGCTGGGGACATGTGCATCGCTTTACTGGGGAAGAGATGGCACCAGGATGCAGTATGGGAAGAAGGCAGACTGGCAGAGGCAGTGTGATACTTTAAGCAATGTTCTCTTGGGAAGCTTTAGGTCCTACAATTCATGTGGATGTTACTTGACACATATCACCTATCTAAACTCTTGCTTATCAGGTACACCCCTTCATTGAAATGCTTATATTTACACTTAGGCCTTATTCACATTGGCGCATAGGCCTGTACAGTGCAAAATGAAGCATTTGTCTTTGCATGTGGAACCTCCTGAGCTGCAGGCAGCCTGCGTTAATGAGTGGATACGCAGTGGAAGTCTGAACTCCAGGCAAGTGCAGGTTTCCCTCTGTCCTGTAGATGACACTTTGCCATTATTACAGACGGAGTGGAGTCTGATCGGTAGATGTCCCCTCATGGACCCTGTCAGACTCTCAGAGAAGTCAGTTGACCGATTGGTTGCTGTAATCTTTCAAGATTTTAGGCACCATCTTGGTGCAGTACCTTATATAATAGTACCTGCATCATTTGGGCATGCCTAGAGCGAGGGGTAGATCAGGAACAGAGACTTTGCTAGTGATGGAAAATTTGTAGCACTTGGAGAGGTTCCTTTCAAGTAGGGCCATAACAGGGACAACACCTGCCTAGAGTAAACATCTGGGTATCCAGAATAGCAAAATGGGGCTCTTCCCAGCAGTATTACATTGCCGTCCCGGTAGACCACAAACCCCAACCCCTCCAACAGAAGCTCTTCTTTGGTAATAAAGGCCCAAGCCTGGTAACACTGTATAAAAACCAACTGTAATATTGCCTCCTCTCTTTGCCTACAAGATTTAGTCATTGTGTATTACCGTTCACCTACATACAATATTCAAGATAATTATTACAAATAAAAAACTGTGTGTGGTCTCTTCCTTATCAGTACCTTGGGCCTAGACCCAGTCTACAGGAGGGTGTGAGGTCATGAACACACACTGGTGGCCTTTAGAGTTGGGCTTAATTATGCCTCTGCATGCCTGTCAAACTAAGCTATACGCTGGAGTCCATACAGCTGCTATGTATCCATTCATTAACACAGCCTGCCTCTATATACTGTATATAAACAAATGCCTCATTTATGCTGTATGAGCCTCTGTGCCCATGTGATAGAGGCCTTAAAATAAAGATGTTTTACTACTTTTTTACCATTATAAGTTATTTGGTTATCAACACAAAAACAATATTTACTGCACAAGAAAATAGCATAGAGCCAATCAGAGTCCATATTGTACTGATCTGACTTTGGTAAAGTGAGTTCTGATTGGTTCCTATGGGCACTGTGCTCTTAGAATATTGCCCCTCGTACTGGTTCTTGAACAAACATATAAAGGCACAGCAAGTGAATGTGAAAATTACCTCCTCCATTGGTGTATGCTCTGTATGGAAATCTCCAGACATTTCCCAAGCCAACACAGTATCCAATACACGATAGCAGGAAGTCTAACTTTCCAGACCAGTTCCCTCTGTCTTCGGGGTATTCTATGTCCAGCTCTGCATCATCACGATCACTGGGGGTCATCAATAGGTCAGGAGTGATGGGCTGTAGATCAGAGTTATGAATGTGTTTAGTCGCTTTGCTATATTTATGAGTAAGACAAGTCATTTTTTTATTGTCAGAAATTATTTCATGAAAAACAAACCTGTGCTTGAATAAAGGATATCTTTGAACCAAGAATAACATAATACCAAGAGCAAGTCATGAGCCCTCTCTAAGGCTTCATGCAGTTGAAAACAGGAGGGCATAAGATGGTTGAATACAGAGCCTAACATTTGTCCAACTGCTTGCCACCTTCTCGGATAGGGAGCAATAAAAATGAATGATAACTGTGCTGTCAGCTCTCACAGATGCTGTAGTCTATAGTTTATCATGCTGTACGTAAATCATACGATATAGGGATTCGGGAAAACATCATGTATTGAGCCATTTGGTTGACTTGTCAGTATTCATCATTCTCATTCAAGACCTTAAAGGGGTTCTAAAGGGAAAACATTTGTTACCTTAATGTATTCCCTGCATTAAGTAAAAAAAATGTTCCAGTACAGTAAAACCTTGGTTTGAGAGTAACTTGGTTTGAGAGCATTTTGCAAGACAAGCAATTTTTTTAGATAAAGTTTGACTTGATATACAAGCGATGTCCTGATATACAAGTAGTGTCATGTCACAACTGAGTTTAAAAGAGAAGAGAGGCGCCTCTAAGTGTAGCAATATGGTTACATTTAATGAAGGTACAACATTTTTCAACTCACATGGTTGATGATTAAAACAGGCACATCTAAATATGCAGGCATCCGGGGTAAAGCTGTCCACAGAGACCATGATAGCAAATTCATTTTCGCTATTTTCACACTAAATCTTCTCTCTGCCAATCAGGAAGCAGGTGTGAGACCTGTTTCCCGATTGGCCAAAATGTCAGGGGATCCTATTGGGCGCTTGATGTGGAGCCAGGGAGGAAGCCACTGGAGCCAGAGAGGAAGCCCGTCACCCTGGATCCGCTGCCCGGACCCCGCACCCATTAGCCTGAAGCCGTTGCCCGGATCTTGCTAGCCTGGAGCCGCTGCCCTGACCCCACTAGCCTGGAGCCGCTACCCGGGCCCCGCACCCGCTAGCCTGGAGCCGCTGCCCGGGCCCGCACCCGTTAGCCTGGACCTGCTGCCCGGACCACGCACCCGCTAGCCTGGAGCCGCTGCCCAGAGCCTACACCCGCTAGCCTGGACCTACTGCCTGGGCCCGCACATGCTAGCCTGGAACTACTGCCTAGACCCCGCACCTGCTAGCCTGGAGCCGCTGCCCACACCCTGCCATGCTGGATGACACCCCCCATCTATCTGGATCTATCTATCCAGGTGAGTGCCAGACTAACCGACAAACTCGCAGGAGAGGGGGCGGTTGTTAGTGCTGTGCCTCCGGGGGGGTGGTTGTTTGCCGCCCCCCCTCCCCAAACAAAAAACCCACCAGCCGCCAATACTGCTCTCTACCCTTTCTCACAGGACAGAGAGGCAGCAACAAAAGCCATTGGCTCCTGCTGCTGTCAATCAAATCACGAGCAGGGGGAGGGGCCGAGCCATGCTGAATGTGTCTATGGACACACAAAGCAAGGCTCGAGAGTGCTCCTGTACATGTGCCACTATGGAAAGTTTGATTTCTATGGTGACACAAAGAGAAGAGGCAGGGCATAGAGCACTGGCAGGGGATCCCAGAAAAGGTAGGGTTTGCGGACACTTTGTGCAATACTATTGCACAGAGCAGGTAAATATAACATGTTTATTTTAATTAAGAAAAATAAAACAAAGGTTTACAACAGCATTAAGAACAGTTCTACTTTGCAGTTTGGAATGCACAGGATGGGAAACCAGAGCTTGTTGTTTTATTGGTTTATTAAAGCAACCCAAAACATGTCAGAAACAGGCATAGCTACAATAGAAGAGATAATTACCTTCTTTGGTAAACTAACACTTTCAGCTGTGTCAATCAGGAGTGTTGGACAGCACAATGGCTTAAGCCTCGTACACACGATCAGATTTTCGGACGACCGAACGTCCGTTTTTTGTTGCATGCTAGTCTTATGTCAAAAGTGAAGAGGTTACTCACCATTAGGGATGAGCTTCATGTTCAAGTCAAACCCATGTTCGACTCGAACATCGTCTGTTCGACCGTTCGCCGAATTGCGAACGATATGGGTCGTTCGCGCCAAATTCGAGTGGCACGGCCCATAATTCACTGCGGCATCGCAGTGCATTGCTGGCTGATGATTGGCCAATCATGCATTATGACCCGCATGCTTGGCCAATCACAGCGCCGTCTGTACAGTGAGCTGTAATTGGCCAAAGCCAGGGTGGCTTTGGCCAATTATGTCTCAGGGGATTAGTACCGTATTTTTCGGACTATAAGGCGCACTTAAAAGCCCTAAATTTTCTCACAAATCGACCGTGCGCCTTATAATGCGGTGCGCCTTATATATGACCTGTTGACATCGCTGGAGTTCTTTGGTTAATGCACCCGGAATGATGGCAAGCACCGTATTCGTTTTTTTTCACTTGGGTTTTGACAGTATCTGTCAGATGGGCGCGCATGGAGTCACAGATCAATAGGGATGGAGATTTGTGGAAAAAGCCACCCGGTCTCTTACCGTAAACCGACGTACCGTAAACCTCTCTCAGGTTGTTCTACTGCGTGACTGATAGCGAGTTTGAAATCCGCATCATAAGCATGTCTCTTAACAGGAGCCATTTTTGGGGCAGCTAGTACAGTATAGAAAATGAACGAATATATGTGCACACCTCCTGACTACGATGGCCGTAATGCCCAATCCAAGCAGTGCAGCTTCCTAGCTTTGGTAATCCTACGAAGCTGCACTTCTTGGATTGGGCACTACGGCCATCGTAGTCAGGAGGTGTGCACATATATTCGTTCATTTTCTATACTGTACTAGCTGCCCCAAAAATGGCTCCTGTTAAGAGACATGCTTATGATGCGGATTTCAAACTGAAGGCTATCAGTCATGCAGTAGAGCATGGAAATAGAGCAGCTGCGAGAGAATTCAACATTAATGAATCAATGGTACGGAAGTGGAGGAAGCAAGAAGATGCCCTGCGCCAGGTAAAGAAGACCAAACTGAGTTTCCGAGGAAACAAAGCAAGATGGCCACAGTTGGAGGACAAAATTGAACAGTGGGTTATTGAACAGAGAACCGCAGGTAGAAGTGTCTCTACTGTCTCTATTCGACTCAAAGCAACAGCGATCGCACGCGACATGGAGATCAACGGCTTTCGAGGAGATCCCTCTTGGTGCTTCCGTTTCATGAAAAGGCGGAATCCGCACAAGAACCACTATGTCACAGCAACTGCCAAAGGATTACGAAGAAAAGCTGGCCATTTTTCGTACCTACTGCAAGAACAAGATCAATGAACAGAAGATCCGGCCAGAGCACATCACCAACATGGACGAGGTCCCCCTTACCTTTGATATCCCTGTAAACCGTACTGTCGAGAGAACAGGGACCAGTACGGTATCTATACGCACTACAGGAAACGAGAAGTCATCCTTCACTGTAGTTCTCGGTTGCCAGGCTAATGGCCAGAAACTACCACCCATGGTAATTTTCAAGAGGAAGACTCTGCCAAAAGAAAGGTTCCCGGTTGGCATCATCATCAGGGCTAACCCGAAGGGCTGGATGGACGAGGAGAAGATGAGTGAGTGGCTGAGAGAGGTTTACGTCAAGAGACCGGGTGGCTTTTTCCACAAATCTCCATCCCTATTGGTCTGTGACTCCATGCGCGCCCATCTGACAGATACTGTCAAAGCCCAAGTGAAGAAAACTAATTCGGAGCTTGCCATCATTCCGGGTGGATTAACCAAAGAACTGCAGCCACTAGATATAGGTGTCAACAGGTCATTTAAAGTTAAATTGCGAGCTGCGTGGGAGCATTGGATGACAGAAGGCGAACACACATTCACCAACACAGGGAGGCAACGCCGGGCGAGTTACGCCACTATCTGCCAGTGGATCGTGGATGCCTGGACGAAGGTATCAGTCACCAGTGTAATCCGAGCTTTCAAGAAGTCCGGAATTATCACTGAACAGCTAAGTACCGGTACCGATGACAGCAACGAGCCTGACTCGGATACTGATGAGAATGATGAGAGGGATACGGGCGTGCTTGATGCCGAAATCGCCCAATTGTTAAACTCAGACACTGAAGATGAAGAATTTGATGGATTTGCGGGAGAAGAATAAAGTGAAAAAGTTAGTGTCTGGTTTTGTATTTAACTGAACAGTGTTAAGAGTTATTGTTATAGACCATTTTATGGTTATTGCTAAAGAGTTGAATAAAATTTGACTTACGGTACCGCATCAGAGTTTTGTTTCATTAAATGCGCCTTATAGTCCGGTGCGCCTTATATATGGAAATATCCACATTAACAGCCGATCATTGCTAGTGCGCCTTATAATCCGGTGCGCCTTATAGTCCGGAAAATACGGTACACGCCCCACACTATATAAGGCTGCCTGCACGTCGGCCCTGTGTAGTGTGTTTCAGCGTGGAGAGACAGAGAGACAGTGTCATTTGATTTAAGTTAGATAGATTAGACAGGACAGTCAGTCAGTTAGCTGCACTTACAGCATATTGTGTATATATATGCATCCCAGGTGCTGTGTATAAATAAATATATATATATATATATATATATATATGTATATATATATATATATATATATATATATACTAGATCTGTTCCTGTTATTATCTTCCTACTGACAGGCAGGCAGGTGTTGTTACAGTATTTGAAGAAAATTGCTGGTGTTCTTCTGATCCTATTAGTCCTACTAGCTACAGTATTTACAGTTAGTGTAGTGCGACACAGTGTTCAGCTAAAGCTACCTGTAGAAGATTGGTGGTGTTTTCCTGATCCTATCACTACCGCAGGCAGCTACATTATTTACACGTTAGTGTAGTGCAACCTCTGCACAGTGTTCAGCTAAAGCTACAAGTTAGTGTAGTGCGACCTCTGCACAGTGTTCAGCTAAAGCTATCTGTAGAAGATTGGTGGTGTTCTCATACTAATAATACTACAGGCAGGCAGTTGATTTTGCTAGCTGCAGTATCAGTATATATATATATATATATATATATATATATATATATATATATATCCCAGCTTAGTGCAGCTACATCTCACTGCAGGCCATTAGTATGTCTGGAAGGCCAACAAGGAGAGGCAGACAGTCACAAGCCAAAAAAAGAGGGCAAGCAGGCTCTGTGTCTAGAGGCAACAGTGCTGGTCGTGGACACAGTGCATCCTAATTAGCACGTGGCCGAGGGACACGCTTGGCCTTTTTTTCAGCAGCTGGCCGTGTTGAGCCGCAACATGCGGAAGACTTGGTCGAGTGGATGACCAAGCCGTCCTCATCCTCCTCATCCTCTCTCACCCATGCTCAGGGTACTTTGTCTGGCAAAGCAACTGCCAACGTGGCCTCTTCCCTTGGCTCAATGGCATCAGTGACTCCTTCCCTAGCCCCACCATGTCCTCCTGAGGAGTCCCTGAAACTGTTTGACCACAGTGTTGGGTACATGCTCCAGGAGGATGCCCAGCGTTTAGAAGGCTCTGATGATGATACTGAGCTAGATGAAGCCAGTAACGTGAGCACGGACAGAGGGGGTGCCCAAGAAGGACAGCAATCTGGCAGTCATGTTCCCCCTGCTGCAGCATAGTGCCAGGTTTGCTCCAGTGATGAGGAGGGGGGGGGGGGGGGTGATGAGGTCACTGACTCAACGTGGGTGCCTGATAGGAGAAAGGAGGAGGCACATCACCAATGAGGCAAGATGCCCTCCAGGGGTCAGCCAAAGGGCAGCACACTGACTGCATCACACCTCAGAGCTCCGCATGTGCAGGGCGCTGCTGTCTCTGCGCGTTATTCCAAAAGTTCTTTGGTGTGGGCCTTTTTTTGAGATGAGTGCAGATGGCACCGCTGCTATTTGCAACATATGTCTCAAGCGTATCTCGCGTGGCCAAAACATCTCCCGCTTGGGCATCACATGCTTGACCAGACATATGTTGACCTGCCATGCAGTTCGTTGGCAAGCGTACCTAAAAGACCCACACCAAAAAACAAAGAGGACCTCTCCTTACTCTTCATCAGCTGGGATCTCCAACCCCACTATACCTTCAGTCCTCTCTGAGACCTGCACTGAGAGGAATGAAGGGGTAGAATTAGGTGTGTCACAGCCAAGTACTTGCGGGCAATCTGCTATCGTTACCTTGACATCAGATTGTACCAGGCAAATTTTCCTGCCCTAGCTGCTGCACCGCAAAAAGAAGTTCGCTCCCAGCCATCCACATTCCCAGCGGTTGAATGCTTGCTTGGCAAAATTGCTAGCACTTCAACTGCTACCTTTTCAGTTGGTAGACTCTGCCCCCTTCCGTGAGTTTGTGGAATGTGCGGTTCCTCAGTGGCAGGTTCCCAAATGCCACTTTTTCTCACGGAAGGCGATTCCGGCTCTTCACCGGCATGTGGAAGGCAATATCTTGGCCTCGCTAGACAGGGCGGTCAGCGGTAAGGTGCATATTACCGCTGACTCATGGTCCAGCAGGCATGGACAGGGACGTTACCTAAGTTTCATGGCGCATTGGGTGACTCTGCTGGCAGCTGGGAAGGATGCAGGACAAGGTTCAGCAGTGTTGGAGGTTGTTCCGCCTCTAAAGGGGTGTGGTGGCGTTCAAGGGGCTACGAAAGTACGCAGGCCAAAAGATACCATGCGGTGCTTGAGCTGGTGTGCTTGGGGGACAGGAGCCACACTGGGGCAGAGGTTCTGTCAGCTCTGCAGGGGCAGGTTCAGAGGTGGTTGACGCCACGCCAACTTAAGGCAGGAATGGTGGTTTGCGACAATGGCACCAACCTCCTCTCCGCCCCCCGACAGGGACAAATGACCCATGTGCCCTGTTTGGCTCCTGTCCTTAACTTGGTGGTGCAGCGGTTCTTGGGCAGGTACCCGGGCTTACAGGATGTCCTGAGGCAGGCCAGGAAAGTCTGTGTGCATTTCCACCGGTCATATAATGCCAGTGCTTGGCTGGCAGACCACCAAAAGGAATTTAACCTGCCCAAGAACCGCCTAATCTGTGACATGCCCACCAGGTGGAACTCAACGTTGGCCATGCTGCAGCGGCTGCACACGCACCAGAGGGCCATCAATGAGTACCTGTGCGACTATGGCACCAGGACAGGGTCAGGGGAGCTTGTTTTTTTTCCCCACGCCAGTGGGCCATGATCAGGGATGCATGCACTGTCCTGTCACCATTTGAGGTGGCCAGGAGGATGGTGAGCAGTGACAGTGCATGCATCAGTGACACTGTCCCCCTTCTCCACCTGTTGGAGCACACGCTGCGTGGAATAATGGACAGGGCACTTGAGGCAGAACAAAGGCAGGAAGAGGAGGACTTCCTTAGCTCTCAAGGCCCCCTTTATCCAGACAGTGTTCCTGCGTGCCCGCCGATCACACAGGAAGAGGACGCGGAGGAGGATTGTGTCAGTATGGAGGTGTAGTCTGGCACTCAGCATCAGCAGCAGTCTTTAAGGGATCATTTACAGTCCCAAGAAACACATGGACTTGTACGTGGCAGGGAGGAGGTGGCTGCGGATCATGTCGTCCTTAGTGACCCAGAGGACTCCGGACCGAATGCCTCAGCAAACCTACGCTGCATGGCCTCCCCGATCCTGCAAAGCCTGCGGAAGGATCCTCGTATTCGTGGTATCAAGGAGAAGGAACAATACTGGCTGGCAACTCTCCTTGATCTACGTTACAAGGGTAAGGTTGCAGACCTTATCTTGCCGTCGCAGAGGGAGCAACATCTTCAGGAGGCCTTGCAGAAAGGTCTATGCAACGCGTTCCCAGAGACTGGGAGGTTACAAACTCCTGTTTCTGGACAACGTGTTGCTGAGGCTTCGGTCAGTCAAAGAAGGAGCGGTGGAGAAGGTGGCCGTCTGACCGATGCGTTCAGACAATTTTTTAGTCCGCAGCCCCAAGGTATGATCGGCTCCAGCAACCATCGCCAGCGTCTGTTTTACATGGTGCAGGAATACCTAGGGGCAAGATCTGACTTGGACACCTTTCCCACCGAAAATCCTCTGGGTTACTGGGTCTTGAGGATGGATCACTGGCCAGAGCTTGCACAGTATGCAATTGAGCTACTGGCCTGTCCTGCATCCAGCGTTCTTTCGGAACGCACATTCAGTGCTGCTGGAGGCTTTGTAACTGATCACAGGGTGCGTCTGTCCACCCACTCGGTCGATCGACTGACCTTCATAAAAATGAATCAGTCTTGGATCACCACCAGCTACCAAGTACCTGATGCTGATGTAACCGAATCATTTTTTTTGAAATGTCAGATCCCTTCAAAGACTGCCTATGCTGATGCTGAGTGACTATCCTGTTATGCTGAGTAATTATCCTCTTCCTCCTCAATGATCATGCTGATAGAACATTTTTGGCTCTGGGCGCCACCACCAGTGCCTAAGGCCCAATTTTTCAGCCCCTGTTTAACAGGGGCGTGTAATCACAATTTTTGATGCAATTCTTTGCAGCAGGGCTGCTTCCTGCACTCCAACTAGAGTATCTCTGAGGGGTTGCAGTGTTGTGGCACCAGCACCATTGCCTAAGGCCCAATTTTTCAGCCCCCTGTTTAACAGGGGCGTGTAATTACAATTTTTGATGCAATTTTTTGCAGCAGAGCTAGTTCCTGCGCTCCAACTAGAGTATCTGTGAGGGGTTGCAGTGTTGTGGCACCAGCACCAGTGCCTAAGGCCCAATTTTTCAGCCCCGCGTGTAATTACAATTTTTGGTGCAATTTTTTGCAGCAGGGCTAGTTCCTGTGCTCCAACTAGAGTATCTGTGAGGGGTTGCAGGGTTGTTGCACCATCACCAGTGCCTAAGGCCCAATTTTTCAGCCCCTGTTCAACAGGGACATGTAATTAGAATTCTTGATCTAATATTTCACAGCAGGGCCCGTTTCTGCGCCCACCAAGAGTAACTGTGAGGACTTACAGTGTTGTGGCACCAGCACCACCACCACCACCAAAGGCCCAGTTTTTCTGCCCCTCTTCAACAGGGGCATGTAATTACAATTATTGATCTAATATTTCACAGCAGGGCCCTGTGAGGGCTTACAGTGTTGTGGCCACAACAACACCTAAGGCTCAAATTTCTGCAGAGTATATAGGGCAGGCCCCTACTTTCAAACATCCAACTTACAAACGGCTTCTACTTGCAAACGGAAAGAGACAACGGTAAGTGAGATGAAATCTACCCCTAGGAAGGGAAATTCTCTCCTGTAAGAGTTAAAGTGGATGTAAACCCAATGTCATCCTTTCTAAACTACTGCCATAGGGGTTATCTATAAGGATATACATGCCTCCTGCATGTATCTTTACCTGTCAAATGTCTCCCCTCTGTCTGTTATTAGACCCGAAAAACTGCATATTCTGTGGGTGGGTCTGTTGTCTGGAGATCGGTGGGTGGAGTCGTGGTGTCAGTAGACTCCCCGCCCACCTCTACACTCCTTGTCAATATGCATTTTCTCCTGTTTATTTCTAACACTGAACTTCTGCTGAACTTCTGCTATGATCTCTAACATCCAGTGAAAAGACAGGAAAGTAACCACATGACTGCAGCATGCCAAATCATGCTGAGCTGTGGAGCAGCCAATCCTTGCAGAGCTGCTGAAGAAAGGAGTGGGGGAGGGAATTCAAAAATAATGCCTGTGTCTTAGGCTGTCACTCACAGCAAGGGGGAGTATTTGACAAAGTTTTTCTCAGTTTGTCAAGATTTTTCTCACTGAACAATAAAAGAGGATTGTAATAAGAATATTCCTGCGCTACCCAATTGGAAAAAGAAAAGAAAACAAGAACTCAGAAAAATAGTAAAAACGCACGTATGCGACTGGACAGCTGCATGCACCGAAGCAAGGGTCAGACATAAGCCCAAAATCAAACTGAGGTATAGGGGGGGAGGTGCTGCGCTAACCAGAAGAAAGCTGTAAATCTCTATCTGTGGTCAATTAATAAAATGACATAAAATCGCATAATAAAACGCATAAATCGCATAAATAAGTGTTGACACTAAAAACATTCAAGTTTTAATAATCAGCATCGTGTGTATGTGAAAAAAAGTGCATAGAAAATCCTTTTCAGTTGGTATATACTAAATGACAAAAAAATCGCATGTAAAATTGCATAAATAAGTGTTGACACTAAAAACATATAAATCTAGATAATCATGTGTAGGTGCACAAAGGGACATAAACACTACTTTATGTGAATAATTCTAAATAAAAATACATAGAATAAATCAGAAATAACCATCAAAAACATATCCTTATAAATGGTGCAAAACGTACAAAGTGCCAGTGCTTAAAGGTGATCTAGATATCGCAAATAAAACACATCAATCCAACGCAATATGGATAATAAATAATATAAATAAATGTCCCAATAATAGTGATATAAAATATATTGTGCTGGCCTGCGAAACAAATGACCAATGACATGCCAGTAAGTGCAGCAAACTTAAAGTGCCAGTGTAAAAGTCATTGAAGGTGCAAAAGCAAGTTCTGGTGTATTCAACAAAACAACAGTGGGGTGTCTGGGATGCAATTCACTCAGTGTCCTCTTCGTGCATAAAACACTAATGTAAGCAGTGGCCCCTTACCTAGCGGCGCTAGGTCAACCGCATGAATTGTAGCTAAAACGCCAGGTCCTGAGCCTCCATCGCGTCCCTATATCCACGCTTGCCGGTGTTGGGTTATCCTAATGGCAGCTGATTACAAGTGGCTATGGTCCTATCAGGGGTCCTGGACCAGCGCGGATCCTAGCTCAGCCTCCACATCTCAGGTATGTATGTACAGGAATATGCAGGACAAAGGTACTTGATAGTGAAGTATGTATTAACCAGGACTATTAACCAGGACTGCTTTGTTTACCCCGTAACACAACCAGGAACTGGATTTTCTCCAAGCCATGTTAACCGGAGAAGTGCTCCTCAGGTTAAAACCCCTACTGCTGTCTCATGCCTACAATTCGGTTAACATCACTGTGCTATGTGGTACAGTCTGACTGTCCCACACTGCCGCCCCTTCCTCTTTCAGTTCATTCACACTAGTGTGTTGTGGTAATGCATGGTAAAATGCATGCTACCACACGTAGTGGCAATGCAGCATGAGAGCATTGCCATTGATTTTAACCACTTACTTGATTTACTGCTACACGGTGGCTCTTCTGTGCAAGAACACGTAAGTACCTGTATACTATATATACGTAATTCTGCACTTCCACCTACAGGTGGCGTGTGCGCACTGGCGGCAGGCTGCTTCTACTGTGATTATTCACAGCAGTATAGCCGCGGTGCCCCATTGATTTCAATGGTCAGGAGCGGTGAAGGAGCGGTATACACACCGCTCCAAAGATGCTGCTAGCAGAACTTTTTTTACCGTCCTGCTAGCGCGCCTCTCCAGTGTGAAAGCCTTCAGGGCTTTCACACTGGAGACAAAGCAGTGGCACTTTTAGGTTGGTTTGCAGGCGCTATTTTTAGCGCAATAGCGCCTGCACACCGCCTCAGTGTGAAAGTGGCCTAAACCATTTGATCGCCCTAGATGTTTAACCCCTTCCCAGCCAGTATGATTAGTACAGCTGATCGCTGCCATTACTAGTATAAAAAAATTCAAAATTCCTGTATATATTCCATAGTTTTTAGACGCTATAACTTTTTTTATAGTGGAAAATAAAAAATATTGTTTTCTTTTCAAAATTATCAGTGTTTTTTTGTTTATAGCGCAAAAAAAAACAAAAAACAAAAAAAAGGATTTTCTATGCACTTTTTTTCACATATGCATGATGCTGATTATTAAGACTTGAATGTTTTTAGTGTCAACACTTATTTATGCGATTTATGCGATTTATTATGCAATTTTATGTCATTTTATTAATTGACCACAGACAGAGATTTACAGCTTTCTTCTGGTTAGCGCAGCACCTCCCCCCCTATACCTCAATAAAAGAGGATTGCTCAGAGATGGATTAACTCTGTGTGGCAAAACTGGGCTCAAATGATAGGAAATCTTATACTCTACAGTATGATTTAAAAAAAAAATAAAAATTCGGGTTTACATCCACTTTAATATGGGAAAAACTTTTCTCCTTTATACTGATGCTTTTTTACCAATCCTTGTTTAACTAAAAACCCCAAATTTTCAAAAAAACATTTGTCATTGGGACAAAAAGTGAGGTGAAATCTTCTGAAGAGGAGCACAGACGGCAAAACAAATGTCACAGGGGTGATAACCCTTCCCTATGTTTTCCAAAAAGCTTAAAAAAGATTTTTTGGCTGGAGCTAAACTCGTTAAAAATGTACCCATTCAAAATTACAAAGAGATTCTACTTAACAACAAACCTACAGTCCCTGTCTTGTTTGCACCGCCTGTATACTGCTGTTCAGAGTATATAGGGCCTGGTGGCCCCACGCCTTTCCTTTTTTTAATTTGGGTGCGGGGTTCCCCTTAATATCCATACAAAACCCAAAGGGCCTGGTAATGGACTGGGGGGTACCCATGCCGTTTGTCTCACTGATTTTCATCCATATTGCCAGGACCCGACATTACATTAAAGCCGCAAGCTGGTTTAAATGACTTTTATTCCTTTAAAAATGTCATTTTGTGCAGGGACTGTTCTAAGCACGGGAAACATGCGCCACTTTACAGGCATACTATAGACACCCCCCAGGTACAAAATTTAAAGGAATATTTCACTTTTTTTTTTTTTTACTTTAAGCATCATTAAAATCACTGCTCCCGAAAAAACGGCCTTTTTTAAAACTTTTTTTTTGCATTGATACATGTCCCCTGGGGCAGGACCCGGGTCCCTAAACCCTTTTTAGGACAATACCATGCAAATTAGCCTTTAAAATGAGCACTTTTGATTTCGAACGTTCGAGTCCCATAGACTTCAATGGGGTTCTAACGTTTGTGCGAATTTTCGGTCCGTTCGCAGGTTCGAACTGAACCGGGGGGTGTCCGGCTCATCCCTACTCACCATACAAAAATCCTCGTACGACAGAATACAACGTCAGAAGTGACGTAATGTGTTGACTAGTTTTGTATGTATTCTTTCTGAGCATGCGTAGTCTTGCTCTTACGATTTTTTTTGTAGGAAACCCTACTGATTAAAACGAAAATCTGCACATCCAGCTTTTGTCTGATGAAAAAACGGAATCGGCTGTCGTCGGACAAAATTTTACTTCTGATTTTCTATCGTGTGTACGGGCCTTAAGTGGTTAGCAATTCTAGCAGCACTAGTTGTCAGTTTAAATCCCAACCATGACACAACCTGCCTGGAGTTTACATGTTCTCCCTGTGCCTGCGTGGGTTTTCCTCTGGATACTCCGGTTTCCTCCCACACTCCAAAGACATGCTGGTAGGTTAATTGGCTCCTGTCTAAACTGACCCTAGTATGTGTATGAATGTGAGATAGGGACCTTAGATTGCAGGCTCCTTGAGAGCAAGGACTGATGTGAATGGATACTTTATGTGAAAAGCGCTGCTTAAAATGTTGTTGCTATATAAATACCTATGATAATAATCTTCTGGGATCCACACAGCACATGTGCATCCTGTTGGTTCTTGGGATGCCCACTTGATCTCTGGAAGATTTACCCTAATTCATGACCAGGCCATTTTTTGTGATATGGCACTGCGTTACCTTAACTGACAATTGTGTGGTCATGCAATGCTGTACATAAATTAAATTGATGTCTTTTTTTCCCCACGAATAGAGTTTTCTTTTGGTGGTATTTGATCACTACTGCGTTTTTTTTTTGTTTTTTGTTTTTTTTTGCGCTATAAACAAAAAAACACTGATAATTTTGAAAAGAAAACAATATTTTTTATTTTCCACTATAAAAAAAGTTATAGCGTCTAAAAACTATGGAATATATACAGGAATTTTGAATTTTTTTATACTAGTAATGGCAGCGATCAGCTGTACTAATCATACTGGCTGGGAAGGGGTTAAACATCTAGGGCGATCAAATGGTTTAGGCCACTTTCACACTGAGGCGGTTTGCAGGCGCTATTGCGCTAAAAATAGCGCCTGCAAACCAACCTAAAAGTGCCACTGCTTTGTCTCCAGTGTGAAAGCCCTGAAGGCTTTCACACTGGAGAGGCGCGCTAGCAGGACGGTAAAAAAAGTTCTGCTAGCAGCATCTTTGGAGCGGTGTGTATACCGCTCCTTCACCGCTCCTGACCATTGAAATCAATGGGGCACCGCGGCTATACTGCTGTGAATAATCACAGTAGAAGCAGCCTGCCGCCAGTGCGCACACGCCACCTGTAGGTGGAAGTGCAGAATTACGTATATATAGTATACAGGTACTTACGTGTTCTTGCACAGAAGAGCCACCGTGTAGCAGTAAATCAAGTAAGTGGTTAAAATCAATGGCAATGCTCTCATGCTGCATTGCCACTACGTGTGGTAGCATGCATTTTACCATGCATTACCACAACACACTAGTGTGAATGAACTGAAAGAGGAAGGGGCGGCAGTGTGGGACAGTCAGACTGTACCACATAGCACAGTGATGTTAACCGAATTGTAGGCATGAGACAGCAGTAGGGGTTTTAACCTGAGGAGCACTTCTCCGGTTAACATGGCTTGGAGAAAATCCAGTTCCTGGTTGTGTTACGGGGTAAACAAAGCAGTCACATGACCTCTGTCTACTACTGGTGGTAAAGTAGCCTGGCATTAGACTAATGCGTTTTCTGTATGGGCTCCTGGCGCCGTCTTGGGAGAATTCCATTGAATACAGAATTCTCTTGAGATTTGGGTGACCATCTTTGATGCAGAGAGCCTATTTATAGCCCCTTCCCTTATCACTGGGGGCCCCCACAGTGTTTGAAGTTCAGAGATAGTTTTTAGCTAGGAATAGGTTCCTGATACGGAGGGACATTGCAGGTCCTTATGAACTTTTCTATGGAGGGCAATCTAGTATAACATGATCTGATTGTAAATTCATCCTCACCATTACTTTCTTTATATATTTAGCTTTGCACTCTTCATTTACTTTCCATTATTTCTTGGGTCCCACTTAGATATTTCGTTCACACATTTGTGGTGCCCTTGGTTATTCTTGCATTGTAATTCATTTTAAAGGGTACCATGCACGTTTTTATCAGTTGTTATAGGATATATGGTATCCGCTCACTTTTTGGGTTGAACCATGCTTGTCCCCCATGACCTTGTGACGCCGATAGGCTCTTTTTCTCCCTGTTTCCAGAGCCCCAGGGACAGCTATCTCAAGGTGGCTGCCATCCAGAATCTGCAATCCCCCTCTACACTGTAAAGCGTTACGTAAACTGTTGGTGTTATATAAATCCTGTATAATAATAATAATAATAAGGGTCTTATTGATTTGTTTTTTAACCAAGCTGATTTGTAAGTTCACACTGTATGGAGTCCAAGGGAATGTTTATTTACTATTTTCAGACCTTGTACTGTATATCTCATTTTGTTGTATTTAATCCATAGACACCTTGTCAGTAACATCGACTCCTGGGTGAATTATGGTTCGCGAAACATGTCGAGATTGTGATGCAATTTATCCATCTGTTATTTGCAAGCTTCATGACTGACATGTGTATGAAGAATCCATTTAAATATATATTTGATTTTGTAAATCAGTACCTGGTTCAAAGTAAGCATATAATCTCCTTTTATATGTGGTTTTCTATATTCAATAAAGTTGATTATTTGTATACATCATTCATTGTGCTGGAGTACCTCCAAAAAGTCCCATGGGTATTGATATTTTATTTTATTTTAAAGAAGAACTCTGTGGGTAGAAAATGTTCCCACGCAGTGAGGCTGCACCCATATCGTACGGGTTAACTGCTCATTTTTGTCTAGGGGTGAGGAGAGCAGAGATTAACTTAAAAAATCCACCAATACTCCAAGTGCAAGACCGGTCCCTGCCTCTCCTGCCTCTCCTGCCACGCCGCATGCCAGTGTTCTTGTCCATGGACCGTTCCTGACGTCATCAGGCCCATAGACCGGCTCTGGGCGTGAGGATGGCAGAAACAGTCCACTGCTGAATGTGGGGGAGCGTTGTTTTCTTGAGGATCAACGGATCGGATAAGTATAGCCTTTCAGTGCGTGCCCCTAAGCAAAACAAGCACTTAACCCATGCAGTGTGAGCACAGCTCCACTGCATGGGAATTTTTTTCAGTTTTTTCAAGGAGAGGTAGGTTTTTTAGCTAGGGATAGGTTCTTGATTAGGAAGGAGATCGCAAGTCCTTATGAGCTTTTCCAGAGAGAAAATAGAACAAAAAGGAGCCTCAAACCACAAGAACAAGTATTCTGGAACGGTGACAGTACACTACATAGCAGCTGGTCCAAGCCTTGTACAATCTGTATATACAGTGCCTTGAAAAAGTATTTATAACCCTTGAAATTTTCCACATTTTGTTATGTTACAACCAAAAACGTAAATGTATTTCATTGGAATTTTATGTGATAGACCAATACAAAGTGGCACATAAGTGTGAAGTGGAAGGAAAATGATAAATGGTTTTCAAAATGTTTTACAAAAAAATATCTGAAAAGTATGGAGTGCATTTGTATTCAGCCCCCTTTACTTTGATACCCCTAACAAAAATATAGTGGAACCAATTGCCTTAAGAAGTCACCTAATTAGTAAATATTCCACCTGTGTATAATTTAAGCTCAGTATAAATACAGCTGTTCTGTGAAGCCCTCAGAGGTTTGTTAGAGAATCTTAGTGAACAAACAGCATCATGAAGACCAAGAAACACATCAGACAGGTAAGGGATAAAGTTGTGGAGAAGTTTAAAGCAGGGTTAGGTTATAAAAAAATATCCCAAACTTTGAACATCTCACGGAGCACTGTTCAATCCATCATCTGAAAATGGAAAGAGTATGGCACAACTGCAAACCTACCAAGACATGGCCGTCCACCTAAACTGACAGGCCAGGCAAGGAAAGCATTAATCAGAGAAGCAGCCAAGAGGCCCATGGTAACTCTGGAGGAGCTGCTGAGATCCACAGCTCAAGTAGGAGAATCTGTCCACAGGACAACTATTAGTTGTGCACCAGGGACATGCAGTCAGGGGAGGCAGGTGAGGCAGTGTCATAGAAGGGGGCATGTGTCTAAAAGACTAAAAGACACATGCTCCCTTCCAGCTCAGCCCTCCTAACTAGAAGGAAAAAAACATGGGTTTATGGGTATAAGATTTACCCATAATCCCATGTTTTTCTCACACAGTTAAGAGGGAGAATGAGAATCTGCTGAAAAGGTACTGTTTTAATCAAGCTAAATCATATAGTTATATGCTATATGTTATAACATAATAATTTATTACTTATCTATTTACTGTGAAATTACTGGTTGGAAGTTATAACTTCAAACTTCAGTAATTTGTCTGTTAAGCCACCTGCTTGAGTACAGTTTTTGAAAAAATAGTAAATTACTTTAAAAACAATATATAATAATTATTTGTATATTAATACTTATGGTAATTAACCCCTTGCCACCCAGGCCAATTCTGACACTTCTCTCCTACATGTAAAAATCATCATTTTTTTGCTAGAAAATTACTCAGAACCCCCAAACATTATATATATATATATATATATATATATATATATATATATATATATATATATATATATATATATATATATATAATCAGGAACCCTAGAGAATAAAATGGTGGTCATTGCAGCTTTATATGTCACACGGTAATTGCACAGCAATCTGCATAGTTGTATATAAAATGCACTACTTATCTATCAAAACATGTTTCCCAGTGCTAAACCTTTCATCCAATTTCTAAATAGCTGCATATGTAAATTCCAATAGCCAATATAAAGGAACAGCAGTGGTAAAAAAATCACTTGTCGGTTGAATCAACAATTTTTTTTTTTGTATAATTCACCTTTAAGGGGGGCGTGGCAGGGGGTGTGTCCTATTCCTACTTACATTTGCTAATAGGTGTCCCTCGTTCCCATTTGAGAAAGTTGGGAGGTATGTGTAACCTGTGTGTATCTGGCTCTGATACTAGCCAGTGCCTCACCAGGCACTGACCTCACCGCACATCCCTGTCGTGCACTCCACAAATCTGGCAAGAAGAAAGCCATTGTTGAAAGAAAGCCATAAGAAGTATTGCTTGCAGTTTGTGAGAAGCCATGTGGGGGACACAGCAAACATGTGGAAGAAGGTGCTCTGGTCAGATGAGCTAAACACTATGTGTGGCAGAAAACTAACACTGCAAATCACCCTGAACACACCGTGAAACACGGTGATGGCAGCATCATGTTGTGGGGATGCTTTTCTTCAGCAGGAACAGGGAAGCTGTTCAGAGGCAATCTTAGAAGAAAACCTGTTATGCCGCGTACACACGGTCGTACTTTTCGTCTACAAAAGTCGGACAGCCTGTCCGACAGACTTCCGGCAGACTTTCGGTGGACTTGCGGCGGACTTGCGGCCTACTTTCTAACGAACGGACTTGCCTACACACGACCACACAAAAGTCTAACGGATTCGTACGTGATGACGTACACCGGACTAAAATAAGGAAGTTCATAGCCAGTAGCCAATAGGTGCCCTAGCGTGGCTTTTTGTCCGTCGGACTAGCACACAGACGAGCGGATTTCGGGGTCCGTCGTAGTTACGAAGTAAAGTTTTAAAACATGTTTCAAATCTAAAGTACGTCGGATTTGAGGCTAAAAAAGTCAGTTGAAAGTCCGGAGAAGCCCACACACGATCGGATTACCAGCCAGCTTTAGTCCATCAGCGTCCGTTGGACTTTTGTAGACGAAAAGTAGGACCGTGTGTACGCGGCATTATGCCGCGTACACACGGTCGTACTTTTCGTCTACAAAAGTCGGACAGCCTGTCCGACAGACTTCCGGCAGACTTTCGGTGGACTTGCGGCGGACTTGCGGCCTACTTTCTAACGAACGGACTTGCCTACACACGACCACACAAAAGTCTAACGGATTCGTACGTGATGACGTACACCGGACTAAAATAAGGAAGTTCATAGCCAGTAGCCAATAGGTGCCCTAGCGTGGCTTTTTGTCCGTCGGACTAGCACACAGACGAGCGGATTTCGGGGTCCGTCGTAGTTACGAAGTAAAGTTTTAAAACATGTTTCAAATCTAAAGTACGTCGGATTTGAGGCTAAAAAAGTCAGTTGAAAGTCCGGAGAAGCCCACACACGATCGGATTACCAGCCAGCTTTAGTCCATCAGCGTCCGTTGGACTTTTGTAGACGAAAAGTAGGACCGTGTGTACGCGGCATTAGAGTCTGCAAAAGACTTGAGACTGGGGTGGAGGTTCACCTTCCAGCAGGACAACGACCCTAAACATACAGCCAGAGCTACAAAGGAATGGTTTAGATCAGCGGTCTCCAAACGACGGCCCTCCAGCTGTTGCGGAACTACACATCCCATGAGGCATTGTAAAACTCTGACATTCACAAACACGACTAGGCAAGATGGTAGTTCCTGAACAACTGGAGGGCCAAAGTTTGGAGACCCCTGGTTTAGATCAAAGCATGTTCATGTGTCACTGCATGGCCCATTCAAAGTCCAGACCTAAATACAATTGAAAATTGCTGTTCACAGACACTCCCCATCCAATCTGACAGAGCTTGAGCTATTTTGCAAAGAGGAACGGGCAAAAATGTCACTATCTAGATGTGCAAAGCTGGTAGAAACATCCCCAAAAAGACTTGCAGCTGTAATTGCAGTGAAAGTTGGTTCTACAAAGTATTGACTCAGGGGGGCTGAATACAAATGCACGCCACACTTTTTACATATTTATTTGTAAACAATTTGGAAAACCATTTATCATTTTCCTTCCACTTCAGAATTATGTGCCACTTTTTGTTGGTCTATCACAAAAAATCCCAATAAAATACATTTACTTTTTTGGTTGTAACATGACAAAATGTGGAAAATTGTAAGGGGGTATGAATACTTTTTCAAGGCGCTGTAAACCCTGCATTCTTGTTCTTCATTGGTGATTGACAATATCCAAGCCTTATTGTTCACAGGGGAATTCCAGAGAAGAAAGCAGAATTGTTATAGCTGCTGAATATAAAATAACACCTAAAGAAGTTGTGTGGCCTGTTCTCTCTGACCCACTGCCACGCCATAAGCACCTGCTACATAGTTACATAGTTACATAGTTAGTCAGTTTGAAAAAAGAAACAAGTCCATCTAGTTCAACCAATAAATAAAAAAAAATAAAAATAAAATAATACAATCCCATATACACAATCCTTCACCCACAGTTGATCCAGAGGAAGGCGAAAAACCCCAGCAAAGCATGCTACAGCAGGGGAAAAAATTCCTTCCTGATCCCCCAAGAGGCAATTGGATATTCCCTGGATCAACTTTACCTATAAATGTCACCCAACATCACCCAGTGACCACGCCCCCTAAAACGTCACAGTCCCAGCATGCCCAGGGACTGGGACATCATATGGGGGTCTCCGCCTATATAAGTCACAACGGAGCCCTTAGGGAGCAGTCCAGCCGGAGAGAGCGTCGTGTCAACATCTGGAGAAGAGAAGACAAGAAGCCCAGAAGTCCGGACCTCCGCTGGCAAGAGAGCTACCTGAAGACAGCGGAGGGGCCGGCCGAAGAACTGGAACACCGGGAGAAGAGGCCGGAGAGAGCGGAGAAGAACCAACCGGACGCCGGGAGAAGAGGACCTGGAGGGACCCCCGAAGCCGGAAGAAGACCCCCGAAGTCGGAGGAAGATCCCTCCGAGCTGTTTAATAAATTATTTTAAAAATCTGTGTAGTGTGTTTTATTATTGACACTTTTTCCCTAGGTGAATGGGTAGGGGTACCATGTACCCCATACTCATTCACATAGGGTGGGGGGCCGGGATCTGGGGGCCCTCTTATAGGGGGCTCCCGGATTCCGATAAGCCCCCGCCTGCAGACCCCGACAACCAATGGCCAGGGTTGTCAGGAAGAGGCCCTTGTCCTCATCAACATGGGGACAAGGTGCTTTGGGGTGGGGGGGCCCGCAGGGCGCCCCCCTCCCCCAAAGCACCGACACCCCATGTTGAGGGCATGCGGCCTGGTACGGTTCAGGAGGGGGGCGCTCGCTCGTCCCCACCCCCTTTCCTGACCGGCCAGGCTGCGTGCTTAGATCGGGGTCTGGTATGGATTTTAGGGGGGACCCCACGCCGTTTTTTCGGCGTAGGGGTTTCCCTTTATAATCCATACCAGACCTAAGGGCCTGGTATGCCCCGCGACGGGGCTCGCAAGGTGTCAATCTCGCCGATAAAAGCGGCAAGATTGACTTCCTTTTCTTGTCCCGTCGCACCTGAGTCACGTTCAAAATGAACGGACTTGTCCGTGTGTGGGCAAGTCCGTTCATTCTGAAAGTCCGCCGTAACTCCGGCGAAAGTCCGTCAGAAAGTGTGCCGGACCAAGTATGCCAGAAAGTCCGACCATGTGTACGCGGCATTACTGTGAAGAAACCTTTCTGTATTTGGAGATGAAATCTTTTTTCCGCTAGATGTAAAGAGTGCCCTCTTGTCCTCTGTGATGACCTTAAAGTGAATAACTCAACACCAAGTTCACTATATGGACCACTTATGTATTTATACATGTTGATCATATCCCCCATTAATCTCCTCTTCTCAAGAGAGAATAAATCCAGTTCCTCTAATCTTTCCTCATAGCTGAGCTCCTCCATGCCTCTTATCAGTTTGGTTGCCCTTCTCTGTACTTTCTCCAGTTCCCCGATATCCTTTTTGAGAACTGGTGCCCAAAACTGAACTGCATATTCCAAATGAGATCTTACTAATGATTTGTACAGGGCCATAATGATATCTCTTCTCTGGAGTCCATACCTCTCCTAATACAAGAAAGGACTTTGCTCGCTTTGGAAACTGCAGCTTGGAATTGCATGCGATTATTAAGCTTATGATCTACCAAAACCCCCAGATCCTTCTATACTATGGATTCTCCCAGTTATACTCCCCCTAGTATGTATGATGCAAGCATATTCTGAGCCCCCAAGTGCATATCTTTACATTTATCAACATTAAACCTCATTTGCCACTTAGTTGCCCAATTAAAAATAGTGCATTGAGATTGGCTTGTAAGTTGGAGACATCTTGTAAGGACGTTATTCCACTGAATAGCTTGGTGTCATCTGCAAAGACATGTATGATATGATCTGTCAGTAGCATTAACACAGCCAATATTGATTTCCTGAGTCCCCCCCGTAAGATGATTTTGTTACTTCTTCCTGGCAGTAGAGGTTATTCTAAGCCCCGGTTCACACTGAGGCAGAGCGACTTGCAGCGCGACTGCCTCAGGCGACCTGGACACGACAGGGTGCGGCGACTTGCAAAACGACTTCTATATAGAAGTCTATGCAAGTCGCCTCAAGTCGCCCCCAAAGTAATACAGGAACCTTTTTCTAAGTCGGAGCGACTTGCGTCGCTCCGATTAGAACGGTTCCATTGTACAGAACGGGACGCTACTTGTCAGGCGGCTAGGTCGCCTGACAAGTCGTCCTAGGGTGAACCGACCCTTACACTTTCTGTAACAGGGTGACAATGCTGTTCGTTCTGCAGGGAAATCCCTCAGCAGTGTTGTTACCCTTTGGGACAGAGATGTCTCAGATGGACATGTAGTTTTAAAAGGACTTTAAGAGACATACAAGTTAAAGCCCAACTCCAGCTAAAAACCTTTTAAAACAGAAAAAAAAAAATTCAATCTGTTTCGAAACAAAAAGGTTTAAGCAGTGCAATATGGTTTAAACAGGAACAAAAAGAAAACCAATGCAGCCACTGTATTTAAGGGATCGGTAAGCTGCAACATATTAAATGTTTGTTTTGGGGTTTAGATACACTATAAGCACTGTTACTTTAAACATTTTTAGAGTAGGTCAGGTTCAGTTAAAGCACAGGAAGAAAGGCTAGCATGATCCCGAGAGCAGAGAGGACAAGCACAATGTCCATTATTAAAAAGCACACCTACTACTTTTATGTGCATTGACTCCACTTTTATTAGTAATCTGCAGTAAGCCCTCTTAAAGCGGAGTTCCACCTACTTTTGAGAGGTTGTCTTAAACGAAAGACCACCTCTCTACCCCCTCGTTTCTGGATATTAATTTTTTTTTTTTTATTCTATAGTACCTTTTAATGAAGTACAGACTGTACTTCCGATCCATCCGGTCCACGGCGCAGGACGTCATATCCTTTTGTGCGGCGGCATCATGGGCTCCCTGGACAGGTAAGTGTCCTTTATTAAAAGTCAGCAGCTACAGTGTTTGTAGCTGCTGACTTAAAAAAAAAAAAATTTGCGGGTGGAACACCGATTTAATGGTGACACCCCATTCACACTTGCGTGACTTGTCATACAACTCTGGACATCAAAGTCTCATAACAAGTTGTACCCCATGTTTTCCAAAGATAACCATTCATATATATGCAGCTTAAAGAAGAGGTCCACCCACCCCTGCAAAAATTAAAAGCCAACATCTGCACATACTTCAGCTGCTGACTTTTAATAATAGGACACTTACCTGTCCTTGAGTCCAGCGATGTCGGCACCGCAGCTGATGTTTCCGTCAGGTGCTGCCGATGCCATTACCGGCAAGGGAACCCTGTAAAGAAGCATTACGGCTTCACGCCGGGTCCCTACTGCGCATACGTTACATGTATACTACGTACTGGGTTATATGTTATATGTATACTCACACAGGGTTTATTATTCAAAGCTACATCCCTGTTTAAACCTCCACTGACTAGCAGGCTTGAGTGCCGGGGACTGCCCATGGTTCATTTACTATAAAGCTGCATGCACCTTCCTTCTCACTACAATAGAATGCACACATAGGGGGTTATTTACGAAAGGCAAATCCACTTTGCACTACAAGTGCAAACAACAAGTACAAAGTGCACTTGAAATTGCACTGAAAGTGCACTTGGAAGTGCAGAGGGGTAGTTCTGAAATGAGGGGAAGCTCTGCTGATTTTATTATCCAATCATGTGCAAGCTAAAATGCTGTTTTTTATTTTCCTTGCATGTCCCCCTCATATTTACAGCGACTGCACTTCCCAGTGCACTTTCAGTGCAATTTCAAGTGTACTTTGCACTTGTAGTTTGTTCTTGTAGTGCAAAGTGGATTTGCCTTTAGTAAATAACCCCCATAATGTCACAAACATTTCCTCATACACGCTTTGTTTCTATATACCAGTATATATCAGTTTAATCAGGTTTTTAATAACAAACCAACAGAAGGATCTTTGCTTCACTTACTTGGAGCCTCTACTTTTTCTGAGGTAAAATAACATTGTGCAGGGTAATTTCTGTCATTCTGCTTGCTGGCTGGTGTCATTTGTGTGCCACTACAGAAAATGGAAAATTTCCTCTGCTGATTTCCTGTCACAGATTGCTGGGCTGCCCTTTTAACAGCAGGTTGTGCTACAAGTGTGCAGTCCTCGCCTCTGTTTCCAAGGAAACACAGACATACTCCAACAGCTGATTTAACACGTGTTTATGTGTGAGTGTATATTTATACAGAATGTACCGTATATTTTCTGCTTCCACACAGTGTGCTCAGATACCCTGCCTACGCCCAGGGGGTCATAATTACCTATCTATCCATCTACTTGATTTTTGATCTATATATTTATCCTTTCAGTACTCTACATTAATCCTTTACCACAGCAATATGCATATTTGCAGGAGCTGGGCAGGTGGGACTTAACGCACAGCTGCCACATATGGGGGTGCACATCACTGGCGCACCCAGAACTATGACTTAGCTGTCTATTAGCTCCCAATGATGTCAGCATGGGGATCTACACCTAGCGGCCAACCCCATGGCCCATTTAAAGCACCAGCTCATGCTGGCATAAAGGGGTTATATTTCCTTTCGCCATGTGGCCTTGTCAACTCCCCTAAGCCTAGCCATAGACAGTCTGAATTGCGGCTGACTTCAGCTGAACCTGATGAAATATGAAACATGGTTGGCCCTGCAAAAACAATTTTGTTTTTTTTTTTGCATTAAGACAGTTGATTTTCTTTGAATGGGCCAACAACTCATGAAATAGGGCACCCGCGCCATGTTTACATCGCAAGGCACAGCGCATTCACATCTTTACTGCATATGTGCGTTGGGGTGCCATTAAGGCTCAAGCCATACTAACGATTTTATAGCAGCTACAGGAAAAAAAGCATTGCAGTCAATGAAATGTCTGTGTCACAGAAATTCCATGCAATCTGGAGCTAAAGCTGGATATAGACACACAGGGGTTGATTTACTAAAGGCAAATATACTACTGTGCACTGCAAGCACGGCGGGGACAATGGGATTGTAGGCAGAACTTATTATCAATAATAAATAATCACACATGACCAAAAAAAAACTGTGGATTGAATAGGCAGTGGCCCTTTATTATAGGTATTAAATAATGAATTAATTATATTAACTCAGATAAATCAATAATAAAGATAAAATGTTATCCGTAACCAAATAGCTCAGCTATTTAAGCTCAAGCTAACCATTTCACATAAACGTAACAATCCCCTTTCAGAGAAAGGGACAAACCTCATAAAAAGAGCCACGACAGGGGGGTGGTTGGGTGGGATGAGCTTTCTTCTGGATGTCCTCGCCGACTGCCAGCAAATGACGCATCCTCTTTTCTTTTATAGGTGCCTGCTCGTGCAAGAGGAACGTTTTTTTTGGCAACTGCCACTCTTCCAACCAATCATGGGTAAGTATTTACATTTAAACTTTTTTTTGACAGTTACTACGTCCCTCTTCTGCCACTCTCCCATAGGTGTTTGGATGGTGAAATTTTTAATGCCCCATCCCCCACCTTTCAATGGTGGGCAGGTGGGGCAGCTGCCCTGGGCACTGTGGTATCATGTGAGATGGGGAGTGGGCACTACAATGAGATTGGCAGGGGATTTGTGTTGAGTAGGGAAATTTGGGGGGCGGCAGGAGGTAAGAACTGTTCTAGGAGGGCAAATATGGTGAGGGGTACTAGGAGTGGTGATTTGGGGGGATTTGTGTTGGGAGGGGCAATGGAGAAGAGGATTTGTGCTAGGAGGGGGGATTTGGAGGTTTGTGATATAAAAATAATATGGTACAGGGGAAAACATTTTTTTGGGATGGGGGGATTTGTGCTAGTAGGGGTGATTGGGGGGCATTTGTGCTAGGAGGAGAAATATGTTGGCTAGGACGTAGCATTGGGGGAGGGGAATTTGTGCTGAAAGAGGGGAATTTGGAGAGGGGGGAGAGAATTTGTGCTTGGAGGGGAAATGTGAGGGGTAGAGGATTTGTGCTAGGAGGGTTTTTTTGGGGGGGGGGGCAGATTTGTACTGGGAGGAGGGGGAATTTATGTTTAGGGAGTGAGTTTTTTTGGGGGGAATGGGATTTTTGCTGACACATAATGCTCATACATCATGGGGGAGGGCGCAATGTGGCATGTTCACCCTGGGCTTTAGGTGACCTTGTCCCAGCACTGACTGCAAGTACACTTGCTCCAGAGCTTAGTAAATAAGGTAAAGCTTCACTTTGGAAAGATTACCCAATCACATGCAAGGAAAATAAAAGAACAGCATTTTTGCTTGCGCATGACTGGACGATAGAAATCAGCAGAGCTTCCCCTCATTTCAGAGCTTCCACATCTAAAGCAAATACTTGCAGTGTGCAGTATATTTGCCTTTAGTAAATAAACGTCCCCATTTTTTTTTTTTTTTTTTGTTCAGCTGGTGTGCTACCTTCTGGGACACATCACAGATCCCAGGAGGCTGCAGGACCATTCACACAGGGCAGTAAGGCTTGTGTATGCACAGTGGGGAACTGGCTGCAAAGCTGTAAGAAGTCACAGCCGGTTTCCTACACTCAACAGGGCTGCACTGGAGACTTGAAGCCCAGCGAACAGCCGATCCAGGGGAGTACATCGCTAAAGCCATTGATAGGTAGGTGTCTTATCATTAAGAAGCTACAGTATTTGCATTTTTTTATTTTTTAAAAAGGAATGGGAGAACTGCTTTAAGTCAAAATCCTCTTCAGTAAATGGGAAAATAAACCTGAAATCTATTCCTTATTAAGTATGCGTTCTAATTTTAACTCATTTTATTCTGTTATTCATCTGCTAAAAATATTAAAGCTTTAATTAATTGCTAACAAGCCAGCAACACATATGTACACAATGGGAGATGACTAAACCATGGTGTTTCCTTTGTTAAAGTTATATTTATAGAAACTGTAATTTCCCATTTCCCTGTAATTGTCACAGAGAATATCCCTCTTTTCTGCATAAGCATGATTATTTGAAAGCAATGCAACATGTAAGATTCGGGCCCAGTAGGTGTCCAGGGGTCTACTTGTAGAACTGATTGGGTAGATTTATAAGCACCCTGTCACTTCTTTGCCCAGGTCCCAGTGCTTAGTGGGCTCCTCTGTGAGGAGGATACAGAAGATGGAAAAGCTTACAATCTATTAGGCTATAACAGAATATGGAAGGTAGAAGACCTCAAAATCTATGTAGGTATCAGGGGTTATAATGCATAGTTGCCAACAGTCCCGATTTTCCCGGGAACAATCCCGAATTTGGGACCCTCGTCCCGATTTAAGCTTGTCCGATAATTTTCCCGGGGTTTTGAGTTTGTCCCGAGAAAATCGGAAATGTTTTTTCTAAAAAACGTCAGCGGCTACACAAACATGGCCGTCGCCGCCACCACGAGTGTTATTTCCCCTTGTGTTCAGTGCAGAGGAGCCAATCGGCTTCTCTCTTCAGTGTGCCTATTGGCTGCAGGGATGGGCGGCCCCTCCCCGCTCTCCACTGAACACAAGGATGTAATCATCTGCCGCCGCCATCACCGCCGCCCCTCCGCCCCATGTGTCAGCTGCACAGAGAGATCCCGGGTGTCTTTTGGATGAGGTACAGGGAGAGATGGGGCTGGGTTCTGTTAGACCAGGCTCCGCTGGGGACTCCTGATGTAAGGGGGGGTCCGCTGGGGACTCCTGGTGTAAGGGGGGTCCACTGGGACTCCTGGTGTGAAGGGGGGCTCCGCTGGGTACTCCTGATGTGAGGGGGCTCCGCTGGGGACTCCTGTTGTGAGGGGGGCTCCGCTGGGGACTCCTGATGTGAGCAGGGGGCTCCGCTGGGGACTCCTGATGTGGGGGGGGGGCTCCGCTGGGGACTCCTGATGTAAGGGGGGTCCGCTGGGGACTCCTGGTGTGAGGGGGGCTCCGCTGGGGACTCCTGACGTGAGGGGGCTCTGCTGGGGACTCCTGATGTGAGGGGGGCTCCGCTGGGGTCTCCTGATGTGAGGAGGGGGCTCCACTGGGGAGTCCTGATATGAGGGGGGCTCCGCTGGGGACTCCTGATGTGAGGGGGGCTCCACTGGGGACTCCCTGGTGTGAGGGGGGCTCCGCTGGGGACTCCTGGTGTGAGGGGGTTCTGCTGGGGACTCCTGGTGTGAGGGGGGTCCGCTGGGGACTCCTGGTGTGAGGGGGAGCTCCGCTGGGGACTCCTGATGTAAGGGGGGTCCTCCGGGGACTCCTGATGTGAGGAGGGGTCTGCTGGGGACTCCTGATGTGAGGGGGGCTCCGTTGGGAACTCCTGATGTAAAGGGGGGGGTCCGCTGGGGACTCCTGATGTGAGGGGGGCTCCGCTGGGGACTCCTGATGTAAAGGGGGGGTCCGCTGGGGACTCCTGATGTGAGGGGGGCTCCACTGGGGACTCCTGGTGTGAGGGGGGCTCCGCTGGGGACTCCTGGTGTGAGGGGGTTCTGCTGGGGACTCCTGGTGTGAGGGGGAGTCCGCTGGGGACTCCTGGTGTGAGGGGGAGCTCCGCTGGGGACTCCTGATCTGAGGGGGGGTCCGCTGGGGACTCCTGATGTAAGGGGGGGTCCGCTGGGGACTCCTGATGTAAGGGGGGGTCCGCTGGGGACTCCTGATGTAAGGGGGGTCCGCTGGGGACTCCTGGTGTGAGGGGGGCTCTGCTGGGGACTCCTGATGTGAGGGGGGCTCCGCTGGGGACTCCTGGTGTGAGGGGGGCTCCGCTGGGGACTCCTGATGTGAGAGGGGGTTCCTGATGGGGACTCCTGATGTGAGGAGGGGTCCGCTGGGGACTCCTGGTGTGAGAGGGAGCTCCGCTGGGGACTCCTGATGTGAGAGGGGGTTCCTGATGGGGACTCCTGATGTGAGGAGGGGTCCGCTGGGGACTCCTGGTGTGAGGGGGGGTCCGCTGGGGACTCCTGGTGTGAGGGGGGGTCCGCTGGGGACTCCTGGTGTGAGGGAGGGCTCCGCTGGGGACTCCTGGTGTGAGGGGGGCTCCACTGGGGATTCCTGATGTGAGGGGGGCTCCGCTGGGGACTCCTGATGTGAGAGGGGGTTCCTGATGGGGACTCCTGATGTGAGGAGGGGTCCGCTGGGGACTCCTGGTGTGAGGGGGGGTCCGCTGGGGACTCCTGGTGTGAGGGGGGGTCCGCTGGGGACTCCTGGTGTGAGGGAGGGCTCCGCTGGGGACTCCTGGTGTGAGGGGGGCTCCGCCGGGGACTCCTGGTGTGAGAGGGGCTCCGCTGGGGACTCCTGGTGTGAGGGGGGCTCCACTGGGGATTCCTGATGTGAGAGGGAGCTCCGCTGGGGACTCCTGGTGTGAGGGGGGCTCCACTGGGGATTCCTGATGTGAGAGGGAGCTCCGCTGGGGACTCCTGATGTGAGGGGGGTCCGCTGGGGACTCCTGATGTGAGGGGGGCTCCACTGGGGACTCCTAAAGTGAGGGGGGCTCCGCTGGGGACTCCTGATATGAGGGGGCTCTGCTGGGGACTCCTGATGTGAGGGGGGCTCCGCTGGGGACTCCTGATGTGAGGGGGGCTCCGCTGGGGACTCCTGATGTGAGGGAGGGCTCCGCTGGGGACTCCTGATGTGAGGGGGGGCTCCGCTGGGGACTCCTGATGTGAGGGGAGGCTCCGCTGGGGACTTCTGATGTGAGGGTGGCTCCACGCTGGGGACTCCTGATGTGAGGGTGGCTCCGCGCTGGGGACTCCTGATGTGAGGGGGGCTGCGCTGGGGACTCCTGATGTGAGGGGGGCTCCGCTGGGGACTCCTGATGTGAAGGGGGCTCTGCTGGGGACTCCTGATGTGAGGGGGGCTCCGCTGGGGACTCCTGATGTGAGGGGGGCTCCGCTAGGGACTCCTGATGTGATGGGGGCTCCGCTGGGGACTCCTGATGTGAGGGGGGCTCCGCTGGGGACTGCTGATGTGGGGGGGCTCTGCTAGGGACTCCTCATGTGAGGGGGGCTCCGCTGGGGACATCTGATGTGAGGGGGGCTCCGCTGGGGGCACCTGATGCAAGGACGGACTCTGCTGGGACACCTGATGCAAGGACTGATGTGGGGGGGCTCTGCTAGGGACTCCTCATGTGAGGGGGGCTCTGCTGGGGACTCCTGATGTGAGGGGGGCTCCGCTGGGGACTCCTGGTGTGAGGGGGGCTCCGCTGGGGACTCCTGATGTGAGAGGGGGTTCCTGATGGGGACTCCTGATGTGAGGAGGGGTCCGCTGGGGACTCCTGGTGTGAGGGGGGTCCGCTGGGGACTCCTGGTGTGAGGGGGGGTCCGCTGGGGACTCCTGGTGTGAGGGAGGGCTCCGCTGGGGACTCCTGGTGTGAGGGGGGCTCCGCCGGGGACTCCTGGTGTGAGAGGGGCTCCGCTGGGGACTCCTGGTGTGAGGGGGGCTCCACTGGGGATTCCTGATGTGAGAGGGAGCTCCGCTGGGGACTCCTGGTGTGAGGGGGGCTCCACTGGGGATTCCTGATGTGAGAGGGAGCTCCGCTGGGGACTCCTGATGTGAGGGGGGTCCGCTGGGGACTCCTGATGTGAGGGGGGCTCCACTGGGGACTCCTAAAGTGAGGGGGGCTCCGCTGGGGACTCCTGATATGAGGGGGCTCTGCTGGGGACTCCTGATGTGAGGGGGGCTCCGCTGGGGACTCCTGATGTGAGGGGGGCTCCGCTGGGGACTCCTGATGTGAGGGAGGGCTCCGCTGGGGACTCCTGATGTGAGGGGGGGCTCCGCTGGGGACTCCTGATGTGAGGGGAGGCTCCGCTGGGGACTTCTGATGTGAGGGTGGCTCCACGCTGGGGACTCCTGATGTGAGGGTGGCTCCGCGCTGGGGACTCCTGATGTGAGGGGGGCTGCGCTGGGGACTCCTGATGTGAGGGGGGCTCCGCTGGGGACTCCTGATGTGAAGGGGGCTCTGCTGGGGACTCCTGATGTGAGGGGGGCTCCGCTGGGGACTCCTGATGTGAGGGGGGCTCCGCTAGGGACTCCTGATGTGATGGGGGCTCCGCTGGGGACTCCTGATGTGAGGGGGGCTCCGCTGGGGACTGCTGATGTGGGGGGGCTCTGCTAGGGACTCCTCATGTGAGGGGGGCTCCGCTGGGGACATCTGATGTGAGGGGGGCTCCGCTGGGGGCACCTGATGCAAGGACGGACTCTGCTGGGACACCTGATGCAAGGACGGACTCTGCTGGGGCACCTGATGCAAGGAAGGACTCTGCTGGTGGCAGGCGACGTGGCAGGTGACACGCTCAGGGATCCCACTGATTCGGCATTATGGTGAGTTGAATGATTTCATTTTATATTACAATGTAATAATAGAAATAATGCACTTCAATCATCCTGAAACCATAACAATCATGGTGCCGGGATGATTGAAGTGCTAACACCAGGTGTTTGAAGTATCTTTATCTGCTGATTGTTAAACTTTCTAGAATACACATATTTCCATTGTTGTGTAGGATCTGGGGCTGCTGTCCCTCCATCCCTCTCCCTCCCTTTCCTTCTCCATCCCTCATTCATCTCAGACTCTAACCACACCCCTTTGAGCCCCGCCCATTTAAGACACGCCCACTATTTCGCGTAAACCACACCACATTTTTACTTTCCCCCTGTGCCACGCCCACAAACACATGCCCCGCCCCTAATTATAACTAGACTCCGCCTACAGCCAAAAAAGTGTCCCTAAAAATGTTTTCACAATGTTGGCAACTATGATAATGAAGGTAGCAGAGCTTAGAATCTGTTAAATTATAATGCAGAAAGTAGAAGCTGGAAAATTGTACAATCTATTAGGGTATGAGAGGATACAGAAGGCGGAAGAACTTACAACCTGTTGGGGTATAAAATTGAATACAGAATTGAATACAGTGTGAGGAGGGGGCTCCGCTGGGGACTCCTGATATGAGGGGGGCTCCGCTGGGGACTCCTGATGTAAAGGGGGGGTCCGCTGGGGACTCCTGATGTGAGGGGGGCTCCACTGGGGACTCCTGGTGTGAGGGGGGCTCCGCTGGGGACTCCTGGTGTGAGGGGGTTCCGCTGGGGACTCCTGGTGTGAGGGGGGGTCCGCTGGGGACTCCTGGTGTGAGGGGGAGCTCCGCTGGGGACTTCTGAGGTAAGGAGGGTCCTCCGGGGACTCCTGATGTGAGGAGGGGTCTGCTGGGGACTCCTGATGTGAGGGGGGCTCCGTTGGGAACTCCTGATGTGAGGGGGGCTCCGCTGGGGACTCCTGATGTGAGGGGAGCTCCGCTGGGAACTCCTGATGTGAGGGGGGCTCCGCTGGGGACTCCTGATGTGAGGGGGGGTCCACTGGGGACTCCTGATGTAAGGGGGGGTCCGCTGGGGACTCCTGATGTAAGGGGGGTCCGCTGGGGACTCCTGGTGTGAAGGGGGCTCCGCTGGGGACTCCTGATGTGAGGGGGCACCGCTGGGGACTCCTGGTGTGAGGGGGCTCCGCTGGGGACTCCTGATGTGAGAGGGGGTTCTGCTGGGGACTCCTGATGTGAGGAGGGGTCCGCTGGGGACTCCTGGTGTGAGGGGGGGTCCGCTGGGGACTCCTGGTGTGACGGGGGGCTCCGCTGGGGACTCCTGGTGTGAGGGGGGCTCCGCTGGGGACTCCTGGTGTGAGGGGGGCTCCACTGGGGATTCCTGATGTGAGAGGGAGCTCCGCTGGGGACTCCTGATGTGAGGGGGTCCACTGGGGACTCCTGTTGTGAGGGGGGCTCCACTGGGGACTCCTAAAGTGAGGGGGGCTCCGCTGGGGACTCCTGATATGAGGGGGGCTCCGCTGGGGACTCCTGATGTGAGGGGGGCTCCGCTGGGGACTCCTGATGTGAGGGGGGCTCCGCTGGGGACTCCTGATGTGAGGGAGGGCTCCGCTGCGGACTCCTGATGTGAGGGGGGCTCCGCTGGGGACTCCTGATGTGAGGGGGGGCTCCGCTGGGGACTCCTGATGTGAGGGTGGCTCCACGCTGGGGACTCCTGATGTGAGGGTGGCTCCGCGCTGGGGACTCCTGATGTGAGGGGGGCTGCGCTGGGGACTCCTGATGTGAGGGGGGCTCCGCTGGTTACTCCTGATGTGAAGGGGGCTCCGCTGGGGACTCCTGATGTGAGGGGGGGCTCCGCTGGGGACTCCTGATGTGAGGGGGGGCTCCGCTGGGGACTCCTGATGTGATGGAGGCTCCACTGGGGACTCCTGATGTGAGGGGGGGCTCCGCTGGGGATTGCTGATGTGGGGGGGCTCCGCTGGGGACTCCTGATGTGAGGGGGGCTCCGCTGGGGACATCTGATGTGAGGGGGGCTCCGCTGGGGGCACCTGATGCAAGGACGGACTCTGCTGGGACACCTGATGCAAGGACGGACTCTGCTGGGGCACCTGATGCAAGGAAGGACTCTGCTGGTGGCAGGCGACGTGGCAGGTGACACGCTCAGGGATCCCACTGATTCGGCATTATGGTGAGTTGAATGATTTAATTTTATATTACAATGTAATAATAGAAATAATGCACTTCAATCAACCTGAAACCATAACAATCATGGTGCCGGGATGATTGAAGTGCTAACACCAGGTGTTTGGAGTATCTTTATCTGCTGATTGTTAAACTTTCTAGAATACACATATTTCCATTGTTGTGTAGGATCTGGGGCTGCTGTCCCTCCTCTCCCCCCCTTTCCTTGTCCATCCCTCATTCATCTCAGACTCTAACCACACCCCCTTTGAGCCCCGCCCATTTAAGACACACCCACTATTTCGCGTAAACCATACCACATTTTTACTTTCCCCCTGTGCCACGCCCACAAACACATGCCCCGCCCCCTAATTATAACTAGACTCCGCCTACAGCCAAAAAAGTGTCCCTAAAAATGTTTTCACAATGTTGGCAACTATGATAATGAAGGTAGCAGAGCTTACAATCTGTTAAATTATAATGCAGAAAGTAGAAGCTGGAAAATTGTACAATCTATTAGGGTATGAGAGGATACAGAAGGCGGAAGAACTTACAACCTGTTGGGGTATAAAATTGAATACAGAATTGAATACAGAAGGTGAAGAAGTGTGTAGGGAGGTGCCTATGTTTGGGGTGCTCACTACCTCATGTTGTTAACGTGCACTTGTTTTTCTAATAAAGAATGTAATTAGTGAGTTCTGGTGTTATTAGACTGCCCGGAAGTTAGGAAGGGGTTAAGGCTGCCAACTCTTGGTTGTTTATGGCTCTGCCCCCTTGTGGTGGGCCATAAATACAATGGGAGGTAACATAGATGGGTCCTTAGGTCTTGGATAGGAAAGTACAAGGAGAACTGCAGCCACATGTAGCCCTACTTTTGAGGGGGGCTTCTCCCACCTTATGGGGTATACAGTTGGGGTACCAAAGATGATTCATGGACTTTACTGAAAGGACTTTTCTGATCTAAGAGGTATAAACTGGGCAGTCTGAGATAGAATGTACTAGGACTGTGTATAAAGCCACCTGTGAGAGACTGTGTAACTGTCACATTAATTTATGTACCTGTGGGAAGTTTACAGTAAATGTTCTAAATAGGAATGTGCGAATACCGAGTATTTTCACAAGTACACGTACTCATGAAAATGCTTCCGATGCCGAAACTGATACTTTGCAGCGCGATTTGCGTCCACACAAAATGAATGGGAGCAAATCGCACTGTAAAGAGCAGCATGCACTGCTCCTATATGTGTGATCCCAGTAAAGAAAGTGAAGCACCATGTAGTGCAGCAATAGGCAGTTGATTAAAATGTTATAACAACTCACAAAGCAAATATCTAGTCAAATCCATATCTGCAGTGTCCCTGTCCCGCCAATGATAGCAAACCTCAGCCGCTGGAGGTGCTCACAGGGCTGGAGGAAATGTTCCGGCAGTCCACCCCCCAAGCTGACATCACTTCCGCCTTATATGCACAGGAGTCTTGAAAATTCTCATCCAGACCCTGCACTATCTGCTTCCCAGCTCCACCCTCAGCTTCTTCCCGGCAGCAGCACATAGTAAGGGTGGGGCACTATGATGTAAGGGAGGGTGAGGGGACTCTTGACTTCTGATGGTGAGGGGGCTCTGGACCGGCCCTTTTATCAATGCTGATGTGGTCCGTGATTAAAATGCGTCTGACCCCCTGTATTAGAAATTGGAATCATTTACAGCTAATTAGGGTAATTACAGAGTACTGTAATACAGAGGTTTTTAATTCCTCAGAGAAGTAGTAATTTAGAAAATTTTCTTGAGGTGAAAATATTTGTGTTGTTTTGCTTATATATAATAGTTTATCTAGGTCCGGGTTTGGTGTTAATCTAGCTCAGGATAAAACATTCCCTTATAGTCAGTAATACCTTGGATTGCGAGCATAATTCGTTCAGGAAACATGCTTGTAATCCAAAGCACTTGTATATCAAAGCAAATTTCCCCATAAGAAATAATGGAAACTCAGATGATTCGTTCCACAACCATTTATTCATAAGTCCTTCAACCATAAAATGTCCATCCACAAATGGCAGCCTCCACAGGGGGATCCAAAGCAAAATCCAGCAGGAGCTACAGATTATAAAAGAGAAGTGAGGCGCTTCTAAGTGTAACAATATGATTACATTTAACTCCTTCAGATCTGCGCTATAACCGAATGACGGCTACAGCGCGGATCTGCTTTGCCGGGAGTACGTCTATTGACGTCCTCCCCTTTGCAAGCTGGCCACGCCCCCTGAAGGGCACGCGTCAATGAGACTCGGGTGATCACAGATCGGAGTAAGGGGTCGATCCAGACCCCTTAACATGTGATCAGCTGTCAGCCAATGACAGCTGATCACGTGATGTAAACAGAAGATCGGTAATCTTTTTTTTTTCTTCTCACGCTGACAGTGCGAGGAGAAAAAAAAGCCGATCACCAGCTTCTGTTGAAGGGACATCAGTCCCGAGCAGGGAGAGGCGAAGCCGCCTCATATGTGCAAACAAGTACCGCCTGCCAGTGCCACAAATCAGTGCCCACAGTGCCCACCAATCAGTGCCCACCAGTACATCAGTGCCACCTATCAATGCCCACGTGTGCCACCTATCAATGCCCACCAGTGGTGCCAATTAGTGCCTCATCAGTGCCACCTAGCAGTGCTGCCTATCAGTGTCAACTACAAGTGCCCATCACTGCCACCCATCAGTGCCCATCACTGCCACCCATCAGTGCCCATCAGTGCCAGCTACCAGTCCCACCTATCAGTGCCACCTATTAGTGCCCTTCAGTGCCACCTATGAATGCCCTTCAGTGCCGCCCATCAGTGCTACCCATCAGTGCCACCTCTCAGTGCCCACCAGTGCCACCTCATCAGTGTTCACCAATGCCTCCTATTAGTGCCCATCAGTGCCACCTTATCAGTGCCCATCAGGGTCGCCTTATCAGTGCCCATCAATGCAGCCTATCGGTGCCCATCAGTGCAGCCTATCAGTGCCCATCAGTGTAGCCTCATCAGCGTACATCAATGAAAGAGAAAAATTACCTGTTTGCAAAATTTATGTCAAAAATATAAAATGGTTTTGTTTTTTGTTTTTTAAAAATCTGTCTTTTTTAATTTTTTTAACAAAAAATAAAAAACCCAGAGGTGATCAAATACCACCAAAAGAAAGCTCTATTTGTGGGAAAAAAATGATAAAAATGTCATTTGGGTACAGTATTGTATGACCGCGCAATTGTCATTCAAAAAGTAACAGCACTAAAAGCTGAAAATTGGGCAGGAGTGGGGTTTAGGTGCCCCGTAAGCAAGTGGTTAATGAAGGTACAACATTTAGCAACTCACATGGTTGATGATTAAAAGAGGCACATCTAAGTATGCAGGCATCTTGGCTAAAGCTGTTCACATAGACCAGAGATATGCAATTAGCGGACCTCCAGGTGTCATGCTTGTGGCTGTCAGAGTCTTGCTATGTCACATGGGACTTGTATTTCTGCAACAGCTGGAGGTCCGCTAATTGCATATCCCTGACATAGACCATACTCTTCACCGCCAGCTCTCATCGCTATCAGTCTGCAATCGTGACCGGGAAGACTGACCCTGCGGTGGAGCGATCTCAAAGCGAGGCTTGAACCGCTTGTGGAGTGCAGCGTGGAAGGGATGACATCGATGTCGGTGCGGAGGATGGTCTATGTGGACAGCTTTAGCCCAGATGCCTGCATACTTAGATGTGCCTCTTTTAATCATCAACCATGTGTAAGAGAAGCCCGGTTGGCAAGCGCTCATTGGCGCACAGGCGGTGGCATGCCAGAGTATGCACAAGAAGAGGCATGTATTGACGCATGCGTGAGCGCATGCGGGTGCGAGCAGTCGTGCGCGCACACACGTGCATGCACTGGCGCCAGTCAGCCTATTTAAACCAAGCAATGACACACACATAATGCTGAGTGGTCTTTCAGCTTGTTCCTGTTTACCTGTGCCTTGATCTGTTCAAGTTACCCGTGTTTGATCCGGCTTCCCCTGTACCTGCCTTTGGACTTCCGCCTGCCTACCTGTGACCTTGGCTTGTGTTTGACTCTGCTCCTGTCTCATGCTCCTGTACCTCGCTGCCCGACTGTGTACCGAACCTGGCCTGTATCCTGTCTCCGTTTCAGCCTCACGTTACTGTACCTGCTCCAGTTTCTGTGCAGTGATCTACGGACATCGGGTTCCTGTCAAGCCTCAGCTGGTGTCACCTGCTAAACCGGCCCTTGTGCCACTCTGTGTCCTTCACCCCCTGTCATCTCTATCAGGGGCATTGGACAGGAGGTGCAAGAGAAGCCCTCTCTACAGCTCAATCTCCACCAGGAACATGACAGTACCACTAAGCCAGATGTCGGAGATTGAGAGAGGGGCTTTGCCTCTGAAGACACTATGCCAGCAACTTGCCTCTCTTACCCAGGCAGTCAGTACCCTGCAAGAAAGCTACCACCAGCTGGAGGATCACATCTAATCCACGGCCCTCACCTCAGCAGCTTCAGCACCTGCTACTGCACCTGGCCATTCCACATCTGAACAGACTGCTCCCAAATCCACAGGATCTATGCTACCACTGGAACCCTGAGTTCCTGCACCCGAGCGATTTTCAAGCAACCGGCACAAGTCCTGGGCATTTAAGAACTCTTGTGAACTTTACTTTGCCCTGCAACCAAGAACTTTCTCACTTGAAACCACCAAGGTGGGTTTTGCCATATCCTTGCTTCTCGGGGAATCACAGTCTTGGGCCCATCAGCTCATGGAACAGAACAGTGCAATCTTGGACTCTCTCTCTTCATTCTTTGAGGCGATGGCTCAGCGATGACCCCCAACATTCAGCTACTGCAGAGTCTACTCTCCATACACTACGGCAAGGTCACCGACCCGCTGAGTACTATGTTGCTGAATTCTGTCTGTGGGCCTCTGATACAGGTTGGAACGATGCAGCCCTATGGCATCAATTCCGCCTTGGCCTGTCTGAAGGGCTCAAAGACGAACTTGCTCGAGTGGGGGTCCCCAGTTCCCTCGATAGCCTTATTTGCCTTGCCATTCAACTTGATCGTAGATTCAGAGAAAGGAGAACAGAGAGATTTGGCGGAACCACTAAGCCCACAAATCTTCGGGCAAAGCCTCTGCAACTTGGACTCTTGCGTCCTTCACTCACTTGTGAAGAAAAGCTAATAAGATGCCAAAATAACTTGTGTCTATATTGTGGGGTAGTGGGTCATTATCTTCAAAACTGCCCTGTAAGGCCCACAAGGACCAAGACCATTCCCTCTACGTACCTGGCCAACTATTCTGCGGAAAAGGGATCTGCTCATGTCACCTTGTTCCTGTCACTTCAGTTCCCGGGAAGGAACATCCAGGTACCAGCTATAATCGACTCTGGAGCTTGCAGCTGCTTCATGGATAAAGACTTTGCCCTAAATCACCAAATCCCTTTGCAAGTAAAGACGCACTAGTTAGCCATCGATCTGGCTGAAGGATGCCCTCTCAGGTCTGGGCATGAGACTTGCCCGCTGATGGCTGTATCCAATATTGGTCACTGGGATACGTCTGGACATTATTCTGTCTCCTCTGTTTCCCATTATCCTGGGAATCCCCTGGTTACAAGCCCACAATCCACGGATAAACTGGACATCAGGGGAAATGACTTTTCCATCCACCTACTGCCAGTAATCCTGCCTTCACTCCATTCCTATGTGACCTGCACCCCTCCTGGGAGTACATACTGATTCTCCTGTGTCACAGCTCATCCCTGCAGCGTATCATGAATTCCTGGACGTCTTCGACAAACAGAAAGCAGACATCCTGCCACCTCACAGCCCGTATGACTGCCCAATTGAACTTTTATCAGGAACTGAAATACCTTTCGGTCGCATTTTCCCTCTTTCCGAAGTGGAACTCAAAACTTTATGTCAGTACATTGATGAAAACCTGGAGGAGGGCTTCATCGGACCTTCCGCGCCCCCTGCGGGTGCTAGAATCTGCTTTGTAGAAAAAAAGGATCATACCCGTGTTGTGTTGATTACCGGGAATTAAATAAAATTACCATCAAAAACAGCTATCCTTTACCCCTGGTCCCGGAACTATTTCAACGCTTCAAAACCTCTACTATATTTACAAAGCTTGACTTATGAGGCACCTATAATCTAGTGGGGATCCGCGAAGGGGATGAATGGAAGACGGCCTTCCGCACTAGATTCCGACATTATGAATACCTCGTTATGCCCTTTGGGTTGTGCAATGCTCCAGCAACATTTCAGCATTTCATCAATGATATTTTTAGGGACTTTCTTGATCTTTTCCTGATTGTATATCTAGACGATATCCTCATCTTCTCTACCTCCATCACAACATACCGTGAACACATCAGAAAGGTTCTCGGCCCATTAAGAGATCATGGACTATACGCAAAGGCCGAGAAGTGTGAATATGAAAAAGACGATTCAATTCTTGGGTCTTATCATTTCCACTACAGGTATTTCCATGGTTCCCCAGAAGGTCAAATCTATCCTCGAATGGCCCACTCCTACAGACAGAAAGAGCACACAAAGGTTTATAGGATTTGCCAACTTTTACCGCAAGTTTATTAAGAACTTTTCTGCTATCATTTCTCCTGTTACCCAGCTGACAAAACAGAATACCAGTTTCCAATGGACACCTGCAGCACAAGCAGCATTCGATCAGGTAAAGACTCTGTTTACTACAGCACCTATCCTGCAACACCCAGACCCTGCATAGCTTTAAGTCCTTGAGGTGGATGCTTCGGAGAATGCCGTGGGTTCCACAGCGCCAAGGAACGAAGTCCCTGTTACATCCCATTGCTTTCTTCTCTAGGAAACTCAGCCCTGCAGAAAGGAAAGAAATTACGACGTGGGAAATCGGGAGTTACTGGCCATAAAGACAGCCCTGGAGGAATGGCATTACTTGCTGGAGGGAGCAGCTCACCCCATTTTCATCTTTCCCGACCACAAGAATCTTGAGTATCTCAGGACAGCCAAATGACTAAGACCTTGTTAAGCCAGGTGGGCACTATTCTTCTCCCGCTTCTCCTTCCATATTACCTACAGACCGGGTACCAAGAATGTCAAGTCTGATGCTCTATCTTGCATGTATCCAGAGGGAGGAGAGGAACATCACCCAGCAGACACAATCCTGCCGGACCAAAGTTTCTTGCTACTACAAGTCGATCTTATAGCTCAGCTTAAACATCCCACAAGGGATGTTCTGCCACCAGGTGTCTGCCTCCAGGAACAAGAGGGGTTATTTCTGCACAACCAAAAGGTGTTTGTACCCCCAAGTCTGCACCCCAAGATCCTTAGCCTGTGTCATGATCATCCCTTGGCGGGACATTTTGGGATAACTAAGACAGTAGAACTAGTGCAACGTTCCTTTTGGTGGCCAGGTTTAAGGTCTGAGTGCAAGGATTATGTTAGTACTTGTGGAGTCTGCATCCGAAACAAAAAAAACAAGACCAAATCTTGGGGTCTGTTAAGACCTCTGCCTATTCCCAAGAGACCCTGGGAAATGATCAATATGGATTTTATTGTTGAACTCCCTCCATCCGAAAGGTTCACTACCATCTTCGTGATCGTGGACAGATTAACGAAGATAGCCCATTTCATTTCTATGTTAGGAACCCCCTCAGCAACAGAAACCGCCCATACCTTCATCAAGGAAGTGGTTAGGCTTCATGGGGTACCCAGCAGCATCACTTCGGGGAGTACAGTTCACGTCTAGGTTCTGGAAAGATCTTTGCAGGATGCTAAGGATCGAAACTTGTTTCTCATCAGCCTATCACCCGCAGACGAATGGGCAAACAGAGTGAACACATCAGACTCTGGACTCTTCGGTGCTTCTCATCCTTTGCCCAAGATGACTGGGCATCACTGTTTCCCCTGGCTGAATTTGCATACAATGATGCGGTTCATTCGGCTATGGATAAGCCCTGTTTTTTGCGAATTATGGGTACTTCCCAGTCTTCATACCCGACATCTTGCCTGATTCCCCGGCCCCTGCAGTCCAAGAAAGAATAAATGCCCTTCAGTCAAATAACAAAGTATTGCAAGACGCCATTTCCAAAGCTCGGGACAATAAAAGATTTTTTGACAGAAAGAGAAGAGGAGACCTGAAGCTTCAAGTAGGGGACAAGGTTTTGCTCTGAGTAGAGAGCTGCTGCCTGTCAATCAGCATTTCTCCTGCCCTGCTCCTCTACGCTCATTGGAGCGCTGAGCTGTGGAAGGGCGGGGAGCGGCTGTGTCAGCGGCTCGCTGAGAGGCTGAGACGGCTATCAGTCCAGGCACCTGGCGGATCCAGACTTCCAGAGTCAGGATGACGCGGTGCCTGGACTGATTTCTGTGACGTCAGCAGAGAGCGGACTTCAGCCTGCTTTCTGCTGAAAATGTGTCACAGGAGTGCAAAATTAACTGCACTCCTGTGACCCGTAGGAGAAGCCCAGCCAAACGAGCTCAGGCTGGACTTCTCCTTTTAATATGACTAGATGACTAAATTCACTTAGCTCAAGTGTGAATGGGGCTCTAAGGTAGCAACGCATGGCTCAATTTTCCAGTCTATTCCCCATCCATGCTAACAGCTTGGATGGAGGAATCTCCACTGCCGGACCTGTGGCTGTCTGAATACAATAGTACAGACAAACAGTTACAACATATGACGGGATGCAGTATCTTTGGCCGATAATTTTCCACTCGGCTCAGTCAATTTTTAAATTGACTTCTGTCAAGTCAGTTGGTGCTTGCAGGGCCCCCCACAGCTTCAAATTCAACAGGAATCAGTCAAAATTTGAGCCAAATATGGCAAGCTTTACTGTGACAGCTAAATTTGTGGCAGACAGGGTTGCCCGCAGATAACCTCTTTAGGACCGCCCACCCACATTGTACTGCGGACAGGTGGCCTCTTCCCGGTACAGGACTAGTGCACACACAGCCCCCCCCCCCCATCAATCACATCGCTGTGATTAGATTTTGTCAGCAGGTCCTAGCCAATGAGGGGAGAAGATAGATAAAGATTTTTTGTAAAAAGCAGCACATAATACACACATTAACACTTGTTAGGCATACACTTAACCCCCTTGATTACCCTGAGATGTTAACCCATTCCCAGCAAGTGTCATTAGTACAGTGACAGTGTATAGTATTATCACTGATCACTGTATTAGTATGATGTCAGTGTCAGTTAGTCAGTTCCTGCCCAGTGTCAGTTAGTGTCAGTTTGCCTGCTGCACTATCACAGTCTCACTATAAATCACTGACCACTGCCATTACTAGTATAAAAAATGTATATATATTTATATATATATATTCCAGTGTATATATACAGTATATATACCATAATTTGTAGACGCTATAACTTTCACACAAAGCAATCCATATACACCTATTGGGATTTTTTTTTTTTTACCAAGAATTTTGGGAAAATACATTTTAGCCTAAATTTATGAAGAAAATAGATTTTTTTTTGTATATGTTTTATAGAATGTAACAATATATATATATATTTTATTTGGTCGTTTTTCATTTATATAATAAAAGATAGCAAATGCAGTAGTGATCAAATAACACAAAAGAAAGCTCTATTTGTATAAAAAAAAATGATATAAATTTAATTTGAGTACAGGGCTGCATGACCATGCACTTACCACTTAAAGTGGCGCAATGCTAAATAGCAAAAAATGCCCTGGCCATGAAGGGGGTAAAATCGTCCAGAGCTGAAGTGGTTAAACAGGAGAGATCTTCAGCCATGCTGATCTACAATTGTAAGAAGACAGCTTTACATTTGTGAAACCTCTTTGCAACAATTTGCAAATATAGTTATTTACTCAAGCCTTTATCAGCACTATGGATTATCCGTCTTGACATAAACAAGACAAGGCTTACAAACTGTTGTTGTATACTATCCTCCGTTTACTATTGAAAATCACTTGGTGGTTGCTGTGGTAACTGAGAGCAATGATGCCATTATTTCCTGCAAATTTCAGGTCATCGAAAACAATACACAAATGTGCTGCCTTGGGTTATTAAGAAAAATAGAAAGTAATAAGTATTTAACTTTAGATAGCTGAGGTTCAGAGACAAAGATACGCTCTGCGACTCTTCAGAACTGCAATGGAATATAAACGATGGTGTTCAGAGCAAATTCCGTCTAACGTAGATGTCATCATGTCCATCTTATATGCTCACGGGAATGTAAAGCTTAATTAGGAATAAAGCCTCTTGTGTTATGCTTCAAGAGAGGTAATAAAGAGGCAGAAGGTAATAAGATGGAAAAAAATTAAGGAAAAATTGCAAACATTTTCTGTTTCAATATTTTTATTGAAGTTTCAAGAATCACAACAAGCCATGGTTTGCCCACGCAGGGGGTGACATCGAACAGGCATGTAAAGGAACAGCGTATGAACGCGTTAACAAGTAACATTACCCAAAAACTGTTACCAGGACCATAGAGGACCAGGTTAAGAATTAGGCAGATATCACAGGCTATATTACTCTGTTCCCTGGAGGACAGCAATCTACATGAATAGCCTTCATATTGGGTATGAAGGGAAAAGGGAAGAAACAGAAAGAGAAGAAAAGAGCAAGAAAGAAGAGAGAAGAGGAGAGCTGTCCCAAGAAAGGGTGAGTAGCACAGACGCAGGACTTGTACAAACAAGGTTTAAAGTTGACCAGAGCTAGTCGGGGGCAGGGACGGGATGGAGTAACTTGTGCACGGTTCCCAGATTTTCAAACATTTTGCATGCAGATCCTTCAATATACTGGACATCTGCTCATTAACCATCAGAGCGGTCATTCTAGTTTTTGCCCCCTGGAAAGCAACAGATGGAGTCTTCCAGACATGGACAATGGTTTGTTTGGCAGAAATTAAAAGGTATGAGGCCAATTTCTCTTAGGGTGCGAAGAGGCCTGGTATAAGGCAATGTAAGAGAAGCAACCAGTTATCCTTTCGGACTGCCACATGAAATAACGTCTGCAGTAGGTCAGAGACCCTGGACCAGAAGCCGATCAAATGTGGGCAAGACCACCATATATGTAGGACATCCCCACAATTCTGAAAACATCTGTCACTGCTGCCAGGCTAAGCATGAACAAGCCTAGCCGGGACCTAGTACCACTGCAGGAGCACTTTATAAGCGGCCTTGAGGGTGATAGTGTTGAATGAACATTTTGCTATTGTTTTCCAGGCCTTACTCAATTGCAAACATTTTCAATCTGTTTAAATGGGTATATAAACCCTAACAATGAATGTCTTTTATTTGCTACCTTTTGGTCTGTTAAACATACCATTGAAAGAGTTTTGGTATACCTGAGAAATGCAAAAAATACCTATTGATTTTACTAGCTGATAAGCTGTGCGCTCTGCATGTACTGCATTCAGGGCTGCCATTAGAAATCATGGCAGGACACCCAAAATGATATTTTTGCTAAAAAAACACTAAAACCATTATTAGCTGTATAAATTTTGTTTGGGTGCAACGTCCGTGCAATTGTCAGTTAAAGCGAGGCAGTGCCGTATCACAAAAAGTGCTCTGGTCAGGAAGGGGGTAAATCCTTCTGGGGCTGAAGTGGTTAAAAAGTGTTATTAACCACTTGACCTCCTGAAGGTTTTACCCCCTTCATGACCAGGTCAGTTTTTGCTATTCAACACTGTGCTACTTTAACTGGTAATTGTGCGGTCATGCAACACTGTACGCAAATGAAAGTTATGTAATTTTTTTCACACAGAGTACCAGGATCTGGTGGACACAGCAGTCATGGGAATGGTGAGCTGCCTGCCCCTAACCCAGAACAGGCATGACATACATATACGTAATCCAGCCTGCCCGTGCCGCCCAGCCAAAGTGACAGTACTGCGGTTGGTCTTAAAGCAGTTAAACCACGCCAAACAGAGCTGTACCTCGAAAAAGGGTATAAATGGTATAAAACTCATTTGGGTGCAGTGTTGCATGACCAAGTATTTGCCAAACTATCACTGAACGGGTAACGTATTCAAGCTAGTACTCAACTGGTTAAGGAATAAGTGTACTTTTTAAGAACTCATTTTTATTGCACCTTCTTCTCTCCCCCCCAGCACTTTCAATATAGAAGATCTATTCCTACAACCCTGCTCCTTCCAATATCTTTACTATCTGCTCTACCCAACACCCTACATTCTCTGCCCATAAGTTCAATGCTTTGAAGATTGGTATTCAGTGTTCTCTATTCCCTTGTATGGAAAGTCAGACCACAGTAGAAAAAAGCAAAATTGATAGTTTTTGGTTTGCCAAAATGTCACAGATACAATATGGTAATATGGATGAAATGCATTGGAGTCAATGGGGTAGGAGACAATACTGTTCTTGCCTGACCTGCTAGTCACTTGACTACTGTTTGTTAAAAAAAAAAAAGTGTGAAAATACTTTGTTATGCAAACAAAGACATTTCCCACCCGTCCCACTGATCACGTTCCCACACGTGATCAGCAATTTAACACACCAAAAAGATCAGAAAAAAGCAAAAACAAACTGTTTGCTGTATATTTACCTTTTTTCAAGTTGCTATTTCAAATTACACAAGAAAAGGCCTACAAAACTTTGGTATTTAGACAATGTTTTTGCATGGAAAGAAATTGGTGCTGAGGTTGACTGTGGTCCTGTAATCAGAACCCCTTTCACTCACCCTGCTCCTTCCACTTGAACAGTGGCTCCTTTATGGAATCATGTTGTCTAGTAATAGCATCTGCACAAAGCCACAAGGGGTTATTGTTCTATTTTTGCATTGGGTACCCCCATAAAATCCATACCAAACCCTAAAAGGTCTTTTTATTTTTTACTGAAATTTTTGAGAAAAAAAGAAACAATATTTTCTACTTTCTGTAATAAAACATATCCAATAAACAAAAATAACACTTATTCATAAATTTAGACCAAAATGTATTCTGCTACATGTCTTTGGTAAAAAAAAAAAACAGTAAGGCTTTATGAACACAGGATGTTAGAAAACCTCTTCTGAACGCTGGAACTTAACAGCTAATAACTGACGGTTAAAATGTCCATTTTGCCACTTTTACATGCCGCGTTTATGTGCATTTTGCGGCGTTTACGAGTGTTTACGTTTAGAAGCGTTTTTCACAGATAACCTTAGTAGACCATCCCAAATGCCCACAATGCATGCAATCTCTATCTCTCTCCTTGCAGCCAACAACAAGGGCTCTGGAAAGACTTTTCCCCCATTGAAAACGCCTATAAAAGAAAACGTTTATAAATGCGAGTTGCGGCGTTTAGACGCATTTGCACACTATTACAAACATTTGCAGTTTCAAATGTCACTAAACTGAACGCAATTTTTTGCTTTCAGAAAAATGCTTTTAACCTCAATTGCTTCTAAACTACTATAAACACCTGAGTGTACATGTACCCATAAGATAACATTGAGAAGAGTTCAGGGGCTGCTGAAAAAAATGCCCAACTGCTCCTAAACGTCCATTTACCAGCTGCAGTGTACATGAGGCCTAAGTGTATATTAATTGGTTTGTGTGAAAGTTATAGCTTATACAAACTTTGGTCTATATATACTGAAATTTATGCAGCTATAATGCTATACTGATAATGGTGGTGATCAGCAATTTATAGAGGGACCAGGGCCGGACTGGGAATAAAAAGCAGCCCTGGAAATAATTTCATACCAGCCCCATTATTATACCAGCCCAACAGCATACCATCATTGTTTTCTTGTTCATAAAATGGAAAAACATGCATTTTAAAGCACATTTGAAGAATGTATTATACTCACCAGTGCCCATCAGTACAGCCTCATCGGTGCCCATCAGCGCAGCCTCATCAGTGCCCATCAGCGCAGCCTCATCTGTGCCCATCAGTGTAGCTTCATCAGTGCCTATCAGCGTAGACTCATCAGTGCCCATCAGTGTAGCCTCATCAGTGCCCATCAATGCAGCCTCACCAGTGCCCATTAATGCAGCCTGTTTAGTGCCTATCAATGCAGACTCACCAGTGCCCATCAATGCAGCTTCATCAGTTCCCATCAGCTCAGCCTCATCAGTCCCCATCAATGCAGCCTGATCAGTGCCCATCAATGCAGCCTCACCAGTGCCCATCAGTGCAGCCTGATCAGTGCCCATCAATGCAGCCTCACCAGTGTCAATCAATGCAGCCTGATCAGTGCCCATCAATGCAGCCTCACCAGTGCCCATCAATGCAGCCTCACCAGAGCCCATCAGCTCAGCCTCATCAATGCCCCTCAATGCAGCCTCACCAGAGCCCATCAGCTCAGCCTCATCAGTGCCCATCAGTGCAGCCTGATTAGTGCCCATTAATGCAGAGTCACCAGTGCCCTTTAGTGCAGCCTGATCAGTGCCCATCAGTGCAGCCTCACCAATGTCCATTAGTGCAGCCTTACCAGTGCATGGGGACCAGTGCACCAAGTCCTGCCTCCTGGACCGGCTCCTATGATGGACGTCACACGTCCCGGCATTGGACCAGTGTGACGTCCAACATAGTAGCCGGTCCAGGAGGCAGGAGTTTGTACAACAGTGGCCACTGGGTAAACGGGAGATCCCCGCTCTGTGTAATCTGGCAGCGCTCACCCCCCTTTCCCTTAGAGGCAGCCCAATGGACCCAGCGGTGGGACCCATGGTTGGGCCGGCCCTGGGTGCCCCCCTCGTCCTCAGCTTGTGACGCCTGGGCGGGTGCACCTGCCCAGGATCAGCCCTGCAAGCAGCTTCAGGGCAGGCAGCCTACCAGGAAATTTCCCGCTATCCCGGTAGGCCAGTCCAGTCCTGAGTGAGACTGTGATAATGTGGGAGGCAATCTGGCGCTAGCTAATGCTGGCTGGGAAGTACACTAACTGACTAACAACTGACAACAATAGTGACACTAATACAGTGGTCAGTAATAATACTGTACACTGTCACTGTACTAATGACACTGGCTGGGAAGGGGTTAATGTTTCGGGCAATCAAAGGGTTAACTGTGTGCCTTACAAGTGTAATGTGTGCTGCTTTTAGTAATAGATCTGCCAAAGCAGGGAGTAGAAACAGCCAGGTTGCTGCTCTGTGTACATAGCCCTGTGTTGTTTATAAACACAGGACTCTGTGCTGTGATTGGACACAGCCATTCAAAAGGTCTCAGCCGTAAATCATTGGCTGGGGCCTGTTGACAAAACATTGCTGTGTCCAACCACAGTGCTGCAGACCTGGAAGCAAGCTTGCAACGTTTATTTATGTTGCCAAGCCTGCAGCTGCCTCTTGGTAAATCTACTGTGGCCGAGCAGCAAGTGGTTAAAGACTCTATGGGCAAGGGTTCTGGCATGAATTTTCAGGAGGTTGCCACTATTTTATTTATTTTTTGTCATTCTTGCTGTAGTATGTGCAAACGCAAAGGTGACATCTTAGAAAGAAAAGGAAAAAAAAACATTGGTCAGTAATTTACATTTTCCCTGCTAGCTTCTTTGTTTTTGTAAAAAATGGCACGGGGACTCCCCAAAAGTCCCCTGAAATAATATACCAGACCCTTAAGTCTCAAGTATTTATTTTGGGAGGTCCTTATTCCGTAAGTAAATCAAGCTGGCAGGAAAATTTCATTTATGGGAAATATATATACCTACCTCACAGGCAGATTTAGGGTATCCCCCCAAGTATGTTATTTAAAGGAATTGAATATGTTTTATATTTCTCATTAAGTATTATTAAAATCTCTGCTCCCTCAAGCGATTGTTTGACAATTCTTTGCCAATTAGCCTTGAAAATGATCACAATTGATTTGAGCATTTTGGTCCCCATTGACTTCAGTGGGGTTTGGATTAACGTTCAAACTTGAGCTGTTCAGTAAAAGTCTCGCAAACTGACTACGTGGGTCTAGAGTTCCCACAACAAGTACCAATGTCCTCCCAATTGCCCCTGTTCCATGCCACAAAGGTGTATGCGCAGATGTGCGACTGGTCTCTTCAAGGCCTTTGGAAAGCACACATGTGACGGATTACCATGTATGCGCCCAAATGTCACCAGCTTGTAGTGGATGGGCACTGTAGTGGCCTGTGGATTTTTGTGCATGCACAGATTCTTGCAGCTTAGTAACACACTGCCTCCTGGGATAGCTGTGACGTAGCAATCCTTGAAGGCAGCGGGGCCTGGCCTGGCAGGAAGTGCTGCTTTGCAGCACAGAAATAAGCAACACAGTGAAAAATAGAATACTTTTTTTTGCATTTGTTAAAGTGGGAGGGGGAAGGGACGAAATAAGGTGAGTTTGTTTAGGTGAGTTAGATTCCACTTTAAAGAGTATATGCATCGATAAAGTTTTCAAACACATGCAAGTGACTGGACAGTCAGAAAGAAAATTTGACGAATAGCAAGCCTCCATGGACCCTCCAAACCATATGGGCCCAGGAAGAGTTGTACCCTCTTTACTGAGTATAAACATCCTGAAAAGTGGTTGAGACATGACTTAGAATGTGGCACCACATCCAAAATATTAGCAAAGAAAAAGAACCAAGGACACGTGTATTGACATACTGTAATACATATTGTGTTTCTTAGGATCAATAGGACCTCCTGAGGAAGCTATATGCAAAACGCGTAGTGATCCCTCGGTGCATTGATTTCCTGTGGGGCCCCGATATGTAAGACCTTCTGCACATACCGGCTTCAGAGTCTATCATATCTATGGGCATACCTACAGGGTTTCTCAAGTGTTCATATAGGTCTCACCTAGGTGGGACAACACCACACAATTTTGTAATGTATTTCAATATGTGTTGCAATATGTTTTATTATACGATGTTAAAATAAATTTGGATTTTTATGCAATTGAGTGCTCTCTTTTTCATCTTGGGTCTACTTGTGACTACCAATTTAAAGTCCATGAGTATAAACATCCTGCAAACAATAAAAGGTGCAGGTATGACTTATGTTAATCACCCTGTGCTCCTTGCTTTTATTTCCATACTAGCAGGAAGTATAGGCATTCCAACTGTCAGGACGATTTGAAAGCTTACCTGGTGTAGATAATGATTACAATTTTACCTGACTAGCAAAAGTGTGTCCTTTTAGGTAAAGGAGTTATTAAGGAATGGAACAAAATCTGTGATATTTATACAAAACAGTGCTATTTTTATAAGGAGATGATGGCCTATTTATTATTAGAACACCCGTAGAAGCTCTTCAAGTTTCTAACTGTGTTTCCTTTAATTGATATTAGAATCATACTTTACATGATAGAATATTTGTTACACGCTATCTAAAACAAAATGAAGTGTGAGTCAGTGAATCAGTTCTTTAAATTATACATGTTGTATGAATACTGTGATATAAAACTTGAGGTTTGCAAGTGACTGTCAGTCCTGAGTGGGGGGTCATTGCATGTCTAGATCGGTGTGGATTACTGTCATTGGGTCAGTTGGGGACATGATAGGTCTGGCGGTGGTTGTCATTGTGCTGAGGACAGTGAGGAGGAGACAGGATGCTGCTACAGATATATGAGGAGAATGGGCATTACAAATGTGACAATAGGGAGCTTGGGCAGGTGTGATTGCAGGCAGCATCTCTTTGGCTGTGTAGCAGCTGATGTGTGCAAACATAAGAAAGGCAATGCAAATTGTGGGAGAAGGGTTTTGCAAGTTTGCAAGTTATTATCTACACTCATCGTCCACTTTATTAGGTACATCTGTTCAATTGCTTGGTAACACAAATTGCTAATCAGCCATTCGCATGGCAGAAACTCAGTGCATTCGGAGGAGGATGATGCACTCACGCTGTGCTCTTGGCTGCTAAAATTTCCTCTTTGGTGTCAGTCTGGTAGCCAGCATGGTGTTTTGTGAGCCCTCCTCCCCTCCCCTACGTTATACCTTGTAGGTGTTTTTTCTGGCTCTAGTTCCCAGGTCCGAAGATCCTCTTGGACCCCAGCCCACGCACAGGCGCTGCGCCCAGAGTTGGGCGTGGCGTTTTTTTCAGCACTTAGGGGGGACAGTACCTTTTACATGAACCTCTTATAGTATTCCACCTATCTACAATTGGATTTTCGAGATATGCACACGGCCTGGGATACCACAGCAGAGCTGATTATTTGTTTTGAATGTTTTTACAACACTTGCATTGGATGATATTTCTCACTTGTCAAACCTTGACGAAGGACTTTCCGAAACGCGTCGGTTTAGTGAGACCTACCTCATCTCATGCTTTTTGTCTGTTTTTGTTGCCTTGTGTGGTATTCTTTGTCCCATACATGTTTTCCTTGATGCAACTGTTCATATGTATCATTTATGTCTTATTCTAATATGTCACTTGGTGTATTTCTGTATCATGTTTTTGTACTTTGTAATAAAATATCTTTTTTATCAATTATGAATCTTTTTTGGTAATGCCTTTAAAATCCCACCCCAGGGGAACTAATTGTTCATTTTCAACTCAGTGCATTTAGGCATTTAGACATGAAGATGATTTGCTGAAGTTCAAACCAAGCATCAAAATAGGGAAGAAAGGGGATTTAAAGTGGATGTAAAGCCGAATTTTTTTTTTTTTTTGATGTCATAATGTAGAGTATAAGATTTCCTATCATTTGAGCCCAGTCTTGCCACAAAGAGTTAATCCAGCTCTGAGCAATCCTCTTTTATTGTTCAGTGAGATAAAACTTGACAAACAGAGAAAAACTTTGTCAAATCCTCCCCCTTGCTGTGAGTGACAGGTGATTTACATATCTCGTGCACTAGCCTAAGACACAGGCAGTATTTTTAATTCCCACCCCCACGCCTTTCTTCAGCAGCTCTGCAAGGATTTGGCATGTGGTTACTTTCCTATCTTTTCACTGGATGTTAGAGATCATAGCAGAAGTTCAGTGTAAGAAATACACAGGGAGAAAATGCATATCGACAAGGGGAGTGTAGAGGTGGGCGGGGAGTCTACTGACATCACGACTCCACCCACCGAGCTCCAGACAACAGACCCACCCATAGAATATGCAGTTTTTGGGTTCTCAAATGGTAGGGTCAGAATTTGTCATAAACATCATGAAAGCATGGATCCATCCTGCCTTGCATCTACAGTTCAGGCTAAAGGTGGTGGTGTAATGGTGTGGGGGATATTTTCTTGGAACACTTTGGGCCCCTTAGCACCAATTGAGCATTGTTTAAATGCCACGGCCTACCTGAGTATTGTTGCTGACCATGTCTATCCCCTTATGACTTCCGTGTACCCATCTTCTGATGGCTACTTCCAGCAGGATAATGCACCATGTCACAAAGCTCAAATCATCTCAAACTAGTTTCTTGAACATGACAATGAGTTCACTGTACTCCAATGGCCTCCACAGTGAACAGATTGCAATCCAATAGAACAGGAGATTTGCATCATGGATGGCTCGGTTTTCACAGATCCCCAGAGGAGAGCTGCTGACTGTCAATGATGGGTCACAGGAGTGCAAAACGAATTACACTCCCAGAGGAGAAGCCCAGCCTAAAAAGCTCAGGCTGGACTTCTCCTTTAAGTGGACCTGAGGAGGACATATTCAAACCTCACCTTGTAGAGGGTTTCAATAGAACCCCAAATCTCCACCATCAGCTCCCCCATATTGTTTGGCACAGTGGCAACAGGTAAAGTGGTCTTGGCAGAGCTCTATCTCTCCCAACAGTGGTAAAAGTACAGCATGAAGCCCACCGATCACCATCTTATACCAGGAAACAAAACCAGGTCAGGCCACTGAAATGAAGCTGGTTGATCCCCACCACCCTCCTGCAGGTTGTAGCACACTGTAGTACTGCACATCCCATATTGACTCAAGGGAATAGCAGCTCTGCTGGAAGACAATGTTGAGCTTTGACACTCCTCACACTTTACAGAAATTAGGCCCAGCTGCTCTGCTTAGCAACCTCATTTCCACCACTTGTAGCTTATATTTTAGTGACAATTAAAACCCCACAGTCTGATGTAACAACACATTGCACAGCTGACATCCAGAAGCAACATAGTATGTGTCTCATAGAAAGCAAACTCACATTTCTCTCCAAGAAACATGGACCAGATGATCTCTTATCTGGAAGCTTTAACTGGCCAGAACACTATGATTCCCTCCTAACTCACAATTCTGATGTTACACAGCACAGATAGAAAGGTATCTCATGTAGCAAGAGGTCAGCATTTTAATCAACATAGGAATGATTGGAGTGTGTACACAAATCATGAACAGTTTGGTGTGAGAAGTATGAGCAGCATCACCAACATCTAAAAGAGGCTGCACATGTACTAATCTGTCTGAACAATGTCTGTTAAAACAGAGCCCTATATGTGCATAAAATAAACAAACACAAATAAAGTGCAGCACTCACTAGTGTTGAAAATCTAATATATTCTCAAAAAATTAATATACAAATAATCACCATCAACCCACAATAAAAAAAATTAAAATCATAAAAGACATACTCTTGAGAATTATACGATACTGATTCTTTCTAAATGTAACCCAAGCCCTTTGACAAAGTCTTGATGACAAAACACGTCAAGCAGAGATGGTTATCACATTGCAATTAGGAAATGCTAGTAAATATCCAACAGCCTGAGTTGGAGTTGGAAAACTTTTTCCTGATCTATTGCTCTATCTTCACGGCTGAAAGGCCTGTGGCAAGGGGACTGCACAAATACTATAAAACAAAATTGCTGGTGGCCCCAATTCTGTGGTTCCAGGCCAGGTCCATCAGACCTGGCCTGGACCCTAATTCTGTGGTTCCATCAGGTCCACCCACCCTGCTCGAATGAAAAAACGGCACAGGTTTTTATGGCATGTGTTCCAGACAGGGGCCAGGCTCTCCTTCTCCTGGCCACCACTTGTTCCCTGCCTGAGCCAGTGTTTACACTTTTTCCACAGGTATAGGCCACCATGCACACCATCAGAATAACAAGGTTCCATTTGCTTCTTGTTGGAACTTTAAATTTACATGCAACTGGCCACATAGTAGTCTATAAAATGTGGTCTTTCAGGCTCTTCGGGCCCCCATTTGTAAGCTATAACCCTATGGATTATTTATTGTTGTGTGAATTTTATAGTTACACAAGTTCGTTTAATCCGGCAGGCTGGTTGATCGATCAAGTTGGGTACAATCAACTTGGTACACTCAGCCTGCCTATAAATGGTTTGAATCTCGGCCAGTTCCTGCTGAACCGGGCAAGTTTTGAACCATCTATGGCCAGCCTTACGCTCTACTTCTTCGCTTCACACTCCGATTTCTTGAACTCCATCCGTCCTTCATACCTATCTCCCAACTGGACAGGAAGTGGGGACCTGTAGTTGGGAACTAAGAAGAAACTAACCTTGTCCCTAGTTTGGACTATGACAGGGTCCTACTCTCATACACCACAGCTGTTAGTAAATCTAAAGGAGATTTTCATCAAATGGTGCCCATTCACATGCAGATCTAATCAGAGAACGACTACTTCAACAAATTAATTGAATTGGTTAAAATAATTTATGCTAAATTTGATTATAACTTTTTAGCAGTAAAAATCATGTAACTTGGTTCTGATAAACATAGTTGAGTTTATATAAAAGGGTAAAACTTAATTGATTTGGTTAAAATATGTATGCTAAATGCAGCTACTGGTTACCTGAATTTTTAGAAATTTCAGAACAAACAAACTGGCACTTAATTTTCAACTATCCTTCAACTGATTATTAGCTTAAAATATTTGTTTTGAATAATGATGAATCAATCTGAAAACCAAAAATTGCAAAAGAGATCATACTTTTCCCAAACTGATCCGTTTTAATAGACAACATGGGAATCAATTCAACATTGATCACCTGTGTTTATTTATGTCCAAAAGATCAGCCTAAATCGACCATAAGTAAATTCTCTGTTACAAATTGTTGCATACAGTGCATGTCCTGCATTAGTATAAAGATAGGCCACTGAAACTTTTTTTGAAACAAATGTAGGGGTCGCTGTAGATTACTCCAGGTCTCCTTTGCAAGTTCAGAGGCTGTTAGACCCAGACACAGTTCCATGTGCACCAACAACACAGGCTCAGTCTAGGGCAGTGATGGCAAACCCTGGTACCCCAGATGTTTTGGAACTACATTTCCCATGATGCTCACCTACACTGCAGCGTGCATGAGCATCATGGGAAATGTAGTTCCAAAACATCTGGGGTGACAAGGTGTGCCATCACTGGTCTAGGGGATGACTTTTTTTTTGTAGATTTATTGCAGCAAACAGGAGAAAGGGATAGAGTGCAGGATATTCCAAACTTTTTATTTCAGAAATTTGCAGGAGGACAATCTTTAGACAAAATTCTCTTGTAACAGTCTTTGCTGGAGATAAGAGGGAATGGGCAGCTAATCTGGAACTCTATAAGAGAAGTCATAGTCCTTACAGCAACATCTGGCACTTACATCCCCAAGCACATGCAAACATGGCATCCATAATCAAAGTCTTACTCAGAAAGTCCAAGGACAGCTGTCTGCTACCCAGACTCCATTCAGCCCTTTCCAATGAGGAAGAAAAAGGGTCATTCACATGTGATAGTCTCCAGCAAATATCCTTTAGTTCAGTGTCTCCAAACTGTGTCCCAGGGGCTGGATGCAGCCCTTTGCTTACTTTTATCTGGCCCTTGGGGCAATATTCCCTCCACTGTCAGCAACAGTGAGCCATAGTTTCTGCCCCCACAGCGGAGTACTATTCTTCCCACTGACACCAATGAGGGGGTACTATTCCTCCCACTGACACCAATATGGGAGCACTATTCCTTTCACTGACCCCAATGTTGGGACACAATTCCTCCCACTGACTCCAACAATGGGTCACTATTCTTCACAGTGACACCAATGATGGGGCACTATTACTCCCACTCAGGGGCGGACTGACAACCCAAGGGGCCCCCGGGCATCAGGAGATCATGGGGCCCCTGTGTCCCCACCCACAAAAAGCTCCAACTACATAGTGCAGCTCAATTGAATAGAGGGGCATTTAAATATAGCCTGCATGGAAGTTCTCGGCTTTTTTCCTTAGGAGGTTCCAGGTTTAAAGGTGGCCGATGCACAGCAGCCATCTTTATGATGCAACCAGGGGTGTTTTATAAAAGCAGTGGGTTTGAGCACAAGATCATAATTTTGGCCCAATGCCAGAGAAGTAGTGTGGCATGGGTGTGGTTTACGGGGGGGCTGGTTTTCATTGCCTTGTGCAGCCAATAACTAATAACTAACATGTCATACTTACCTTCACTGTGCAGCTCGTTCTGCACAGAGTGGCCCCGAACCTGCTCTTCTGGGGTCCCTCGGCGGCTGTTTCAGCATCTCCCCGCAAGAACTAACCACCTTAATGCGAGCTCCCTCGCATGGTGGTTAGTTCTTGCGGGCGCGCTCCGTGATACAGCCGGCGGCTATAGCCGCTCAATGTATCACTCGGCCCCGCCCCCCAGCGCGCCGCGTCATTGGATGTGATTGACAGCAGCGCGAGCCAATGGCTGCGCTGCTTTCAATCCATCCACTGCAGCCAATCAGCGACCAGGCTGAGCTGCAATAGAGATGACGGGATCAAGCAGCGGAGATTCGAGGTGTCAGGTAAGTAAAACGGGGGGCTGGGGGCGGCAGTATTGTCAAATGTTTTTTCACCTTAATGCATATAATGCATTAAGGTGAAAAATTTTTTACCTTTACAACCCCTTTAAGAGAGAGGGGGTGAGAAAGAGAGAGGAAAGAGAGAGAGAGAGAGAGAGAGAGAGAGAGAGAGAGAGAGAGAGAGAGAGAGAGAGAGAGAGAGAGAGAGAGAGGGGGGGGGGGAGAGGGAGAGGGAGCGGGAGAGGGAGAAAGAGAGAGGGAGAGGGAGAAGGGAGAGGGGGAGAGAGAGAGAGAGAGAGAGAGAGAGAGGGGGATGAGACAAAGAGAGGGGAGTGAGGAAGTTAGAGAAAGGGATGAGACAAATAGAGAGAGGGGAGTAAGAGAGAGAGATGGGTGTGAGAAAGAGAAGGGGGTGGGGGGATTGTGAGAAAGAGGGAGGTGAGACAAAAAGAGGGGGTGAGAGAGAGAGGGGGATGAGAGAGAGGGGAATGAGAGGGGGGGGGGTGAGACTGCAGGGCTGGTGCAAGTATTTTTGACACCCTAGGCGAAACCTAATTTTCCACCCCCCGTGGCTCCACCCCTGACCCCACCCCCTTTTCCCTGCCTATGTATACCCCACCTTTTTAATGAAGCAGTCCACCAGCACTCATCAAATGCAGCCTACTAGCGCCCATCAATGAATGTTTGCTTGCTTCCATTCATTGGGGAGTCGGGACACAGACACAGTCCTCCGCTGCCGCTGCATCTCTGACACTCTGTGCAAATGGAGTGGCCACTGCCTGATGATGCTGAGACTTAGTTGCTTGCTGCAAAAAGAAGAGAGTAGAAACACCAGTGGCCCTAGGCAGCAGTGCACTCTAGGTGGCTGCCTAGTTTTCCTAGTGGTAGCACCGGCCCTGAGTGAGAGAGAGGGGGGATGAGAGGGGGGAGTGTGAGAGAAACACAGAGAGAGAGGGGGGGTGACACAGAGAAGATGGGTGAGATAGAAAGGGTGGGTGAGAGAGAGTGAGGGGGTGAGAGGGAAGGGGGAGAAAAAGAGAATGATGGGGGAGGAATTGAGGGAAGGTGACACTCAGGGGGTTTGCATTATAAGACGTACAGTGCCCCTCCATACTCAGGGCACACAGGGGGGTACCATTATAAGGCATATAGTGCCCCCAACCTTGGGACACACAGGGACATTAAGTTCCCCCCATCATCAGGTCACACAGGAGGCACCCCATTAAAAGATATTTAATGCCCCCCAATCTCAGGGCACACCGGGTGCTCCCCATTATAAAGTGCAGAGTACATCATCATGCTCAGGTCACAGAGTGGACCCCTTGTTATAAGGTGCACAGAGCCCCTTACTCAGGGCAGAAAGGGGATCCCCAACAACAAAACACAATAAGCCCTAATTCTCAGGTCACAACGTGTGCCCCTCATTACAAGGTGTATAGAGCTTCTATCCTCAGGTCATACAGGGGGTCCCTATTATACAGTAATATGCACTGAGCTCCTCAACCTGAGGTCACACAGGGGGTCCTCATTATAAGTTCAGTGCCCCCCATCCTCAGGACACAGGATCTCTCAATATAAGGAGTTATCTCTCTCACAGCCACATGGCATGACAGGGGGTTGTCCATTATGAGTACTGTTCATGCTAAGGGGACACAGGGCCCCCCCAATATATAAAGTACAGTGCCCCCCCCCCCCCCCGCACACACACACACACACACAAGCCCCCACATATATGCTATCACTTTACCCCCCCTTAACACATGTTCATTATCAAGCTATGACAAGAGAGGCCACTGGCTCTTACCACCCTTGCTCCAGCAGGCATTTAATTCTCCAGCATGCATATTGTGCGGGAAGCACAGCCTGGACTTCAGGAGATGGCAGGTGCCAGCATTGTATGACAGGGCTAATCATCTTCCAGTTGTATTCGGGTGAATTGGCAGCCAAACATCCTGCTGTCCTGCTGGGAGGTGAAAGTGAAACTATGTATATATGCAGTGCAGGAGAGACTTCAGCGATGCTGTTCTCCTCACTGACAAGAGCAGAGAGACAGTATAATGTGAGCAAGTCACACATGCAGCCTATTTGGCGGCGGTGCTGTTAAACTGATGCCGACCCCTGCCCTGAGTTCTCTCACTGGTTCGAGAAGTGTTCTCCTCCTCCCTAGGCTCTCTTGATCTCTTTCACTTTCTCCCTCCCTTCTCAAGACTGGACCCGGTACCTGCTTGCTCCATCCATTCTGCTGCGTCCTCCCAGGAGCCTCTCATGGGGCCCCCTACTGGCCCCGGGCCCTCGGTCAGTGTCCGATATGCCCGAATGGTCAGTCCGCCCCTGCTCCCACTGACACCAATGATGGGTCACTATTCCTCCCATGGACACCAATGATGGGACACTATATCTCCCACTGATACCAACAATGGGACACTATTACTCCCCCTAATACCAATGATGGGGCATTGTTTACTCCCACTGATGCCAGGACATTTTGTTCTCCCACTGGCCACAGTCCGGCCTGTAGCTGGCCAGCTAAGACCTGTCCTAGGTTGCTAATGTGACTTACATGCATATACAGCTAGACCCGCTAATAACCGTAGCCTCCCTGGCGGTTTTCCCGAGTGTGGCTCGGGGTTACATTTCAGGACCATTAGCGGTAACCCCGAGCCACACTCGGGATTACATCGCAGGATCCTGGTGCCTCCTTACTTACCTTGTCCCCGGGATCCTGCGATGTCCCCCGCACTGTCCGAGGGCTCCGTCCTCCTCCGAAGCCTCTCCGTGCCAGGCTCCGTTCCCTGCGAGCGTCGCGACGCACGGGGGCGGAGCCTGGTGGCAAATTCAAAAAAATGTAAAAATCATAACACATACAGTACTGTAATCTTACAGATTACAGTACTGTATGAAATCATTTCACATCCCATTTGTCCCCAGTGCTCTGGCCCATGCCCTGCATGCAGTTTTATATTGCATATACTGTTCTTTCTGCCTGGAAACTGGAGATTGTCCATAGCAACCAAAAAGTGTCCCTTTACGTCAAAAATGGCTTTAGACCAGCTAGAAAACTGCGATAGTAAATTAGAACACTTGCAGAATTGAGCGATAGTGAATCGTGGGGAAATTTATTTTATTACTATTTATTTTTATTTTTTTTAATTATTATTTTTTTTTTATTATATTATAATTTATGATTTTGTGTTTCAAACTTTACCATACCCGGGATATCTACTAGAGTCTTGTTTGGACAGATTTAAGTGTGTTATTGTTAATAATTAAATACCTACAATATAAAACGCCAAATTTCATTGCAAAATAATTGTACCGCTTTCAGCACCTAAAATCAGAAAGAATCATACCGCCAGGGAGGTTAATATAGTTTATGCTCACATGTGAGAGATAAAAAGCAGAGTTATTTACTGTGACTTTATATATGGATGTCATATAACAGTTGTATATTGTGTTCACAGAAGCAAACCAGAAAGCATAGAGTTAAGCCTTTGTGACTCTCAGGAGTTTTGGCCAATCACAGCCAATCTCACAGTGATCAAGAGTTTTGGCCAATCACTGCCAGCCTTACACCTATTATTTTGTCTGGAAATTACCCAGCACATTGCTAGATCTCATTATATCAGAGAGAGTGGACCTGAACAGATTGCAGATCCAGCCAGAGTTCAGTTTTATGGAAGCAAGTGGCCAAAATAGGTATTTAATACAGTCATATATGTTACTATTGTTAAATAATGTGATTAGAACTGTATATTGAACTAGTTATGTGTTTACTTGTAGTTCCACCAAACCAAAAAAACCAAGCAAACAAACGTTCAAAAAAACGTTCAAACATTATAGCAAACGTTCAAACATTATAGCAAACGTTCAAACAAGCGTGCAAGCTGCAAATTGCAATATCAAACAAGTAAAACTATTTCTTAAGCCTCAGATATACCTCTCAGAGACAGAGAGATCATAAAGTGTCTAAGGAACTTTAAAATGAAAGTACAGATACTGAAGAGAGAAATACATCTACCATTTTATGTAAAATGACAAGATTGAACAGCTGAATCGCCATTTTGTTATACTTTATTCAACACATGTTTGTACATGCACTGCCTGCTGCTAAATTGTCAGTGTTATATATGAAGAAAAGCTGAAGTTAATAAAGAAAATATCATAGAGGTTCGGTGTGCTCTTTAAACCTACTGCTTCCATAGAACGGCGCTAGAGGAATTATAGAGTAAGAGATAGTCTTGTTTGGACTAAAAGGTCAGAAATAAAATTCTTCTAATGCCACAGCGCATAAAGCACTTCATAGTGCTGCACCTGCCACACGGCCCCCCTAAAGTTTAAGGGACAGTAAACTGGCCCTTTGTTTATAAAGTTTGGAGAACCCTGCTTTAGTCGAATCTCTTCCAGTCCCTGAGCCCAGCACATGCTGAGGTCCAATAGCATCCTTCTCAGTAATACACATTGGCTGCCTCTCAAGGGGCAACAATCCCAGGATAATAACACTCAAAGCAGCCCTGTTAAACATTTTTCATATCCCCAGCACCTTCTGGGTGCCCCTTCCCAGGGATTGGCTGATGTCCAATACATATTCATAACCAGGGCTTTTTTTCTCAGAGAATAGGTGCAGGAACTCAACCATGCCCGCCACACACACATACCTGCCAAATGGCATCAAATAGTGCATACAATCCCTCCCTCCACTGCCCTCATCTTCTCCCCCCTCCTTAAAAGCTCCACCATCTGTCATATATCTTACCTTTGTTGCAATATTAAGCTGAAGCACCTATCCGGCTGTAGTACCCCCCAGTATACTATACTATACTACAGTCATTTGCAAGGGAGATCATGCAGTAGGAGCATCAACAACTGGTCACCAGGGAAAAAATGAAGACCACAGAGGGTGCAGCCTACCACGCACCCTCTCCTGCCCATGACTGCACTGAACCCTGGGCACCCATTCTGTATCTCCCTTGTGCCTGTCTGGCACTCAGTGGGATCTGCGCAGGAGATCTGACCTGTGGGAGCTACTGGGAGATAAGCTATCACTTGTAAACGCAGAAGCTGGACAGTGTTAACAAGTGATAGTGGTGAGCAGGGAGCAGAAAACCTGAGCCAGAGGTGGTGGAACTGAGTTCCCCCTAGTTCCTGCTGAAAAAAAGCCCTGTTCATAACTCAGACAGGAACAATCAACTACCAAGCTCAGGAAAACCTGGCCAGACCTAGAAGATAGATTGTTCCACTGATTACAGCAGAGCCAAAAACTCAATTTACCCTGACTAGGGCAGGGAGCTATAGGAACAATCATCCGAATCATGAAAACAATCTTTACTGACAAAAAAAAAATAAAGAAAAAAACCATATGATGAAAATAATTTGTGTTGCCAGTAACACAACTTTGTGTCATTTCAAGGTATTAATGGAGCTGCTGGTTGCAGATGTTCTTAAATTGGTTTGGCAGCTCTGAAGGAGGAGCTAAGCGTCAGGAGGGGTTTTGGATGCAAAGATAAAAGGTGAGGAGGCACATAACACAGCTTAGTTGAAGGACCTGTGTACAAGGGCTTATGTTTATATCTAAGCTCCTTCTCTCCCCATACAAGTCAGTGACACTTCAAAAGCAGCTTGAAGCGGGTGATGTGTTTTAGAAGGAGGTCAAACACATGGCTACCATACAGGTCAATGCACTTGTTTCTCCTTTTAACGTCTATACCTACCTCTCTGAAGGTGCCCTTAGACCTACAAAGGAGGTCATACAAGCATTTAGATCATACTTTCCTTCATGCTTATTCAGTGAAGAGGTTAGGAGAAAAGTAGAACTGTCAAAGATTTATTGGAGGAATGATATCAGGATATACTTTCAAACGTGACTGATAAACAAAAAGATCATACATTTTGCTTGTTGATAGCTCAATACATTTTGTTTCATTTATAGCGATATGAAAACAATGAGCTGAAGGATGTATCACTCACAGGAATATATTATGTCCTTCAGCCCATTGTTATTTTCGTTATTGGTTGCATGTGAACCCCTAATCATGCTGCTTTCATAGTAAACCTTACCCATGTATGGCTGGCCTGCAGGAATTGTTTCATTATTTATATGCCAGTTATGATAAGGTCAACTGTACCAGCGTAAAATGTCATAGCAGGTTCTTTTATTGGGATAGTGCAGATTTTGTGCTCTTATAAAGGTGGCTGGATATGCAGGGGTGGTTTTTCATCACTGGCATCTGTAGGCACACAACGTTTGAAATACAAATCAACCCTCTGCTATTTTAAACTGAACATTTTCTTCTTTTACTGGTCCTAACCTAGCTAAGAAAAGCATAGCAATGTGTAGCCTTATGCCGCGTACACACGGTCCTACTTTTCGTCTACAAAAGTCCAACGGACGCTGATGGACTAAAGCTGGCTGGTAATCCGATCGTGTGTGGGCTTCTCCGGACTTTCAACTGACTTTTTTAGCCTCAAATCCGACGTACTTTAGATTTGAAACATGCTTCAAAACTTTACTTCGTAACTACGACGGACCCCGAAATCCGCTCGTCTGTGTGCTAGTCCGACGGACAAAAAGCCACGCTAGGGCACCTATTGGCTACTGGCTATGAACTTCCTTATTTTAGTCCGGTGTACGTCATCACGTACGAATCCGACCGACTTTTGTGTGGTCGTGTGTAGGCAAGTCCGTTCGTTAGAAAGTAGGCCGCAAGTCCGCCGCAAGTCCACCGAAAGTCTGCCGGAAGTCTGTCGGAAAGGCTGTCCGACTTTTGTAGACGAAAAGTACGACCGTGTGTACGCGGCATTATACACTACAGTAAAACTCCAGCCTTGTTTCAGTCTGACACAGTGTACATAGGTTTCTCTCCTGTACTGAAATTGCCTAGCCTGATTTCATTGCATACTCTGAACTCACAGTGTGCAGTAAGTAGAGAAGCCATCCCATTTGATTTGTCTCTACTGGAATGGGCTCAATAGACACAGAGGTAGAGATTTACTAAAACTGGAGCACTCAGAAGCTGGTGCAGCTGTGCATAGTAACCAATCGACTTCTAACTTTGGCTTGTTCAATTAAACTTGGACAATAAAACCTGGAAGCTGATTGGTTTCTATGCACAACTGCACCCGATTTTGCACACTTTTAGTAAATCTCCCCCCAACTGTCTACAAGTATGTCATCCTTTGTGAAGTGAAAGGCAGGTGTAGAGCTTTGACCCATTGGGGGGGATTTACTAAAACTGTTACGCACTTATGCCCCGTACACACGGTTGGATTTTCCGATGGAAAATGTGTGATAGGACCTTGTTGTCGGAAATTCCAACCGTGTGTAGACTCCATCACATATTTTCCATCGGATTTTCCGACACACAAAGTTTGAGAGCAGGCTATAAAATTTTCCGACAACATAATCTGTTGTCGGAATTTCCGATCGTGTGTACACAAATCCGACGCACAAAGTGCCACGCATGCTCAGAATAAATAAAGAGATGAAAGCTATTGGCCACTGCCCCGTTTATAGTCCCGACGTACATGTTTTACGTCACCGCGTTCAGAATGTTCGGATTTTCCGACAACTTTATGTGACCGTGTGTATGCAAGACAAGTTTGAGCCAACATTCATCGGAAAAAATCCATGGATTTTGTTGTCGGAATGTCCGATCAATGTCCGACCGTGTGTACGGGGCATAAATCTGGTTCAGCTGTCCATAGTAACCAATAAGCTTCTGGCTGGGTTCACACTGGTCCGACAAACGCTCCGACATTGGGAGCTCATGTCGCATGACGTGTGAAATCCAATGTTTCCCTATGGGAGCCGTCCTAACTGGTCCGACGCAAGTCGTTCCGACTTTAGAAATGCTCCCTGTACTACTTTGGTCCGACTTTGATCCTACTTCAGCCTATTGACTATCATTGAAGTCGGATCAAAGTCGGATCGCCGTCTCGCATGATCCGACTTCGGCACGCGACTTGTGCTCAGATGATCTTGAGGGGGAACTCCGCGCCAAATTTTAAATAAAAAACCGGCATGGGTTTCCCTCCAAGAGCATACCAGGCCCTTAGGTCTGGTATGGACCTTGAGGGGAACCCCCTACGCCGAAAAAGCGGCGTGGGGGTCCCCCCCAATCCATACCAGACCCTTATCCGAGCACGCAGCCCGGCCGGTCAGGAATGGGGGTGGGGACGAGCGAGCGCCCCCCCCCCTCCTGAACCGTGCCAGGCCGCATGCCCTCAACATGGGGGGTTGGTGCCTTGGGGAGGGGGGCGCGCTGCGGCCCCCCCCCACCCCAAAGCACCTTGTCCCCATGTTGATGAGGACAAGGGCCTCTTCCTGACAACCCTGGCCGTTGGTTGTCGGGGTCTGCGGGCGGGGGGCTTATCGGAATCCGGGAGCCCCCTTTAATAAGGGGGCCCCCAGATCCCGGCCCCCCACCCTATGTGAATGAGTATGGGGTTCATCGTACCCCTACCCATTCACCTAGGGAAAAAGTGTCAATAAAAAAAAAAACACTACAGATTTTTAAAGTAATTTATTAGACAGCTCCGGGGGTCTTCTTCCGACTTCGGGGGTCTCTCCGGTTCTTCTCCGCGCTCTCCGGGTCTTCTGCCGGGCTCCTCTGCTATCTTCTGCTCTTTTGCTGCTCTTTTGCTATAGCAGAGGAGCCCGGTCTGCTGCCTTCTTCTCTTCGGGGGTCTCTCCGGTTCTTCTCCGCGCTCTCCGGATCTTCTGCCGGGCTCCTCCGCTATTTTCTGCTCTTTTGCTATAGCGGAGGTGCCCGGTCTTCAATCTTCTGCCTTCTGCCCTCTTCTCCTGATGTTGACACGACGCTCTCTGGGGCTGGAATGCTCTCTGTGCGCTCTGCTATGGCTTATATAGCCCGCAGCGTGCCCCCCTCTCCCCCAAGGCACCAACCCCCCATGTTGAGGGCATGCGGCCTGGTACGGTTCAGGAGGGGGGGGGCGCTCGCTCGTCCCCACCCCCATTCCTGTCCGGCCGGGCTGCGTGCTCGGATAATGGTCTGGTATGGATTGGGGGGGACCCCCACGCCGTTTTTTTTTTCGGCGTAGGGGGTTCCCCTTAAGGTCCATACCGGACCCAAGGGCCTGGTATGCTCTTGGGGGGGAACCCATGCCGGTTTTTTATTTAACATTTGGCGCAGAGTTCCCCCTAAAGATTCATACCAAACACATTGGCGGGGATCCAAGTCGGATCCCCGTTCATTGAAAGTCGGACATATGCCGGCTTCATGTCGCAGGGCAAAGTCGGATCCAAAGTAGGACGGCTGTCGTGTCGCACCAGTGTGAACTCAGCCTCTAGGTTTTATTGTCAAAGCTTAATTGGACAAGCTGAAGTTAGAGCTGACTGGTTACTGTGCACAGCTGCACCAGATTCTGTATGCACCAGTTTTAGTAAATCTCCCCTATTGCATTACCATCTGGGTTTACTGCAGGAGATCAAAGACTGTAACAAAGCGCTTCATAAACTGTTGGCGCTATATAAATCCTGTATAATAATAATAATAACAATAATAATAATAATAATAACTAGGTCACCTGGACATCCCCTGGGCCCTGGGCTTCTGCTTCAGGGCCTAGGGGTTTAAATCTTTGTTTTCCCATTTAGCTTCAATTACCTTTTGATCTTGCTAGGTTATACAGTGTCTCTTGGATACCCTGTAGTATAATGGTCTCCAAACTGTGGCCCGGGGGCCAAATGCAGCCCTTTGCTTGCCTGTATCTGGCCCTTGGGGCATTATTCCCCCAACTGACATGAGACACCATTCTGCCAACTGACATCAACAATGGGGTACCATTTCTCCCACTGGCACCAACAATGGGGCACTATTTCTCTGAATGATACCAAGGATGGCACATTATTCCTCCCCTAATACAAAATGTGGTGATATTTACTCCCATTGATAGCAGGAAAATTTCCACGCCTGCTGGCCACAGTCCGCCCCCACCCCCCCAAGTCTGAAGGGCAAAAAACTGGCCCTTTGTTTAGAAAGTCTGGATACCCCTGCTATAGTAGGACAATAATGCTAGACCAGCAGCTCCCAATGCTGTAGTAGCCTTGTTCTCAACACAGAAGGCATCATTTTTGGTTGGAGTCGCTGTACTAAAAAATTCAATGTTAGTACAGTGATCTCCCCTGCTGAGCCATTGTGTTCTGACAGGGGGACAGCCCCCCATCAGAAAACTGCAGCCAGCGCTCTCAGCCATTGGCTGAGAGTGCTGAACGGGAGGCAGTCAGCAGATCTCTGTTGTTCATGAGCCTTCGACAGAAGCCGGCCGACATTCGGCCCACGTGTACAAGGCTTACATTCATTTGGGGACATAGTTATATTCAGTGTAAGGTGAATGTGAGTGTGGGTGAAAGCCCAATTATGCAGGTTGCTGAGTTCGAATAGTTTAGGTATGTAGGAAGGGGACTGAGAATGATGTTGTTCTGCCTTGGATAACATATGCCTCAGTCTGCAGATTGTTTAGAGAAAAGTCTCCATCCTCCCTCCCATTTTAAAAAGTTTTGTCGTTTGGGAGAGGTTAGAATTGCAGTGATGGAAAAAATGGCTTCCTATGATGGAAACTACACAAATAGCACGGAGTAGCAATTAGGCACACATGATTGCACAATGCCCCTAATGTGGACGATTGATCACTACCATTGGCTACATGCCACTTGTGTAACTTACACCATAGGAAGCCCATTATTCCACTTAGGTAGCGAATAATTGCTGCTCGCAATGGTGTGATCGTGCTACAAAAATTGTTGTAGCTATAGCTTTCCAGATGACCTCCACCTTCAAATATCTTAAAAATCGATCAGATGTGTTTAAAATTGTCAGACGGTCGAAATGTTTTCAGGAGGGGAATTTTGCGAAGCAAAATAGGGCACACATGTTGGGAAGGGGGGGGGGGGGGTTGTTGGTTCCCTGTACTATTTAGATTTATCCTGTACTGTTCAGAATATTCTTATCTCTATAAATGACAGTGCTGGTTGCCGGATGTGAGTTAATTGAGCCAATTGCCTTAGGCCCCCCTTCCCACCTAACCATTCTATTGTGGTGTCATAATACCACACTTTAACGAGCATTAGGTTAAGGCATCCTGGTTGTTTGAATGGACTGTCAATGCACCACAGCACACATAAAATTAGTTTTTCTGACGCAGCCTGCCATAACGTAAGGTAATGCATTACAAGCAGTTGTGGTACACTACAACTCAGATGCATTAGAGATGTGTTGCTTTTGTGTGTTAGGGTGCCATTCAGAATGAATAACGCCCTGATTATGTGCATTGTGGTACATGTTTAAACGTGCCTGCGTTACCACAACACATAGGTGTGAAGTCTGCTTTAATAATGCTTCTGACATAGCCAGTTAGGTATTTTCATTGTTCACTCATTGATAGATAGATAGATAGATAGATAGAATATATATAATATATATATATATATATATATATATATATATATATATATATACATTAAAATATATATATTTTACACATAGGTTGGACTTGTGTCTTTTTTCAACCTCACCTACTATGTAACTATGTAACTATATATGCATAGGTAGGGTATATATATATATATATAAATATATATAATGAAAAGACCAAAAATCCCTGACTCTATAGACATTATACTCTTTCATGTGCCATGCATGGAAGGGGTTAGTCCATAAGAAGTCCCCTACACTGAGAAAATCATTTGTTTTTTTTTCTACACACATCAAGACCCACTTCTATCTCGGCTCTAGCAAAAAAAAAAAAAAAAAAAAAAAAAAAAAAAGCACAAAGCACAGATAAACAGGACTTGCTCACACTATATCAAAGAACAACATTTGCGTTTCATTTCTTTTTTTCTCCACCGTAATGTCTGCCTCTAGATCAACTTCCCAAATAATCCAATTACAATACTCGCTCTGCTTTCTCCAGATTGTCGTCTCATTCACAATAAAGCCATTCCATTATTTCCTATGCTAAAGATTTGCAGTCCTGTGTATAACAGGTTCCTTGTCTGCTGTATGCTATTGAGAATCGTAAAGAAACAGTGTTGGGTAGACTGAGCAGTGAATGGAATTAGAGGAATACAGAGTCCTTCTAGGTTTATGTCTGTAGTCACAAGAAGCCTGTTACCTACCTGCTGCAGATGATGTTCTTGGTACCGCTTCATCTTGTTGCTCGGGGCTTTCCCCGTCTCCGTTTCGCTCCGTCAGATTCTGTGCCCACAGCTGGGAGATGAGGCCAGCTTGCTGGAGAGATGTTCTTGCTCGCCGGCTCTCCCTCTTCCTCTCTCTCTCTCTCTGTATCTCTCACACTCAGGTGATTGGCACAGAATGGGGATGAGTCTTTTCACTGTTAACCCCTCTTAGGAGATGAGCGAAGCAGACAGATTGGAACCAGGATTTCCGAGTAGGGGGTCTGTATAAACACATGAACACTGATGTTAAAATGCATTGCATGAACGTGTATTTCTCAGATTCATTCAGATTCCTGTGCTATGGAAATATATTCGCAGTGAGAGACAGCGTTGGCCATCAAGCCTTTGGCGCAACAGAACCATCGTTATTATTTGCGAGAAATATTTGAAAAATATTATGTTGTCTTTTATTTGGTATTTAAAGCTCACTGTTTGTTTGGTGCACAAATAGTACAGTAGTGGTCTTTTTTTAAATAAAGCAGCTCCATGAGAAATGGTAATGTGCAAAGGAGAGTAACCTGCATCAGCCAACCAGATTTCAGTTTGATAGAGCCAGATCAATGAAAACTGAATTCTGAATGGTTGAAGAAACCCTGTTGCCAGAACATTAAATTCAACAAACTATTATAATAGACTTATATAGCGCCAACAGTTTGCGCAGAGCTTTACAAAATAAGGAGAAGACAGTACAGTTGCAATACATAGTTACTTAGTTGGTAAGGCTGGAAAAAGACACCAGTCCATCCACGGTTCAATCTGTGTGGGTGTGTGTGAATGTGTTTATTTCAATAGTAAAACGTATATCCCATGTTGTGACCATTAATGCCCCGTACACACGATCGGACATTGATCGGACATTCTGACAACAAAATCCATGGCTTTTTTCCGACGGATGTTGGCTCAAACTTGTCTTGCATACACACAGTCACACAAGGTTGGTCGGAAACGTACAACACATACGACGAGACGAGAAAAATGAAGTTCAATAGCCAGTGCGGCTCTTCTGCCTAATTCCGAGCATGCGTGGAACTTTGTGCGTCAGAATTGTGTACACACGATCAGAATTTCTGACAACGGATTTTGTTGTCGGAAAATTTGAGAACCAGATCTCAAATTTTGTGCGACGGAAATTCTGATGGAAACTGTCCGTAGGAGCCTACACACGGTCGGAATTTCCGACAACAAGCTGCCATCGAACATTTTCCGTCGGAAAGTCGGACCATCTGTACGAGGCATAAGATGCCCATCTAATTTTTTTAGTTTAGTTAACTTCCTGCTGATGCCACTGCTTGTGGGAGAGAATTCCACATTCTTACTGCTCTAACACTAAAGAACCCCCTAAACTCCCTTTCACTAAAAAGTTATTTCCCTATGCTAAGGTCAACAGTAAGATATTTGTGGATCGCTATCATATCCCCTCTCAAGCTTCTCCTCTCCAGAAAGAATAAGTTCAATACAATACAATTCATAACAAGAGGGTTAGAAGGATCCTGCTTTTGAGAGATTACAATCTAGAAGGGAGGGGCAAGTGATATTAAAGGTAATAGTTCTGAGTTGATGGAGAAGGTAAAGTTGGTAGAGCCTGGGCAGACTTCTTTGAAGAGATGAATTTTCAGGGATCGCCTAAAGGTGGACAGAGAAAGAGATAGCTGGACAGATTGGGGTAAGGAGTTCCAGAGGATGGGAGGGGCTCGGTAGAATCCTGGTGGTGAGCATGGGAGGAGATGATGAAGGGGCTAAAGAGTAGGAGGTCTTGGAAGGAGCGGGGAGAACAGTTTGGTGATATTTTTAGACAAGGTTGGTGATACAGCTTGGAGCAGAGTTGTGAATGGTTTTGTATGTTAATGTTTTGAATTTTATTTGACGGGTAAGCAGAAGTCAGTGGAGAGACAGGCAGAGACGGGTGGCAGATGAATCTCGCAGCAGCAGTCACGTCAGACTGAAGAGGCAATAGCCTGTGTAAAGACAGGCCAATAAGAAGGGAGTTGCAATAGTTTCATAAGATTATATATGTATTTAATACATTTTATGTATGTAATTTACATATAAAGCCCCCCTTATATAGACAACCAAAAGTTTTCAGACTGCTGCTGGGAACAAGCATTTTTGTGCGTTTTATCTGTGCTTTGTTAAGTTGGCGACAGGGTCTCTTTAATAATGAGCTTGCCCACATTATGGCTGAAATCCAGGTTTTTACTAAAAATATACAATAAAAAAAACCATTTAATTCAGTTGTGTATTCCTTTAAAAAAATATATATATATATATAAATTTGCATAAACCTATAAGACATACTGGACTCCATTCACAGAATGATCTCGCATGAGATATTTAGGTGTCAGGACACATTTTTCTAAATATCTCATGTGATCCGGAAACTGTCAATTCACTAAACCGTTTGTGCGATATTTACCGCAAAACGCTGAAAACACATGAACAGGTGTTAAAATCCATTCACAGAAGGAAATAAATAATTAAATGCATGCGGAAATTAAGTAGTGGTCCAGGAATGCGGTATTTGTGAAATGTGTACCGGTGGTTAGGCATGCGGGCAACCACCCACTCCTTAACAAACAGTAAACATCATGGATGTTAAGGAGCATCTAGCCGCCGTGTCCTTAACAACCGAGGAGTCATCAGCTGGGTTCCCTGCTGACAGCTGAATCTAAAAAAAAGAAGGCTCTGCCCCCACCCCCAAAGCACCTTGTCTCTTAGCACCCCCAAAGCACTTACTTTTTTTTAAACTTTCAAGCAATTAAAAACAGAGCTTCCAGCAGCAAACGAAACTGACTTAACTACGTCAACACATCACCAAAGTCTGCTTGTCTTAAGCATATAAAATATAAGACATGCAAAGTTCATGTAAGGGGTTTACCAAAAGTTAGCAAAATCCAGCCTCAGTTTTTTTGCAGCTTCCAGCACACATGCTGCACTCAGACAGGTCTCCTTTCCCAAACTACTACTACTCCACACCCAGCACTAGTGGCTTCCTGTCTTAAGTACTGCTTCCTGGAGGCCGCTTAACCCCCTCAGGACCGGAGTCCCCATAATCAGGGGTGGAGGTTCTTTCCCTCCCAAATACAGGCAGTCCCCTACTTACAAACATCCGACTTACAAACGACTCCTACTTACAAACGGAGGGAGACAACAGGAAGTGAGAGGAAATCTACCCCTAGGAAGGGAAATTCTCTCCTGTAAGAGTTAATATGGGAAAAAAGGTTTCTCCACTGATGCTTTATCACCAATCCTTGTTTCCACAACAACCCAAATTTTTCAAAATCCAATTGTCATTGGGACAGAAAGTGAGGTGAAATCTTCTTAACAGGGGCACAGGCAGCAAAACAAATGTTACAGGGGTGATAACCCTTCCCTATGCTATCTAAAAAACGTAAAAATAGCTTTTTTGGCTGGAGCTACACTTAAAAAATGTACCTATTCCGACTTACAAACAGATTCCACTTAAGAACAAACCTACAGGCCCTATCGTGTTTGTAACCCGGGTACTGCTTGTATCACTCTGAACCTCCAAAATTCAGGGTCCCAAATAAGCAATTTGTAATGCAGAGAGAACCGCAAGTCGGTCCTCTCCTTTATTTTTATTATATTTGGTAGGGCCCATCCTCCAAAGATATCACTGCTGGCGAAACGTGTAGGGCGTGGCCAACTACAGAGTCCACACGCACCACTTGCCGATTGGTGCTGGCGTTTGTTCTATGCTAACTATCAGCCTGCTGCTCTAATCCTGCTGTATGGGAAAGCTTGTTAGTCGGAGCTCCAACATTTTTATAATAAAAGGTACTACTTTTAAAAGGACTTTATGATGGAGATATGTGTTTTTTGTTCCCTGGTATCATACCACCATTGACTGTCGAGTGGCGATCATTTCCCAAGCAACTTGTAAGTTACACCTCATGCATTTTCGGCCATTATAATCTATGGCCCAACTGTTCTGGTAAGAGGAGCTAAGTAACTACTACTAGTCGTGATGGAGTCTTCCTTTCCTTGTACCAATTTTTATATTTGGAGGACCGCACACTGTGGATGTTCTGTGATGGGAATTTGGCTCAGTGATGGACTATATATATTTATTTTGTTGATTAATACGTGGAAATATGAATATTTATTGACACATAAATTTACATATGCACTTTATCTTGTATTTGTGCACCTTTAGTGGATGTATATACCGGTATATATAGTTTATTTGCCCTTTATATGTTTGATGAATTAGTTGTTTGTATTCCATACCATTTGATTTTTTTATATTGCACTTTTGCACTTTAGATTATTTGATAATATTGCACTTTTTCACACTTGTCATTGTTGGAGAATAATGCCTATAGAATCTGTAGTGCTGCTTTTTTCTTTATATAGTCATCTCCTTTATACTTGACTGCCCTGCACAAGTGAGACCCCTGAGTACACCAACTATTTCCCTTAAAGGGACCATAACCCAAATATGGGTGACACATAGCACCCGTCCAGGACCCACTCTCAGCGTCCAGTACACAGGACAGTATGAAAACGCCCAAAATGACCCTTGTATAGAAAGTAAACACATCTTATTGAGGTGATATCATTTGTTGCAATGATTTTATTTGGAAATGAAGAAATGTGCTGGTGTTGGGATAATTAGAACATGGAGCCTGGTTATGGTGCACTAGATACAGCATATAACTATTATACAGCTCATACACATCGGACAGAGAAGGTGAAGGTTGATGTACAGCTCACATACAATGGGAGGATGGAGGTAAGGGAGTTAATGTACAGATGTGCAGAATAAGGGAGGTAAGAGGTTAAAATACGATCCCTGATGGAGCTGAGATGTACAAGAGGAGGGTGGCAAAGGGGTTGAAAACAATTCTATAGTCAAATGAATACCTTGAATATCTGCTGCTGCCTGTGGTCTTCCAATAATTAATAATGATGCAATCATTCATTTGTTCCTCTTTACTCCTTTTTCTATCTTGTAAGAGGAAGGAGAGGGCTCTCCAATGTAAGCAATTGTGTGTTAAAAACAAAAAAGTTGCAGCGCTGAACGATAAAATTAAAATAAATGTGAAAAGTCTATATGATGAAACAGTTCATATTGTTATCCACGGTGACAAAGCAATAGTGCAGATTTAATTAATCAGAAACTTTTGTGATGTGCATCCAATGTGAATGAATGTGACAAATCAATATATTGATTGCCCAGGTGCGCCTCCACCAGAAAATGTATGAATTGCCTCCTTACCAGAAACCTTAGACTCCAAATTATAAAGCCGCGTACACACGGGCAGACTTTTCGACCGGACTGGTCCGACGGACTTTCCGACGGACTTTCAACGGACTTTTGACGGACTTCCGACTGACTTTTGAACAAACGGACTTGCCTACACACGATCACACCAAAGTCCGATGGATTCGTACGTGATGACGTACACCGGATGAAAATAAGGAAGTTGATAGCCAGTAGCCAATAGCTGCCCTAGCGTCGGTTTTTGTCCGTCGGACTAGCATACAGACGATTTCTGGGTCCGGCGGAACTACGACATAAAGATTTGAAGCAAGTTCCAAATCTAAAGTCTGTCAGATTTTCGACGGGAAAAGTCCGCTGAAGGTCCGATGAAGCCCACACACGATCGGATTGTCCGCCGGACTCGGTCCTTCGGACCAGTCCGGTCGAAAAGTCCGACCGTGTGTACGCTGCATAAGAGTCAAACGAGTTGTATGCAAGCCCAAGAGAGAAAATCCAATCCTCCCTTCTTATGATAATAAGGGTAGTTTCATAGCTAGTAATGAGGATCACTCCATCGTGATGACCATGGGGGATAGATGGAAAACACCCACATAGTGTAAAACTGTAAACACATTTATTGGAATAAAATAGTGCTGATAACTGGCTGTGTTTCTACCTGCATGATCATTTTGTTTATTAATTTTTGGTGTACTAGTCAAAGTTAATATTGTATAATAATTTCCTTTGTTTCATTGTTTAGAATACCACTGTTATAATTTACAGTTGTTCATTTTTCCCTGTAGCCATTTAATCATATCAAAAAATGGATGTATTTGACGATAGGGCATCACGTAATTTAAATACGGAGGGTGTATTCACTATGAAGGAAACTATGGACTCTCAAATAAAGGGTTTATTTCTCAGACTCAAAAATCTAATGGAATCAGAATTGCACACCCAATGGGATGTGGCGTTTCTTGAACAGTATAACAGTATAAGTGAACAAATGGTGCCACATAGTTTAAGGTGGGAGGTTAACCGCAATAAAGGTGAATAAGAACTAGAGTCTTGGTTCAAATATATATCAATGAAGCCAGACTTAATTTCCTACAGGTGAAGGGTGGGATGCCTATGGCATCGTGGCAGACAAAGAAATTGCTAGAAATTGACAGTTATTAAAAAAAATTGACAGTTATTAAAAAAAAAAATAAAATAATAATAATAATAAACAAATACATTTGAAATAAATACTTGCCAGTGATTGGTGTATGAGTTGACAGTTGCCCTAAAACGGTCCTCTGGCATGAGCTACTACCTAGAAAAAGAGAGGGGACAAGATACAGAAAGCAGCATAATCCCACCCTGTCACTGCCTTTTTTATGAGGTTCGTCCCTTTCTTCAAAAGGGGATGTTAAGTTTAAGTTAAAGTGGTAGCTCAAGCTTCAATAGCTGAGCTATATATACAGTATCTCACAAAAGTGAGTACACCCCTCACATTTTTAAAAAATTTTTATTATATCTTTTCATGTGACAACACTGAAGAAATTACACTTTGCTACAATGTAAAGTAGTGAGTGTACAGCTTGTATAACAGTGTCAATTTGCTGTCCCCTCAAAATAACTCAACACACAGCCATTAATTTATAAACCGCTGGCAACAAAAGTGAGTATGCTCCTAAGTAAAAATTGGGCCCAATTAGCCATTTTCCCTCCCCAGTGTCAAGTGACATGTGTTACAAGGTGTTAGGTGTAAATGGGAAGCAGGTGTGTTAAATTTGGTGTTATCACTCTCACTTTCTCATGGCACCTCATGGCAAAGAACTCTCTGAGGATTTGAAAAAAAGAATTGTTGCTCTACATAAAGATGGCCTAGGCTATAAGAAGATTGTCAAGACCCTGAAACTGAGCTGCAGCACGGTGGCCAAGACCATACAACGGTTTAACAGGACAAGTTCCACTCAAAACAGGCCTCTCCATGGTCGACCAAACAAATTGAGTGTACGTGCTCAGCGTTATATCCAGAGGTTGTCTTTGGGAAATAGACACATGAGTGCTGCCAGCATTGCTGCATAGGTTGAAGGGGTGGGGGGGTCAGCCTGTCAGTGCTCAGACCATACGCTGCACACTACATCAAATTGGTTTGCATGGCTGTCATCCCAGAAGGAAGCCTCTTCTAAAGATGATGCACAAGAAAGCCCGCAAACAGTATGCTGAAGACAAGCAGACTAAGGACATGGACTACTGGAACCGTGTCCTGTGGTCTGATGAGACCAAGATAAACTTATTTGGTTCAGATGTTGTCAAGCGTGTGTGGTGGAAACCAGGTGAGGAGTACAAAGACAAGTGTGTCTTGCCTACAGTGGTGCCTACTTGGCCACCATGCTGCAGCTCAGTTTCAGGGTCTTGACAATCTTCTTATAGCCTAGGCCATGGTGGTGGGAGTGTCGTGGTCTGGGGCTGCATGAGTGCTGCCGGCACTGGGGAGCTACAGTTTATTGAGGGAACCATGAATGCCAACATGTACTGTGACATAATGAAACAGAGCATGATCCTCTCCCTTCAGAGACTGGGCCACAGGGCAGTATTCCCACATGATAACGACCCCAAACACACCTCCAAGATGACCACTGCCTTGCTAATGAAGCTGAGGGTGAAGGTGATGGACTGGCCAAGCATGTCTCCAGACCTAAACCCTATTGAGCATCTGTGGGGCATCCTCAAACGGAAGGTGGAGGAGCGCAAGGTCTCTAACATTCACCAAATTCATGATGTCATCATGGAGGAGTGGAAGAGGACTCCAGTGGCAACCTGTGAAGCTCTGGTGAACTCCATGCCCAAGCGGGTTAAGGCAGTGCTGGAAAATAATGGTGGCCACACAAAATATTGACACTTTGAGCCCAATTTGCACATTTTCCCTTAGGGGTGTACTTGCTTTTGTTGCCAGCGGTTTAGACATTAATGGCTGTGTGTTGAGTTGTTTTGAGGGGACAGCAAATTTACACTGTTATACAAGCTGTACACTCACTACTTTACATTGTAGCAAAGTGTCATTTCGTCAGTGTTAGCACATGAAAATATATAATAAAAAATTTACAAAAATGTGAGGGGTGTACTCACTTTTGTGAGATACTGTATAATTATGTAAAAAAGTTAAATATATGATATGAGTGTTAATTAATTGATTGTTTAATTAATTCATTATTTACGTTTTATTGAAGCTAACATAATAAAGGAATTATTATTAATATCTATAAATAAAGGTCCATGGCCTATTCAAACCACAGGTTTTTGATTAAAGAGTGTCTATTTAGTAAAGTTAATAAGTTCTGACTACAATCCCATTAAATTTCTAGTGGATAGGAAAAAGATCAAACTTTCTTAATTTAATAAAGAAATTAAGGAAATCAAAGACAAGCTTATGCCATCTAAAGACGACCCAAGGTATACACCCCTCTCTTCAAATTTGAAGGATACTTTTAAAAAAGAGGAACGGAACAAAAAAAAAAAAAAAAGAAAGTATATCTGTGACGTGGGAGACTACCAATCAGGTTTTGTCTTTAAATGGCAGAAAAAGGAGGACACTGTTATGGAAGTACAAAGTAGTGGGACCATCAGTAACACACAAGAAACAGGAACTCATACAACTCACATCCTGGTTCCTATGGGTCCACCTATAGAAAGGGTAGGTCCCCGGAGAAAACGTATCGATCACAACAAATACCTAGGCAAAATTGTTATAGAACTCCCAGTGATTATCTTCCAGGAATATATGACTATATGACCAGGGAACAAAACCATCAGACACCTAATCAATATTCTTGCAGTAAAAAAAATGAAGATCGTAGGAATCATACAACACAAGGATAGCCATCACATTTCACTAGAGGGGCGGGGGGGAATAATAATCAAAGAGGAAGGGGTTCAGGCCCCCCCCCCCCATTTAACATTTGGAGTTTCTTATCATTTGGAGTCTACGGTTTCTGGTAAGAAGGCAATTCATACATTTTCTGGAGGGAGCGCACCTGGGTGATCGATATATTGATTTGCCACATTCATCCACCAGCTTGGGGACAATTACACCAGCTGATCACAGACACATACCATTACCTAAATACCCGGTTATTAGACAAGACTACATACCAGACCCACCTTAAATCAGGTAAAAAGCACCATTTTTTTATACTCCACAATCCATGAACTGTTAAAACCCTTGTTTGCCTAGCTACTGTTGACAGCAGTGTATTTAGGTTTTGTGCTGCCCTAGGCCTGACTAAACTTGTGACCCCCTAATTTAAATATGACCCACCCCTTCCTGTAAAGGCCACACCCCTTGCTGTTTAAGACCTGCGCTGAAATTTTTGAGTGGGGACACTAGTTCTGAGGGCCTGGGGGGGCAATGGATTCCCTTAATTTGCATAGATTTCCTCTCACTTCCTGTCTGGCTATGGGACAGGAAGCAAAGGGAAATCTCTGCAATGGGACAGGGATGGTAAAAAATAAACTGACAGGGGCTATAACCCTCCCTTATTCTATCCAAAATGAAAAAAAAGAGTGTTGCCTATAGTTGTACTTTAAGCACAAATTTCTGATAATTTTATGGAGAGGACTAAGAAAATATAACCATGCCAATGGTGCAGCAGAGAACATACAGCACAGTGAGGAAGGTTTGTGGTCCAGGATGATAGGACAGTCAAAATTAGAAGCGCCCCCCCCCCCCAGTTGCAGAATTGCTGGCCGCCCGCATACCGGAAGCAGGGTGGGCGCTTTATGGGGGGCACTAGGCTAATTTACCTCTCAGCCCAGTCCTCCCCATAAGACCGGTGCTACACTAATGCCCTGCTCACACGATCGCACATTCCGACAACAAAATCCATGTTTTTTTTCAGACGGATGTTGGCTCAAACTTGTCTTGCATACACACGGTCACACAAATCTTGTCGGAAATTCCGAACGTCAAGAACGCAGTAATGTACAACATGTACGGCGAGCCGAGAAAAATGAAGTTCAATAGCCAGTGCGGCTCTTCTGCTTGATTCCGAGCATGCGTGAAATTTTGTGCGTCACAATTGTGTACACATGATCGGCATTTCCAACAACAGATTTTGTTGTCGGAAAATTTGAGATCCAGATCTCAAAATTTTGTTTGTCGGAAATTCCAACGGAAAATGTCCAATGGAGCCTACACGCGGTCGGAATTTCCGACAACAGGCCCCCTTTGAACATTTGTTTCGGAAAATCCTATCGTGTGTACAGGGCATAACAGTGTAGCGAAAGCTGGCGTAGACTCTTTCCGTGCTGCCCCCATACAAAGTGCTGCCCTAGGCCTGGGCCTTGTCGGCCTAGGCCAGGATACAGCGTTGCATGTTGACCCTGTACTTATACCTTTTGACATCTGCTGGGGGCTATTTGTCTTGATATCAGACTTTATCATTGCTTGTACAGTAGCACTCTGACTGGAGGAAGGAGGATAAGCACAATCAGCCTCTACTGCATGTAGTGCTGACAGGAGGAGAGAGCAGAGAGAATGACTTAGGGTGTTGCTGCTGCTTATCGGCCAAGTTAAGCAGCCCGTCCCGAGTCGCACGGAAAAAACTGACCCCATTTCCCTATCCACACGCAGGGACCAGAATTTAAAGCTGGACTCATGGAAAACTAAAAGTCCTTCATAACAGTGGGGCATTTTATGTTCGGGGGGCAGTAAAAGCTCTTTGCTTACCAGACCCTTTGCTTCCCCAGCAGATAGCACTTCCCTAAGTGGACTGTCCTTCGGCATCATCATGTCCAAGGCAGGGCTGTGGTCCTTAGAGGACCTTAGACCACTGGGGTACAGGAGAGATGCAGCACAAAGAAGTGGAAGATCAGGTAAGTAAAACTGATTTTCCTGGTCCCTCTGGACTTTAACAAGCATTTAACTCTGGCAGTGTGGGCTCAGCCCGACTGCATCTCCCTTTGCCTTAGCCTTCCTGGGGTTCAGCTCTAATTATTAATATACAGGATGTATATAGCACCAACAGTTTGTGCATCCCTTTACAACGTTAGGGCAAACAGTAAAAAAAGCTTAATGAGCAAAATAAACAGATTGGATACATATACTGTAAGTGAGCTGTTTTACCAGCCCAAGGATTTGTATTTCTGTACATCCAGTGCTGAGATTTACACAGCTCTGCAACACAGCACAGGGCAGGAGACCTTCTCTTTATTGCAGCTTAGTAACACTCGCGAGTCTTGTCCCTCTCCCGGCTTGTGACTGGACAAGGAAAGGCAACTAATGAGCTCATCTCTCTGTCATTCTGCTCTTTCTCCCTATCAACATATTCCTTGCTAACACTTGAGTACTGAAGCAAATCTGATTGGCTCCTTATGCTGCTTCTCCCTTTGCCAGTCTGAGCTTTGCTGCACAGTGGCTTGCAGGAGGCTAATACCATTCAAAATTCATGTAATTGCATGGTATTCACTGAAGCTCTTTCTGCTAATTTCGTGTTAGTAGAAGTTTGGTGAGTGTTTGTGCTCAAAATTTGCACTTTTCATTTCGTGCTTTTCAGTTCCTTTCTGAACGGCCGTTCGTCAACCAGCCATGTTGCGGAATCGGAGGAGATAACGTGTTATTTATTATTGGCCTTGGAGTTATTGCTTTGACATTATTTTTTTGGTTAAATAATGATTTGATTTGTTAAATTTTCTATATTTTTGGATGCATAGAATGCACTTTTTGGTTGAGTTCTATTGGCAGATAGCATGTGTAATTTTATTTGTTTTCTTTTTTTTAATGCACAATTAAAAAAATTGTGGAGAATAATACTTGGCTATGTGTTTTACTTCAAATGACAGTTTGGGAGTAGGCAGTTACATTATAAAAAATACAATGTAAAATTGACAAGGGACACCAACATAATTGTATCTTTGATCTTAAAAACTACGGGATAATGGTGTTGTGGTAACTTGCCCCCCCCCCCCCCCCCCCCAAAAAAAAAAAAAAAAAAATTTAAAAAAATATTATTTTTGATATCACTAGAAAAAAAAAGCCTTTGAAAATTAGTTTGCAATAACTCCATAAGTATCACCAGCAAAGCAGCTTTATTATTATCCCATTAAAGAAGAAGAGAATGTGCGCTGCATTTGGAGATTTCATAATTTGCCACGTCACAAATGTTAATTCTCCATTACGAACGCTAGTTTACAAGACCGACCGCTTCTGGCTCGTCCTTGCTTCCGAACATGCGTGTTTTGTACTTTGGACTTTTATCCGACGGACTTGTGTACACACGCTCGGAAAATCCGACAACAGACATTTGTCCGAGGAAAATTTTAAAACCTGCCATCCAACATTTGTCTGGGGAAAACCCGGCAACAACTGTCCGATGGAGCGTACACACGGTCGGATTTTCTTTCGACAGCCTGCCAGCACACAATTCCCGTCGGAAAATCCAATTGTGTGTACGCGGCTATAGAGTTGTAATACAACATACCTGCTCCCCCGCTCAGATCTAAAGTATGTGACTTGCCACTAATTAAAAATAATCTCAACGAACCTGGTTGCAGTAAAATAAAAAGATGTGGTTGCTAGGGGCTACAGTATTTTGTGAATCATTGTCTTTGCTCTTTGCACTGTTTTACCAAACCATAATTTGTGCTCTGGTTAATATTAAGTGTGTATAAAAAAAAGCTGAGTTTACAATGTAAAAACATCTCTATTCTAGGATCGCCAACATTGCAGTAAAACCTCGCAGCTATATGATAAAAATGCAGTGTGAAAATACTGTAGATCTTGAACCCTGGAACCTGTTTTATTAATTGTCTTAAAATGCTTCCTATTATTACCTTTATTATTTTCTTTGTCTTTTGGGCTTACATTTTTGTTTTGTTTCAAATTGTATGGATCATTTTCTTATCTTTTCTGTCTCTCTTTTATTATTAACTTCTTCTATCTCCAGCTACTCCTATCCCTGACATATTTGCATCAAAAATCTAATTAAAGAAGTTGTGAACAAGAATTTCTAACACCTTTGCTGCGAAAATAACATCTTCTCTGAGAGTTTTACTAAAGACTGCCCTCTGCTGGCCAAAACTAGGTATTGCAAGTCTTTTGATCACATGCTATGTACTGAATAAAGTAGTGGTATACAGACAAAATAACCTTCTGTTGACCAGAACAAACAGTTATTAGGACAGAATGGTTTTGTAACATCAATTTTTATATGTATTAGGCCTCATTCACTCATGGCCGCAGAGGCTTGTTCAAAATGCAAAGGAGCATGATATCTGCAGCTGGGATTCACAGGTGTTTGTATTACAGCCGTGGGCCGGCAGCCAGTGCAAATCAATGACAGGTTGACAGATACTGTGGCTGTACCCACCTTCAAACATTTACATCTGTACAGAGGCAAATGAGCAGCCCTGGGCACAAACATTCTGCATCCAGGACCACTTGTCTACCCCTGTATGCATGCAACCACTCAGATGTGCGGATAAATGCATAGAGCCTCAGGGTCTGTCAGCCTGTCATTGATTTGTAAAGGCTACTGCCCTTGGCTGTACACAAACACCATTGACTTCCAGGCACAGAAATCGTGCTCCTTTGCATGGTGTAGGCCAGTGGTTCTCAACCTCAGTCCTCAAAGCGGAAATTCTGTCATTTTTTAATCTTTCCATCTATTAAATCTTCTGCCCTTGTTGTTTTAACTTTGGATAGTAAAAAAAATTTCTACCAGTAAATACCTATACAGCCCACTTCCTCTTTCTTGTCTGGTCTATAGACTAGGCTTGACATCATGCACAGCTCTCTCCCTCTCGCTCTCGTGAGAGTTTGCCAGGAAGGGAGGGGGATGAGTCATAAGAGGACCAATGAGAGCTGCAGAGCTGGAGGTGTGCCCCTGTGTGTGTGTAAATCCAGGAAGTGAACAGGCAGCAGCTTCAGCTGCCCACAGTTGAAATGATTGAAGCCAGACTCAGTGGAGGGAGATTTCTGCACCATATTTGGCAAGCACAGAATCACAGTATATATGAAATAATATGCAAAGTGGTCGGAGGGAAGCTTCAGAATGGCAAAGATGTTTTTATTACAAATTATGTGAGCAGACTGTAGTTCCTCTTTAAGTACCCCCAACGGGCCATGTTTTGGGAACTTCCCTTAGATAAAATAGCTCTTATCAGTGGTTGCCCATCCATAGGGGGCGCACAGGCGCCGGCCCCCCCAAGCTGTAAAAAAATAAAAAAAGGTCACTTCAACCGCTTGCCGACTGGCTCACGCCGATATACGTCGGCAGAAGGGCACGTACAGGCAGATTAACGTACTTGTACGTTGCCCTTTAAGAAGCGGTTTGCACGTGCGTGCGCCGTGACCTCCGTGAGTGTGATCGCAGGTCCCGCAGACCCAATGTCATCGGGGATACCCGCGATCGTGTCACAGAGAGAAAGAACGGAGAAATGCTGATGAAAACAAGCATTTCCCCGTTCTGCCTAGTGACAGGACACTGATCACCGCTCCCTGTAATCGGGAGCGGTGATCAATGTCGTGTCACACATAGCCACGCCCCCCCACAGTTAGAATCACTCCCTAGGACACACTTAACAACTTCACTGCCCCTAGTGGTTAACCCCTTTACTACCAGTCACATTTACACAGTAATCAACGCATTTTTAATTGCACTGATCACTGTATAAATGTGAATGGTCCCAAAATCACGCCAAAAGTGTCCAATCTGTCCGCCATAAGGTCGCAGTCATGATGAAAATCACTGATCGTCGCCATTACTAGTAAAAAAAAAAAATATTAATAAAAAACTATCCCCTATTTTGTAGACGCTATAACGTTTGCGCAAACAAATCAATAAACGCTTATTGAGATTTTTTTTACCAAAAATATGTAGAAGAATACTTATCGGCCTAAACTGAGGAAAAAATTTTTTTTTATATATTTTTGGGGGATATTTATTATAGCAAAAAGTAAAAAATAATGCGTTTTTTTTCAAAATTGTCGCTATTTTTTTGTTTATAGCGCAAAAAATAAAAACCACAGAGGTGATCAAATACCACCAAAAGAAAGCTCTATTTGTGGGGAGAAAAGGAAGTCAATTTTGTTTGGGAGCCACGTTGCACGACCGCGCAATTATCAGTTAAAGCGACACAGGGCCGAATCGCAAAAAGTGCTCTGGTCTTTGGGCAGCCAAATGGTTCGGGGCTTAAGTGGTTAAGAGTGACCAGGCGCCGCACACACGGTGGTCTATGGGAAGCTTCCCAGCCTGCAATCAGCTGATTGCAGGCTAGGAAGCTGATGTGCCTGTGTTTGGGGATATTTTGGGGGCGCAAGTGATGCCCCCAGATCACTCCCCACTCTACACTCGTTTGTCTGTGGCTCCACTAACTGATTTTGTATTGTCGCGGCGGGGACCGGAGGAGAGGACGGTGGGCTGTGCTTTTTTCATCACAGTAATGTCACTTCAGGGTTCCCGGCCATACTGTGGGTGGAGTGAGACTAGTGTGTGCGTGCGGTGGATTGAGGCCTGAGTGGCGCCTTTGACTAAGGTAAGTGCTGGCGCCGCAGGCTTCAGACACTCACTCTTCTCTCTCAGTCTGTCTGAGATCTTGATCTTGCCGCCTGCCCCACTGTTCTGTACAGTCACACACTGACCCTGCGCAGAGCTGATGACTGATCCACAACTGCACTCAGACACCAGGCCAGGGCAGGGCGGATGATCGTGACGCGCAGCTGACCATCAGGGGGGCCTTTTTTGGGGATTATTTGTCTTCTTCCAAGTGCTTGGATGTCATGTGTGTGTATATAACTGTATACACTACATAACATACACAAATTGTAGTGCAATCTGTCCTGTGTAGTGTATACAGCTATATACACCCACCTTCTTCCTTCCTGTATATAGAGAGTCTCTGTATACAGGAAGGAAGAAGGTGGGTTTGTATTATATGCTATAACTTTCACATACACCAATCAATATACACTTATTTTTTTTTTATTTTTTTTTACCGAAGACATGTAGCAGAATACATTTTGGTGAAAATGTATGAAGACATGTTATTTTTTATTTTTTTATTGGATATGTTTTATAGCAGAAAGTAACAAATACAGTTTTGTTTCAAAATTTTCAGCCTTTATTTGTCTATAGAATAAAAAATAAAAAACCCAGTGGCGCAAAAATACCACTAAAAGAAAGCTCTATGTGTGTGAAAAAATGATATACAGTACATTTCATTGGTGTACAGTGTTGCATGACTGTGGAATTACCAGGTAAAGTAGCGCAGTGCTGAATAGCAAAAAATGGCCTGGTCATGAAGGGGATAAAGCTGAGGTGGTTAAATAAAATGAATATGCATCTTCCACTTCACACTAATCAGAAATTAACCATGTAATATAAGAGATGGATACAATGACATCTGGCTCCATTTTTTAGAGAGGAACCAGACCTTCATAAGTGAGATTAAATTGTACCTGTAGGTATAGTATAATAAGATTTCTCATATACAGTGCCTTGAAAAAGTATTTACACCCCTTGAAATTTTCCACATTTTGTCATGTTACAACTAAAAATGTAAATGTATTTTATTGGGATTTTATGTGATAGACCAACACAAAGTGGCACATAATTGTGAAGTGGAAGGAAAATGATAATGAAAATGTTTTCAAAATTTTTTACAAACAAATATCTTAAAAGTGTGGCGTGCATTTGTATTTCAAATGTAGTGGAACCAATTGCCTTCAGAAGTTACCTAATTAGAAAATAGAGTCCACCTGTGTGTAATTTAATCTCAGTATAAATACAGCTGTTTTAGTGAAGCCCTCAGAGGTCTGTAAGGCTCGATTCACACTAGCGCGTTTTTTGATGCATTTTGCATTTTGCAGAAATGCACGGGAATTTTTTAACATGGGTTCCTATGGAACATGTTCACATCAATGCTTTTTTGTTTTTTTGCGTTTTTGGAAAGGGTCGGGGACTTTTTTACATGCAAAATGCAGCGTTTTGCATGTAATGGTTTTCAATGGACAAGCATCAAAAACGCAAGTGCACCGTTTTTGCAGCGTTATTGATGCGTTTTTGGTGCGTTTTTGCCGTTTTTGTTTGTTTTTTTGTTTTTTTTTTAATTTTTTTTACATTTTTTTTTAGACTGTAAAAAAAACTGTAAAAAAAAAAAAAAAACGCAAAACGCAAATCGCGGCAAAAACGCGGCAAAAACGCGGCTCAAAAACGTGGCAAGCATGAAAAAAAAACCTCCAAAAACGCTCAAAAGCAACATGCATAGGTGTGAATCGAGCCTTAGGGAACCTTAGTGAACAAATAGCATCATAAAGGCTAAGGAACACACCAGACAGGTCAGGGATAAAGTTGTGGAGAAGTTTCAAGTGGGGTATAAAAAAAAATCCCAAGCTTTAAACATCTCACAGAGCACTGTTCAATTCATCATCCGAAAATGGAAAGAGTATGGCACAACTGTAAACCTACCAAGACATGGCCCTCCACCTAAACTGACAGGCCGGGCAAGGAGAGCATTAATCAGAGAAGCAGCCAAGAGGCCCATGGTAACTCTGGAGGCACTGCAGAGATCCACAGCTCAGGTGGGAGAAACTGTGCACAGGACAATTATTAGTCCTACACTCCACAAATCTGGCCTTTATGGAAGAGTGGCAAGAAGAAAGCCATTGTTGAAAGATCTCAAACAAAATTTGAGATCTGGATCTCAAATTTTCCGACAACAAAATCTGCGTTCTTGACGTTCGTAATTTCTGACAACATTTGTGTGACCGTGTGTATGCAAGAAAACTTTGAGCCAACATCCGTCGGAAAAAAACCCAGGATTTTGTTGTCGGAAAATCCTATCGTGTGTACAGGGCTTTACAGTTCATAACCAAAAGAGTAGGCCAAACTTTTCCAACCCTGCTCAGTTCAGAAATTCGGACCCGGAGTAAGTGAACTGTAACTATGCAGTATGGTTTTCTACCAACAAAAATGTACAAACCTCACAGGGACAGCAACAATAAGGAACCGGATTTATTATAATTCAGAGGCTTGTATTATACAGGGTACTGTGTTACTGGCAGAAACATGATGTGGGGGTAGTTATGTGCTTTCCCTGGCAGCCCTGCTGTCCTAGAATCTGACCATGTTGGCTACACTAAAATCCAGCCTTGTATTTGTTTATTCACCATTTGCTGATGTAGCAATCCTCCTCTAGGGTTGATAAGTAAAGAATCCCTACGTAGAGTGACAGGCTAACATTTCCATCTGGTAACCGTTAGGTGTATAATGGGGTGAGAAATAAGTTGGGTGCCAGTCGCTTTTATAGATGAAAGCTAGGAGAGAAGGTTTAGAGGAGCAGGATGAGTAGCAAAAATATGTAATGTATTCTGAAGGTAGCAGTATGAGAAACAGGACCTATAGCAGCAGCCTCATGGTTAAATGTTGGCCCTGTGAGAGCAGCCAGACAGCTCTATGACCAGAGGCATTTTCTGAAAGCATTGGGCCTATGTGCAAGATCATAAATTGGGCCCCCTTTCTCAAGAAAAGTAAAGTAAATCTCGTGGATCGTAACACCGTGCATCCTCTCCAGGCAGAAACCCAGGAGGTAGAGAACACTTTGGAATGGTGTTCCAAATATTTATCAACATCTGAACAAGGACCTAAGAAATTGGTTGGGCCAGATACATAATCAAAACTCAGTCACTGTCCTTCCCATCCCAATTATTGAAATATCCTTCACAGTAGCAAGCGAAAGAAAGCAACCCACGGAGCTTAGGAAAGACCTGCAGAGCCTTGAAAATGGTAGACACATACTCAGGCTAGTTATGGCCAAGCAACAACACAATAAATTAATTAGGAACACATCAGCATAGGGCAGGTTCGGGTTGGGTTCCTTAGTAACCAGAAAGGTTGGTTTTCCAGAGCCAATAACCTTGGGAGCTACTCATTATTTGCATTTCGGAGTATCCAAGACTTCAGGGTTCCGAGACATTCCAGTGATGTACGGCTCAAACAGGGCAGTACAGAAGCAAAGGAAAGATAAGTATCTGCAGCTGGTGGGGCTGACTTGCCCTGCATGGGCAAAGCAGGCTTTCTGTAACTGTCCGCTTGTCACTTTAAACCCTTGTTCAGCACTGACTGACAGGTGGAACCTTTATACCTTCCTCTTGTTTCTCTGGGGAATGTTTTGATCATCAGACCCTTCCTCTTTCCTCTAGTTTTGGAGAAAGAGGGGGTTCTCGTGATTCAGCATTCAGAGGCAAAGTAAGTTAGCAGTACCTCGTGGGAAGGCGATTGTTTATTGAAGTTTTCTAAAGTTTAAAGTTTCACCCCTTGGCAAGCAGAGCAAGGTGTGCAGTAAAGGTGCATTGTCTATAAAAGTATATATGTTTTTAGGCATACATTGAGTCTATGCTGTTAGTTAAAAGATATGCTGTAGACAATCCAAATCCATGAACATATAGTCATGTTTCCTTAGATGTTTAATGTTAATTTAGATATGTGTGTAGATAACGGAACTCCGCCTTATAATTCCACATTTGTAATTCTGTTGTAACCCCCTTTTTGGTGATCTCTGTAAACGAATGTATTGTATGTCATTTAACAATTTTCATGGTGTTTAAGGAATTCAAAGGATTAACCTCTGTGGTGTTCAACCATACTGCACACCTTTGAGGCAAAAGAATAAAAGTGCTGCACTCAGAAGCTCTCCTCTCGTTATTTACCTAAATCCAATGGGGCTGCTACACTTTCACCTAACCCAGATACATCCATGCTTGATCTCTGATGCTTCTTATTCCTATCGCTGCTTGCTGTAAATTGGATAATGACAGTAATACATGAATGTTTATGAAGTGGAGTTTAGTAATTGCTTGACATGCTAATTCCAAGCGTGTCTGCAGTACGCAGCACAGCACAATAAATAAAGGTCAGTTCAAGTCTACATTTCCTCTTAACGCTGAGTATTGAGATATTCTGTAACGTGACGTGTTTTGGAGTTTTAAGGAATAAGGCATAGGTCAAAACCAGTGATAAAAGTCCTTCTGGCTGAGTTCATAAGTAATCTGAAAGTAGCGTCATATGGTTCCTTCTTCAAAAGAATTAATTCATCAGCACCCCTCCCCCAGAGTAAAGGAGTAGTAGTAAAGGCAGAGAGGATTCACATTTATTGCTTTTTCCCATCAGCACCTGCTGCAGCACACACCTTGTTAGGATCAAGCAAATGAAGAGACCTTTGCCCTGGTCGTTTAAACAGCCTGCACTCTAATACTAACAAGCTCTCAGATCTCTCTGGGATAATACTAGATTCTAGGATAAATGCAGAGACAAGTCACTGTCATGAGCTAAAATTTAGTGTGATGTTTATAGGATTACTTGTAGTTTGACATTCACAAAAGCCAAGTGGTTAATTCATAAGTACATTTCAGTTAAACATAACATTTCTGCATTTAAACTGCCACAAAATTCTAGGCAGATATAAAATACACAAATTATTGCAGCTCTGCAATCAAAAATACATCAGTAAATGGATATACCAAAGAAAAAAGAGCAAAGGGCGGGACTTTAAATGAGGCACACGGGGGCAGGTACAAAAAGTCAGGTATAAAACAGGTTTTATTATATTCAAAATTGTCATATATTCACATGATTTTAAATGTACATAGCTACTATTTCTTACTCTATGTTTCATCAAAGTATACATTCCAACAAGGACTTATAATTACATTGCATGAACAGTTTAATAGCTAAAATCACGAGTAGAGGATATGTGACACATTGAAGTGTCAGATAGACAGGTTACAAAAAAGAAAGCAATGGGTGGAAATGGAACGTTCATACATAATTGTTGGTGAGGTACGCCTATAGGTAGATGTAAGCTCTACGCGCTTCGGGACTTAATCGCCACTCTTCAGGAACAAAAACCAAGGGTAACCTAGGGATATGGAAAACAGTCGTATTTAAAGGGAGAAAATGCTTTGGGAAAAAATGGTGGATAAATGTGGAGTGTGTTCCCCACATAGTACACCTAACCCATCAAACTTACATACATATACTTGCGCACAGGTGGCGGGGCCCCGCAAGTCAGGTCAGCCAGTGATATCACGCCCCGGAGCTGAGGGGGCCCCCTGGGGCGGCCCACCACCAATCCAAGCACCACCCCAGATGGGTCACAGAGGGAAAGCATGGTGATGATTTGTGAGATGAAGAAAAAATATAAAAAATAAAAAAATAGACGGGGCAGTGATTCCCAGAGAAATGGAGAGCCTGTGAAAAATAAGTGACATGTATATTAGACTAATAGGCGACGTGTAAATTAGATGATAAGTGGGAATGGAGTGAAGGAAAGGGGAAGAGTGGAGACTAAGAAAGAGTGAGAATAAACAGAGAAGGGAGAGGCTGAGGTAGAAAGTGAGGGAGGAAAGAAGTAGTAGGGGGTGGCAAAGAGAAACTTTACCTGCTGCAGGGTGAGTAGGGATGAATTGCCAAAGTGCATGAAAGTGCCAGGGAGGAGGTGACCAGGAGAAAACCAGGGTGGGGGACCCAAACCCGGGGGAGGCCCAGGAGGGACGCGCCGCCACAAAGGGGCCCCCAACGTCATGCTCCAGGCAGGAAATGTCGGCGAGGAAGGCGCAATGGCGGAGATGGCCAGACACACCAAACCACTCCACCGGCAGCGTCCCAACAAGCTCCTCGGACCGCTGGAGATGGAAAGCTCGCCGGCCGGCTTTAACACGCCACGAGGACGCCAAGCCGCCAGCACGAGCGGCATGACGTCTACGCGCAGTGGGGGAGACCCCTCCCCCCGCGTCACATCGAGGGAGCGGGGAAACACCCAGTGGGCGTCGCAGCTCCGGGACGTGAAACAAGGCACAGCCAAAACAGGCGCCGGCCCGACCAGCCAGGCACAAATACAGCATGCATAGCTTGACCAGAAACAATGGGAAGATGCGGCATCGAATTTTTAAATTAGGGGGTAAATTATCAACTGGATAAATGGGGGACTGAGGGAAAAAATCAAAATCAAAATAAAAATAAAATAAAAATCAAAAAATGAAAATAAAAAAAGCATGGTAATTATTGTTAGTGCCTACCGTGTGCCTCCATCCCTAATTGATTATAGATTGGTTTAAAAACAGAACAGAAAGTTTGGGACTTTAAATGAGGTTGGGTAGGGGGCGTACAACTCCCCTCCTCCATCCCGGTTCAATATATATACCAAAGAAAAAAGAGCAAAGGGCGGGACTTTAAATGAGGCACACGGGGGCAGGTACAAAAAGTCAGGTATAAAACAGGTTTTATTATATTCAAAAGTGTCATATATTCACATGATTTTAAATGTACATAGCTACTATTTCTTACTCTATGTTTTATCAAAGTATACATTCCAACAAGGACTTATAATTACATTGCATGAACAGTTTAATAGCTAAAATCACGAGTAGAGGATATGTGACACGTTGAAGTGTCAGATAGACGGGTTACAAAAAAGAAAGCAATGGGTGGAAATGGAACGTTCATACATAATTGTTGGTGAGGTACGCCTATAGGTAGATGTAAGCTCTACGCGTTTCGGGACTTAATCGCCACTCTTCAGGAGCAAAAACCAAGGGTAACCTAGGGATATGGAAAACAGTCGTATTTAAAGGGAGAAAATGCTTTGGGAAAAAATGGTGGATAAATGTGGAGTGTGTTCCCCACATAGTACACCTAACCCATCAAACTTACATACATATACTGCTCTTTTTTCTTTGGTATATATATTGGATGGAGGAGGGGAGTTGAACGCCCCCTACCCAACCTCATTTAAAGTCCCAAACTTTCTGTTCTGTTTTTAAACCAATCTACATCAGTAAATGGATTTATTAAATACAACAAGCAGTGTAAATACTTGAATTTGACCCAGTTTTAGCCTCTTGAATTCCCTGTACAGCAGGGCTGGAGTGTAAAGCTGGGTATACACATAGAGGTTTTTTTCCTTCATCCAGTGGGTTGAACGAAAAAAGAAACAACTCACAGATACCCACATTCAACAGGGAATGCTTTAACATGTCTAAAACCTTATCACCATCATTAGATAAAATACACTCTATACTTCTTGCACCCAAGGCGTTTCAGAGTACAGAGTTATCTCCTTCTTCAGGAGTATATTTTAGCAAGAACAAATTGTGTTATACAATGTGACGGTATGGTTAATATTCCAATGGTTGTTTTTTTTAAAAACATGCGAGAGCACAGTGTACTTTCAGATTCTCAACCAAGAAATCCTTAATGATGTATTTATGAACAAATGTCCATGTCAGATCCAAAGGGGGCATGCAACTCACCATTGACCCAACCCCCCCCCCCCCCAAAAAAAAGGGAAGGACAGAGGGGCAAAAAGAGCCTGAAGACCCACTGGGGCCAGGGAGGAGAAAAGCCCTGTTGATGGTACGTGCTATCACCAGAATATATGGAGAATTGTGTTGTGGGAAGATATTAGCCACAGCTTAGGTTGATTAACTTGTGACCACTCACCTCGACCTCCGGCAAGCAAGTGAGGTGGATGTTTTTTTTATATGTTTTCTATATTTTTCTAAATGAATATTTTTGAAACCTTAAAAATAACACAATCTTCTCAAATTTATCGTCCACCACAAGGGGATTTTCTTCTCTTTTTCTTCAATGTGGCACTAATTCTTGCTCAATACTGCTGGCTAAATAATTTTCTTAAAAGGGAGCAGGAGCTTTTTTTGAGCGACAGTATGTTATTTGCCGCGACTGCAGCTCAATTTAAGAAGGTTAAAGTATTATAGTAGCAGGTTAGGGCAGTATAGGGTATTATGGTGGCAGGCTAGGACAGTATAGGGTATTATGGTGGCATGCTAGGGCTATATAAGGTATTATGGTGGCAGGTCAGGGCAGTATAGGTTATTATGGTGGCAGGTCAGGGCAGTATAGGGCATTATAGGGGCAGGCTAGGGCATTATAGGGGCAGATTAGGGCTGTATAGGGTATTACAGGGACAGGTTAGGGCTCTATAGGGTATTATAAGGGCAGGTTAGGGCTGTATAGGGTATTATAGGGGCAGGTTAGGGCAGTATAGGGCATTATAGGGGCAGATTAGGGCTGTATAGGGTATTACAGGCATACCCCACTTTTAAGTACACAATGGGGTTTATTTACTAAAGCTGGAAAGTGCAAAATCAGGCTCACTTCTGCATAGAAACCAATGAGTTACCAGGTTGTATTACCAAAGCTTTATTGAACAAGCTAGGTTTAGAAGCTCATTGGTTTCTATGCAGAAGTGAGTCTGATTTTGATCTTTCCAGCTTTAGTAAATAAACCCCATTGTGTACTTAAAAGTGGGGTATGCCTGTATAGGGGCAGGTTAGGGCTGTATAGGGTATTATAGAGGCAGTATAGGGTGTTATAGGGGCAGGTTAGGGCTATATAGGGTTTTATAGGGGCAGGTTAGGGCATTATAGGGGCAGATTGGGGCTGTATAGGGTATTATAGGGGCAGGTTAGGGCTGTATAGGGTACTATAGGGGCAGGTTAGGGCTGTATACAGTGACAATGTGCTCACTTACAGCATAGCTGATGATGCAGACACTTGTAGCTCCTGTGTGCTCTCCTCTTTCTCCTCCAGGATCAGCCAGTGAACGAGTCTTTGGGATGAGGCACCACACCCCCCAACTCCGCCCACCAACTCCAGCTACCTCGGGACTCGGGAGACATTGAAGATCGCCGAGGGACAGCCTGCCTGATTGGATGACTGGGGAGACAGGCAGCCCCCTTCCCCCTGCTGACCCGATGCACTTCTGATGCTTACAAAGCTGGGAAAGTGCAGGAGCGCCCCTCATTATGACGGCCTTGCTGCGATCTCCTCTCACACTGCACACCCCCCGACTGACACTCTCCTAATGTGCGGCAACCGGGGCAGACCGCCCGCCCTCTTGGTACGCCACTGAATAAAACGGCTTCTGTTGAACAGACAGGGGTACACACCAGTGGCGGCCCATCCATAGGGGGTGCACGGACGCCACCCTCCCCCCCAAGCCATGCGTCTGACCCCCTAATCTACATGCGGGGCACCGGACACATGGATTCCAATAGGGTATTTTTTTTTTTGAAGCACGTGATTATAGCCAGAGGTTCTAATAGGCTTCAAAATAGGGTGGGGTCAGGGTGCAGAGTACTGCGCCCAAAGCCCACCCAGTTGTGTGACAATAGCGAATAAATATTCACTATTGTCACAATGATTCTCCTCACTGCCAATCAGGAAGCAGCTCCTGAGACCCATCTCAAGGAGATCCGATCAGATTGGCCGCCAGGAGGAGGAGGGAGGAGATTCTGGGGAAGCCTCCTTGGCTTCCCAGGAGTAATCCCCTGCCCGGAGGGAAGCAGCCTGGAGCACTGCCCGTGCGATTAGCTCCTGGTTGCATACATTAGTTCCTGGTTGCATACATTCCTAAACATTGGTACATCATCTAGCCAGGTCCAGCTGCAGCAGCCTTCAGCCTCTTATAGACTTTTTAGAGGCTGCTGGCAGTGGCGCTGGATGGTGCAATTGTGCTTTCCATCTGCACAACAATGCTGAAATCTCAGGCACAGGGGCTAAACACTCACGTGTACAAGGCCTAACCAGTGTGCTTGACTAAGTACATCAGGTCAGCTGTTCTTTAGCACAAAGTGCTTGTTCATGCCACAACGTGAATTAAATGATTACACAAAAAAGCACAGCATACTGTATGTGTGTGTGTGTGGGGGGAAATGCTATTCATTGTTTATTACACTCAGGTGAGATACCTACTGTGGAGGGCCATGACATTCTGCCCTAGGTACAGCTATGCTAGTACCAGCACCAGCTGTCACTGGTACACACGTACCGAAATTTGTCCAGTACCTGTTGAACCGGCCAAATATCTATACGCGTATACCAAACTTAAGACACAAAAGTACAAGGAGCCAAACAGTTCATCTTCTGACAAGAAGCATACTCATAGGAAGAGAAGCTACAGAGAGCAACGGAGAGATGAACTCATCAGTGTGCTGCTTCACTGCGCGCACACCTATGGATGATATGCAAACTATGCACATATACAAGGCTGAACACTGCAAATAAAATGTGGGAGAAAGTACAGAAAGCAAATCTTAGCAAAAAACTGTACTTAGCTATAAAGCTACTGTATAACTTGGTTAAAGCTGGATATACATGTCCCAAAAGTTGACCAGTTCAGCAGGAAACATATGTCTTTTGGTATGTGTTTACTGCTGTCTGTTCAACAGAAACTGGTCTAAGAACAGGTATCATGCCTGCCGAACCGCCAATGACTGCAAGCCCTGATCTGTGTATTCTGGCAGGGGGAATCCCCTCTGTCAGAATAAAAAGACACAGTGAGAGAGATCTGTGCATCATCCCTGCTAATCAGTGGTCTCCCAGACAGCTATGAGACACCTAAAGTTGCTGTAAAAATGTATATTTTTTATTTAAATTAAAAAAATGTTTTACACTTATCTGCTCTGTGCGATGGTATTACCTCTTCTGGAGTCCCCTGCTGTTTCTCCCGGATCCTTCTTCCTACGAGTTCCCCCTCAGCACATGTGTGGACAGGTTAACGAGCCAGGCTGTGTGCGTCCATAGACACACACAGCCCAACTGGAGCATGCCCCTGCTAGCTTCTCAAAGGAGCGACTGTATTGACTGAAAGGACTGTATTGTGTACACCGCCTGCACTGTCTTAGAAACTGTACTATGGCTGCACTGTATTGTGTACTGTGTACACCACCAGAAATGTAGTAGAAACTGTACATACTGTATTAGATAATGTGTACACTGCCTGCACTGTATTAAAAACTGTACTACGGCTGCACTGTATTGTGTACTGTGTACACCAAAAGTGTAGTAGAAACTGTACACACTGTATTAGATACTGTGTACACCACCTGAAGAGTATTAGAAACTGTACACACTGTATTAGATACTGTGTAAACCACCAGAAAAGTAGTAGAAACTGTACACACTGTATTGTGTACTGTGTACACCGCCTGCACTGTATTAGAAACTGTACTATGGCTGCACTGTATTGTGTACTGTGTACACCACCAGAAGTGTAGTAGAAACTGTACACACTGTATTAGATACTGTGTACATCGCCTGCACTGTGTTAGAAACTGTACAACGGCTGCACTGTATTGTATACTGTGTACAGCACCAGAAGTGTAGTAGAAACTGTACACACTGTATTAGATACTGTGTACACCACCTGAAGAGTATTAGAAACTGTACTATGGCTGCACTGTATTGTGTACTGTGTACACCACCAGAAGTGTAGTAGAAACTGTACACACTGTATTAGATACTGTGTACACCACCTAAAGAGTATTAGAAACTGTACACACTGTATTAGATACTGTGTAAACCACCAGAAAAGTAGTAGAAACTGTACACACTGTATTATGTACTGTGTAGACCGCCTGCACTGTATTAGAAACTCTACTATGGCTGCACTGTATTGTGTACTGTGTACACCACCAAAAGTGTAGTAGAAACTGCACGCACTGTATTAGATACTGTGTACACCACCAGAAAAAGTAGTAGAAACTGCACACACTGTATTAGATGCTATGTACACCGCCTGCACTGTATTAGAAACTGTACTATGGCTGCACTGTATTGTGTACTGTGTACACCACCAGAAGTGTAGTAGAAACTGTACACACTGTGTTAAATACTGTGTACACTGCCTGAAATGTATTAAAAACTGTACACACTGCATTAGACACTGTGTACACTGCCTGCACTGTATTAGAAACTGTACTACGGCTGCACTGTGTACACCACCAGAAGTGTAGTAGAAACTGTACACACTGTATTAGATACTGTGTACACCACCAGAAAAGTAGTAGAAACTGTACACACTGTATTAGATACTGTGTACACCGCCTGCACTGTATTAGAAACTGTACTACAGCTGCACTGTGTTGTGTACTGTGTACACCACCAGAAGTGTAGTAGAAACTGTACGCACTGTATTAGATACTATGTACTCCACCAGAAAAGTAGTAGAAACTGTACACACTGTATTAGATACTGTGCACACCGCCTGCACTGTATTAGAAACTGTACTATGGCTGCACTGTATTGTGTACTGTGTACACCATCAGAAGTGTAGTAGAAACTGTACACACTGTATTAGATATTGTGTACACCTCCTGCACTGTATTAGAAACTGTACAACAGCTGCACTGTATTTTATACTGTGTACACCACCAGAAGTGTAGTAGAAACTGTACACACTGTGTTAAATACTGTGTACACCGCCTGCACTGTTTTAGAAACTGTACTATGGCTGAACTGTATTGTATACTGTGTACACCACCTAAAGTGTATTAGAAACTGTACACACTGTATTAGATACTGTGTACACCACCTGCACCCTATTAGAAACTGTACTATGGCTGCACTGTATTGTGTACTGTGTACACCACCAGAAGTGTAGTACAAACTGTACACACTGTATTAGATACCCATAGCTCCCAACTGTCCCTGATTTCGAGAGACTGTTCCTGTTTTGGAGCAATGTCCCTCTGTCCCTCTTTCCCCCTCATTTGTCCCTCATTTTGGTTTGATCTATAAAGTTGTATATAAAATCCACTTTTTATCCATCAAGAAGTGTTTGCCAGTGCTAAACCTTTCATCTGATTTCTAAATTGCTGCATTTGTAAGTTCCAAAAGCTAATATAAAGGAATAGTAGTGGTAAAAAAAAAGCACTTGTGGGTTTAACCAATCTTGTTTTTCTGTACAATTTTCCTTTAAGGGGGCAAGGGGTGTTTCCTATGCCTGCATACTTTTGCTGATAGGTGTCGCTCATTCCCAACTCAAAAAGTTAGGAGGTATGGATACCATGTACACCACCAGAAAAGTAGTAGAAACTGTACACACTGTATTAGATACTGTTTACACCGCCTGCACTGTATTAGAAACTGTACTACGGCTGCACTGTATTGTATACTGTGTACACCACCAGAAGTGTAGTAGAAACTGTACACACTGTGTTAGATACTGTGTACACCGCCTGCACTGTATTAGAAACTACTACGGCTGCACTGTATTGTGTACTGTGTACACCACCAGAAGTGTAGTAGAAACTGCACACACTGTATTAGATACTGTGTACACCGCCTGTAGTGTATTAGAAACTGTACACACTGTACTAGATACTGTGTACACCACCAGAAAAGTACTAGAAACTGTACACACTGTATTAGATACTGTGTGCACCGCCTGCACTGTATTAGAAACTGTACAACGACTGCACTGTATTGTATACTGTGTACACCACCAGAAGTGTAGTAGAAATTGTACACACTGTACATAGATAACCATAGGCAACCATGTTAAATGGACTGTAGTATGTTTCTGCAAAACTGAAAACGCACTAAAAAATGCATAGGCCTAAGGTAGCGCAGTGCTGAATCGCAAAATACATTTTTTCCTAAAAAGTAGAAGAGCAGAGCCTGATAGCCCCTGGAACTAATTCATTTAGATCTTTGTGGTCCCGTAAAATAGCAGACTCCTGGAAAGTATTTTCTGACATTCATTGATGACTTCTTGAAGCCCGACTCCGGGATAACTTTGACAAAACATAAACCCATTCCAATACAACCCCTGAATCTAACTGTGATTTATTTGTATTCATCTAACCGCCAAAGCCTGCGAAAATCTATACATATAGTTACCTGTGATGTCACAGAAATCTGCCTTTGATAGTTTTCTGCTTGCATGTGGGCAGGAAGACCTTAGTGCTGCATGTCATTTCCTCTTCTCTCTCCTCAGCACCAGGAATCTACTCATCACAGCATGCATCAGGAGGTTTGTTTTCTGGTTTAGTGTTACTTTAGAGGGTCTTTGTGTGGTGTCAGTGGAGTAATTCCATCCAGTTCACTGATCCCCCTCTTAATCACCACCTCCTCCTCCATCAGGAGGGCGAGAATAAGGAGACTGCTAATGCACATACAGTAGGCAAAAATGTCCGGTCCCTTGGACAGGAAATACTTGAGAGTAAGCCTCTGAAGGATTACTTTTCTGGAAGAACAGATGAATACAGAGTTTAATGGAGAAAATAATATTACATGGTATACATGTGCCTAACTAGTCTATTGAACACTAATTTTGCCCAAAGTGGGGCTTAAAGGTGTCCTGTGTTCTACCTTTTACACAGCAAAGTTTCAGATACATTTGAACAATATTTTGCCCAAGTCAACAACACTTTGGCAAATTTGCTTAAAGTATTCTGAACAGATAATGGCACAGAGTACTCAAGTGGCCAAACACAAGCTATTCTGAGTGAGCATGGAATTATGTTCCAGATTACTGAACCATGCAATCCAGAACTAAATGGTGTTACAGAGAGAATGAACCACATTTCATTTGAATGTAATCAGTGTAGGTACGTGACTATGACTTGGTATCAGCCTCTTGCCATCCCTATATAGTCGAGCTCAGAATGGGAAAGGACGAAGCAGCAGAAGGAGTTGATCAGTCCATATACTAGTATAGAAAGTATAGTGACAGATGATCACTGTTCTTTTGCTCCTTGACTGTCCAGTACAAGAGGTGGGCCCATGACATACTGGACTCAGAGGAAGTGAAGTCCCTTAAAGTTGAATATTGCTGTACATCATTCAAGCCGGAAGACTGAGGACTTCTTGTGGCAGCTTCAGATTGAATGCAAGTATTGCAGCAAAAGCTGTGTTTTGAGCTACAGCAAGATGTATACTATAGATCTCCATAGTGTCTGCTCAGCAAGGTGTGCAGGATATATACATCCATAGTCAGGGCTGTCTTTTCGCATGAGCACCCCTGGGCACTGCAGAATCGCATGTGGATAAAGTGGGTGATCAGTGGGCGGGTGGGGGATTTTCCTTGCTACCTGGGCCTCCCTCCTCTTCTCTTCTACTGGCAGCAGCTGCAGGTACACAGGGGCATCTTCAGGATGGAGAACAGGGAAGGGGGCCAGTAAATATGTAATTACCGGCCCAGTGGCGTAGCTACTGGGGTCGCAGGGGTCACATTGGCAACCCCACCCCTGCTCCGAGGGAACCGTGTGGCTCTTAGAGAGAGCATCGTCACTCTATCAGACATTTGTAGCGCACTACCCCCGTAGAAGCTGCTGATAGTTAATTTCTTTCTGTAGTGTGATTCCGTTACCCCCTTCCTTGCACAGATTGACACAGCAGACAGTCCAGAACAGTTGAACATTAAACTTTATTCTTTCACCAAAATGCATGGCAGAAAAGAATGTGCAATATGTACAGTCTGTATCTTTAGGAAGTATGAGCTGCCTCTAAATCTTTGGTTCCTGTAATGGTAGTTCTATCCTTTTCCCTTAATGAACCGACAGTGCCTCTCTAAAAAACATCTTGGGACTCAGATCTTAGAAGTGCCAGGCCTCACCTGCCTATCTTGACTCCTGCAATCCTCCCTGGTCGGTTCAGGAAAAGTCAGGGCGCACCCCGATCTACCGCATCCTCTTGACAGCCGCTTCCTGCTCCGCATGTTCAGAACCATCCCAGCCGGTGATGTCTGATCCATGACTCCTGGAGATTCTTTAGGTAGCTTAGTAAGTGAACCATCCAGTGCTGAGGTCTCTGAACCCTCAGGCCTTCAGGTTCAAGATCTGGTGCTATCCAGCACTGAGAACATTACATCCCCAGGCCTTCAAGCCTGGACCCTTGAGGGTGACATTCTTGCTGCTTCTCTGGATCACCTTCCCATCTACAGCCACCTCCTCCCCTGGAGCATGTGATCCCTAGTTTATATAGGCTTAATAACCCCTGCCCACTCAAATTAATGATTGGTTCAGGGTAGCCCATACAAACTAACTGCATCCTGTGTCCAAACCACCTTCCCTCCAGCACCTCTCACTGGAAGAACAGGGCATCACTCATAACAGAATACAGGTGGTCACACCCCCAGTTTTACTTTGTCACTTCTCCCAACCAAATCAAACCCAACCAGGCTTAAACCAACAGGGCAATGCACTGGCAATTTTACCTAACACTAACCCTTACTAACTAGTTAGCACACACCTAAGTATGTGGGCGCTACATACACCCCCTCCTGAAATCACAACTGTCTCCAGTTGTGAAAAGGAATCCACAGCTAGAGAACAGTCCCACCTACCTAACACAAGGCATCTCATATGTCCACGTGTGTAGTGCTGTGTATGTATCACAAAATTTTACAAATGAAATAATTACACAAAATGTACAGTTTCAACAACACACAAATATAGTCTAAACTATTGGTCCCTACAACTATGTCTCATTTTAAAGAGAACCAAGCCACTGCTCTCGAAAGAGAAATACTTTGGTTGCTCCGACCCTTCCAACGATACCTGCAAGGAAACACAGAGCAAACATCCTATCCTGTATTCTAACTACAATGAACATGTTGTTGGCATGGGTAACACTACCAGGACTACCATCCCCTCCAAAGGAGTCTGTGGACTCCTGCAGGACAGAGCCTGAGTAGACATGCCAGGTTAGTTACACTTAAGTTCATGAACCAAATACTTTCTAAGTGACTCCGACAAGTGTTCATAACTTTTTACTTAACATAGAACTAGCAAAGGGACTGACAGGGACAACAGAGGAATAGTGTCCATACTGGCCAAGTAGGCACTGAAGTTGTTGCCCTGTGTAGGAAGCCCATGGGATAGCCCACCCTAACCCGTCTGTGCACTTACAGTCCAAGGCTTAGTCCAGCATATCTGTAATAACACTCTACAGATAATACCGAGGGTCCGGCAGTCTTTTCCGCGTGTCTCCTTCCCCCTTGACTGAAATTGAGTAACTCCTGGAATGCTGACCAGGTTTCTGAACCAAGTCACAATTCTTGTAAAGGGCCCATCACTGCCGCCATTCTCTGAAAATGTCCTGGAACCTCATCCACATCGGATGGTCAGGTGTCCTTTGGGGCTTAGGCACATGCAAATAGTCCCAAATAAGCCCCCCTTCCCATTGTTCTGGGGAGGCTTCCACATTAGCCATTATTTTCTCTGACACGTAAGGGTATTCTAACCCTCACTCCTGTGCAACCCTCTTTTGAACGTCCCTCTGGAACCGTAATAACCTTGGCAGTTCCTTAGGCCTTCCCCGTCCAGGCAACACACAAGAGTCCGGGGCCTGTACAGCCCTTAGCTGTTACGAGGGTGCCTTGTTGTGAGGGGCACCTATGATGCATGTAGTAGGGGGTACCGGGGGTGCTGGAAATGTGGCTGTGCTCTCCGGAGCCCCGATGGAAGCACTTAATGAAGTGGAGCTTTCCACATACCACTCCTCCTCTTCACTAGAACCACACTCCTCTGGAGAGGACCAAACAAATAAATGTTCTAAGGACTCGTACCTCTCCAGCACTTCTGGGGAACCCCAGTCTACGGCCCGGCCCTTGCTTCCCCTGCCCAGCTCACTTGAGGGATCACCCTCTTCTACTAGTGGCTCCTTCTGGGCAGGGGGGCTCACTTGAGGGGCTTACTTGAACAGGTCGGCGTTTCAGAGAGATTTCCCGGGGTTTGCCCAACAACACTAACAACCCCCGGATCCCCGACCAGACTACAGGCCTTCCCCACAGATCCTACCTGGACCTCCGGCGTATCCGATTTTATGGACTCTGGACGGAACTCCTCCGCTGCAGTCTCGATGATGACTTGGCCCTCTCCGGCCCCCTGGAGGTTTGAGGCTTGAGGCGTGCAGAGCCCGGTGGGGCTGTACACGTGGTAGTAGCATACCTCCTGCTGTTCAGGTCCCAGCCGCGTTAGCTGCAACTGCAGTGGCCACACCGGGCCCAGGCAGTGACTCCCATGGTGGGTTTCCGACAGCCGGGACAGATCAAACACAGTCTCTCCACTCCATCCACTACTCCCCACGCTAGCCCACTGGTGAATTCCAGGCGGATGCCAGTGTCTACGAGGATCCGTTCCTGCTGTTCAGTAAGTTGCTGCATGGCTGGCGGGCTGGTAGCTTAGTAAGTGAACCATCCAGCGCTGAGGTCTCTGAACCCTCAGGCCTTCAGGTTCAAGATCTGGTGCTATCCAGCACTGAGTGCATTACAACCTAAGGCATTCAAGCCTGGACCCCTGAGAATCACATTCTTGCTGCTTCTCTGGATCACCTTCCCATCTCCAGCCACCTCCTCCCCTGGAGCATGTGATCCCCAGTTTATATAAGCTTAATAACCCCTGCCCACTCAAATTAATGATTGGTTCAGGGTAGCCCATACAAACTAACTCTGTCCAAACCATCTTCCCTCCAGCACCTCTCACTGGAAGAACAGGGCATCACTCATAACAGAATACAGGTGGTCACACCCCCAGTTCTACTCTGTCACTTTTCCCAAACAAATCAAACCCAACCAGGCTTAAACCAGCAGGGCAATGCACTGGCAATTTTACCTAACACTAACCCTTACTAACTAGTTAGCACACACCTAAGTATGTGGGCGCTACATACACCCCCTCCTGAAATCACAACTGTCTCCAGTTGTGAAAAGGAATCCACAGCTAGAGAACAGTCCCACCTACCTAACACAAGGCATACCTAACACTAACCCTTACTAACTAGTTAGCACACACCTAAGTAGGTGGGCGCTACACATTGAACACACTCAGTGAAGTGAAAGCAAAGGAGGGAGTGCTGTACTCTCTGCCTCCCCCTACAGTGCTGTACTCGGCTGTGTGATTGAAGGTACTGTACTGCTGATTTTTAGAAAGGCTGTGTATATGTGTGTGTGATTGTGTTTGTGATTGTGTGAGTGTGATTGTGTGTTTTTATATCTGTTTGCATGTGTGTGTATATACAGTATGTGCAAAGCATTCCACCCATCACATGGCACACTACAGAGTATTTCAACCTATCAAAGAACACACTGCAGGGTATTCCACCCATCCCAAGATACACTGCAGAGTACTCCACCCATCTCATAACACACTGTAGAGTATTCCACTCATCTCATGACACACTGCAGAGCATTCCACCCATCCCATGACACACTCCAGAGCATTCCACCCATCCCATGACACACTGCAGAGCATTTCATCTATCCCATGACACACTGCTTAATATTCCACCCATTCCATGACACACCCACCAATCTCCTGACACTGCAGATGATTCGACCCATCCCCTGACACTGCAGAGCATTACATCCATCCCCTGATACACTGCATAGCATTCCACTTGTCCCATGATACACTGCAGAGCATTACAATTATCCCATGATACACTGCAGAGCATTCCACCCATCCTCTCACACACTACATTATATTTCACCCAGCAGAGTATTCCACCAATCACATGGCACACTGCAGAGCATTCCACCAATCCCCTGACACTGCAGAGCATTCCACCCATCCCCTGATACTGCAGAGCATTACAACTATCCCATGATACACTGCAGAGCATTCCACCCATCCCATGACCCTGCCGAGTATTTCACCCAGTGGCAGAACTACCAGGGTCACAGAGGTCGCATTTGTGAGCAGGCCCTGGCGAGCCACCGTGGGGGGCTCCAAGACGGCAGGAAGGGGGTCCACTGCAGAACATGTGAAAAGGTCCCACTGCAGGATTGTAATAAAGGGCCCCATGATGGGAGTAAAGAGGCACAGGCTTGGAGGGAAGGAGCCTCTGTCTCCTGTTCATCCATCTGCATCTACAGTGCAGCTGAGGCTGCAGAAAGTAACTGGGGAATGTGTTTCCTCAGCCCCTTTCTCTGTCTCAAAAGTGAGACTTTAGGGGTCGGTTTAGACCCCTTATATCTCACCAAAGACCCCCCCCATCATCAGCATTGTAAAAAAAAACCTAAAAAATTGGTACAAAATTTTAATTAAATTAGCCCCTCCTGATGACATCCTGGTGATGAAACGCGTAGGAGCAGGACACAGCCACATAAAACGTAATTTCTGCATAGTGGCTTTAGGGCATTGGGCATTGAGCAGTGGCGACCATCTTGAGATATCGGCAGATCATTCCAGCTGCTGGGATAAGGTCACCACCTTTGTGAGTGGAATTATTTTATGCTTTCTAACCTTTTACAAAAATAAAACAGTGTTCTGCTATGATACTCTCTATGGTCTTTTCCTATCGTTAACTACGATTTGTGACATGGACCCATTGCAACAAAATGGAGATACAGCAATACTTAGAAGCCTGACTGACCTTCTTTGGTATATACCTAGGGCAGTGATGGCGAACCTTGGCACCCCAGATGTTTTGAAACTACATTTCCCATGATGCTCAACTACACTGCAGAGTGCATGAGCATCATGGGAAATGTAGTTCCAAAACACTTGGGGTGCCAAGGTTCGCCATCACTGACCTAGGGAGTCCATACTGGCAGGTAAGTGCACACCCTGCTGGGAGCACAGAAGATGTATTGCAGTGGAGCACTAGTGGATGTACGAAGTACATACTTGAAGGATATAAGCTGCACAGATAACTTGGGGAGTATTAACAATTTTTTTGGATGGACTTATATGCACCTTTAGTTCTGAATGGACTTCATGCACTTTATTGTGATATTGATTACTGATTATACAGCACTTTTGCGCAGATAGCACTTCCATGTCACATTTTCTGAATGGTTTTTGATGCACTTTACTTTTATTTATGGTTGATTTATGAGTTGAATATATAGCACTTTAGCACAGGTAGCACTTTATTGGTTAAAACATAGAATTTGTGTTGGCACTTGGAAAGGGAGCGCAGCCTTCTATAGCATTTTCCATAAAATTAAATTAAAATAAATTAAATGAAAAAATAAAACATAGATTAAACATAATTTAAAAAGTTGTAATAAAGTCAGACTAAAATTTCTATTCAGACTTGCGCCGTAGGTCACTGTCTCCCTGGTAGGGTAGGGGCCCCTGTGCATTACTTTGCCCAGGGGCAGGGGCCCACGATGCTGTTAAGGTGGCACTGTCCATACTGTCTGCTTGGCAAGCTATGCACGGGTGTATGCTTCTATAGTGTTTACTCAGCAAGCTGGGTAGAGTATGCACCTCCAAAGTTCATTGCCACATGCCTGAAAGATTCTATAGTGTGGTGCTTTTAGGAAGAAAATTCTTTACCTACTTCACTAACATGGTACATTTAAGAATGATGGAAAGGTGGACATTTATTTCTGATGTGCCATTTATAAATGGCACATCAGAAAACACCCTTAGCCAGCCTGTGCAGCCATTAATGACTGTGATCCAAGCTGTTATCGGGTAGCTCAGATCACAGGTACAGTGTACAGAGCCAGTTTGAGTGTCTCCACACATTGTGATGTCGAAGCATAGTGCACATTGAGTCTCTGTACAAATGCAGGTAAACTGGATGACTTTACAGGTTACCTACAGTATTTAAAGTTACAGAGGGTTCTAGCACTAGAATGAGTGCTCTTGCTCTAACATTCGCGGCGTTACTTTACATGTGTGTGACTTACATATGCGTTCACTTCTGTGAAGGACGTAGGGATTGGGCGCTTTCATTTTTTTCCCTAGTCACAGAAAGAAGGATGACAGGTCCTCTTTGATGAGAAAACCAGCCACCGGCTGAAAAAAAAAGTATCAGGGTTATGGCTGAAGGTAAACCACTTCAAAGCCATAACGTATATACAGTGGTGAAAATATCTATTGGATCCCTTGCAGATTTCGTAAGTTTGCCCACTTACAAAGAAATGAAGGGTTATCTTTGTTATCATTGGCATATTTTAAATGATAGAGACAGAATATCAACCAAAAAACACATGATACAAATGTTATAAATTGAGTTGCAGTTCAGTGAGTAAAATAAGTATTTGATCCCCTACCAACCAACAATAATTCTGGCTCCCACAGACTGGTTACAGTATGTGGTACACAGATTAGTCCTGTCAATTTAAGAAGGTGCTCCTAACGACAACTCGTTATGTGTATAAAAGACACCTGTCCACAGAATCTTTCCATTCAAACCTCACCATCATGGACAAGACCAAAGAGCTGTCAAAGGACATCAGGGACAAGATTGTAGACCTGCACAAGGCTGGAATGGCTACAAGACCATCAGCAAGAAGCTTGATGAGAAGGAGACAACCAGGAGCGATTATTGGCAAATGGAAGAAATACAAAATAACCATCAATCCCCCTCAGTCTGGAGCTCCATGCAAGATTTCACCTCATGGGGTAAGGATGAGCATGAGAAAAGTGAGGAATCAGCCCAGAACTACACAGGAGAGGCTTGTTAATGATCTCAAGGCAGTTGGGACCACAGTCACGGAACAAACCACTGGTAACACAATAAGCTGCAATGGATTGAAATTCTGCAGCGCCCACAAGGTCCCCCTTCTCAAGAGGGCACATGTACAGGCCTGTCTGAAGTTTGACAATGAACATCTAAATGCTTGAGAGAGAAAGTGCTGTGGTCAGATGAGACCAAAATTGAGCTCTTTGGCATTTACTTGACTCACTGTGTTTGGAGGAAGAAAAATCTTGAATGACAACCTTCTTCCATCAGCCAGAACACTGAAGATGGGTTGTAAATGGGTCTTCCAGCATGATAATGACCCAAAACATACCGCTATGGCAACAAAGGAGTAGCTCAAGAAGAAGCACATAATAATATAATATAATAATAATTAAGGTCATGGAGTAGCCTAGCCAGTCACCAGACCATAATCCTATAGAAAATTTATGGAGGGAGCTGAAACTTCCAGATGCGACAGCAAAGAAACCTTAAAAAGGAGGTCCCCCCCCCCCCCCCACGAAAAATTAAAATACTGCAGCTACTGACTTTTAATATGTGGACACTTACCTGTCCAGGGAGCCCGCAATGTCGGCACCCCAGACGATCTTTGGATCAGCTGTCGGGTGCAGTCGTCTCCATTTCCTTACTGTGCATGCATGAAGCACGCTGTGCTTTCTAATTGGCCCGCGGCGGAGGAAGGAGGAGGGGGGCCAAACTTTCGAGAGATGGTGCCGCGGAGCCGTCTCCAGAAGTGTGGAAAGGTACCTGTCAAAAACAGGTACCCATTCCCCCCTCCCCTCTGAAAGATGGTAAATGTTGCACGGGGGGGGGGGGGGGGGGGAGACAGATAAGCGGAAGTTCCACTTTTGAGTGAAACTCTGCTTTAAGGATTTAGAGAAGGTCTGTAAAGAAGAGTGGAGCAAAATCCCTCCTGAGATGTGTGCAAACCTGGTAACCAACTACAAGAACCGTCTTACCTCTGTGCTTGCCAACAAGGGTTTCTCCACCAAGTACTAAGTTATGTTTTGTTTGGGGATCAAATACTTATTTTACTCACTGAACTGCAACTCAATTTATAACATTTGTTTTATGTGTTTTTTCTGGATTTTTGGTTGATATTCTGTCTCTATCATTTACAATACACCTATGATAAAAAAAAACTATAGACCCTTCCTTTCTTTGTAAGTGGGGAAACTTACAAATCTGCAGGGGATCAAATAATTATTCCCCCCCCCCCCCCCACTGTATATGTATTGGGGTCTTGAAGTGGTTAAATCTGTTTAATTTCATATGACAATGCTTCGCTATAGCAAAAAAAAAAAAAAAACTTGTGAGATCCCTGTACTGTGTAAAGTGGGGTTGACACTTTAAAGCAGTTTTAAAGCAGTAATTAACTTCTGCTAAAGGCTAAAGAAAAAAAAATGCTCCTACAAGAAAATGTTATATGCTTTACATACTAGCACATAATAAAAAAAATTTTCCTAGAAACAAAGCCATCCAGCGGCGCGCTGTTACCTCCACTGCTGTAGAGGCTTCCATCTTTACTCGGTCTCCCTTCTGGGTTTGTGGCTGCTTGAAAGGCCAAGCCGCCATAACGTCACTGAGGTGCATGCGTGGGGGAGTCATGGCCATGGCACAGAGCCTTGTTCCTTCAGAGTGCATGCGCCGGTGACGTCACTAGCTGCCAAACAAGCAATTCGTATTTGCATGTTTAGCCCCCGTTCTCACCGGTGTGGCTTTGAAATCACACTACTTCAGCAGGATTTCAAAACCGCACATCAGTGCGTTTTGCACTGCTGATTTCATTGCAGCTTGCGACTTCATTTAATAGAAGTCCATGCAAGTCACAATGAAATTGGTAAAAAGTAGTGCAGGAACCTTTTTCATAATCGCCTTTGACATGAGTCGCAGCGATATGAACGGTTCTTGCCGGCAATGGGGTGCGACTTGTCTTGCAGCTTACCAAGTCTTAGATGTGATGGCTGCATTTGTTTTCTTCTATAGCCTTTTTTTCTTCTATTTTCAGAAAAGAACAAGCTCTCTTGCAGTTGTATCCAATTACAGAGATGAGACAAACCATTTACCACGGGTGGGGTGTATATAATGATCAGCTTTTATTAATTTATGTACAGTAAAACCTTTATCCTAAAATGAAAAAACACTTTTCATTGTAGCTGATTATAAAGCATGGGAACTACTGAAACAATAATAACCTGATGCAGTTCAATACAATACAGAAAAATATATATGTAAGTGTGAATACATGTAAGTGGGACAGAGCATAATCACGTAATTTTGGTGTCATGGCTTTTGCTGAATTTTATGTGGTCTCTTCTTCTGTGCAATGGTAAAGCAGTATTAAACCCGTATGTAATATATTGCAGCTTACCAATCATTAGATGTGGTGGCTGCATTTGATTTCTTTTTTTTAACCTTTTTTTCTCACTGTTTTTCCCTGGTAATCCAGCCAGTAGTACACCTTCTGTATTAGAGTGACCCCATTCTATATGAATAGGCACAGGGGGCACCTTTGGATAGCAGCACTGTCGGTCTGGAAGGGAGAGGAGTGTAATGCCGCGTACACACAGTCGGACTTTTCGGCTACAAAAGTCCGACAGCCCGTCCGACAGACTTTCGACGGACTTTCGACTGACTTTTGGCGGACTTGGGGCGGACTTTCTAACGAACGGACTTGCCTACATACGATCACACAAAAGTCCGACGGATTCGCACGTGATGACGTACACCCGACTAAAATGAGGAAGTTGATAGCCAGTAGCCAATAGCTGCCCTAGCGTGGCTTTTTGTCCGTCGGACTAGCACACAGACGAGCGGATTTCTGGGTCCAGCAGAGTTACGACGTAAAGATTTGAAGCATGTTTCAAATCTAAAGTCCGTCAGATTTGCGGCTGGAAAAGTCCGCTGAAAGTCCGGGGAAGCCCACACACGATCGGATTGTCCATTGGCGTCCGTAGGACTTTTGTAGACGAAAAGTCCGACCGTTAGATTTACTAGCAGATTAACATACACTAAACAAATTGATGCCAGACTTCAGCTAATACTTTATAAGCAGTTACAGCAACTTTTTTTTTTCTTTCCTTCTGGGATAAAGGTTTTACATAAGTAAGAAAGACTAAAAAAGAACACTAATGCAGATATGCATTGGTAAACTGCAATATAATAAATATTTGCTTTTGGGTTAAATACCGTCTTCAGTTTAAATATGTATTAAGGATGAACCAATATCCACTGTGTAGGCTCCCCGAAATCTATATAATTAGCTTTAAACTAAGCTAAGGAAGATCAACTAGTGAGCTTTGGTTTAATACGTAAAAAGTTGTCAGGACATAAACAACAATTTTTTTATATATTTTTTGAACCTTGCTTAGTGCATTGACCCTGCATACGTGGAATCCTTCCTTCCTTATGTGATCTCCCCTCTGCCAGCTGCTGCCACTAGTATCTCGGAATGTTTCAAGTTTATGGCAGCGGGATATGCAGTCTGTTGTTAGTCATAAACACTGATTAGGCCTGGTTCTGGGAGGTTGATCAGAAGGCAGAGAGGGTTTGGCCTTGTTCTTTGACCTTCTGCTGTTGTTTTTTTATGTCTGTTCTTTCTTCACACCTATCCTAACCCTGTTCTGGGTTATGCTGCCTCCTCATCACATGTTTTAACCTCTAAAAACCCACACCAATGCACCACAAACACAGTCTTTTATTGCATCCTAATGTTGCGGATCGACCGCATCCTATTTACAGACATTTTCTCCCTACATGCACTCGAGCGACTGCTATGTGTCACTTTTCAAGGGAGAGCATCGGACAGGGTGACAGTCCAGGCGAACAATTGTGGGACCGTTCTAGGCTGGAAATTTATCACAGGAAGTGCCTGAACAATAACCTTTATAAGAGTATCACCAGGTGTTATTTTAATAAAATGTCAAAAAAGACTTTTTCATTTATTTAACCACTTGCCTACAGGGCACTTTCAACCCCTTCCTGCCCACGCCAATTTTCAGCTTTCGGTACTGTCACACTCTGAATGACAATCGGGCGGTCATGCAACGCTGTACCCAAATTCATTTTTTATCTTTTTTTTCCCCCACAAATATAGCTTTCTTTTGGTGGTATTTAATAACCACTGTGTTTTTTCATTTTTGCTTAAAAAACGAAAGAAGACCGAAAATTTTGAAAATAAGTAATTTTTCTCCTTCACTGATGTGTGCTGATGAGGCTGCACTGATTGGCACTGATGAGGAGGCTCTAATATGCAGCACATATAGGCGGTACTGATATGCAGCACTGATAGGCGGCACTGATTGGCACTGATAGGTGGCACTGATGGGCGGCACCGATGAGCAGGCACTAATGGGCACTGAAAGGCAGCACTGACTTGCATCACTGATGGGCACAAATTGCCATCACTGACTGGCACAGATTGGTATCACTGCTGGGCACTGTTGGGGCTGCACCGTGTCCTGATTATCTGTACAGGTCTCCCCTATGAGGAGATGCCGCTGATCGGCTCTCCTCTCCTCACATTCTGTCAGTGTGAGGTGAGGAGAGCCGATTACTGGCACTTCCGTGTTTACATGTGATCAGCTGTGTATAAGAAAGGTGCTACTACCCCAAATTAATGAAACTCCTCCTCAGCTGTCGGGTTTAGGATGTGCAGTTGCTCAGTGATGAATGGATAAAGGACAATCCGCAACTCCATACATGCTCTTTAAAATAGTCCAAATGTATTATATCTCCATAAAGATAAAAGTACAAAAGAGATAGAAGTGTCTTCAGCCTTCAGAACTGATCACAGCCATATGATCAGCTGTGATTGGACACAGCCGATCACATGGGTAAAGAGCCACGTCATCAGCTCTTAAACGAGATCGGAGTCAAACCCGTGTCCCAGGGACACAGTGCACCCGCGATCGCTGCGCTGCGTGCCCCCACAGAGCGTGTGATAGCGGTGAGACTGAGGAAGCAATGGCGTCCCTAGGGGGGGGGGGGGCAGAGGGGGCCCTGACCCCCCCCCTCCCCCCAAAAAAATTTTTTTTTTCTTACAAAAAGGCAATGAGGGAGAGTGTCCCCAGTCAGCTTCTGCGGGTGATTCCTCCCCCCTCCCTCTGCTCGCTGATACTGCATAATGCAAGCGCTCACACAACCACGGCCACCCGATCTACTCCTTCCCCTGCATCCTCATTGGCAGGGAGAAGAGCAAGTTACAGGAAGGACTCCACCAGGACTCTCAGTTACTAAAAAAACAGACTGATTTCTCCCGTCCTTAGGACAGGAGAACCAGCCTGTAAATTCCAAGAGATGCCAGACCAGCGCTGTCAATAGCAGGGGCAGGACAACAAGAGGAGGCTGGGGAACCCCACAGTGGCAGAACACCAGGGCCAGACATTTTTTGCAACCCTGATAGTTCTCCCACTACTTTGGACGCTTATATTTTCTTGGTATGCTGGTGACATATATCTCTTGTTTTCTGCCACCCTGGGGGGCCCCAATACAGTAGCAAGGGAGCTCACTGCAGAACATGTGAAAGGGCTGTTGTGGGATCGTAGTAAAGGGCCCCAGGATATATATATATATATATATATATATATATATATATATATATTAATATATAATTGCATTTTATAGTTGCCCCCCTACTCTTTTCCCTGTGCCCCCCCTAAATATGAAAGCTGGAGACGCCACTGTGAGGAAGTGCTCCAAAAACCCCTCAGTTCTGTGCTAGAGGTTGTGAGCGGCTAAAAGACACAAAAACCGACCAGGGGTGGCATCAGTACAACTCCTCTGCATGTCAAAGTACTGAGCAGAAGAAGCCAGAAGCTCCTAGTGCGCCCTCCCCCCTGCCAGAGCAGCTATGTGCTCCATTACCTGCAGAACAAGGAGACACAAGCAATGAATACTGACGCTTGGGGGACTTGGTGTGCGACTACACAGGAGGAGGGAGCTCGGCTGAGGATTCCTTCCTCCCAGCCAGGGTCGGGACAAAGGAGGGGTGCACTAGGAGCTTCTGGCTTCTTTTGCTCCATAATTTGACATACAGGGGAGTTGTACTGATGCCGCCACCGGGTCGGTTTTTGTGTCTTTTAGCCGCTAGCACAGAACTGAGGGGGTTTTGGAGCACTTCCTGAGCTCCGTGGAAGTCTAACAAGCGGGTGGGCGGGGACAGAAGCTGTCTTTCTCTGGCTCTCTCCTCCTTGTGTTGTGATACCACTGTCACTACTCCTGTCAGAGGCACGCCCCCCTCAATGCTGCGCCTGCCCCCTGCCCCCTTCCCCCCTAGTTTCGACCCTGTTACATCCTGTTTTACATTGTTGCAATTTGTGTACTTACATATAGTCTATCAGGGCACTGAGTTCTAAACAGTACAATTACATCTACATCCTGGTCATCTTTCTTACAGTATCAATGGGGGCGTTTCTAGCTCACGGGGTTGGTGCGCTGTGATTATTTTGGATATTTTCACCTTTGATCTTTTTTAGCTTCATTAATACCTGTGTAGCGATTACTCCCGAAGGAGATGCTGGAAATTTGCCTAGGTTTTTTCCTTGTGGATTGTCCCGCAGCCAGGTGCACAATCTCTGCCTCACTTTTCCTCAATAACCAGTCTAGGGGTGTTGTTTTTGTTGTTTTTATTTTTTGAGAACTTGGATAGGGTTGAGGGAATTGAGTGGGGTACTCTAGAAACTGTATAGGTTTAGGACAATAAACTCCTGAAAATCTGACGCAGAAGTCCTTGCTTCTAGCAAACTGTGGACTTGGCTTTGTAGTGGAAACATTTAAATTTAGAGCTGAAGCACAAGTCCTTGCATATAGCAAACTGTGGGCTTGGCTTGTAATTGAAGCAGTTTATAGCAGACTTCTATCTTTAGAGCACTAAGAGCAGAGTCCCTTCACAAAAAAAACTAAATAAAATAAGCTCTTCAGGACACAGCTGGTGTCCCCTTTGAACAAACACACAGCTGACTCTCTAGCACACGAGGGGTCGCAGCACCCCAAAAGTGTCTAAGATCCCTCACAGCAGACTGTACTGGGCAAAATGTCTAGAGGCAGTTGATTGCCTTCTTCCAACCTCTAAGCGACACCTTTCCCCAGTGATACCAAACTAGATCTTCAACAGATAGCCCCTCAGTCAGCTTTCTGAACTTTAGCATCAAGGCCCTCAGGTTGCCTACCTGAGGCCTCGTGAACAGCAAGCACATGGCAGCATTGTCGGAGGGCAGTAGTCCTCCAGGCTGGACTGATCTTCTGCAGGAAAAGATTCCCAGTGTCTCAGAGAATTTATACAGACTCCTAGCAGCCTTCAGGGCCCTGCTCCCTGGGATACTGCCATCTGCATAGCTCCACACATGTTCCAGAGAAATGTTCCACATGTTCCAGAGAATTCTCCACTCTTTGGAAGGCAGAGGGAGCCATCAGACTAGCAGCAGCCGAGAACATGGAACTGACCTAATTAATCAGCTGCACTGGTTACAGTGAGCAGAACTAGATTTGCCTATCACAATAATTACAGCCACACTGGTTACAGTTAGACAAGCTAAATTTACCTAACAAAAACACACCCAGCTCCACTGAACACAGTGAGCCAGCACTAAACCTAACTAATCCTAGCACCTATCTAGGAGGGTGCTACACCTGCTCTCTAGGTCCTTTCTAATCAAATGTCATTATAGTGGTATATATATATATTATTATTCAAAACAGATGAATTCATTGTTATTACTTTTATATTTTTTTAGGATTAAGTTTTACAAGTGTTGTGGCAACCAGAATAAATTAATTTAACGTGCAGTTTTATTTTACAATAAATGTCATTTAAAACGTATGTATAAGAAATATGTAAGAACACTGACGGCAACAATAGATCATTTTTATTAGCCTTTAAAGTAAAGCAATGCAGTCTGCTGATGTGAGTTTAAAAAAGCAGATACACAACAAAGGCTGCATAAAACCTCATTCCACATTAGATGTTAAAATATTGTGACTGTCAGGTCCTAAAATGCATAAGGAGGTCAATAATTAATTTAATCTAATTTGAACATTAAAAGAAATTTGCAGTATAATACATTTTGTGTAAAATATGAAAATAAATAAATAAAAAGATTCATGAATTTATATATTTTTTTGTTTTTTAAGAGGTGACCATTGGCAGATATAAAGCTGGGTGCTGCAATAATTACTGTAGATACAAACATAGGAATGTATTTGTGTTTATTTTCCTGAGTTTATTTTGGATGTACAGTATTCTTAAGAATAAAAGGCACATAACAATTTTTTTCAGTGGGCTGAAGAGTACACATTAAGATTGAAGTACCTCTCTGTATGTTTTATATATACAGTACGGTGCAAAAGTTTTAGGTAGGTGTGAAGAAATGCTGTAGTAGAGGAAGAATGCTTTCAAAAATATATATTTGAATTGTTTATTTTTATTTTTATCAATTTGCAAACTGCAAAGTGAGTGAAATTAGTACATTTGTCGTCAATAAATTCTTCTACCCAGGATAGTAACCAGGTGAAAATGTACTCCTGTGCATTTAAATAAATGGGATTATCCTTTAAAGAGTATAAAAATTCACTTTTAGTCTGCGTTCACACTATCTTTGCATGCGACTCACAGCAGGGGTCCGGTGCGTCCCCGTTCACCATTTCAGGTCCAATTTCAGCCTGAAATTTTGGCAGAATTCAGAACTGTAACAGACCAAAAGACGCACAGGACCCCGTGCAAATTTGCACCAGAGATATGTGAACCGGCTCTGTAGAGAGCCGCTCAGAATCTCCTGCTATTGCTAATTGGATGCGGGGAAGCTGCATCCAATTTGCAATAGTGTGAACCCGGCCTTAACACATCTTCTGAATGTGGCAAAAGCGTGTATACCGGCTCTTTGGAAACAAACTACTCCACCCACACTTGCACATTGGTGAACCAGGGTATATGACATCCAACTTATGGAACAGTTAACTGCATTTATTAACCACTTAATGACCAGGCCTATTTTTCAAAATTGTTGTTTTGAAAAAAAGGTAAAATCTGTATTTTTTTGCTAGAAAATTACTTAGAACCCCCAAACATTATTTTTTTTTTTCAAACACCCTAGAGAATAAAATGGCGGTTGTTGCAATACTGTATGTCACACTGTATTTGCACAATTTTTTGGGGAAAAAATACACTTTTTAAAATTAAAAAATAAGAAAACAGAAAAGTTAGCCCAATTGTTTTCTATATTGTGAAAGATAATGTTACACCAAGTAAATTGATACCCAACATGTCATTTTGCCTGCTCGTGGAATGGCGACAGACTTTGGTACCTAAAAATCTCCATAGGCAACATTTCTTGTTTTTTATAACATTTAAAATTGTCTGTAATTAAGTTACAGAGGAAGTGCTAGGATTATTGCTCTCGCTCTAATGATTGTGGCGATACCTCAAATGTGTGGTTTAAACACCGTTTACATATGTGGACGTGACTTGCATATGCGTTTGATCTGCGCTTGAGCTCGGAGGGACAGGGCGCTTTCAATTTATTTATTTTTTTCTTATTTATTTTACTTTTTATCTTTTAGTTTTACACTGTCTTTAAAAAAAAATAGTAATTTGATCACTTATATTTCTATTACAAGGAATGGAAACATCCATTGTAATAGAAATAGGCAGGACAGGGCCTCTTTAATGTGAGATCTGGGGTCAAAAAGACCTCAGATCCAACATTTAGACTTAAAAACAATTAAAATAAATAAATAATGTCTTTAACCACTTGCCGACCGCCTCACGCCTATATACGTGAGCAGAGCGGCACGGGCAGGCAAAATCACGTACCTGAAACGTGATTGCCTTCCCGCGGGTGGGGGGTCCGATCGGACCCCCCCCCCGGTGCCAGCTGCGGTCGGCATTTGGCTGGGAGCATTGAGAGACGAGGGGGAGGCCATCCGATCGTGGCCCCCCCCTCGCGATCGCTCCCAGCCAATGAGAAACATCCCCTGCCTCTGTATAGTACACAGAGGCAGAGGATGTGATGTCATCTCTCCTCGGCTGGCCAGTTTCCGTTCCAGCGCCGAGGAGAGATGACATGTAAGTGCACCAACACACACACACACACAGTAGAACATGCCAGGCATACATTACACCCCCGATCGCCCCCCAATCACCCCCCCTGTCACAAACTGACACCAGCAGGTTTTTTTTTTTTTTTTTTCCCCTGATTACTGCATAGTGTCAGTTTGTGACAGTTAGCAGTGGTAGGACAATTAGGGTTACCCCCCTGTAGGTCTAGGGTACCCCCCTTACCCCCCCTAATAAAGTTTTAACCCCTTGATCACCCCCTGTCACCAGTGTCACTAAGCGATCATTTTTCTGATCGCTGTATTAGTGTCGCTGGTGACGCTAGTTAGTGAGGTAAATATTTAGGTTCGCCGTCAGTGTTTTATAGTGACAGGGACCCCCATATACTACCTAATAAATGTTTTAACCCCTTGATTGCCCCCTAGTTAACCCTTTCACCACTGATCACCATATAACCGTTACGGGTGACGCTGGTTAGTTCGTTTATTTTTTATAGTGTCAGGGCACCCGCCGTTTATTACCGAATAAAGGTTTAGCCCCCTGTAGGTCTAGGGTACCCCCCTTACCCCCCCTAATAAAGTTTTAACCCCTTGATCACCCCCTGTCGCCAGTGTCGCTAAGCGATCATTTTTCTGATCGCTGTATTAGTGTCGCTGGTGACGCTAGTTAGGGACGTAAATATTTAGATTCCCCGTCAGTGTTTTATAGCGACAGGGACCCCCATATACTATCTAATAAATGTTTTAACCCCTTGATGGCCCCCTAGTTAACCCTTTCACCACTGATCACCGTATAACCGTTACGGGTGACGCTGGTTAGTTTGTTTATTTTTTATAGTGTCAGGGCACCCGCCGTTTATTACCGAAAAAAGGTTTAGCCCCCTGATCGCCCGGCGGTGATATGCGTCGCCCTAGGCAGCGTCAGATTAGCGCCAGTACCGCGAACACCCACGCACGCACCGTACACGCACCGTACACCGCCCTTTAGATGTATAGTATCTGAACGCATCAATATCTGATCCGATCAGATCTATACTAGCGTCCCCAGCAGTTTAGGGTTCCCAAAAACGCAGTGTTAGCGGGATCAGCCCAGATACCTGCTAGCACCTGCGTTTTGCCCCTCCGCCCGGCCCAGCCCAGTCCAGCCCACCCAAGTGCAGTATCGCTCGATCACTGTCACTTTTTTTTGTAGCGTTTTGGTGAACTGGCAAGCGCCAGCGGGCTAGTACACCCCGGTCGTAGTCAAACCAGCACTGCAGTAACACTTGGTGACGTGGCGAGTCCCATAAGTGCAGTTCAAGCTGGTGAGGTGGCAAGCACAAGTAGTGTCCCGCTGCCACCAAAAAGACAAACACAGGCCTGTCGTGCCCATAGTGCCCTTCCTGCTGCATTCGCCAATCCTAATTGGGAACCCACCGCTTCTGCAGCGCCCGTACTTCCCCCATTCACATCCCCAACCAAATGCAGTCGGCTGCATGAGAAGCATTTTCTTTATGTCCTCCCGAGTACCCCTACCCAACGAACTCCCCCCCCCCCCCCCCAAAAAAAGATGTGTCTGCAGCAAGCACGGATATAGGCGTGACACCCGCTATTATTGTCCCTCCTGTCCTGACAATCCTGGTCTTTGCATTGGTGAATGTTTTGAACGCTACCATTCACTAGTTGAGTATTAGCGTAGGGTACAGCATTCCACAGACTAGGCACACTTTCACAGGGTCTCCCAAGATGCCATCGCATTTTGAGAGACCCGAACCTGGAACCGGTTACAGTTATAAAAGTTACAGTTACAAAAAAAAAAAGTGTAAAAAAAAAAAAACACAAACAAAAATAAAAAAAAATAGTTGTTGTTTTATTGTTCTCTCTCTCTCTCTATTCTCTCTCTATTGTTCTACTCTTTTTTACTGTATTCTATTCTGCAATGTTTTATTGTTATTATGTTTTATCATGTTTGCTTTTCAGGTATGCAATTTTTTATACTTTACCATTTACTGTGCTTTATTGTTAACCATTTTTTTGTCTTCAGGTGCGCCATTCACGACTTTGAGTGGTTATACCAGAATGATGCCTGCAGGTTTAGGTATCATCTTGGTATCATTCTTTTCAGCCAGCGGTCGGCTTTCATGTAAAAGCAATCCTAGCGGCTAATTAGCCTCTAGACTGCTTTTACAAGCAGTGGGAGGGAATGCCCCCCCCCCCCACCGTCTTCCGTGTTTTTCTCTGGCTCTCCTGTCTCAACAGGGAACCTGAGAATGCAGCCGGTGATTCAGCCAGCTGACCATAGAGCTGATCAGAGACCAGAGTGGCTCCAAACATCTCTATGGCCTAAGAAACCGGAAGCTACGAGCATTTTATGACTTAGATTTCGCCGGATGTAAACAGCGCCATTGGGAAATTGGGGAAGCATTTTATCACACCGATCTTGGTGTGGTCAGATGCTTTGAGGGCAGAGGAGAGATCTAGGGTCTAATAGACCCCAATTTTTTCAAAAAAGAGTACCTGTCACTACCTATTGCTATCATAGGGGATATTTACATTCCCTGAGATAACAATAAAAATGATTTAAAAAAAAAAAATGAAAGGAACAATTTAAAAATGAGATAAAAAAGCAAAAAAATAATAAAGAAAAAAATAAATAAATAAAAAGCACCCCTGTCCCCCCTGCTCTCGCGCTAAGGCGAACGCAAGCGGCGGTCTGGCGTCAAATGTAAACAGCAATTGCACCATGCATGTGAGGTATCACCGCGAAGGTCAGATCGAGGGCAGTAATTTTAGCAGTAGACCTCCTCTGTAAATCTAAAGTGGTAACCTGTAAAGGCTTTTAAAGGCTTTTAAAAATGTATTAATTTTGTTGCCACTGCACGTTTGTGCGCAATTTTAAAGCATGTCATGTTTGGTATCCATGTACTCGGCCTAAGATCATCTTTTTTATTTCATCAAACATTTGGGCAATATAGTGTGTTTTAGTGCATTAAAATTTAAAAAAGTGTGTTTTTTCCCCAAAAAATGCGTTTGAAAATCGCTGCGCAAATACTGTGTGAAAAAAAAAAATTAAACACCCACCATTTTAATCTGTAGGGCATTTGCTTTAAAATAATATATAATGTTTGGGGGTTCAAAGTAATTTTCTTGCAAAAAAAAATAATTTTTTCATGTAATCAAAAAGTGTCAGAAAGGGCTTTGTCTTCAAGTGGTTAGAAGAGTGGGTGATGTGTGACATAAGCTTCTAAATGTTGTGCATAAAATGCCAGGACAGTTCAAACCCCCCCCAAATGACCCCATTTTGGAAAGTAGACACCCCAAGCTATTTGCTGAGAGGCATGTCGAGTCCATGGAATATTTTATATTGTGACACAAGTAGCGGGAAAGAGACAAATTTTTTTTTTTTTTTTTTGCACAAAGTTGTCACTAAATGTTATATTGCTCAAACATGCCATGGGAATATGTGAAATTACACCCCAAAATAAATTCTGTTGCTTCTCCTGAGTACGGGGATACCACATGTGTGGGACTTTTTGGGAGCCTAGCCGCGTACGGGACCCCGAAAACCAAGCACCGCCTTCAGGCTTTCTAAGGCCGTAAATTTTTGATTTCACTCTTCACTGCCTATCACAGTTTCGGAGGCCATGGAATGCCCAGGTGGCACAAAACCCCCCCAAATGACCCCATTTTGGAAAGTATACACCCCAAGCTATTTGCTGAGAGGTATAGTGAGTATTTTGCAGACCTCACTTTTTGTCACAAAGTTTTGAAAATTGAAAAAAGAAAAAAAATTTTTTTTTTTCTGGTCTTTCTTCATTTTCAAAAACAAATGAGAGCTGCAAAATACTCACCATGCCTCTCAGCAAATAGCTTGGGGTGTCTACTTTCCAAAATGGGGTCATTTGGGGGGGGGGTTTGTGCCATCTTGGCATTTTATGGCCTTCAAAACTGTGATAGGTAGTGAGGAGTAAAATCAAAAATGTATGCCCTTAGAAATCCTGAAGGTGGTGCTGGGTTTTCGGGGCCCCGTACGCGGCTAGGCTCCCAAAAAGTGCCACACATGTGGTATCCCCATACTCAGGAGAAGCAGCTGAATGTATTTTGGGGTGCAATTCCACATATGCCCATGGCCTGTGTGAGCAATATATCATTTAGTGACAACTTTTTGTAATTTTTTTTTTTTTTTTGTCATTATTCAATCACTTGGGACAAAAAAAATAAATATTCAATGGGCTCAACATGCCTCTCAGCAATTTCCTTGGGGTGTCTACTTTCCAAAATGGGGTCATTTGGGGGGGTTTTGTACTGCCCTGCCATTTTAGCACCTCAAGAAATGAGATAGGCAGTCATAAACTAAAAGCTGTGTAAATTCCAGAAAATGTACCCTAGTTTGTAGACGCTATAACTTTTGCGCAAACCACTAAATATACGCTTATTGACATTTTTTTTACCAAAGACATGTGGCCGAATACATTTTGGCCTAAATGTATGACTAAAATTTAGTTTATTGGATTTTTTTTTATAACAAAAAGTAGAAAATATCATTTTTTTTCAAAATTTTCAGTCTTTTTCCGTTTATAGCGCAAAAAATAAAAACGGCAGAGGTGATCAAATACCATCAAAAGAAAGCTCTATTTGTGGGAAGAAAAGGACGCAAATTTCGTTTGGGTAGAGCATTGCATGACCGCGCAATTAGCAGTTAAAGCGACGCAGTGCCGAATTGTAAAAAGTGCTCTGGTCAGGAAGGGGGTAAATCCTTCCGGGGCTGAAGTGGTTAAAAAAAAAAAATTCACCTTTAAGACCATTGAGCAGAAGTGACGTTTAACGTCACTTCTGTCATCCAATGGTATGGAGTCGAGTGGGGGCCATCATTCCCTCACTCAGCTTTCTGACTCTCAGGGGAGAGGATCAGATTGTCTTTGGCGCTACTGACAGATCCGGTAAGCTTTGGAGATGACCGGAGCGCACCTCTCCCGCCGCCGATAAAAGTGATCTTGCGGCGAATCTGCCGGGAAGACCACTTTTATCTTGCAGCGGACCGCCTGCCTTTTTAAAAAATACCGGGGTTATGGCACCTATCTGCTGCCATAACAACGGTATTTAGCCTCAAAGTACCGACATATAACAACGGCAGGCAGTCCGGAAATGGTTAAAGATTAGTCGGAGAAACATTGTTCGCTGGAAGGATCGGTCTGTCAGTCGCAGGAAGAAACACATTAAGGAAGAATCGTTCAATCAATTGCAGGAAGGATCTGTCAATCTATTGCAGTAAGGATCAAAGTAAGGAAGGATTGTTTGATTAATCGCAAGGAAGGATTGGTCAATCTAAAGGATTGATCGAAGGTATGATTGATCAATCACAAGAAGGATTGGTCAGTTAATTGCAGGAAGGATCGATTGGTCAATTGCAAGAAGGATCAAAATAAGGAAGGATCGATTGATCGATCGATTGAAGGTTTGATCAAAGGAAGGATCGTCGATTGCAGAAAGGATTGGTTGGTTGATTGTTCATCCCTTGTGAAAGCTATAAAGTTGATAAAAAAAGTTAGAGACAGTGTAAAAGAAGGTTTGAATGAAATAAATAATATAAAATAGTAATAAAAAAATTTTAAGCGCCCCCTCCCCCGGTGCTTACATGTAAACACCAATGCATGCGTAAGTTGCGCTCGCATATGTAAATGGTAATCGCACCACACATGTGAGGTATTGCTGCGAACATCACAGTGAGAACAATAATTATAGCACCAGACCTCCTGTGTAACTCTAAATTGATAACCTGTAAAGGCTTTGGAAGCGTCGCTAATAGAGATTTTTAGGTACCGTAGTTTGGTGTCGTTCCATAGGCATATGCAGTTTTAAAGTGTGCCATGTTTGGTATCTATTTACCCAGCATAACATCATATTTTATATTTTAACAAAAAAATTGGGTATTATACAGTGTTTGTGTGCAAATAAATTCATTAGAGTGTATTTTTTCCCAAAAAATCCAGCCCACCAGACATCGCCATGTGGCCCTCGCACCAAATTTTCCAGCTGGAACATAGCGGAACTCTATTTTCTCACCTCCGGCTCTTAACCTCCGTTCCCTCTCCCCTTCGGGCCATGTAGGAGAGAGAGAGATGCAAGGAAGCTTTAGGCCCCTTTCAAACTTGTGCTACTCCAAAGTCGCGCGATTTTGCCGCGATTTCACGGCCACAATTTTGACAAGACAGTCATACGACTGTGGATCCGACTTTGCCCCACGACTTGAAGTATGACTTCAATGAGCAGGGACGCAACTTTGATTACCAAATAATTAGGGGGAACTTCATGCCAGGGTTTCCCCTTAAAATCCATACCAGACCGAAGGGCCTGGCATGCTCATGAAGGGGGAACCCATGCCCTTTTTTTCTTTAAAAAAAAATTGGCGTGAAGTTCCCCTATATGCACAAGTCGCAAGACGTCAGATCAGTTAATATGGAATCCGACTTTGATCCGACTTCAGAAAAAAATAGTGCAGGAACTACTTTGAAGTCGGCATGACTTAAAGTCGTGCCAATATGAATGGTAGTCATTCAAAATCATGGAGAATGACTTGTCATGCGATTTTGCAGTCCAAAATTGTCCAAAAGTCATATAAGTGTGAAAGGGGGCTTAGGGTTGCGCTCTGTAGGTAGCGCACTCCTAAACCCTGTACTCTGTAGGTAGCGCACTCCTGAATCCTGCACTCTGTATGTAACGCACCCCAGATACAACCGGCCTTTTGAGGGCAACCATACTGCTTATGCAGCCCATAATGAAATTGAGTTTGACACCCCTGCTCTAAGTAATTTTCTAGCAAAAAAAATACTGGTTTTTACATGTTGGAGAGAAATGTCAGAATTGCACTGGCTGGAATTTCCCGAACTGATTGTTCGGGAAAACAAAACAATGCTGTTCCACCTAATGAACACAGCCAAAAGTTGAATTTCATCCTTGTGGGTGAATGACTCTTGAGGGTTTACAAATCTGCTTAATGGATGAAATTAGAATTGTTAACCACATTTATTAGGCTTTTTACTCCTCCTGGGCAGGCTGGAAAACTTACAAAAATGTAAAAACCTGCAGTGATCAGACTGCTAGTGTATCTGCTGATTGTGTAGTGGGGGAGACTGGCACTTACTGTGATGGAGGTGGTGAAGATGGATCGTAGTCGCAGATGTGTGTGCGGCACTCCTCTGTTTTCATATAGTAGGAAGAATTTCGGAAGCTGGCGTGGAATCAATGTTGACCTGTAGGGTGCTGGGTTGTCATGAGAAGTCATCTCTCATGGTTGTTGTTGTACCATAAGAATAAAGGGAGAAACAAAATAGAACAAGCTGTAGGTGGAACAAACAGAACATGGTTATAAAAAGAGAATCCGCAGTGGGATTCATGGACACAGAACGTTGTGCATGAACCTTGAGGGGAATTTGAAAGACGTCCATGCTTATCCATAGCCAGGGGGATAGGTTTTTGCATTAGTAGTTGAAATATGATCAGTAGCCCCAGTAGACTTTTTCTTTTTTGATGATCTTTTGCGGGACACAACTTGCCATTCCGGTTGAGTACTCATTGACATGTTTAACGTTATGTGTAATGGAGAGTAAGGCTGGGTACTTCCATTTATGTGGAATTTGGTGGTTGCGTAGGGCTTTGGTAATTGTAGCCAAGTTGCGCCTATGCTGGAGAGTGTGCCTTGAGAGGTCTGGGAGTAGCTGTAGTGAAGCATATTGTGCTGGGTGCTGGTCGGCTCTGGGCACATAATTTGGCAGAAGTTAGGGTTTTGGTTTTGGTATGTATTCTGTCTACCGTGAGCTCAAGTGCCGATAGAGCAGGTGCAATGGCAGAAAACAAATCTTGGGCATATTGTGGTAGCTGGGCAGTTGGTACCGTTTCATGTATGCCTCTTATTTTTATATTGTTTCTTCAAGACCTGTCTTCCAGGTCGTCTATTTTATCCTTTATCCACATTATATTATTCCTTTGGGCACTGTGTGCATCTACCAGTGTGTTGAAAGATGTGGAGTATTCTCCCATGCTTTTTTCCACATGATCTATTCTGTCTCCCATTGCTTGAACCCCCTCCTGGCATTTCTTTACTGTGGAAATCATGTCAGTGTGCTAAGATGATCTGAGAGACATCAACATTTCTTTTGGAACTGTGTCTGACACTGGTTGGCCTGATTCGGGGAATCCAGCAATGGGGTCAGGTGTAGTAAGTGTATTAGACTCTTGATAGGCCTGAGGCCCTTTTACCTCCATGTCTTGGTCTCAGTGTCCTTCTCCTGGGGAGGCTCTGCGCTGCTTTGTTTTAGCTGGGCTTCTTTTTGTGGGTGTGGAGGCCTCTGAGGATGATCCGCTGGTCGGGAGAGCTGTTACCCCAGCCAGATGCAGGATATTAGAGCTGGATGGCAGGGGTGCGGCCTTCTCGTTCAGCCGCGTGCCGTGGGTGCCGTCCCTATTTTGTTATGGACCTCTAGCAGCTGTGGGGAAGGAGCCTGTCATTTTGTGCAGTTGCGTTGTTTTCCTTTTCCGTGTCATCATCCAGGCTGCTCAAATTCCGCAATGTGACTGGATGTCTTTTGCGGGCAGATTGGGCTCCGATGGATGTGGATTCCCCTGGCTGTCTGGCAGAGCTCCTAGGCTAAGCGGCCATCACGGAGCTCAGTCGCCATGCCCCCACTCTGTCTTATATTGATAGATTTTAGCTTGCATTGCTGCATCTTTTTCTAGTAGAACTAGATTAAGGCAGGCCATAGGTTAAGTGATTTTATTTCCTGCAAAGAAAATGGCTTGATTCCCCCACAGTCAGTGTTGATGGGGGAATCCCTCCCGCAGAGCTATCGTGTTTTCCTGGCGGGGGGATGCAGGGAGTGGTCTCTAGAAATCTGACATGCTGGTTGTACCCAAGTTGATCCATTGATCCATGGATCAACTTGGGTGCAATCAGCCTGCCCATAGATGGTTTGAATCTTGGCCAGTCCCTGCTGAACCGGCCAAGCTATGGCTGGCATAAAACTGGCCATAGATGGGTAGAATTTTAATGAAAATTCTTAGGAAAAGAACGTTCTAAGAACATTTGTTCACTTTTCTAACCATTAGAGAGGTCCAATTGACATTGCTTTCTACTGTAGTGATGAGAAAATTCAAAGGAGCGGGATGGAAATTTTTTTTTGAACAAATGAATTTCTAACAACATTCCAAATGTTAAAAGCAAACAAAAGCTTTCGAAGAACATTTGAATGTTATGAGAGATTTTATATGTAAGATTTTTTCTAAGATTTATTTTTTATCCATCTATGGCCAGCTTAGCCACTTGCCGACCCGCCACAGTACATAGGCAGGATGGGACGTGCAGGCAGAATAATGTACACGTACATGCCTACTCCGGTTTGGGAGCGGGCTGCGTTCACCCCCCTCCCCTGTCAGAGTACGGATCCCGGTACCCAGGCGCCTTCTGCTATGCGATCATATGATTACAACGTAAACAAAGCTATTATGAATGAATTCATTCATACAACTTTTCTTCCTGTACCAGTGAGCTGTGATTGTACCACAGCTATCTCATGGTACTTGGGTCATTCACAGCACCCTGTACCATGTGATTAGCTGTAGCCAATCACAAATCACTAGTAATCACAGCTGTCATGAAAGTAACCCACTCATGACAGTTGAAAACATGGCAGTTACAATGATCATCACAGCAATCAAAGTGTAAAAAACAAAATAAAAATAAAAAAAACCCCGATTTTTTATAACATACTGTCACCAGTCAGTGTCCCTGATCACCACCACACCAATAATATGATGACTCTATACTGCGCTGGTGACAATTATGTAAAAAACAAATTGTGCAAAAAAAAAAAAAATGTAATTTCTTTTTCCAAAGAATTGTGACAAAAAATTACACCTCCAAAAAACTCTCCATGCCTCTTACTAAATGCCTCAGATTGTCTACTTTCCAAAAAGGGGGGGGGGCTATTTGTACCGTTCTGACATTTTAAGGGCCTCAAGAAATTAGATAGGCCATCAGTACATCAGGATTGATCAGGTTTCAGATATATACCATAGTTTGTAGAGTTAAAGTAGGGCAGTGTCAAATAGCAAAAAACTACCTGTTTATGAAGAGGGTAAAATCTTCCGGGGGTGAGGTGGTTAAAGTGATTGTAAAAGTTACTTACCTGCTCTGTAAGTGAGGAGAAAGCCGCTGCTGGATCATTGTCCCTTTGGACGAAACGTGTCAGCCAGGATATTTGGCACCGACGTCTTACTGCTGTGCGATTCTGGGTCGACACCAGCTGCCTATGTGAGCTCTTTACATTTGTTTACTTGCTTTTATGTGGCTTTTATCTTTGCAATAAATATACTACACTATGAATTCCTTCTGGGCTCTTGGTGAGCTTATTTATTCTCAGTTGGACTCTGGCCAGAGCTATCTGAGGGATTGATCCACTGTGACATTTCCAGAGGGAATTCCATAAGTGTCTAAGGTTTCTATGCTGCTGTAACGGCAGCCACAAAGTCCGGTGAGTTTGCATTTCACTTGATGGTGGCGGTTTACTGGGCTGGACATCACTGCTATACATCTTTCTCGCTGGATTAGTGGCTTCAGTTATTGAATGCTTCTCATTTATATGGACTATTTCTTTGATTTTACTTTGGACTACCTTCTACAGTCAAAAGACATCACAATTATGTCTATGTGATCTCATTTTCATTTGTGTTTTATTGATCATTTACTTTAGCATTGGGTTTCTGGGCGCTACACTCTTTATGCAGTTTGATACTTGAGCCATTGATTTTGACAGAGAAATCAGGGGAAGAGGCACGTGGGGGAGGAAATATTATAAACTCCATCCAGGCTTATATATCTGTTAGCTGAGCTGAGGAGTAGAGAGTTGTAGATCGAGAATAGGAGAGGTCCAAGAACAGAATCTTGGGGAACTCCGACGGAGAAAGGAAGAGGAGAAGAAGGAGTAGAATTGTAAGTGATACCCAAGGTGCAGTGGGATAGGTAAGATGAGAACCAGTGTGTACAGTCATGGAAACAAAAGAAGTGGAGTTTTTTGAGGAGGAGGGCTGTGTCAAAGGCAGCAGAGAAGTTCAGGAGTAGCAGTACAGAATAGTGTCATTGGTTGTAGCCATTAGTAGATCATTTGGGAGTTTGAGGAGAGCAGTTTCCGTGGAGTGTTGAGGGCGAAATCCGGACTGAAGGGGATCAAGAAGTTTGTTCTCAGTCAGATGGTTGCTCAGTCGTAGACCAGATGTTCCAGCTGTCTTGTCCCCTCTTCTTCTTCCGATGTTGACACGATGCTCTCTCCTGCTGGAATGCTGTATGCGAGCTGCGCAGTCATTTATGTAGGCGGTGACCCCACCCCCTTGTGATGTCACAGTCCCAGCATGCGCAGGGACTCTGGGGTCACGCCCCCTTATGACGCCAGAGTCCCTGCGCATGCTGGGACTGTGACGTCACAAGGGGGCAGGGTCACCGCCTATATAAATGGCATGCGCAGCTCGCACACAGCATTCCAGCAGGAGGGAGCGTTGTGTCAACATCGGAAGAAGAGAAGAAGAGAAGAGGGGACAAGACAGCGGCAGCAGACCGGGCCCCCGCTAGCAAAAGAGCTGGAAGAAGATAGCGGAAGGGCCCGGGAGAAGAGGCGGAACACCGGGAGAAGGAGCCGAACACCGGGAGAAGGAGCCGAACACCGGGAGGAGAGGTCGGAAGAAGACCCCGAAGTCAGAAGAAGACCCCCGAAGTCGGAAGAAGACCCCCGGAGCTGCCTAATAAATTACTTTTAAAACCTGTGTACTGTGTTTCTTTATTGACACTTTTTTTCCCTAGGTGAATGGGTAGAGGTACGATGTACCCCATACTCATTCACATAGGGTGGGGGGTCGGGATCTGGGGGCCCCCTTATTAAAGGGGCTCCCGGATTCCGCCCGCAGACCCCCGACAACCAACGGCCAGGGTTGTTGGGAAGAGGCCCTTGTCCTCATCAACATGGGGACAAGGTGCTTTGGGGTGGGGGGGGCCGCAGGGCGCCCCCCTCCCCCAAAGCACCCACCCCCCCATGTTGAGGGCATGCGGCCTGGTACGGTTCAGGAGGGGGGGGCGCTGACTCGTCCCCACCCCTTTCCTGACAGGCCGGGCTGCGTGCTCGGATAAGGGTCTGGTATGAATTTTGGGGGGACCCCCACGCCGATTTTTCGGCGTAGGGGGTTCCCCTTACAGTCCATACCAGACCGAAGGGTTTGGTATGCTCCTGGGGGGGACCCACGCCAGTTTTTTCATTTAAAATTTGGCACGGCGTCCCCCCTCATGATTCATAACAGACAGCTTTCAGCACTGCCTGCCACTCATCGCGAAAGGAAAAAAAAGTTTTCCTTTCCCGATCAGCGAGCCATCTCGGCGCTGGCTCCCGCGACGGGGCTCGCAGGTGTCAAATCTCGCCGATAAAAGCGGCGAGATTGACACAATATCGTGGTCACCTACTGTACCTCCCATAGAGAGCAGAGTGTTTCCCGGGATAATGCCTTGATCAGATTTTCTTTCCAGAAGGACAGAGACATCTTTTTTCAGGCCTGAGATGCTGGCTTAGATACAGCACTATCATGTTAGTCCTGCTACCTGTGCAGTTCTTGTCTGTGTTCACAAATGTCTGATACAGATTAACCCTCTGAAGCAGCCTCTAGGCTTCATGTACACGAGACGTTGTTCAACCTCTCCTGAACAATTTAACTTGACAGCTAGAAACCGGCATCTAAAAACGGGCATTTAGCTGCGTCTACATGCCACGTTTAGTCGCGTTTAGCCGCGTTTGCGTCTAGAAGCGTTTGTAAAAAAAGAAAAAATTATTCTTTTTTCGTTAAAATGAAAAACGTCTGTAAACGAAATGCTGCTAAACATGGGTTACCACGTTTAGCAGCGTTTACAAGCTGTTACAGGCATTTGGCGTTTCAAATGCCTCTAAACATCCGTCTGCACCCACTTTTTTGTGTTCCAAAAAATGCTTCTAAACTCAACTGCCTAGAAACGACAATAAACGACCCTGTGTACATGCAATGATAAGATAACATAGAGGAGAGTTCAGGGGCAGCTGAAAAAAATGCCCAACTACTCCTAAACATCCGTTTACCAGCAGCAGTGTACATGAGGCCTAACCGTGCGAGGTTCTACCAAGTCACATTGTTGTAGTCTGATCACTGGAGACTGGGGAAATGTTTCCTGCTGCCTGCAGCAGACTGACAATATAATTTCAAGCAAGAAATAGTCACTGGATATCTTTATAATAATAAAAGATACATATTTGATGAGAACCATAGAGGTTAAATTCTACCATTGCCATATCTTTAGACCTTAGAATTAATTCTAAAATTAAAGTTCACTTTTAGTCAATAACCCGAATCAAATATGCAAACAAGGTTTTCTACCTTTCCTGATATCCATACTTGTTTAGGGTAGTGGCTCAAAGTGTTGAAGCTACTGGGACAACATAAGAGCCAGGTATCTAAGATTATTATTAGGAGGGCATCAGAGCCTTTCTACAATTGTCTTGTACAATTTTCCTTTAGATTTACCAAAACCATATAATATGACATCAAAACAAAACACTTTCAATTTGTATGTAATCGGGCAGGCCCTTGCACTACATTACAGTTGAAGGCAAATCTATAGGAAATTGAACAAGAAAATTGAATAATGTATGGCTAGCTTAAAGTGGTTGTAAAGGCAGAGGTTTTTTTTTATCTTAATGCATTCTGAATGCAGCAGCCCCCCTCAGTCCTCCTAATACTTACCTGAGCCCCATCTCTATCCAGCGATGTGCATGACTGCTTCAGCTGTCTGAGAAAACATGGAAACATGTTATACGTACGTACTATGCGAAATGGTTTTTGCACAGAGCAGCCCAGATCCTCCTCTTTTCGGGTTCCTCTTCGACACTCCTGTCCCCTCTCTCCTGTTGAGTGCCCCCCACAGCAAGCACTTACTATGCCAAGCCGCAGCTCGGTGTGTCTATTCAGACATGGATAAATAGATATTCGCCAGCCCACCAAGGATCATCAGTTTCGTCCAAATAGCTAGGCAAACTGGCATTTTGAAAAGAGGGCTAGCAATGGCAGCTCTCATTCATTTCTAATCACAAAATCAAGTTAACAAGCACCAAAGCAATGTTTTTCTATGTCTCCAGCTATTTCAACACTTGAAACCTTTATCAACTGCTTTCCCAGGAGAGATAAGGATGTCTTTACATACTGAGATCATGGTGCAAGCCACAGACAGAAAAATCACAATTGTGAATCTAGGAGACCATCCAGCAACTGAGGTTGATTATAAAGAAGAAACACCATGGCAGAAGCAGTTTGATTGAGCAGATGAGTTACCCTATTTATGCTTACCTGTTAGGTAAATCAGGCTCACTCTTGGTCCAACTTGCCTGCTGCTTCTCTGACACTTTTGGTTTTGGTTACAGTTTAAGCCCCCGATCACATTGACTGCGGCTTTGAAATCGTGCAACTTCACCTGAAATCAAAAGTCACACCCAAAATCGACAAAAGTATTGCAGGAACTACTTTCTCAAATCGGTGCGGCACCACAAAGTCGGACGGTGCACCAATCTGAACAGTGCGATTGCATGACAAGTCGCTCCAATGTGAACAGGGACTTAGTCAGGTGCTTAATTAGCAGCCAATTAGCACCTTGCATTTAACAGAACCCATCCTAAATCAGCTGAGAACCGGAAATGTCAGAGAAGCACTGCACCAGTTGAACATGGAAGGAGCTTGCACTATCTAATGGGTGAAAATGTAATATTTTAGCAGACAGTAGGGGCACATAACCTAAGAGGCTCCAGAAATATTTCAAATATTTATGTGTTGGGAAATTTGGTAATAAATGTCTAATATTTTTTCATTATAAACAGTGATAAGTGATACCAGCTGGCTTTACAACTCTACCATTGAATGGCTTTTATTCCAACAATAAAACAATAAAAAATAGACTTTTGTGCAAACTTTTATCTTTAGAAAATAGATAACCACCATACCCTAATTAAATCTATGTATAAACATACACACTGTTTACATTATGCACGCATTCAACAATAGTGACCCTTTAAATTAGAAGGACTGAAGCCTGTGACTTCATTATCTGAGCAATTAGGCCACTTGATTTCTAAAGTGGTTTTCACAAATACACAATTTTTTGAAAATTTACCCAAAAAGGAAACAGTTATTAGAACTAAAAAAAAAAAAACATAATATACAACATACAAAAATGCCTCCTTTAGATTACAATTTCGTTTTTAAATACGATAAAACAAACTACTTAAGAGAGAGTCCAGTTTGGGTACAAATTAATTATTTTTCTTGTGCTAGATATTTATGAAATTGTACCAGCAGTTCTTTTAGAAAGCAGAAAAAAAGCTATTCTTATTGGTCCACAGCAATCAGTCAAGTTATCACGTTTACTCTCCCTGTGCAGTGTGAGAGAATGGATGAGAGAATCTGACTGGCTGCTATGGGCAGCAAGGACAGTTCTTCCTTTAGACATTTCTGATAAATAAGATGTGTCTTCCATTCTGCTGCAACAGTTGGCACCAAAATGTTGCACTTTTCTTCTAGCATACAGGTTTGTTAGATCACTGCAAAGAATGAATATATGGCATCCTCTTGAGTCCCAGTGTGTTTGAAGGCCTGATAAAATTTATGGAAGATATTCTTCTTTTATAGTCAGTGCACCTGGTGATACCATGTTACTGTTGCTGCTGCTACAAAGAGGGCCCATGCCAATGGTGGAGCCTACAGCGGGGGGTGTTGGTGTTGTGGTGCTGGCCTGTTGGTTCTGCATTTTCTTCTTATTCACTTTCCTTTCTTTTGCCCTTCGATTTTGGAACCAAATTTTTACCTGTACAAAAAAGAAATCATAATATAAAATGATGTGTAGGAACTCTTCCCTTCCTGTAGCTTGGTTGACCTGTAATAATACAGTAACACTGATATGAAAGCAGTTCATTCATGGAAATGCAAGGTCTGATGGTGGCCTAGATCAGCATGGAAGACTAACAACTAGAATTTCTGGAAAGGGGAAGGTATTCAATTGCAGCCTACGCGTTTCTCTTAAAAGATAACTAAACCCAAAAACAAAAAAAAAAGTAATACATTGCAGCTTACTGGTCCTTAGTGAACTGGTTACATTTGTTTTAATTTTTCAGGCCGGGAACATTTTCAGCAAATACAAAATCACCTCTTGATCATGCCATTGCAATTTCTGTGAGTTGAATTGAAATTACTGCTGCTGCAAAAATTTTGGCGCCAAAATATGTGTGGTGCTTATCCCCTTAGTGTTTCTAGAATATAAAATTGTTGGGTCATTACAAATAAAGACGATTTGTCATTCTTTATAGTCCCCAAATTCAGATGTGTATTTTAAAATGTTATATCCATGATGGACTTTCAACTGGGAAAGTATATATTGAACCCAAGGGGTAAAGAAGCCTACCAGAGCATAAGTAATGGATGCTTGGTTGGGGGGGATTGCTTGGGTATTCTTTACAGCTTTCCCTCCATTAGTTAAGTAATCAAATATAAAATGTGCTTGTAGAACCTTCATCTGTAAACAAATATCCTAATTCTAGTGTGATTGGCCACATGCATTTTTCATTCCCTGTGTAATTATTTGGTGTTTTATTGGATTATGCTCAGATTGCATAGACCAGTGGTCTCAAAAGCCCTTTGCCTGCATTAATCCGGCTTGCCTTTACCTTAGGACACTTTTCCTCCAACTGACACCAATGATAGGGCACCATTCCTCCCACTGATCCCATGGATGGGGCATTATTCCTCCCACTCATACTAACAATGAGGCACTATTCCTCCCACTAATAGCAACAATGAGGCATTGTTTACTCCCATTATTGCTGGGGCATTTTCTCCTCCCACAGTTTTGCCCCCCTAAAGCCTAAGGCTGCATTCACACCGGGGCGTATCGTTTTTGGCAGAAAGACACGCGTTTTTTGCCACGATTTTGCCGTGATTTTGAACAGGTCAAAAGGCCACCAATGTAAAAAGCAGAAAAATGCCCAAATCTGCCCAAATTGAGCTCCAAAAAAAGCTCCAAAACTTTTTTGAGCTTCAGACGTTTGGCTTCAGGTGATTTGGAGTGGAGATGTGAACCATCTTTATAGAGAATAATAATTTTTTTCTCCTCCAGCTATATGGAGCTTCAGGCTTCAAGCTATAAAGCGCTGAGGTGTAAATGGGGCCTAAAGGACAATAAACTGGCCCTTTGTTCAGGAGGTTTTGAAACCCCTGGTATAGGCAGTGCCTTTTTTTTAATCATGTTGCCCCCAAAGTCCTTTCTTTATGACATTTTAAAGAGATCTGTGAAGCAAGGGTTGGAGATGAAGATTGCTGGAATCTCATATTGCATGACCTGCAGGGCAGAAATACATGGAATATCCTATCAGTTCAGCTTTCTGAACATGACAGCATTACTATGTGGGTAAGACCAGATGCTTTACATCATAACATCATACATAATAATCATCATAATGACTTTACTTCTTACCAAATAGAGTGGGCAATGTTGTTGTCTTTCTGCCTATGCTACTTCTGTGAATTTTTAAGACAAGTGCCCCCCCCCCCCATAGCCCAAAATTCAGCTGGTGCAATACAATAGCACAGCAGTGAGGATTCCTCAATTCCCCTTGCTTGCGTGGACTGGGGAATCCATGTGTCTGTTTTTTTTTATTCAGCCCGCCGAATGAACGAACAAAAAAAAAACAAAAAACATGTATATCCAGCTAAGAGTGAAAACGCTACTCCATAGATACAGTACAGTGAGTAAGCAATTGTCACCCTAAGGCAGGATCAGCAGGTTAAAGCAAAGGGAAAATAAAACTAGTGCTGCCATCACAACTAAGGATTGGTAAGCTGCAATGTAATATAAATTACATTTTTTGTTCTTGGGTTTAGATCACCAAAAGGTGGAAAGAGGTCCTGATTCCCCTAGATACAGTATATCCTTAGTGAGACCTCATTTGGCATACAGTATTGTGTCTAGTTTTGGTGACCTCGCTTATAAAAAGATATTAGTAAGATAGAACAAGCCCAGAAATGGGCAAGAAAAATGGTCTAAGTTTTGAGGGGTAAAAAATATCAGGAGAGATTGCTAAGATCAAGAACACGGAGACATGACCTCAAACTAGCAGTAAGAAAGTTCAAAACTAAAAAAGTAGTTGATGCTGGGAACAGATTTGATTGGGAACAATCAAAAAAAATGGCAAACAAAAAAATGAAAAAAAGAGGCGGATTCGATGGATCACTAGATAATTTTTCTGCTGTCGCTTTTCAATGTTCCTAAGAAACAAGTTTTTTTATTTAATTATCCCATCCAAAAGCAGTACAGACCGGAATTTCAGATTTCATAAAACTATAAATACATTTATTGTTTTATGTGTAAGAAAAATTAGTATGCTGGAGCCACAGTTCTGCAACAAAATTTTTCGCCTTCAGAACATTACTGCAAAACAATAGGGATATGTTTTGCCATTTATGATGTTATTGCACCTGTGTATATTTTTACACTGCTGCAAATTTACAAATTCGTCATATAAAAAGTTTTGGTAATGCCATTTAAAGGTACACTCCAGGCTATTTGAGATAGGCACCTCTCTTCTTCCCACACCCCCTTGGCTCCAGTGTTTGATAACCTGGAATTTGAGTCAGGGACGGGATTGTATGCTTTCTTCTTTTTCTGACCTACCCTCCCTTTTTTCTGTTGGATTTGATGCGACTCTATCCTAGTGGACATTGATTTTTCATTGGCGCCTTAAGGGCACTTTTGTGAGGATAAGGGCACCTATACCTTTTATTATCATAAGTATGGGCCTGTTTGGTCTGGATATGTTCCAGTTCATACCTTGCACATGTTATTGATAGCTACGTAACGTACCCTTGCTACTTATAGGAGATGTTCATTTATATGTTCCTTGTTGTTTTTGTAACTGCAAAATTTATGAAGTATATGGTTTGCTATGTTTGCAAAAAACTTTAATAAAACAGATTGAAATATAAAGGTTCAATCCACTCAGAAATAAACACTGTGTATGTGAATTCATTTAGATGAGGACCTGTTGAATGGCTCATAAATTTGATCCTGCCATTTACTTTGCGCAGATGGACCCCTGCTAGATAAATCTACTCAGTCACATGCATGTTTCGTTTCTGAATGGCTTAAATATGGTTCTATGAGATTGCACAACAGTGTGTTCGTTGGCTTATACTGTACATCGCCATAGAAGGAGAAGGGTTCTCATGTCAAGTGCAGAAGTGCCTGTATATATCTGCAGTAGCCTAAATACCCTGCATTTACAGCCAAATTGCTCTTTTGACAGCAACATTTTGACACTTCCAGGAGTGTCTGAGCTTGCCGCAATCTTCCATCTCCATAAATTTGATGGGCTGCCTCACTGGGCAATAGGGATGTGCAGGAGGCAGAAAGGGCCAGGAAAGCTTTGGCACTCACTAACTGTAGCATAACCACTGACCCTACACTAAAGATTTTTAGCAGCTCAGTCTTGATACTAAAATGACTAGAGATAAATCAGTAGGAATTGCAATTGCTTGTAGAACAAATTAAATAAAAGGCTCTCTGGGGTTGATTTACTAAAGGCAAATAGACTGTGCACTTTGCAAAGTGCATTTGCACTCCACAAGAGCAGTTGCTCCAGAGCATAGTAAATGAGCAGAAGCTCTACTGACTTCCATATCCAATCATGTGCAATCAAAAATTTTTTATTTTTTTTCCTTGAACGTGATTGGGTACTCTTTGCCTGTGAAGTGAAGCCTTACCTCATTTAATAAGCTCTGGGGCAACTGCACTAGCAGAGTGCAATTGCACTTTGAAAAGTGCACAGTCTTTTTGCCTTTAGTAAATCAACCCCTCTATGTAGTAAAGTACACAAATAGCTCATAAATAGAGATCAACTAACCCCCGATATCACCGTTGTGTCCTTCGCTGATGTAGGGGTGGAAGGAAGGAACCCCAGCATGCAGTAGGGGACACAAGCATCTGACACTCCCAGACGTGTTGAATGCCAAAGATACTGATGGATGCTGCAGCCCTGGAATGGAGGGGAGATGGGGGGCCGCTAGGGAGGTGACTGCCGGAGAGATGAGTATATATAAATGGATTACCTGTCGTTCTGTTAGTGACAATGAAGCTGCAAGTTCTGCCTTCCTGCGTATTGTGATGTAGCGACTGTAGTGAAATTCCTTCTCCAATTCTAGGCGCTGATGATCCGTGTATACAACACGGTATTTGTCTTTTGTTCTGGTCTTTCCTGAAAGGTAAAACAGGCAGATGTCAGTTAGCGGTGAAGCCAAACATCACTGGTGAAAAGTGTACACTGGTCTGCATACTTATTCCAACCCAGAAAGTACGGAAGCCATTGACAATCCGGCTTAAAGCCAAAATCCAATAATACACTATTGTTTGTATTTTTTAATGCAAGCAGTGCACATTGAGTAGCTTTAAGAGCAGAGTGACAAAGATGTGAACTCAGCCTGTTGCTTCTCCTTTACTGTCCAATCAAAGACAGGGGAAAAATTAAATTACTTAGAGCTGAACTCTGGGCAGATACAGAAGACACAAATTAATGCAGGCCTGTATTTATTAATACACCATTAAATATGTTTTTAAATGCAAGCAATGTAAGTACCAGACCTGATATCAGCTTCTTGCAGTCTCTGTACAGCAGGGCTGAAGTATAAGAGGAAGAAGTAGCGCAAGGAACCAATCAGTACATGTGCTGACAAGAAGCATGCTAATAGGGGGAGAAAGCAGGGAGATAAGCTCATCACTGTGTTGTTTCGCCTTTACTGTCCATAAACAGAGAGGGGTAGGTCCAGGACAATTTGGGCTCAGAGAAAGTAAGATGAGAGATTCTGCCTATCAGAATGGGGACATCCAGCGACAGAAAAAATATTGTTTTTTGCAAGTATTGCAAGAGTAATCTTTGAATTGAACTTAAATATTGGAGTAAAGTAGGTTTTGTTATTTTAACTTTTATTAGGGTATTCATTTTATTTTGCTACTTTTGGTAGGAGATCTCTGCTTTAACTGCAGGGGAAAAAAATCAGGTCTTCTGCCCTACCTGACAGGGTTGTGCAGTGTAGTAGAGTTCTGTAAATATTGATTGGTGGACAAAATTTCAAATCCTTTGGTAGATAAAAAGCTCCCTTATACATGTGTGTGTGTAATATATATATACAGCTTAAAGCAGAACTAAATTCAACAAATTAAAGTGGAACTTTACTCAGAAAATTAAGTCCTGTTAGATTTCTTCAGGCTGGCCCTTTTTGCAGGTATAGCTATGTAAAACATTTTAAATAAGTGCCTTTACTGTTTAAAATCCAGTAATACACCGTCTCGCCCTGCTCTGCACATGCTCAATTGCTCTCTATTTTAGGGCACGGTGCCGGATTTGTAGAGGCCGACCTGCTAACATCCTAAAGATTTACTGCTGTTCAGAGGCTCTGGGCTTCAGCAAAATGGCAGCCTCCAGCAAGAAAAAAAAAAAGGAGCAATGCTGAATGCAATTTACAGCATACACTCAATTTGGTAGCATAATTATTCATGTGAAATGTATGTTGTTTGCTAAAGGACATTGTTTTTTATACAGTTGTTATGGGTAAAGTTTCACTTTAACTATTGCCCAAAACAGTTACATTCATGGTATGCCGTGAATGATAATTGTCAATGTTGTATGAGCCCTAAACCAAACTGCTGGTGTCCTAGCTGATCACATGTGCAGCACCATGGCAACTGCAGATCAAATAGAGGCTAAGATGGCAGCTTCCTTGGGTGTAAAAGATAGTAGGGTTTAGTTCTGCTTTGAGTTTCTAGAAATAACCAATAAACAAGCTATGTTTGCCTTACTATCAACTAAGCAAATGAAGGTTGTGTTTTAGCTATGTAACCAAACAAATCTGTATTACAGCCAATATAACATTTACAGTTATATAACCGAATAAACTATAGTTAAGCTTGACAATAAAAGACTGCATTTAACCATCCACTCTTTGAGTTATTTATCATTCTGATTGTAAATTATGAGTACGGATATAGTGGGGTTGATTTACTACAGGTAAATAGACTGCACTTTGCTAGTGCAAGTTGCACTCTGCAAATGCAATTGCTCCAGAGCTTAGTAGAGGAGGGAAAGCTCTGCTGACTTCCAACATCCCATCATGTGCAAGCAAAAAAGCATTTTTTTAAATTTTCCTTGCATGTTATCGGGTATTCTTTAAAAAGTAAAGCTTCATCTCATTTACTAAGTTCTGTATCAACTGCACTTGTCAAGTGTACAGTCTACAGTATTTGCCTTTAGTAAACCCACCCAACTATGTTGCTAGTTTATCGATGCTATATCATTTCAATTTGTTTTAACAGCACTTTGTTCCACCCTTTTAGGCCTAATTAACCCATGATGCTTGACGGAATTTCGGAACGCCTCTGAACTAAACCCAATATTCCATAGGGAATCTGAATGGAGTAATCTCAAATGTACCTCCAGAGGAACCCTATACAGAAAAAAAAAGTGGGTGGGCTTCATTTCGGAGTCGATTTCTGCTGCCCTATGTAATGTCTTTATGGCAACCCATTTCTTGGGTTGTTGCATGGTACTACTTTCCATATTGTTGCTGCTCCCTGTCATATAACACAGGAACCAATCTCTGACAGTAACAGGACCTCACAGGGGAAGATCTACCTTTTGGGGGGCACAGACAGCAATACGAAACTGACAGACATTGTAACTCTTCTTGATTGTACTTAAAAGGTGGTTTTCTAACTTCTTGATTTTATGTTAGAAGATTATCCCATCAATTCTTGTTCTGGTCAAAGGAAATGGGAAGTGAGGGGTAATATGGGGTTAGGGTAAAATACAATGAGTATCCATGTGGGGATACAGGGAGAATTAGTGTTAGGGTTGGATATAGACCGCTTTCACACTGGGGCCGCCTGTGCGTTCGCTGTAAAGCGCCGCTCGTTTTAGTGGCGCTTTACTGCTGTTTAAGCGGCGCTTTACCGCTGTTCAAGCAGTGCCTTTACGTTGCTTTTCGGTCGCTAGTGGGGTGCTTTTAACCCCAAAAAAGGGGTTAAAAACTCCCATGTTGTGGTGCTTCGGAAGCGCTTTTCGGGTGATTCGGAAAGCGCTCATTCTTTGCAATGGGCAGAAGCATTTTGGGAGTGCTGTATACGGTGCTCCCAAACCGCCCCAAGATGCTGCTTGCAGGACTTTTTCTAACGTCCCGCAAGCGCACCGCCCGGGTGTGAAAGCACCCATTGCAATGAATGGGAGGCAGTTTTAATGCGATTTACAGGCGCTATTTCTAGCGCTAAAATGCCTGAAAACTGCCTCAGTGTGAAAGGGGTCTTAGGGTTAATTGTAGGGTTAGTTCAAGGGTTGGGGTCAGGTTACAGGGAGGAATAGTGTGAGGATTGGGTTGAGGGTGAAATAGAGGCTTAAAGTGACTGTAAGCTCTGTTACACCACTTTTACCTACAGGTAAGCCTATAATAAGGCTTACCTGTAGGTAGGTACCTTGAATATCTCCTAAACTTGCACATTTTAGGAGATATTCAGAATATGCGCTTCTGCCAACATAATCAGTGCATGGCCGCTGGTGCCGTTTCTTCAAGACTCGTGCCATAACTGGTGGCTCCCGCGCAGCGCTGGAGCCGCGAACCCGGAAGTAACTCTGGTTGAAAATGTCCGCCATGTACTTGGGAGTGCCGACTCCGATTCAGGGCATCGTTCTGAGGTAAGTATTTCATAATGAGCTAGTATGCGATTCATACTAGCGCATTATGCCTTTGTCTTGCAGGGTTTGTTTGTTTTTTATTGTTTTTTTCTGAGGTTTACAACCTGTGAAAAAACATGTGCAATATCTGCACTATTTCAAACCATGTGAATATAGCAGCCACTTGAACTGTCTGTGATATAAAGCAGCACTAATAAATGAATATCAGTGTTATGAAAACATAGATAAAATTAAACATAACGAAATAGACTTATAAAGTGAAAAAATTGGTAAAAAAAGTTTACTAAATAAACCAAAAAGTCCATCATAGTCCTTTAAAACAGGGTCTAAAATAAATGTGCACCACAAAAAAAGTTCAACAAAAAGGGGAGGGCAGGTTATGCACAGATCACTTCATCCACAAGTGTCCCCACATCCATGAATTCACAATGCTTCCACCACCAAGTGACACCAAGTGCTCATGCCTCTTACCAGATCAAATGGACCATCATATAGTATGGTCAAATGCGTGTATTAAATCTCCTTATGCAGGATGAACTCTAGAACGCCAGTTACATGTAGGGTTAGTGTGGGAGTTGGGAAGCGTAGTGTTCAGGTCAGGGTTAGATCACAGGAAGTATTCCATTCTGATGGCTAGGTTTACAAGAAGGTTAGTGCAAAGGTCGCTTTCAAGTAGGGAACTCTTCTAGCTTTTGGAAAATCTGTGCTGAAAACTACCAGTGATGAGCTCCCAACTCCAAAAGCTAATGTCCGAAAAACATGCATAAAGACCATAGCTACTACAAGCATAGTCAAACATCCTGACACATACATAGATTAAAAAGGAGACAAAGTTGCTTAGTGTCTGTTGACCCTATGTGGCAAGCTTGGATTTTCACACTGATAAGTGAAAGGTAAAGGGGTTAATTGTTGCTCTGTAAATTCAAAGGAACGTGCTGTAAAGTTTGTCTAGCACTCAATTATCGATTTTTCTTTTCTTTACCAACCTATATTGTCATTTAATGTTAGGTTATCCCTTCTAAACTTGGAGTCTAGCTGTCTGCGGGGAGATCTAAAATAAATTATTACATTTCCACAAATCAATAAAGTATGATGCGCAAAGTAGTTTGTTTACATCATGCTTGCTGAATCACTATTACTTCAGCTTCATTCATATAAGCAGCATGTACCTGGGCAGTACTCTAAGTTGGGTTAATGTTCATTAATTACACACTTCACTGAGGGGTTGATTTACTAAAGACAAATAAACTGTGCACTTTGCAAAGTTGCCCTCTGCAAGTGCAGTTGCTCCAGAGCTTAGTAAATGAGGCAAAGCTTCACTTTGCAAAGAATACCCAATCACATGCAAGGAAAAATAAATAGCATACAGTATTTGCTTGCACATGATTGGATGATGGAAGTCAGCAGAGCTTCTGCTCATATACTAAGCCCTGCAGCAACTGCACTTGCAGAGTGCTACTGCACTTTGCAAAGTGCGCAGTCTATTTGCCTTTAGTAAATCAACCCCTCAGTGTTATGATGGCAAGTATATGCATTATGGTCAGTTTATTTTGTAGGCATGGCATGGTAACTCAATGTAGACAAAAGATGCAACACTCTCACCAAGGAAACCTCCTGGATATAAAGGTAGAGCCCACAATAGTGTGCTCTGGCTGCTGTGTCCTCCAGACAACACTTAAAGGGGTTGTAAACCCTTGTGGTTTTTAACCTTATGCATCCTATGCAATAAGGTGAAAAAAACTTCTGACACTGACCAGCCCCAGCCCCCGTTTTACTCATCTGAGCCCATTCGTTCCCACAGCGGAGACACGCTCTACCTCTCTGCCCATTGTCTCGGCTCTTGATTGGATAGATTAATAGCAATGCAGCCATTGGCTCCCGCTGCTGTCAATCAAATCCAATGATGCGGGGCCGAGTCCGGCATTCTGTGTCTATGAACGCAAAAGCCGGACTCGGGAGTGCGCCCGCATGGTAATCCCCAGGGAGAGTGCTTCCTCTAGGGGGTTTAGCGATGTGGGGACGAGCTGATAGCACTGCCGGGGGACCCCAGAACAGGTGAATCAGGGCCACTCTGTGCAAAACGAACTGCACAGTGGAGGTAAGTATGAAATGTTTGTTATTTAAAAGAAAAAAAGGGTTTACAACCCCTTTAAGCAACGATTGAAAGAGAAGAGCCAGCAACTCCATGTCCATAGCCATGTGTAAATGCTTTATTGGCACATGTTAAAAAAGTACAAGGGCAGACGCGTTTCGCCCCCCCGCCTTGATCACAGCACAAGATTAAAAGTGAGAGATATACTATATATAACATAAAACAGGGAAGAAAAACACACCCACCAAATGAACGATAATTCAGTTATGCTAAAGTGTCTATGGAACTGCCCAACCAGTGGAGGAGGGAAAAAGTTTGTACCACAAATCAAAACAGCAAAAATAAGCAAAAATAAACAAAAATAAAACCATAGGGAAAAAACACTACAGATTGTTTCAAAGAGTATAATAACTGATGGCATGGTAACTGATATAAGGGATCACGCTGTACCTTTAAGCGTACAGAGTGACATGATGGTGGTGAAGTAAGATCCTCACCAGCCCTCCCCATTTTCTTCACTTATTCTGTTTGATTTGTTGTTCGCTTATTTTTGTGCATTTGTAGGTGTTCATTTTTCTACATGAATGCATTTTGTTTTTGATGCAAAAAATCACTTTTCCATTTGTCTTCTGATTTTCACATATGTTTGTTTGCTCTTGGTTTTTGTCTTGTATGTGCATTGGGCTTGTATTTTTCTCCTGTGGTAGGTATAATTGTCACAGCAAGCTGTGTCCCTTGGCTGACTGAGATGGCAGTAAAAAGGCTGGCAGAGTGGCACAGCTTGAAGGTTATTGATGAGGGCTAGAGGGCTGGTCAGCCTATCAGTACCACTAACAGCAAGGAAATGAAAAATGTTGTTTTCTTATGTAGCAGGTGCCCTGCATATCCCATGGCCTGGCCAAGCTGGTCGAGGTTCTTCTGTGAGGGAGAGAAGTGCCTGTCAGCGTCTGAGGGGGATTTTTTACCCCCTCCTTTTTCTTCTCTTCACACAGACACACAGAGCTGCTCACCCTGCACCCTTCCCTGTGTCCCTATTGGCAGGAGGAGGAGAGCCAATGACAGGAGCAATTACAGGAGCAAATCAGAAGGACTGTAACAAGCAGCAGCAGCAGCAAAGGATTCTGGGACATGTAGTCCCCATCTAAAACGGCTCCATAGCTTTTTATGGAGTCAGAACTACAAGAGCCAGCCTGCTCTGGGGGCAAAGGAACTAGAGACTCCATCTTGCTGATCTGAAGAGACTCTCAGACAACATGAGGCAAGAGAAGAAATTGGACTTAGTGGAGAGGTGCTGCCTCCCATGTCAGTCCACTGCATTGTTTGAGGCATCCACAGCCAGTCGGGGACATCCAGCCTATGAGAGGGAGATCCCAGGTGCATATCCAGATGCACCTGCCTAGACTGTGTGAGGCATTCCGGTGTGAGTGGACCAGTCGGGTCGCTAGAAGATCCTGCCTGTTCCAGGATGTTTGTTTTGGCCTGGGCCGCAGGATTGGGTGAGAGGGCTTTTGCCCATTTGCAGGAAACAAGGACACTGCACAGATAGAGTTGTATGGACACTGTATACATACAACATGCTGTTAGTCACCTTGCTGACACTTGTAGTACCACAGGACACCAGGCCATTCAGATACAGAGACACTGTATACACACACCATTCCCTTTCATCTTGCTGAGGAAGATCCTGCATTCTTACTTGATAATCCAGGCCAACAAACTTAAGCGGTTCCTGTGGAGGTAGCGCTACACTTAAATATGCCATTTATGTTTTAACATTCATTGCAGATTTTTGGAACGGCTGAAGCCCTGGTAAGTTCCTTAACCAGAATAAGCAGTTAGGGACAGTATTGGCTTCAGACATGAATATGTTATTGTTATTTTGGTAGAATCCAGAAATTCGTGGCTTGTAAAATCTCAGATCAGCCAAAAAGGGATTGTTTTGGTATTTATGTTTTGGACATCAACATCTATGGTGTTATCTTTTGAAGCTGTGACCAATATATATATTTACATAAAATATATATCATTCCAACATCTCCTCTTATCAAATGACACAACATGCTTTTTTGCGGACTAGAATTGCAAGACTTAGTGTCAGCCCTGCTCAATTGTCTGTTGCTACATTCTCCTTATCTCCACACCATAGGGACTAAATGTTCTGTAGTCCAAAATAAAAACTGGTACAACTCTTTGAGATAACACAGAAAGGGTGTATAGGAAAGCTCTGAATACCTGACAATGTATATGCACGTAACTAACAGATATAAGAAAATACTTTCAGTGGTATATTTAATACACCAAAAAGGGAGCAAATAAGAGATGTTTATCATTGGAGTTTACATACATTTTAAAGAGGAACTGTAGTCTACTCACATAATTTGTAATAAAAACATATTTGCCATTCTGAAGCTTCCTTCCAACCACTTTGCATATTATTTTATATATACTGTGGTTCTGTACTTCCCAAATATGCTACAGAAATCTCCCTCCACTGAGTCTGGCTGCAACCATTTTAACTGTTGGCAGCTGAAGCTGCTGCCTGTTCACTTCCTGGATATACACAGAGGCACACCTCCAGCTCTGCAGCCCTGCAGCTCTCATTGGCCCTCTTATGACTCACCCCCTTCCTTCCTGGCAAACTCTCACAAGAGTAAGAGAGAAAGAGCCGTGCATGATGTCATAAGCCTAGGCTTTTTACCAGACAAGAAACAGGAAGTGGGCTGTATAAGGTATTTACTGGCAGAAAAAAATGTTTTACTATCCAAAGTTAAAACAACAATGGAAAAAGATTTAATAGATGGAAAGTTGAAAAAATGACTGAAGTTCTGCTTTAAACTGATGCAAGTAAATTGATTTTAATATATGTAAAAAAAAAAACACAACATAAAACATGCTTTAGACTAAGGTGAAAAAGCATCCTTTCAGCATTTTTTTTTCAAAATGCTTCTACATATTACCTGTGATGTGAGTGAATCAACCAAGAATCTGTTTTCGGATCGGATCGGGTGACGACGGACACTACGGTCCGTCATCATCCGATCCCCCCATAGGGGAGAGCGGCGCTCTGACAGGTCCGTCGCTGCACAGTGTGCAGTGATGGACCTGTCATCTTCCTGCTCTGATCCCCGCTGAGCAAGCGGGTGTTCACGGGGCGGATCATCACTTATCCGCCCCGTGAGAAAGAGCCCTTAGGATCATAATTTCCAATCTTAGTTTGTTATAATAGTTGGCTTTACTATTCAGGAATAGGTGTGGGTGCTGTTAATCACTTGTCTTCTCTTCCTGTCAGAGCAAAAATGTCAGCCCAGTGTTACGCTGAAGGCTCAACTCAGGCAAGAGATATCCAAGTGATTTTGGCAAGCTTTTTAAAAAGGAATGTATACTGTTTTTTTTTCTTTTACGTAATTAATTTATTAGGCTCCATGGGCCTTAAAAAAACACCAGTTCCCTTGGAAGAAAAAATTCACTTATGTAGAGCGTTTTTGTACACATGTTTAGGCACGTTTAGGAGTGTTTAGCTTTTTTTCTGCCGGAAAGCTGCCATCGCAAACACAAACTTGAAGTGTTTTTTTTTCCTGCCTCTAAACGCTGAGCTTAAAATATGCCTCATCCCAAAGTCCATGGACACATAGGATAACATTGAGCTGCCTCTACAGTCAAAATACAAAACTCCTGTAGAAGAAATGTTTTTAAGCTAGTGTGCATGGACCCTTGTAGTTGGCCCTAAAATGTTTTTTTTTTTTTAAATATTAACTTAGGCATTAATGCTAAAATAAATATGAAATATAGCATACTAATAATTTCTTTCTTCGTTTGAGCAAGCTGGTGAAGCTTTGGCATTTAGGGTCCATTTACACTAATGTGCCACCGTAAGGCACTCACGTGCGTTGGTACCCTCCGGTGCCATTCATTTTGAAGAGCACTCCAATGTACCTGTGTTGCTGTGCACCACAATGCATGTAACTCATCTGGAAAGCTGGAATATATACATTTTGTTATAGGGTATTGAAACGTTTTAAAACACACTATCCTTTTAAACTGATCCTGAATGTCCTCCAATCTGAACACCCTCTGATCTGTAAGGCTCGGTTCACACTAGGACGACTTGTCAGGCGACCTAGTCGCCTGACAAGTATCGTCCCATTCTGTACAATGGAACCGTTCTAAGGGGAGCGACGCAAGTCGCTCTGACTTAGAAAATGGTTCCTGTACTACTTTGGGGGCGACTTGGGGCGACTTGCATAGACTTCTATACAGAAGTCGTTTTGCAAGTCGCCCAGGCAGTCGTGTGCCGGTCGCCTCGGTGAGGCGACCTGCAAGTCGTGCCGCCCCTGGTGTGAACCGAGCCTAATGGTACTGTCATGTTCTGAGTTCAGAAAAAGGAAATCTGGCTTAGTAAGATGGTAATATTTAAATAATCAATATTTTAGAAAGATGTGGTCTAAGCTTTTTGTGTGTTTATTATAAGAGAAAGGGACGGCACCTTTGAGTTATTTTCACATCAGTATCCACGTAAGCCATCTGTTTATTTATCAGCATTAATGAGCCACTTCATTTGCAGTCCTCTAATGTATAATGATTTATAACTATCCATAAGATAAGCAGAGGTATTAATTTCCTATCCCAGCTGTAGACAGCTGGCTAACCAGCGGCTTTCATGACCAGCCTATTATTGATTTCTACAGGAGCTGTTGAGTGAAGTCATAATCAGTGGCATTTTAACCTTGCAGCTAATTAATCTGTGAAAGAACATTAACAATAATAGTCCCGACAAACCTTAAAGGAACTGTGCTGTTCCTAATCATGGCAAAGCAACGGGTCCTCTTTTATGCCCCCCTACCCCAAGAACACTTATTTACCTTCTCCCCATTTTCTCAATGTTCAATTTCGCTTCTGTGATTGAAAAATAATTTGGCTATGAAGGAGCATGTGACTTATGCCCCTTCCTTGCCCCCTGACAGTGCTACCAAGTGGATGCACAGAGAAAGTTCTCAGCCCTCTGTTAGCTCCAACTAAAGGAACTCAAGCAAACTAATGAAGCCTACCAGTCAGGACTCGTTCATACCATAAGGTGTGTCCAAGCATGCACTTTTTGTGTTTTGCCATGCGGTGCATTTAGGGCAGTCTATTCGTTTCAATAGGCTGTCCTATGTGCCTGAAGAGTGCAAAAATAGGGCAGGTACAATTTTTTTCCAGGCAGGTACACGTTCCTGCACTGAACCTGGTGTAAAAAAAAGCCCTCAATCATGAGAACAACCAGGAAACTAGTACTTTCAGAAGGTGTTCAGCAATGGCAGATTCCATATTCCTCTCAGCACAGTTCTCCAGAAGACTGCAGAAGTGGAGATCCATACGTTTCACATCCAACATATTCATGGTCTATGTTGGCCATTATGGCTTGTCAGCTGACCTACTGTACATTTATGGGCTGATTGCAGGTTCCTGTAGTACGTGCGTCAGCATGGGTCTGAACATCAGCAGACAAAAAAATTACTTTCTGCAGTTTGTTTCCGCTAATGTACAGACTGGCAATGTAACTATCTTCCAAAAACAGATCAGTGGAAGACTGCTGACAGCCAATGACAGTGGTCAAGCTCAGCACATGATTTAGGGTGTTTTTTGCACCTAATGTTATTCTTTTCTGTACAACTATCCTTTCTTTTGGTCCAATGTAGAACTGTGTATTAAAATGCACTGTGCATCATAAGCATCTGTAATATTCTGAATCTGCATTCCTAAATTGTGTATCCCCATCTCTTTAAAATGAATTGATTTTTGGCTATTTACTTGTATTCTCCCCCTGTCAGAGAAGAAGTGCCCGGTTGGGTGTGAGGTTGACCGTTAGACCATCCTGTCTCCTGCCACAGTTGCTGCTGATAACAAATACACAAAAAAAAGGAATGATGTCATATAGCAAGGATGATGTGAAAGGATGTAAAGGCTTAACTGACAGTTAACTGACAGTCTTGACAACCTTCAAGACTTACTAAAACCCGAGCACTCAGAATCTAGTGCAGCTATGCATGGTATCCAATCAGCTTCTAAGTTCAGCTTGTTCAATTAGAGTGTAACTCCACTTTTGTTGAGAGAAAAACATTCCCCTCTGGGTGATCTATGTACATTGCAAGGATTATAACAACCTTTGTTGCAGATTCCTACCTTTTGTTATTCTGAAGAAACCCCTCTGTGTTCCTGTGGGAAAATGAATCTAATGGGAGTGGTTTCATAATTATCAATCAGCTTTGGCACCTGCAGAGCACTAAGGCTGGGAAGGCTGCTGGGTCTGCACCCCTTTAGTTGTGTTCCTATTGGAAGTATCTTACCAAAAATTACATTTTTGTTGCAGGGGAAGCCTGAAATCTGACTTGTATCTTAGGGCAGATTTCTGGGAAAATCAGTGAGCCAATCACACAAGCAGGAAATTATGTTTCTTGGGGTGTGTTCAGTACACATTCTGTGTACAGAATAATTGCAGGTAGTCATATTGCATTGCATTTTCAGAAAATTACAGAGCTGCAGATTGAAAAGGAAAGGTCATTTTTAGTAACATTCAATAACAATATGACTTGTGTTGCAATTGTATACGCTATATTATTTTTTCTTTTTTTGCTATTTTTTTCCCCCCCGCGAAAGTGGAGTTACCCTTTCAGCTTTGACAGTAAAAACTGGAAGCTGATTGGCTTCTTTGCAGAGCTGCACCAGATTTGGACGCTCCAGTTTTGGTAAATCAACCCCGGAATGTTAGTTATAAGCCATGTCCTCAGGCAGGTGCCCTGCAGTCTGGCAATGGGATGACATCTCTAATGCCCCGTACACACGGTCGGACATTCCGACAACAAAATCCTAGGATTTTTTCCGACGGATGTTGGCTCAAACTTGTCTTGCATACACACGGTCACACAAAGTTGTCGGAAAATCCGATCGTTCTAAACGCGGTGACGTAAAACACATACGTCGGGACTATAAACGGGGCAGTGGCCAATAGCTTTCATCCCTTTATTTATTCTGAGCATGCGTGGCACTTTGTCCGTCGGATTTGTGTACACATGATCGGAATTTCCGACAATGGATTTTGTTGTCGGAAAATTTTATATCCTGCTCTCAAACTTTGTGGGTCGGAAAATCCGATGGAAAATGTGTGATGGAGCCCACACACGGTTGGAATTTCCGACAACAAGGTCCTATCACACATTTTCCGTCGGAAAATCCGACCGTGTGTACGGGGCATTATAGGGATTGAATACAAGTGAATAATAGATTACACACATAACCCCAAGAGACGGCAGAAGCATTTCAGACCCCAAACCCTTTCTTTCCTGTGCACATGCTTTACTGCATATAAAATGTAAGTCCAGCTTTGTTAGAAATATTTAATTTTGGTAACTAACTTGACTTTTTTTTCAAGCATTTTTTAATCCTTTTGTTTCACCTGGTGATTATGCCAGTAATACACTTCCAGCCCCAAGCTGATAATGTCCACTCATAACCTACTGTCTCAAGAGAACAGAAACAGCACATAACTACTGAGCACTTCCCTGGTCATCTTATCCATAAAACAGAAGGACAGAGTCCTTTAGTCAGAACAATATAACTGACAGCACTGGCAGGGAGCACCAGAAATTATCAGCCAATATGATTTCTGGGAAGATCAACTTATTATTATATATATATATATATATATATATATATATATATATATATATATATATAGTCAAAAGTATTGTGACAACTGCCTTTACACACATGAACTTTAATGGCATCCCAGTCTTAGTCTGTAGGATTCAATATTGAATTGGCCCACCCTTTACAGCTATAACTCTTCTGGGAAGGCTGTCCACAAGGTTTAGGAGTGTGTCTGTGGGAATGTTTGACCGTACTTCCAGAAGCGCATTTGTGAGGTCAGGCACTGATGTTGGAGGAGAAGGCCTGGCTCGCAGTCTCTGCTCTAATCCATCCCAAAGGTGTTCTATCGGGTTGAGGTCAGGACTCTGTGCAGGCCACTGGTGCACTGGTCCAAATCATTTGGTGAAGGGGGGGTTATGGTGTGGGGTTGTTTTTCAGGGGTTGGGCTTGGCCAAAAGTATTGGGACACCTGCCTTTACACGCAAATGAACTTTAATGGCATCCCAGTCTTAGTCTGTAGGATTCCATATTGAGTTGACCCAACCTTTGATGCTATAACAGCTTTAACTCTTCTGGGAAGGCTGTTTACAAGAATTAGGAGTGTGTCTATGGGAATGTTTGACCATTCTTCCAGAAGCGCATTTGTGAGATCAGGCACTGATGATGGAGGAGAAGACCTGGCTCGCAATCTCTGCTCTAATTCATCCCCAAGGTGTTCTATCGGGTTGAGGTCAGGACTCTGTGCAGGCCAGCCAAGTTGGGAGCATGAAATTATCCAAAATGTCTTGGTATGCTGACGCCTTAAGAGTTCCCTTCACTGGAACTAAGGGACTCAGCCCAACCCCTGAAAAACAATCCCACACCATAATCCCCCCACCACCAAATAATTTGGACCAAGGCAAGGTCCATAAAGACATGGATGAGCGAGTTTAGGGTGGAGGAACTTGACTGGCCTGCACAGTCCTAACTTCAACCCAATAGAACACCTTTGGGATGAATTGGAGCAGAGGCTGCGAGCCAGGCTTTCTCGTCCAACATCAGTACCTGATCTCACAAATGTGCTTCTGGAAGAATGGTCTAACATTCCCATAGACACACTCCTAAACCTTGTGGACAGCCTTCCCAGAAGAGTTGAAGCTGTTATAGCTGCAAAGAGTGGGCCAACTCAATATTGATCCCTACGGACTAAGACGGAGATGCCTTAAAAAGTTAATGTGCGTGTAAAGGCAGGTGTCCCAATACTTTTGAAAAATTAGTATATATATATATATATATATATATATATAAAACAGACCAAGGGAGAGCAAATAAGAGAAGCTCGTTGTTAGGGTTTTTGTAAACTTTCAATAACCTAGGTATGAGTGTAATTCTTTTTACTGCTCCTAATTAATTTACAGTGTCTCCATTATATTATGTATCTACAAATGCTATGAATGACATTTATGAGCATGAACAATAGTTGTGATTTATTTTTTGAGTATTTCTCTATATGTTGACAGATAACACATACAAATATTATACATCATAAATAGAAACCTATAAAATTGTGAGATCGCATTGTTAACATTTACAGCTTAGACAAGGAAAGGGTGTGATTCAAGTCAAGTCAATTTCTCTTGTTTTTCCAGTTTTCCCTTTTCTCAGACATAGTTTGTAGATAGTAATCCAGAAGTACCCATAGATATTAAATGAGAGAAGTTTAACAAAAGGTTTTGATTTTTAAGTAATCATACAGTGTAATTTCAGTAAAGACAAAGCTGAGATATTACTATTTACTGTCTAATGCCCCGTATACACGGTCAGACATTGATCGGACATTCCGACAACAAAATCCTAGGATTTTTTCCGACGGATGTTGGCTCAAACTTGTCTTGCATACACACGGTCACACAAAGTTGTCGGAGAATCCGATCGCTCTGAACGCGGTGACGTAAAACACGTACATCGGGACTATAAACGGGGCAGTAGCCAATAGCTTTCGTCTCTTAATTTATTCTGAGCATGCGTGGCACTTTGTGCGTCGGAATTGTCCACACGCGATCCGAATTTACGACAACGGATTTTGTTGTCGGAAAATTTTATAGCAAGCTCTCAAACTTTGTGTGTCGGAAATTCCGATGGAAAATGTGTGATGGAGCCTACACATGGTCGGAATTTCCAACAACAAGGTCCTATCACACATTTTCCGTTGGAAAATCCGACCGCGTGTACGGGGCATTAGTGTTAGGTTTCAAAGCGTAAGTTTACATTCAGGAAGATTTTACAAAAAATCCTGCTATGCAGTCCTGTATTCAATAATAGTACATACCAGAGCTCCTCCTGTTGTAATGATGAAGGTCCACCTATTACCGATGCAGTCTGAACAGCCCTGAGAGGCCACTAGGGGGCACATTATTGTGATATTCAACTTGTCCTGCAAATGGCAGGATGAAGAGGAACAGGGGGTGAGGGACCACAACATCTGCATCTGTAATGGAACGACCTTTACCTGAACAGGAGGAGCTCTCATATGTTCATATTCATTGGATACAACAGCATAGGGGTATTTTTTGAAAAATCTTCCCGAATGGAAACTTACACTTTGAAGTTTTTATTATTAACATTGAATTAACACTAACATTGCTTACTCTTTCATATTTTGCTCCCTCTTCTCGGCAATTGCATATTGGGGGTTTTATTGACATGATTTGTTGGGTTTTTACTAGGGTTGTCCCGATACCACTTTTTTAGGACCGAGTACAAGTACCGATACTTTTTTTCAAGCACTCGCCGATACCGATTACCGATACTTTTTTTTTTAATGTCATGTGACAGTGTTTTTTTTTTTTTTAACAATGCTTTCTTTTTTTTCGGGGGGGAGGGGAGGGGGTGAACAGTGTCTGTGTGTTTTTTTTTTTTATTTACAATTTTTATTTTTTACAATAATATTTTTTTTATTCTTTATTGCAATATGTGTTTTTTTTTTTTGTTTTTTTTTAATCAGCCCTGTTGGGGGGCTTTGGTGAGATATCAAGAGTCTTAACAGACCTCTGATATCTCCCCCTTGAGACAGAGAAAGGGACAGAGGATAGAGATTCCCCAGTCCCTTTCTCTGCAGCCTCAGCTGCACTGAAAATGAATGGAGAGAAGACAGCGGCTCCTCTCCATTCATAAACTGACACATCGTAATCACAGGAGATTACAATGTTTCAGTTATGTGAATGGATGGAGTCAGCTGACTCTGTCCATTCACAAAGGAAGGAGGAGGAGGAGGACAGCAGAACGGAGGGGGCAGCGGAGAGGCACAGCAGAACGGAGGGGACAGAGAAAGAGAGGGGGACAGCAGAACGGCTGAATGGAGGAGACTGCGGAGAGGCACAGCAGAACAGGGGGACAGAGAAGGAGAGGGGAACGGCGGAACGGAGGGGACAGAGAAGGAGAGGGGAACGGCGGAACGGAGGGGACAGAGAAGGAGAGGGGAACGGCGGAACGGAGGGGACAGAGAAGGAGAGGGGAACGGCGGAACGGAGGGGACAGAGAAGGAGAGGGGAACGGCGGAACAGAGGGGACAGCGGAGGGGGACAGAGGAACGGAGGGGGCATGGAGGAGGATGCGGGGACAGTCAGCGGTGATCGTGTGGGGGAGTTACAAGCACCGATCACCGCTGTATATCACTAAAGCAGCTGAAAGCCGCGGGGGGAGAAGCTTGTAACTCCCCCACACGCCGATCACTGCTGACTGTCCAGGTATCGGGGGAAGCATCGGGATCATTTGCTCGAGTACAAGTACTTGGGCAAATGCTCGGTATCAGTGCCGATACCGATACTAGTATCGGTATCAGGACAACCCTAGTTTTTACCATCATATGTTTCCTTTTTGGGGAAATTTCCTTTCACTTCCTGTGAGAGGAAGGCGATGCAGGAGGTGATGGGAAATCTCTCCAACAAAGATACAGAAAAAAATCAAAAACACATTTCTAATAGAGCAAGGAAGGGTCAGAACTTCTGACCATGTTTTTATTGCTGTTGATGACTTCCTGTCCCACTACCCTTATTTCTATTTCCTCTATTCTTAACTGTTCTGCTGAAAATTCTTGTGTTTTATCTGCTAAGGTTATAGTTACGCCACTGCACACTCCCTTAACCTCCCTGGCGGTATTCCCGAGTGTGGCTCGGGATGGAATTTCAGAACCAAAAGCGGTAACCCGAGCCAGACTCAGGATCGCATTGCAGGATCAAGGAAAAGCATACTTACCTTGTCCCCTGGATCCTGCGATGTCTCCCCGCAGTGTGAGCGGCTCGTCCTCCGCTCGATTCATCACGGAGCCGAGCTCCATTCCCTGCGAGTGTTGTGACGCACAGGAACGGAGAACGGCGTAAAATTCAAAAAGTGAAACGCACACAATACATATACAGTACACTGTAATCTTACAGATTACATTACTGTATGAAATTATTTCACCTCCCTTTTGTCCCTAGTGGTCTGTCCAGTGCCCTGCATGCAGTTTTATATTATATATACTGTTCTTTCTGCCTGGAAACTGGAGATTATCCATAGCAACCAAAACCATCCCTTTACATCAAAAGTGGTTTTAGACCAGCTAGAAAACAGCGGTAATAAATTAGAATCACTCGCAGAATTGAGCGATAGTGATTTGTGGGGAGATCCGTCATCAAACACTGAAAAGTAATGACAGCGACAATTCTGCAACTGAGCAAATTTCAGTGTTTTTGACTTGATTACATTATTGAATAATTTTTATTATTATTATATTATTATTTGGTATAATTATTTATAGTTATTTATTATATTATAATTTATGATTTCGTGTTTCAAACTTTATCATACCCGAGATGTCTACTAGACTCTTGTTTGGACAGATGTAAGTGAGTTATTCTTAAGAATTACAGGCCTACAATATAAAACGCCAAATTTCCATGCAAAATAATTGTACCGATTTCAGCATCAAAAATATGAAATAATCATAACGCCAGGGAGGTTAAGAGTTGCTGGTTGCTTCATCAATGTAACTGGTTCAGGCTGTATGGCTGCCTCAAGCATGAGCAGCAGTAAAGATACATTATAACTTCTAAGCCCCTTAGTGAACGGTATTAAAATCAATGCATTGTACTAGAAGTGAATGTAGTTTAGAACTTCATGAAAAAGCAGGCAATTTGCTCAAATCTTGTTAAAGGATTGCAAAGTGGTTCACCGTGGAGAACTGATCTAATTGTTTGGGACTGGCAAAGAGGTCATTTGGAACCCTGTATCCCTTCACTTATTGGCTCAGTTCACAGAAAGCATTTCATGGATTTCATTTACTGCCAGAGGGAGTGGGGAATTATGATGTAAGATTCTCCTCACCTTTCAAAGCACAGTGCTATACTCCTGCATTCGTTTACAGGGAAGTAATAACACAGAGGTGAGAATCCGGAGAGGGAGAATGAACTCTTATGCCGCGTACACTAGACATGTGCGCCGTCAATAAATTTGTTTTGTTTCGTTCCGTTTCGTATTAGGATTAATTTGTATTTCGTAAATTCGTGTCTGAAATTTCGTTGTTAGGTTCGTTAACTTTTCGTAACAATTACGAATGTTCGTTATGATGAATTTATCATTATGAGGGGCTCCCACCATCCCTGTGCTGTGCGGACTTCCTGGGATTTTAACTTTTAGGTTCGTTAACTTTTTGTAACAATTACGAATGTTCGTTAGGAATTTGGATCCGAAATTCATAAACGAAATTTCGTATTTCGTACAAAATTCGGAAGCATAGCAATTCGTATTTCGGATCCTTTCCGAATGTACGAATTTACAGAAATTCGGACGAATTTTTGATTCGTACGAAACTAATCGCACATGTCTAGCGTACACACGATCGGACTTTCCGCCAACAAAACCGTGGATTTTTTTTCAAAGGACATTGGCTCAAACTTGTCTTGCATACACACAGTCACACAAATGTTGGCCCAAAATTCCGAACGTGAGAACGCGGTGATGTACAAGACGTACGACAAGCCGAGAAAAAGAATGTTCAATAGCCAGCTCCTTCTTCTTGATTCCGAGCATGTGTGAACTTTTGTGCGACGGACTTGTGTACACACAATCGGACTTTCCGACAACAAAGTGAAGTTGGTGGAAAATTTGAGAACCTGCTCTCAAACATTTGTGGCCGGAAATTCCGACAGCAAATGTTCAATGGAGCATACACACGGTCAGACTTTTCAACAACAAGCTCACATCCAACATTTCCCGTCGGAAATTTGTACGCGGCATTATAATAGTTCACTTTTTGGCTAGTGGATTGCAGATATTTGACCATTGGAGCAAAGCTCAGCCTCCACTGGATCAACTTCCAGCCTCCATTCTCCTGAATTGTCATTAGAGCAGAGTAAGATTAGCTCATCTAATGGATTTAAAAGCAAAACAATCCTGCATAAAAGGGAGCGATCTGGCTTAGGTGGTCATAGATGGGCAGATTCCCCCAGAAGACAACGGATGGGACTGGACAGACAGGTCCGGTACCATTGAAGAGGGATGGATTGTTTCTTGCCTGTATAGTGATTTCCAATACACAAGTATTGTGTACACAAGTCCGCGCATAAAAGTTCACGCCCGCTCTGAATCAAAAGAGCCGGAAGCGCTCAGTCTTGTAAAACTAGCGTTCATAATGGAGATATCACATGACTATTGAACTTCCTTTTTATCGGCTCGTCGCACGTGTTCTACCTCACCACGTTCTCATGTTCGGAATTGTTGGCCTATATTTGTGTGACCGTGTTTATGCAAGACAAGTTTGAGCCAACAACCTTCGGACAAAAATCCACGGTTTTGTTCTCCGAAAGTCCGATCGTGTGTACGGGGCATAAGACTACCCACAGATAGCATCATAGATAATTGTCATTAAATCTGACTGATAATGAGAATAATTGTAATTTAGCATTCAATTTCATCAAAGGCTGAAGCCCAACTCTAGACTCTGGGCTCTCCCCTGTCTTGTTCATAACACACACCCTTCCTCCAGGGGAGCACCCCCCAAACCTTTACCAAAAGAAAAAACTGTATGCATACCTTTTTTTCCAGGCGTCTGTGGTTTGGTCATGTGACATCTCCTCACCCTCTTCTAAATCCAAACATGTGTCAGTTGTAGATGCTGAAGAGAGTAGTGCCACATTATTACTATGCAGCATTCTACTGTGAGCATGTGGTGGTAACTGTGATGCTCTCAGGTCACAAGGCGGTTGAATGACACATTCAGCCTATAAAGTGAGCAGCGCGGGATTGATAAGTGGGTGAATGTGCCGGACACTACATTCTTGAATTTTTTGTCCAAGTTGGGCTTGGGCTTTAATCTTAGTAAAGTCCAGAGTTCCAGAATCCTTAATCAAGGCATGCCTATAAAATAGAAGGCCAAGTGACTGCTATGGGGCAGAGAAGCACAAGGCACCTACAGCTGTTTGGCTACACAGTAATATGCAGTTATGCAGTTAGCAATAAAATCTGATAAAAATGTTTTGAATAAAATAGACATATACATGCTATGAAAGCAATTTGTGTTCTGTACAACTAGACACACTGGGGTTGATTTACTAACAGAAAATAGGCTGTGCACTTTACAAGGTGAAGTTGCACTCTGCAAGCGCAGTTGCTCCAGAGCTTAGTAAATGAGGTAAAGCTTCACTTTGCAAAGGGTATCCAATCACATGCAAATAAAATAAAAAAATACAGCATTTTTGCTTGCATACGATTGGATGATGGAGCTTCTGTTCATTTACTAAGCTCTGGCGCAACTGCTCCTGCAGAGTGCACAGTCTATTTATCATTAGTAAATCAAAGCCACTGCCTCTAAGAAGAACAGAGTGAGAGGTGCTCCACATTGGATAAGCAATGGCACCCCATCAGCCATAGTTATGATCTTATATTTAATATACCAAAATATCCAGCTATGATAGAAGGTTGTCAATTCAATATGATCTGTACCATAGACAGAAGCAGCCTTTTACACCCAGATAAGTCATCAAAGAGGAAGCAGTAAGGACATGTCCTATGTTTTGTCCTCTGCACTTTCTCATGCAATCTGATTCCTTATTTTAACTGAACAAGGAAAACCACCTGAATTTAAAATGCAAGAATTGTGTCAAAGATCAAAGCTTTTTCTTTGTGTTCCTCCGCCCTAAAACAGGGCAGGACAAAGCCTGGGAACAATGATTATGAATCAATGCTCGTGTTCTTCTCCTCCCTCTTCCTGTACAGAAGCCTCTCGGAGTCATGACTTCCTCTGATTTACATCAGAAAAAAGGAGCCAGTAACATTTTCAATTCTCCAAAGGCAACTATATATATATATATAGATATATACAGTATAGATTGTGCCATTACCTGTCCCCTGTGGCCTGTAACTATTGAGCACCTGGTTTGTGACATCGAGTGCATAAAATGGAAGCAGTAGGGTCGATTTACTAAAACTGGAGAGTGCAAAATCTGGTGCAGCTCTGTATAGAAACCAATCCACTTCCAGTTTTTTTTTTTTTTTTTGTCAAAGCTTAATTGAACGAGTTGAAGCTGATTGACTACCATGCACAGTTGCACCAGATTTTACACTTTCCAGTTTTAGTAAATCAACCCCAGTGTTTTTTTCATGGCGTAAACCGGTGAACTTTTTACAGAATAATACTAATGTTAAATGTTTTGTGGTTAAAAAAATTTTTTAAAAACCTAAATGCATGACATTACTAATGTTGTTTTAAATAAATATACCCAGAAAGAAACCCAAAATAATGTATTTTTTAAAAGTTAGGCAGCACATTTCTTTATTTAGCTTGACAAAACCCCCTCAGAACTATATATACTGGCCCTCTTATGTAGATGTTCCTTCTCTATACACCTGTTGCATGGCTTGCTTTTGGCTGGGCAGTGTTCACTTATTATGATGTAAGCAGTAGTATGGATGTCATAACAGAGGTCTATGCTTAAAGCTGAAATCCAGGGAGATTTCTGTATTAAGTAAAACATCCTTAAATTATTATTATTTTTAATGCAAGCAGCATAAATGCCTACGCTTGACCTGGTATCAACCTCATGCAGTTCCAGTACAGCAGAACTCAACCTGGGACAGGAAGAAATAGTACCGATAGAAGAAGACTCCAGATTGGTAGAGAGATGAGCTAATCAGTCTGCTTCTTCTCCCTCACTGTCCAGTAACAGGCTGGAGGAAGACCTATAACTGTTCTTGAATATGTGGGATGCAAATGAGCAATTGTTATACTATGCAAAATTATAATAACCAGAAAAGGGTATGATCTCAAGTGTATAGTCCAAACAGATGTTTTGTTAGCTAACCTGGAAAAAATGGATTAAGCCAGCCATTGATGGTTCAAATCTTGGCCGGTTCAGCAGGATCCGTCCGAGATTCAAACCATGTATGGCAGGCTGAATGTACCCAAGTTGGTTGATCAATCGATCAACTTGAGTACAACAAGCCTGCCGGATTTTACATGCGATTTTTGCTATCAGCTGTTATAGCTGCTAGCAAAAATCACTGAGTTGTCCCGGCGGGGACAGCTTCCCTCGCCCAGTGCCAGGAGAACACAATGACTCAACAGGAGGGATTTCCCCCATAAAACTTGACTGTTTTAATGGGGGAATCGAGATATGTTATTTCCTGCAACCGAAAATCACTCCATCTTTGGCCAGCTTAAGACAAGTTTCAAAACTTGCCATCCCCCTTTCTCCAATATGTCTGTGGTGGTCTCTTACTGAACTTCCTTCCTCCTCACTGCATAGGCCTAAACTTGAATGCATGGCCAAGTTGAGCCAACTATTTTGGCAAGGTGTGATCAAACAGACTCGGCCTGCTTGTTGTATCTGGGCACCTTCATTTCTTCAGGGAATGCTCAGACTGGGTTTTATTTTAGATTGCTGACTTTTTATGTGCAAATATGCAGGGCTCAGTACCACATATGACCTCAATGAAGAGATTCTGTGCTTTCTTTAAAGACCCATTCAGATTAAAACAAAATGCTTTTTTTAAGAAAAAAAATATTTGGCTGTGTGTTTAAACCAAACACAGGTTTGCCGAGGTAAACAGTTTACTCTTTAATAAAGCTATGTGGCTAGAAAGGATCTGGTTGTTAGGAACTGGATCCTTTAATAGCTCTCTTTGGAGCAGGGTGCTGCCCTGTAGACTGTATTAGGGTACTATATGGTACATTCATGGTGGAATCTCACAGTACTAGGTCATTAGTGTTCAGCTTCATTTGCAGGTAGGTTAATAGGCATATACCGGTACATTTACCCAACTGATATATTGCAATGCAGACACCAGTGGGGTTTTCCATACCTGCTACATTTGAGATATAAATGCAGTATCATGCAACAATATTTAGGTATATATATATATTTACATAGTGATCCTAAAATTACATTCATTGTTTCAACCAGTCTTACCTAGAATTATGTATTATGAGGTCCATCTTACTAGGCTCAACCATATTAAGCTTGTGGGATCACCTTACCCTGTAACATTTTCCTGGGTCTGTAGAGTAGGCACCTCCAAGTGCAAATATAAACCAATGCTTCCATAGTCAATATTGTGGCTCACATTTTCTCACACCTTCCTGTCGACCATTAGATGCAGTGGGTTGTCTCACTGGCCAATAGGAAGGGGTGGAGGCAAACACCAGGCCAGAACTTGACAGTAGAAGTTGTGGTTGATATTTGCATAACAAAGCGCTTAAGATTTTGGGGCTTCGAGGGTACTCTGAAGATGAATAGCGTTGCCTGCTCTATGAACCTGGGAACAGTTTATGAGGTAAAAAGAACTTAAAAGGTTTCTTTAACATTCACACATATATACTTGTAGTACTGATAGCTCAAAATCTAACTATGTATTGTCAGCATATAGAATAGAGTATACAATCACATTAAAAAATGAAGTTTTATTGCAGAATCTGGACCTTTCCTCATATGGTATTAAACATGACCAACCCAGATTTATTTTGTTCTATGTATAAATGTACTATAATTCTACATTATAGTTCAGGTCAAGAAACATGTTTTTGCATTACATATCCAAACTGTTTAGGAGAATTTTATATTTTATATAAGGAACACTATTTTTCATAACCAACATACATTTTTACTAATAATGAAAGTTATTTTGCGCCATGATGCATCAGACACTGAAATAACTTTTTTTCACACAATAAAGGAAACCTATATTGAAAAAATTATAAAGGCTGCAATTGCTGATCTCATATTGAATACCTGGCTGTCAAGCTGATGTGGACATTATTCGGACTTCACTCTGTCATTGGCTGTTCTGAGTCAGAAGGGTTGATTTACTAAAGCCAAATAAACAGTGCAATTTGCAAAGCACAGTTGCACTCTACAAGTGCAGTTTCTCAAGAGTTTAGTAAATGAGGTAAAGCTTCACTTTGAAAAGAATATCCAATCACGTGGAAGGAAAATTAAAAAAAAAAAGACCAGCACATTTTGCTTGCACATGATTGGATAGTGGAAGTCAGCAGAGCTTCTATTCATTTACTAAGCTCTGGAGTAAAGTGTACAGTCTTTTTGTCTTTAGTAAATCAACCCCAGCCCCCCAACCTCAAAGGAGGTCATCAGTGGTAATCTCTGTATTTCTCCCAGTAGATATTTACTTTAGTGTCACAGTCAGGTTTTTTGGTTAGTTTTGAATAGACTAGGGAATAGTTAAAGTGGGAGTAAACTCTCATACATGAATTTTACCTATAGGCTGTTCCTTCAGAGTCTTGTGTCGTAAATGGCAGCTCCCATGCGTATGTGCTTAAGTGACGTTATCACAGCTCCGACCCCTCACACAGCCGGGATCTGTGAACCCGTAAGAAAGACCGGGTGAAGATGTTAGCCCTGTCAGCGGTGACAGCTCACCGCTGGCAGGGCTTCGTTCTAAGGTACGTTTTACATAATGTGCTAGTATGCGATGCATACTAGCCTATTTTAACTTTGCCTTGTAGATTAAAAAATAAAAATCGCTGCTTTAAGACCCCTGTCAGATTTTTTTTTTAATGCCCCGAAGGGGAGATTTTCTTTCACTTTCTGTCCCAGAGACACAGCATGAGGTCAGAAAAGATCTGTTCAAAGCAGTGGCAAATTCCCTTATTGGACTGTTGTCACCAAAACAGGTGTACCCACTGGAATATTTCCCTTTACCATCTGTTCCGGTGGCAACTCAGACCCATACCTCCCAACTTGCTAAAATGGGGGAAAAAAAGGATACCCTTTAATACAGAGTGTGCTTAGACAAAGGACATACCCCCATTTATGTGGTCGTTAAAGAATTACTTAGCAAAAATGATTGCCTAAACCCAAAAGTACCTTTTTCTATCACTATGTTTTTTTACACTGGCTTTTTAAAAACATATAGTTATACTATTGTATGATGTGTTTAGTGAAGGGTAACACTTTTAGTAGTTAAATGTTTATTATTTATTATAGAGACCTACACATCGGTCCAAAATGAGGGACAAGTGAAAAGGAGACAGAGGGATTTGGTTCCAAAAGAGGGATAGTCCTTTCCAAATAAGGGACAGTTGGGAGCTATGTTTTGGATTTTCCATCACTTTCTGTACAGGAGACAATGGTCACCAGGACCCACAGTGAGAGTGAATCTTCCCAAAAGGGACACAGACAATGGTTTGGCCGTGGACATACAAAAGGTTTGGGCTTCAATGCAAAAATAAAAGATAAGGCACCCAATATGCAGGAGACAGGATTGGTGGGAACATACCCTATCAAAAACATGAATTGTCTTATGTCTCTGTTTCATTTAGCCTACAAAAAAATTACTGCCAAATGCATGATAATGAATCAAGCAATTATTTTTGCCATTTGAGCTGGGTTGTTTTTTTAACATGTTATGGCCCTTTTTTTTTTTTTTTATCTTGGGTTATCTCAAGCAGAATTGAAAAAGTTTACAAGACCTTGTTTGACACTACAAAGGAAAAGGTAACGATTTGCAAAGACAATAGCTCTGTAGAGTTGAAAGGGTTAATCTAGTACTCTTTTTCAAATGCTGCCCAGGTAGCCTTTGAACTGCAGATTGCAAACATGCTTATTTTGTTTTTCATGCAGAGTTACTTCCACTTTCTTTGGAGGGAACAGGTTCCAGTATCCTCTTGCTTTAACTTCTAACCCTTGCACTTGTCAGAGGGTCAATTGTATGATTCTTTATAAGAGGACAGGTGAAACCACTTGGCATAGACTGTGTGGAAAGGTGGAAAGATTCAAGTGGTTACATTTAAGATGTAAATGTCACAATTACATTCAACACAGAATACGGCAACCTAAAGGCACTCACAGTGGTAGTTAGATCTGAGCACTTTTTTCAATCAGCCAAATATGTATGTGGGTTCCATTAGAGGAGGTTGGGGGACATTAGACATTGCTGGTACTCTCTTGTCCTAAAAATAGTGAACCCCTGTGAAAGCCTAACCCAGCTGATTGATTGAGAATTATGAGAAATAGTATGTGTGGCAAGCAGTGGCGGCTGGTTTGCTCCTTTGGGGGGGAACAAACAATCCACCCACCGCCGACCCCCCCTCTAGTTGGGTCATGGACAGCACTGAAGCCTCCACCCGTTTGGCCAGCCGGGTCACGGGCGGCACCCCCCCCATCAACCAGTCAGTAAGTCAGGGGCAGCACTCACATCTTGCTGGCAGCGCTCCAGGCGGCGACAGGGGCTTCTCTCCAGGCTGCTGGTAGGTCTAGGTTCCCCGGCCTCTCCTCCCTGCTCCTCCTGGTGGCCAATCGGATCACATCTTCTTTCGGGCCAATCGGGTGATGGGTCTCATGACCCACTTCCTGATTGGCTGGGAGGAGGGTCAGTGTAAAAATAGCGAATATTCATTTGCTATTGTCACACAACTATTGACCACCCTCTTTTTAAGCCTTTTAGAGCCTCTGGCTCTAATCACTTGCTTTAAAAAAACACACCCCAGCCATTGGAATCCAACACCATATATAATCTACATACAGGGCGCCGGACGCATGGATAGGGGGGCGGTGCCCGTACGCCCCTTATGGATGGGCCGCCACTGGTGGCAAGGTATGGAAGTGCGCACAGACATACAGTCATTTTTCAGTCTTAATTGAACCGCTCAGGGCAGAATCAATGCTTTGAATTTAATTAAACTAACCTCTTGCCTATCAGCCTCCATACTGCTGCTTGTACATCTAGGTCTCCCTGAGCTACTATGTGCCAGCTTATAACTATATGAGGAAATCTGTATACAGCAAGTTGCTGGTTTATTGCCCCCTGTTGGCACTTTCAAAAGGTGCGGTAGACACTGAAGTAACTGCATTGTATTATATTATCTTACCTTGAACACTCAGTTATGAGCTAACAATATCCTAATATATATGTATATGGTCCCTGACCAAACTGTCCAAATTGTGCTGGGAAGAAAGAGAAGTCTATGGGGTTCTACTGCGCATGCATGGATATCAGAATGAAGAATCCTGCATGTAAGCATTGCAGTGGAACTTAGCAGTGAGAACTCAGTAGGTATGGATCTTTGAGCTTTGAGGAAAGTGGGCTAGTCCTGCTCAAGGGTGTGGGAGAAAAAAGGTTACAGAACTTTTAAAGTTTCCAGACCCTTCAGGCTACTACTAGGAATGGGATGATTACATTGTTTTTAGGACAGATCATGTCATAATCTCATGTCTTTGAGTCATCAAAGATGACAACTATCGGCTGCAGTCAGGGGGACTATTTATCAGGCAGGTTACAAAAACTGTGTAATAAAATAGTGTTTCTCTAATCACTGTGACAAAAAAAAGCAAACAAAAAAAAAACCACCAAAAATATTATATATGCACATTACAGAAAAAAATTCTATATAAATTCCACTATTTACCAAGTGTCATACACATAAAAATCAGTATATTTAAAATGATTTCCGTCCCAAACTCCTTATGTGAAGTAATATCTAAAGTGACAAAATATCGTGCACATCCAGAAATATCCTGAATCCTTTGGACATTCACCAGTGTGAATAAAAAAAAAAAAAGTCTTTAACAGGTGCATGAATTTCCAAGCGTTCTCTCCACTTTACTCCACCACATGCTGTTGAAGGTGTACCCTCACCTTCATGGGTGGACCTCACACTAAATAAGAGGTCTAATATAGCTTTCTATCAGGTTTCAATTATCATCCACAGTAGCAGCGTAGGAAATTCATTTTAGGGTCACTTTTGATATTGCTTCATATAAGGAGTTTTGGACTGAAATAATTTTAGATGTTCTGATTTTTATGTGTATGACACTTCATAAATAGTGAAATTTATATAGAAAATGTAAAAATTCTGCAGTTTGCATATATAGTATTTTTTTGTGTTCTTTTTTAATTATTATTCTTTTTGTTTACTTTATGTCACTGTGGGGTTGATTTACTAAAACTGGAGAGTGCAAAAATCTGGTGAAACTGTGCCTAGTTGCCGATCAGCTAATAACTTCAGCTTGTTCAATTAAGCTTTGACAAAAAAAAAACCTGGAAGCTGATTGGCTTCTGTTCAGAATTGCACCAGTTTTAGTAAATCAACCCCAGTAATTAGAGAAAAGTGCAACACCATTGTATTACACATATTGATTTTGAGTTGGTAATTAAACAGGGGGTGAGAGCGGTTTTTCCTTAGGCTATATCCATTTGAAAGGATTGGAGCAGCACGGGGACATATTTGCACTATACAGGTTACAAAATCTGCCTTTATTGGTCCCATATGACATATGTCACTACAGTGGCGTCTTGTCTGTGCTCTTGCCCCCCCCCCCCCCCAGCATTATTTGGATTTCCCGCCCTAAATGGAATTGGACCATTAATGTCTAGCTCTCCCCCCTGTATAATTAGTCAGTCTTAAGGCTGCCACAGATGGCTCAAATGTTTCCTGATTCCTACCGAGTTGGCTGAGATTCAAGCTGTTGGTGGCCATATCTGCATCACCTTGCTTGACAAAAGTTGTTGTGTTTTCAATTAACTTTTGTTGAGGGAACCAGCAGAAAAATTGTCAGCCAAAGTGACTACATCCAATCAGATGCAGTCACTGTTTGGGTATTTTGACAGCTGAGGGAGCTGGCTGGCTGTAAGAATACAATAGGCTCACATGAGATGGAGGGATCTATGAGATTTCTTTTGTTCAGCCATTTCTGTTGTTCAGCCAGAACACAAAACAAGAACAATCTATACGTATATTGATAGCTGTAGACTCTTCATCACATATATTTCTTTCCAATTATATATTGATCTGGTGGGGAAATTTTTAATACTGATTATCTGCAAAGAAGAATTGGACTGCACTTTTAATCTGTGTTTTGGTGCCGTGTGTAAAAAAAAGAAAAAAAAAAAATCTTGCATGTTGCATAATCAGTGCAGTTTCCATCAAAACTCATCTTCCATAGGGATGAATGATAATGCATGTAAAACGTGCTTGAAATGTACAGTACTGAGACTGCAGTGAATGAAAAGTACAGTGTTGTGAATGTTTTTTATAGGGGTGTGGTCTTCTATCAACAGTTTTTTTTTAAATTTTTGATGATAAAGGATAAAACCCTAAACATCTAGAGTATAATTTACAGACCATAGCCCTCAACAATAATATCCAACATTGACTATCTTTGGTGTACACCAGGTTCTTCATTACATTAAAACTATGTTCACTGACCCAGAAAAATTACTTCAACCAACCAAACACAAGAAATAATTAAATAAATAGAATTTCCCCTAAATAAATTAACTTACAATGTAATATCTATATAAAAGAATAAAGTTCAGTTTATGCTGGCGTTAGTTAGTATTATATTTCTTACTTTGACAAAATGTTAAAGCCAGTAGTAGGAGTAGGAGGCAGTAATTTATGAATACCCTATCAACGTCATGATGAGGCAAAATACATTCATAATAATCTAAAAGTATGGTATGACAATAAATTAGAGCTTATAACCAAAAGGAAATAAAATATTTGATTTAGTCAAACTGTAATAACATTTGAAAATAAAAAGTTATAAATATTAATAAATACTCAGTAAGAAACAAATCCTAACCAAATCTAGCAAACTCACATGGCATATTTGTATATTGAAAACATATTTTCTAGTCTTTCTCAATACATATTTATTTTGTTGTTAAGTTAATATTTAAGGATCCAAAACAATTTACTTCTAAATGAAATAATTTTAATCTTAATTATCTTTTTAACTAATCTATATATTTAAATAAGCAAAATCAAAATTAAATTGCTGCCTTTTCGAACTATTTTCAATTTTTTTCCCAAATGCATCAAGTAAGCTTCATATTTATTTGTAACAATATAAGGTACTCCATTTACAAGCTTGCTTTTGCTTTATTAGTTATTTTAATAGAGTAGAACTAATAAAACCTATATCACCATGTAGCCTTCAGAAATGGGTCCTAAAAAGTTTATTACCGTATATACTCGAGTATAAGTCGTTCCGAGTATAAGTCGAGGCCCTAATTTACCACAAAAAACTGGGAAAAACTTATTGACCCGAGTATAAGACGAGGGTGAGAAATGCACAGCTGCTGTAAGTGGAAAAGAGGGTCAACAATGCCCATTTGCATGCCTCACTGTGCCTATTTGCAGCCATAGATCCCCCGAACTTCAAACTCGGTAGTTAAGGGTTCCTAGATGCCCAATAGCTGCAGCCAAAATTTGGGGTCTCTGAACCCAAAGGGTCCCAAAATGACATTGCTGCAGATGGACACAGTTGACCAAATTTGGGGCCCCGTATCTTGGGGCCACTTAGTGCTAAGAACCCCAAATTTAGTGTGCAAGCCCAGTGGAACTAGCACCATAAAATATCCAAAGCTGGAGTTTCTAGCACCAAGTGGCCCCGAGATACAGGGCCCCAAAAATCGGTTCAGAAAATGTCAAGCACTTTTCTGTAGCAGAGAATGACATTTTCCGAACTGAATTTGGGGCCCCGTATCTCGGGGCCACTTAGTGCTAGGAACTCCATCTTTGGATATGTTGTGATACCAGTTCCTCTGGGTTTGCACACCAAATTTGGGGTTCCTAGCACCAAGTGGCTTTGAGATACAGGGCCCCAAAGTCGGTTCAGAAAACGTCAAGCACTTTTCTGCAGCAGAGAATGACATTTTCCGAACCAATTTTGGGGCCCCGTATCTCGGGGCCACTTAGTGCTAGGAACTCCATCTTTGGATATGTTGTGATACCAGTTCCTCTGGGTTTGCACACCAAATTTGGAGCTCCTAGCACCAAGTGGCCCTGAGATACAGGGCCCCAAAGTCGGTTCGGAAAATGACATTTTTTGCTGCAGAAGAGTGCTTGACTCGAGTATAAGTCGAGGGGGGCACTTTTAGCACAAAAAAATGTGCTGAAAAATTCGACTTATACTCGAGTATATACGGTAAATAGAATCTAGTAATTTTTTAACAACATTGAGCATGCAGCAGCAACTAGAATGCACTAAGGCTTACTATAAGCTCAAGACAGTGTCCAGGACTCTGGACAATCCCTTGGATAAAAATTATTACAATTGAAAGATTGTTCTATAAATAGTAGCTTTTTTTTCTCCTCCAAAAAAGTTCAAAAGGGATCATATTGACAGCATGCTTGCGGGTACAGAAAGGAAGTATGTATTTTATATTCATTTATATTTCAGTAACAAAATAGACATGCAAGAAGACTGTTGGTAACTGAAACTTCCATCTCTACAAAATACAAATTTTACCCACATTCGTCTATGAAAGATTGTCTTTACATAGGTGAACATTCTAAAAACCCTTATTTTAGGTCTATGACTAAAGCCTAGTACACATGTTAAGCTTTTTTTTTAGTTCAACCTAGCAGGCTAAACGAAAAAAAAAACTGAGGGGCTGCCGTACTAACTATGTGGTGTTAGTGCGGGGATCCCCCCCCCCCACTGCTGTGCTATTGTGTTCTGACAAGGGGACTGCCAGCCCTCTCCCCTCACCCTCCAGAATACAATGATCAGCACTCACAGCCATTGTCTGCCGGCGCTGATTGGCTGCTGGGCGGATGCTGGTTTTCCAGCATGCCGTTCGACTGAAGCCATTTGTGAGACCGGCTTCTGTCGAACAGTTGGCTGTACACACTGTCCGAATATTCAGATCATGCGTACTTAGCATAAATGTTTAGGAAATGGTGCTTCATATAAAGCTAGAGTACATGTACGTGGGCATTCATCTAGATTAATGATTCCTACCCCATCAATATTATTCTACCCAAATAAGGCTGGTTCTGAGCTTATTTTGAGCATCTGGGCTCATCCAATAATAGTCTGTAGGTCTATGCACAAATTAAAGAAAAAAAGACCACCAAAGTAGTAACCAGCTTCATCTATTTTTACTGTTTTAATAGAAGGAAGATAGCATGCAAAATCAGTCAATTTGACCAAATAGTCAAGAAATATCTCTTTGCTACTTTTCCGTATGACCTCTTAAGGTCCTGCATAGCCATCACAATATTGTGAATGGGTAGCCATAATTTTGTTAGTACTATTTGTCCATCAATGTTGTACAACACAATGAATAAAACAATTGGGAAGGTACAAACCTTTGTTTCAGAATAGTATAGATATAGTGTGCCACTCATTCACTAGAAACTTCTTAATTAGATTGTATTACTGGTACTCTAAACAATTCATCCAAAGCCTCATTCTTTCTCTTTTAGGTTAACTTTGTTTATAGAACTATTGTTGACCGCCACTTAAAACTATAGAGTCTTTCAAAAACGGAGACAATACATTTAAGGTCTCATTGATACATACATTACCTATAAATAGTTTTGTGACAACAACCAAAAAACAAACAGGCAAGAATAAAAAGTCTGAAGATATTTTAGTTTTGAAATATGACCCTAATGCCATATCACTAATATCATGAATAGGCATACCTAAATCTTTCTGTTCCTAGTGTCTTCAGTAGATTACGACCTCCCAAGACTGATATGTTTTATCATATACATAGTATGCATTATTGCTAAATAATCTGTGCATGCATAATAAGAGCACATAATCATATTACTACTAGCAGTCACATTAAACAATGAACAATGAACTGAGATATTTTGTTACATATAAAGCTAGAGTCACAGTATTGTAAAACATCTTAATCACAAAACTCGTTTATGCATCTCTAGACAATTAATTAGGAGATAAGCTACCAATTTTAATTTTTTTTTTTTACACGTTGAATTAGGAACCCTTCTCTGTTTCTGGAAATTTCAGAGAATTATCCAATATGGCTACACTCATAAAAAACGTACTAGTATATAATTAAAAAACCCAGCAGATCAGCCTTTCTTAACTGTATCAACAGTAAGGAACCCTTAAATTAAAGTTCAGATCTCAGGAAAATCCTGTTAAAAATGATTATATCTACAGCTCATGGTGCATAACCCACACCACATTAGTGGTCAATGTGACAAAGACCACCTTACACTCATTGTCAGTGGAAAGGTTGCTCTGTTACATTAGTGGTGAGAAAATGGCCATTACAAAGGTGGTCAATGCAAAAAAAAAAGTTGCCCTACAAACAGCTAACATGGTCCGCGTTAGCTTAACTTAGAAATTAGAGCAGACACTCTACTGTTCCCATGATTCTGAGGAAACCCTGGGGTTCCAAGGAATCCAGTCTGATAAAAGCTGGTCTAGATGTTCAAGTATAGAATACCTCTATATACCTACAGGTGCGGTTCCCCCTGTTTGCACTAATTTAAACTACATAGATACAATATTATTTAATACTGATATCCAATAAAATGGACATTTAGAGCTGCAAGACCTTTTGGATCCTAAAACAATTGTGGTCTACAGTCTTGAGAAAAGGGTCATGCTTCAGGGAATAGCCAATACTGGTGATGGTTTGGGTTTGTACCTAAGCTGGTGTACTTGTGGTAGGAAATGTAATATTGTATATTTCTTTGCTTCAAAGACTACCAGCAGTTTTTTTTTGGCGGTGTGGTACCATATGATTATAGAATGCACAAAAGTGTGGAATAGTTTGTGGATTGAATATATACAGTGATCGGCGATACTTTACATACATGAGATTGGGAGCTTTATTTCCTGTTCCATTTTACTTTTACTACAAAGATTCCCACTAGAGATAGCTAGTAAAAGTATTCTAATAAAATATTGTATATTATTTTGATCTACAGAGCTACCCTTCATCTTTGAATATTTATGGGTAGAATAGAAGCACACTCTATACCAATATTCATCACCATCAATACCTACAGAAGTATAATATAAAAAATGCAATAGTAAAAATAATTTGTATTATTGTAATAATAACTATAATATTAATTCAGAATCTGAATACTTTATTAATCCCAAACGGGAAATTATTAAATCCCAAAAGGAAATTATTATTTCCCTAATTTGTATATATATTAATAATATTAATAGTAAAAACAATAGTACAAAAATTATTATTATTAATATTATTCTTATTTTGCTAATGAGAATAATACGTATTACTATTTGCTATTGGTATTACAACTGCTATTATAAATATTTTTTTTTTCACGATAAAGGTTTATTGTAATAAACAAAATAATGAACATGTTGGATATCATATTTGATTTTTAACATGAAAACAAATATAAATATTGTATTTTTCACATCATAGATGCTATGTAGGGTTGTCCCTGGATTTGAATATTAATCATCTAGTTATTTTTATTTTATTCTGTTATAAATACTTTTTAATTTTAAATTCTGTACTCACTAGCTTTTGTTGTTATTACTACTAGTATAAATATTACATTTTAAAACAAGGGCAGCACAGTGGCTAAGTGGTTAGCACTTCTTCCGAGCAGCATTAGGGCTGTTGGTTTGTATCCCAATTACGACACTACCTGCACGGAGCTTGCATGCTTTCCCTGTGGCTGCGTGGGTTTTCTCCCACACGCCAAAGACATGCTGGTAGGTTAATTGGCTGGCGTCTGAATTGGCCCTAATGTGTGTATGTATGAATGTGAGTTAGGGACCTTAGATTGTAAGCTCCTCGAGGGCAGGGACTGATGTGCATGTCTAATAAATATGTACAGCACTGCAAAAATTTATGGCGCTATATAAGTACCTGTAATAAATAAATAAACCTTCTGAAGGAGTGAGAATGTATCCTTGGTTTTGAATACTTAATAACAAAATTTTTTATACCACATTGTGTTGTTATTGTTTGATAATGATGATGAAAATCATAAAAAATATTTTTAAAATGTGAAACGAAAATGTTTTTTGTGTTAAACAAATCTTTATCACTTTAGCAAGAGTGTCCCTTAGAATTATTTTAAAATACTGGCCACTATGTTTTTACTATTGCCACTGGTTTTTTATATTTGACTATTGACATGATATTAAATATGCATCTGTGTATGCATACATAAAGTAAATAAAACGCAAGATGGGCCATGTGTAACGCACAACATTATAAACCGGGGTTGAAGTTCATATTTGCTGACAGAACAGACAACTTGAGAAAAATATGTTGAAGAATTGAGCAAGAGTTAGAACGATACTGAGATACAATAAACTGCGATTATTTTAGCTGCATACAATATATCTTTTCGTTTTTTAGTTATTGTAAAATATTTACACTTCATACATCACAGAATATTGACTTTAATATGGGGTAAAGCAAACCCGTCACAATTACTGTGTAGTACACAGCAAGACACTGCAGAAGTTGCTGTTATGTTTGAAATCCACAACACCATTGCTAATAAATCAGCAGTGGAAAAATTCACCGTTTTGCCTCCTTTGCGTAAACCTCTGACATTTTGGGTGAGAATATTTTAGAGACACAATTAAAATTTGAACTCTTGATACTGATTATTATTCGACATGGATGAGCCTGGAAAAAAATGAATTTACGTTGTAAAGTTAATCCAGTTGCTGACGCATATGATAGCAGATTGTTATTGTATCCAGTATGTGAACTGCCTCATATCCAGGGGCTCATTTGTTTTTGATCTCTTGATTCTCTCTAATGTCCCGTACACACAATCCGAAAATCGGACGACAGATCGTCCGTTTTATTTATTTTTTTTGCATGATAGTCGTATATCGAACCTGAAGAGTTTACTAAAGTAACGTAAATTCTCGTACGACAAAATAAAAAATCGGAAGTGATATGTTGTAGTGTATTTGGATTGTATTTTCAGACTGTACTGATTAAACGAAAATCATACAATCTGCTATCGTACGAGAAAAATTTTCCTGTTTGTACGATTGGATAATATCGGATGAACTATTGTGATCGGCTCTCAAAAGCTTTGTACTAATGATCCGATTATCATACGATCATGTCGAAAGCGCTATTTTTTGTCCGATTTCTAGATCGTGTGTACATGCTGCTGACGTATTACTGTCAGCTGACCAAGTAAAGCATTTTATTGGCAATATTGGATATTGGTGACCCAACAATCTCTATAGAAAAGTGTGGTTAATCACGCCTTGATCCCATTTATACTAGACCAAAAACAATCTGGGTCTGCTGAGGGACTACAGCCAACAAAAAAGGGTTTAATAAATAATTCTTGCTCTTCGTATTAATCTGTGTTTCTTTCTATGGTTTACAGGAGAATTAGTAGTAAGTTAAAGAGAAAATTAGTAGTAAAAAACAGCAAATTTAGTAGTAAATTAATGAGAAAAAAAGGTTGAACCATATCTGCAGTTTTCCAATAATCTCACTGTGAGCTTACATTTTAAAAACAGTGCCGCATTGCAAGTTATAACCATAGGACATTTTTACTCAAAGTTCCATCTTGCAAGCTATAACTGGAAAAATTCCTAATGTGCACCAATAGGTGGATGAATGTGGCTAATATCCGTGATTCATTTCTGAACATATCATATGATCATATCCCTTCATGTATGGCCAGCTGTAACACAATGACAAATGGCTAACTTTCATAGCAATTTTGTATAGGAAGCTACCGGTATGTCTCCTTCCTGCTGAGTTGCATCAACTTGTAGTAGGTATAAAATGAAACCATGCTCCTGCATTGCCCTTTACCCATTTTTGTTTATTACACCATGACCAGAACTCAGCAATTATAGTTGTTTTCCATTCATAAACATTATATAAGGTTCAATGTGAAAAATACTATTTGCAAATTAAAAAAAAAAAAACTGTTTATGCTAAATAGGTTGCGTCATCCCGAGAAGCAGTGCCTTTAAATTTTTGGTCTATTGCACGGTATTTTTTTGTCAGATTAATCCAGTGGAGACACGCTCACGTGTCTAAAATACATCTAAACACTATTGCATGAATTTTTTAATGCATGTTTAACACATTAAACTTATTGAGTTGTAAGATCTATATGTCTAAAATTTTAAGAATGCATGTAAGTGAACATAATAGTAAAAATAAGTATGTAAGTCAATAATACTAATAAAAATAATTATAGTAAACACATTAGGTAACAATTTTTCCTAAAAATTTTCACCCTGGTGAAAAAACAAGCTAATAAATTATGAGCAAATGATGAGCAATGCTTAAGTCTTGCCCCTTGGTACTGCCATTGAGTATACTTGGCTTGCTAATAATGTATGAAATGGCTTTAGGATGCAACCTTTAAGCCTGCTATGGTACAAGATTGTAATAGGCACAGTAAGAAATACAACAACCCGATTAAATGATATAACATTTTTTTAAAAACTGTAAGCGCTTTAAGAACTATTGATAGATAGACAACATGAAAACCTATGCTCCATGCCAAAATGTATGCTCTTTTTCACAGTCAGTATTGTATGCTACTTACCACTGGTAGGGTTGTTGACTGGTACTCCACTGCGCCTCATCCAGTCATAAGGATTGCGCCTTTGAGAGTTAGGAGACAAGGGTGGCACTGAGCTGTTGATGGCAGGTGGTAAGAGTCCAGAGCCCGGTGGCTGAACAGGATTAAAATCTGTAGGGCTGAAACCAATCTGGCCTGGGTTAGCTGAGGATGGAGCAGGTCCTGGTGGATAGGAGTGCCAATCCTCTCTGCTTGGAGCATAGGGAGAACCCCAGGTGCCGGTAGGCTGCCCATGATGTGGGTCGCTGTTAATTCCAGGAACATGATGATAGCTCGCAAAATCTGAATACTGTGCTGGACCTGGGACATAGTTTTGGTGGTTGAGGTTCAGGCCAGGATGCCTTACAGGATTGGGGTACATATTGGTTTCCTTATCAAAAAGATAACCCACATAAATTTTTCCCAATGGGTCCACTGCCATAATGTGTTTGCTTGGCCAGCTGTCTCTTCTCTCCTGGAGTTTTCTTCAACTCTGCTTCACTTCTTCCTGGTTCACGGCTGTTCCCTTCACCTTCCTTGGCAGCTGACTAGCTATCACTTTGATAGGCACCTCCCTGTCTAAAGCCTTTTATTGGGCCAGTAGGCATACAATTTGCATTGAAAGACAGCTTTGCATTTCAAAGAGACTCAAGTGCAAGAATCAAAGTGGAAGCCACTAGGTGAATTCAAATGGTACAAATTGCTTAACAGATAGCCCTGGTGTGTCACTGTGTGTATGTCTCCAGGAAAAACTACAAAACTTCAAACTTAATTAACAAACCAAAGCACTTTCAGTTCAACTCAAACACTGAAAACATTTTAAAGACCTTCCAAAGTTCACTGCGGCTGCTAGTAGACAGCATTACAGGTGTATACTCATTGCTCCTTGTGAAGGAAGTTGCTAATTACCTGTAGCAACTTCTATAAAGTAAATGTGTATTTTCGTATAATTAAATGTGTAGAGCAAATGAATTGAAATCTTTTGTTGATTTATTTAAACCTGTAGAGAGAAGATTGTTTTGACAGGTTACTTATGTGAGCCCCGTGTTGAATCCCATTTGTATATCAGGTTAAAGCCAGAAGGAATTAAAGAATAATGAAGCTACTAACAGTCAGTTTGGGGACCATTTGTATTGTTGTAGCCACACAACCCTAGCTGATGCTCCCTGGCCAAGCCTCCTGGTTGAAAGTTAATCACCTGGGATGGATTTTCCTGGTTAGTCATCGTTTACCCCAAGCCAAGCTGGCATCTGCAGTGCACCACATTCCCCTCCTGCATAGACACAAACATGCAAGTTCACTCAATGCAAAACTGAAAGTCTGTAGAAAGGTTGTACATACCCTTTGTGTTGTTCACGACAAGCTTAGCTTGTATCTAAGACCCCTTTCACACCGGGGTGAGGGGTCAGTTTGTGGTAAAGCGCCGCTAGTTTTAGCGGCGCTTTACCGATGTTTTAGCGGCGCTTTTCAGGCGCTAGCAGGACACTTTTAACCCCCGCTAGTGGCCCAAAAAAGGGGTTAAAAGCGCTTGTGTTGTGGCGCTTCAGAAGCACTTTTCAGGTGCTTCAGAAGCGCTGCCCATTCATTCCAGGGGTAGGGGTGGTTTAGGAGCGCTCTATTTACTGCCCCAAAGATGCTGCTTGCAGGACTTTTTACCCGTCCCGTAGGCGCACAGCCCCAGTGTAAAAGCACTTGGGCTTTCACACTGGGGAGGCATGAGAGACAGTTTTCAATCGCTTTTTTTAGTGCTAAAACGCCTGAAAACTGCCTCAGTGTGAAAGGGTGAAAGTCAGCTCCTCCAAACATATAAGTAGTTTCTATGGTGATGAGAGGTGGAATATGCATCCAGACCCCCCTGCACCAGCATATGTGATAAAGCGCATGCGCGCAAAACGCGCCGTCAAGACAACCCAATACCGCTTGTGAGTCACCGCGTCCCATCCACTATCATCATCTATGACAACTATCTTCGGCGACTATTGGTAGCTTTGAGTATCACCCCAGTTCGTCAACCCAGCTCTGACTTCCAGCAGTGTGCTATACACCTCCACTGCAACGTTTAGCTTGTGACGTGCCCATGTGTAGAGGAGAGACCAACGGCTATTCCATTGCAGCATCGCGGCTTTCTCCCTCTCCCGCGTCAGTGTCTCAGCTGGACTGACGTCACTGACATACATGGGACTGAGTTTTCTTTCCATCTTCCTGCTGAAACTCTGCTCCCGTCTCCTCTCCCCACAGGTCAGATCACCATCCACACGCTGGCGAGCGTGTCCCATCTCTGGCTGCAACACAGCAGGGGTACTGACGGCCACCCCCCCCTCCTTTTGGCTGTAAGTGAACTGACTCAACCTGGACATTATCGGCTCCTCGCTGCTCAGTGGATTCTTGGTGACATTGTAAGCTCCTCTTTCCATTTCCCTTGTTTTAATACAGGACTGGTTTTTATTAATACAACGATTGAATAAATGTATTTGTTATTATTTTTCATCTGCTGTGGGACTGCCTGCTTTTCTAACCCATTGAGCGCTGGATTGTTGTGTTTTGACTGTGTCCATGCACAGATAGGCTGTTATCAGCAGTTTTTGGCAGGGGCATTTTGTGCCTGAAAAAACCCCCCAGAACTAGTGGATGTAAAGAGGAGTTTCTCAGCTGTAAAAATGCCTTAACTCTGAAAAACGCTAAAAAACACGGCTACTCTGCATTTATGAGCATTTTTGACCCATAAGCTTATGTGGGAGTATAGTTTTGCTAAAAAAAAGCTAAAAACCACTAATGCAAAAACACTGCAAACCACAGAAAAACTTGCATTTTTAACGCAGCATTCTACAGCTAAAGCTACTGGTGTTTTAATAATGTCCAGTGTGCATGAGGCCCAATGCAGGTGCGGGCCCCTTTTACTCTTTTTTCCACAACTCCCTGGGTCCTGGACATGCCCAGGGAAGATATGTTTTCTTGCTTCCCCCCCTCAGAAGGTCTGAGAGGCCACACTCGGTGAGGCAGCGGTAGCTGGGTAAGTAATCTGCAACCAGGTGAGAGGCCCTCCACTGTCAGAACTGGCAATTGGGTATCTGAGCCAGAGCCAATTAGCCCACAGCTTCTCCAAAAGACCTGGTTACTGTGGGGATCCCCTCCCTGATTAATACCAGATCTAATGAGGTGGTGCGTTGTCTTTGGATCCCTCCAGTTGTTCACCTGTGTTACCAGAGCTACCCTGGACTTCACTGTGAGGGCCATTGACTATGAGGACAAATGCAAGTAACTGTACTCTGTACTGTTTTACTGAAGTAATGATTCTCAGCCCAACTCTCTGTTGTTATAGAGTTTTATAGAGACTCTGCTATGCAGTCACATTACCCTGATTGAGTCACAGAATCCCCGACTTGACTGGAGGAAGGCCTAAAAGTAGGTGAATTTGCACTGGAAGAGTATAACTGGACAGAAACACAAAGAGTGGGTCCGGTGGTTGCCCCCCTAATATAGGGAATATGGTTATGGTTGTGGCCCAGTCCTAGAGAAAATTCAAAGCTGCTACCAGAAACCAACAAACTGGTGAGTAAGTGTTGCCATCCTGTCCTGACTGATGGTATACTGTACCACAGAAAAATGTTCCCCCATGATTAAATGATTAATTAGTGACCTGGCAGGTTCTACTGTGAATGATCCAGGTCTTCTTTGTGGCAGAGAAAATCCACATGGTTCAAGTATGTGGGTCTGTTCCAGTGGGTTAAACAAATATTCTGACACTGTGTGATGTTTCTTGTCAAAGGGTGCTGAACTCCCAATTTCAACTCTAACTTGACACAAGTCTGCCCCAATAGAAGTACTGACGATTGACTTTCTTACACTGAACATGTCAAAAGGCAGATACCATCAAATTCTAGTGGACTACTTTACCAGGTTTCCTGTGGCAGTATGAACCCGTGACCAGGCCATCAAAATTGTCGTCCAGGTGTTGTGGAAGCCCTTCTGCTTTCCCTATGACAGTCCGCTGAAGATACATTCAGACTAGGGATCCTGATTCAAGAGCAATTTCTTCCAAGAGTGCCTTAAGGGGGTCACACACTAACCTGTACCACCTGCAAGGCCATGGGGCACATGGAAGAGGCTTGGCTCATGAGAAATTGAGGACCATGTTATATTTGGCCATACTCCTGGGGTCACACAGACCTATTAGGAAACAGTGGCAAAAAAAACAAAAAAAAACTTGAACACACTCTGGTTTTCTAGATTCGGGATTGGAAACAATGCCTGGCTATAGTCAAATAGTTTGTTAAAGACTGGACATAGAGTTAAAAGTATCAGACTTTGAGATGCAATGTAAAGGCACACACCAGCAAGCAAAATTGCAAACACCATCAACAGAGGTTCATTATTGACTGCCTTTACTCTTCCACCATTACCCCTAAGAACCCCAGGAAAACCATGGGTCCTGAAAATATTACACAGCCCAACAGTCACACAGCTCAGATTCATGTTTCCATTGTGGAGCCCTCTGAACTACCCACCACTGATGTGCCTGAAGACAGAGATGCATTGCCTCTTGTTCCAGAAGATGGAACTAAGACTCAATCCCTGAGGAGTTCCCAGAGACCTAACTTTAGGAGATTCCTGTACACTTTGCGCAGGATGAATTTGATTGGTCTACAAATTTGCCAGGGCCAGCAATTTCAAGTGAAATGCCCATTTACTCACCGTGCTTAGATGCAGACGCAGGCCCCTCTAACTCCCTTTCCCACAACTCCCTGGGTTGCTGGACATGACCATGGAAGATGAGTTTCTATGCTTCCCTCGATCAGCAGCTCAAAGAGGCCCCACTTGATAAATCAGAGCTCAGCAGAAACAGCGCAAGTCTCCAAAACACCCAGCTACTGTGGGATGCCCCACGCCCCAATTGTTACCTGAGAACTTCAGGGCTTTGGATCCCTCCAGCTGTTCACCTGTGTTACCAGAGCTACCCTGGACTTTACTGCGAAGGGTGCTGTCTATGAGAATTATTGCAAGTGTTCTGTACTGTTTTACTGAGGTACTGATTTTCAGTCTTAAATAGAATCTCCTATGCAACCACATTACACTGGTTGAAACACAGAGATGTTGGCATGAAGAGTCCATGTATGCATTAGGTGCATTAAGATTGTTATTGGAATTGGTGGATGATACACTCGGAAATCCTAATATTAGAAGGACCCAGCAGTTTTATAGTAGCTTTTTTGAGTTTGTTGTATTTCTAAAAACAAGTCAGCAATGGCAGGCCCATATATACATTCTTCCAGGAAGCATTTTTAAGATTTTAAGTTAGTTTGGCTGGAAAGTCTATTTTAAGGATTTTTCTTGCACAGAACTGCATCTTGGCAATTATAGTCTGCTTTACCTTGTATAGTTAGAAATGTTAAACAGGTAATCACCTGAATGAGCCATTCACAATCCATTATAAGCATTAGGAACACATTGGCATTGGTCCAATGTGTTGGTGCATATGCCATACCTGTTGGACCAATGTGGAAGTTGAGAATCACTTTAGTAGTCGCTGCTGCTACAGAGATCACTTCTCTCTTCTGTGTCCTGTGGCCTGCTGCAGCATAATAACCACAGGGGGTTGCTCGCCTGACAGGAGCGCCATTTACAGAACGCTTTGCATTTTATCAATGAAGCAAGGCATTCGCTGATTAAATAGGGCAGGGATTGTGAAATCACTGCCCCACCTCTACACCTCATCCACTCACAGAATGCTGTGTAATCATTGAGAAAAATGAAGGGCATTCTGAGATGGGCACCTTTGCTGAGTTAATTACCCCCTGTAGTTACTATGGACATATGAAAAGCTCAGCAACAGTATAACTTTTCAATAAAGCTTTACCTATCTTCATTAAAAAGAATTCTTTGAGTTTCAGACAAGTGACTTTGCCTAGGATGAGATGATGACAATGGTTTGCTATAAACAGAAGGATGCACCTCCCAGTCTCCTGTTTCCCAGTAATTAGACTGCAACATTGTAAAGGCTGGTACACACGGGCCAAATATCGGCCGGTTCAAGAGAAACCAGCTGAAATTCGGCCATTTGTACAGCAGCTTGTTCAACTGAAGCCGTTCTAATGACTGACTGCTGTCAAACGAGCATGCTGGAAAACCAGCATCCGATCAGTGCTGACAGCCAATGACTGCGAGCACTGATCAGTGTTCTAGCAGGGAAAGAGCAGTCCCCTTTTTCAGAACACAATAGCACACCAGAGGAGATTGCCACACTAACATCGCTTAGTTAGGACGGAGACCTCTCAGTTTTTTTTTTTGTTCAGCCCACTGAGTTGAATGAAAAAAAACTTCCCGTGTTTACCTAGCTTAACTTTGTAGTAAGTTGGTAGTAGTAGTCACATTCAAATGGACTTTTTCTATAATGATGTTTCACTGCTTAACCAAGCAGTCTCTTAAAGCAGTGGTCATCAACCCTGTCCTCGGGGTCCACTAACAGGCCAGGTTTTAAGTATTACCTTGGGGAGATGCAGACTAGAATACTGCAATCACCGAGCAGCAAATGATATCACCTGTCATGTGTTTCAGTTATCTTGCAAACCTGGCCTGTTGGTGAGCTCTGAGGACAGGGTTGATGACCACTGTCTTAAAGGATGCAACATTCTATGCATTATTATAAAAAGCCTTCTGTGTGCAGTAGCCCCCCTCAGCCCCCCCAATACTTACCTGAGCCCCATCTCTGTCCAGTGATGTCCACGAGTGTCTTGGCCATCCGAGACTCTCCCTCCTGATTGGCTGAGACACAGCAGCGGTGCCATTGGCTCCCACTGCTGTCAATCAAAGTCAGTCAGCCAATCAGGAGAGAGAGGGGGCAGGGCCGGGATTCAGCTCTGTGTCTGAATGACTCGGCTCGCGTGCCCCCATAGCAAGCTGCTTGCTGTGGGGGCACTCAACAGAGGGGAGAGGCCAGGATCACAGAAGAGGGACCTGAGAAGAGGCGAATCCGGGTTGCTCTTTGCAAATCCACTGCAACAGAGCAGGTAAGTATAACATGTTTGTTATTTTTATTGAAAAAAAAACAAGACTTTACAATCACTTTAACTGCAGCCCCCGTCATACTGTGGCAAGGTGGCTCGTTCCGGCAAATGGCCGTAGCTGTATGTCATACGTCTCTGTTCTGACAGGGGAGATCATACAGATCCTGTCTTTCTGCTATGCAGGAAGACGGATCTGTGTGTTTCCCCCCCAGTGACACAGTCCCCCATACAGTTAGAACATACAGTGAGGGAACACATTTAAACCCTTGATCGCCCCTGATGTTAACCCCTTCCCTGCCAGGTGTCATTAGTACAATAACAGTGCATATTTTTAGCACTGATTACTGTAATAATGTCACTGGTCCCAAAAAAGTGTCAAAAATGTAAATTAGGTGTCTGGTTTGTCCTGCGCAATGTCGCAGTCCTATTTTGTAGACGCGATAACTTTTGTGCAAACCAATCAATATACGCCTATTGCAATTTTTTTACCAAAAATATGTAGCAGAATACATATCGGCCTAAACTGATGAATAAATTTGTTGTTTTACATTTTCTTTTTGGAAATGTTTCATAGCATAAAGTCAAAAATGTGTTTGATCCTTTTTTCAAAATTGTCGCTCTTTTTTTGTTTATAGCGCAAAAAATAAAAAATGCGTAGGTGATTAAATACCACCAAAAGAAAGCTCTATTTGTGGGGAAAAAAAAGACATCAATTTTGTTTGAGTACAGCATGGCATGACTGCGCAATTGTCAGTTAAAGCGATCAGTGCTGTATCACAAAAAATGACCTGGTCAGGAAGTGGGTAAATCCTTCCGGGGCTGAAGTGGTTAAATGGTTGAAGTGGTTAAGCTCACCTTTCAAAACATGTTACTGTACAGTACATGTTACATCCATATTCAGATTGTAACATGTAAAATATTGCGAATGGACCGTCCCCCGCAACCCCCCGCTCCCCGATCTGACAGATAGCGGGGATCTTCTCCCTCCCCGCTAGCTGTCACAATTGAAAAAATACTTGGCTGAGCGGGGAGACCTGCAAGACACCAGCACCAGCCATGCTTTATAGGCTCCTGCAACTAAAAATAATAAATGCACATTTTTTTACCTGCGAAAAAATGTGCATTTATTTTTTATTTAAAGTGAACTTATCTTTTAAGTTTGAGTAAGTCACAAGGCGAAAGGCTGCAGTAGAGGCTGATCTTTTGCACACATATAGGACACAGTCAAGAACTGTACAGGCACTGTATCTATATTGCTTTGTCATCTCTGAGCCAGAAACTCAGTCCAGGAAGCAAATGCTGACTCTGGATGATGCCTGAACAAAAATGGCTTCATGACTGAGGGACCTGCAGAATGCAGAGGCTCTGATTATCTATAAAACATTAAACACTCAACCAATCCCCCCTTCCAAAATGACGGAATGACACATTGTATTTGGAGTCGAATGACCATAGCAGCCTTCTATTACAAACCATTAAATACAACAATAACAAGAAAACAAGTTCAAAGCATTTAATACAGGCAATGCATAACAAATAAACCAAACTCAGTTTATGGCCTTTCTAAGGTCTTTGAAGGCCTATATATTCACTGGTTGTATCTGCCACCCAATCAAAGGCCCTCATCCCCAACTACATTGACTCCGGGACAATTAACCACTTACGTACTACCAGATACAACCTAATTGATACCCCGCGATGTTACCACCGTATTGTTAGGAAGGGACACTCATACCTCAGATGGGCCCAACCCACAATTTTCCACAATTATTTAACCAGCACCCCCTTCAAAGATACCCCGCGATGTTACCACCGTATTGTTAGGAAGGGACACCCATACCTCAGATGGGCCCAACCCACAATTTTCCACAGTTAGGAAGGGACATCCATACCTCAGATGGGCCCAACACACAATTTTCCATGGTTAGGAAGGGACACCAATACCTCCGATGGGCCCAACCCACAATTTTCCACGGTTAGGAAGGGACACCCATACCTCACCCACAATAATCCACAATTATTTACCCAGCACCACCTTCAAAGACCCAATAGACCCCCTGTCTGCTGCTATGACAAGAAAATAAAAGGACCAAGAAATTGAATGGCAAGCTAACAACATAGTTACATAGTTAGTAAGGTTGAATAAAGACACCAGTCCAACCTGAGTGAGTGTGGGTGTGTGTCTACAATTATCCCTATTTTTTATTTAAGGTACCCATATAGTGCCATCAATTTATGAAGCACTCTACACATAGATCGCACACTCACATTGGTTCCTACCCTCAAAGAGCCCACAATCCAAGGTCCCCAACTCACATTCATATACTAGGGCCAATTTTGGACAGAAGCCAATTAACCTACCATCATGTCTTTGGAGTGTGGGTGGAAACCGGAGTACCCGGAGGAAACCCACGCAGGCACAGGGAGAACATGCAAACTCCAGGCAGGTAGTGTCGTGGTTGGGATTCGAACCAGCGACCCTTTTTACTGCTAGGCGAGGGTGCTACCCACTACACCACTGTGCTGCCCATAAAACCCGAAAACTCACTACAAATACCCCAGCACCTTGAGAAAGTAGGAGGATCCCCCAAACTAAAACAAACAAATGAGGGAGGATGGGAGAAAACTGTCTGATGCTGTGATGAGCTCTGACTGAGCTGTGGCACGATCCCCCCTCTCTACCCACTACAGGACACACCCTCTGCCTTGTACTCTTCAATCTGCTAAGCAGACTGCATCATTCGAAATCACCCACTAATACTCCACCTCTTCTGCAGGCCCCAGTCATGCTGGTCCTCCTCCTAGTTTCACTCAGCTCCAGGCCATGTACTTTCATCTCGGGAGAAAAAGAGATGAAGGCATTATCAGAAGGAGGACTTTGATTTCTATGATAGGCAATAAATAAATGTGTTACCCTTATGCATGCATGTTCATGTGACACGTTCTGTCCCAGAGACACAAAAGGAAGTTAGAGGAAATGTTAAGGTGCTATCCTCTCTTAGTTCTAAGTGGAACATATGTCCCCATTGTAAGGTTTCCCTTCACCTTCTGTTCTAGGGGCAGTTGTCCAAATTTTACCGTTCATATCACTTTTCGCCCCTAGTGTTAGTGGTCACCAGGACAAAAAGAAGAGGGAGAATCTCCCCAAGACACAGACAGTAAAAAAAAAAGTAATGTAGGTTTCAATCTTTCCCTACTCTCTCCTCACATGAAAGTGTATGTTATTATCGTAGGATAACACATTGGACAGCTTCTTCAACTAATGCAAGATTGTTCCTTTTCTCTGCACATGCAGTTAAAGCCCAGTTCCAGTTTGGGTTCAATAAAAACCAGCTGACATTCAGTCCATGTGTATGTCAGCCGGTCTGACAGAAGCCGGCTTCTATCGGACAAGCATGCTGGAAAACCAGCAGCCGACTGGCTCCCGATCAGGAGTGTTCTGGCAGGGGGCCGTCCCCCTTTCATAGCTTTGAACGAAAAAAAAAACTATTAGTGTGTACCAGGCTTAATTTTAATTCAATGTGTAACAGTGCTGAAAACGTCCAGACTTGAGGTGATTAAAGTACCACCTACAATATAAGCTTTTTTAATTCCGTCACATGCCCATCAATAATTAAGTGATCCTCGAACCAAAACATTTTTATAGCTTTGGGTAGAGTAATGCCGCGTACACACGGTCGGACTTTCCGGCATACTTGGTCCGGCGGACCAGAGTGTGCCGGACAATCCGCCCGTGTGTAGGCGGCGGCGGACTTTTCCGGCGGACTTTTTCCCAAAAGCCCGCCGGACCTAGATTTGAAACAAGCTTTAAATCTTTCCGTCGGACTCAGTTTCGGGCGGAAAGTCCGCTCGTGTGTGTGCTTGTCCGACGGAAAGCCCGCTCGTGTGTATGCTGGTCCGACGGACCAGATACGACACGAGGGCAGGGTATTGCATCTCGCGCTCGCTGCAATAGGAAAAACTAATTTTCCTATTGCGGCGAGTGCGGAGCATACCAGGCCCTTAGGTCTGGTATGGATTATAAAGGGAAGCCCCTACGCCGAAAAACGGCGTGGGGTCCCCCCTAAAATCCTTACCAGACCCCGATCCGAGCACGCAGCCTGGCCGGTCAGGAAAGGGGGTGGGGATGAGCAAGCGCCCCCCCCCTCCTGAACCGTACCAGGCCGCATGCCCTCAACATGGGGGGGTGGGTGCTTTGGGGGAGGGGGGCGCCCTGCGGGCCCCCCCCCCACCTCAAAGCACCTTGTCCCCATGTTGATGAGGACAAGGGCCTCTTCCCGACAACCCTGGCCGTTGGTTGTCGGGGTCTGCGGGCGGGGGCTTATCGGAATCTGGGAGCCCCCTTTAATAAGGGGGCCCCCAGATCCCGGCCCCCCACCCTATGTAAATGAGTATGGGGTACATGGTACCCCTACCCATTTACCTAGGAAAAAAGTGTAAGTAATAAAACACACTACACAGGTTTTTAAAATAATTTATTAAACAGCTCCGGGGGGGGGGGGGGGGGGGTCTTCTTCCGTCTTCGGGGGTCCCTCCGGTTCATCTTCTCCCGGCGTCCGGTTGGTTCTTCTCCGCTCTCCGGCCTCTTCTCCCGGTGTCCCAGGTCTTCGGCCGGCCCCTCCGCTTTCTTCAGGTAGCTCTATTGCCAGCGGAGGTCCGGACTTCTTGGCTTCTTGTGTTCTCTTCTCTTCTCTTCCCCCAGATGTTGACACGACGCTCTCTCCGGCTGGACTGGTCTCTGAGGGCTGCGTTGTGACTTATATAGGCGGAGACCCCGCCCCTATATGATGTCACAGTCCCTGGGCATGCTGGGACTGTGACGTTTTAGGGGGCGTGGTCGACCACGCCCCCTAAAACGGGGCTCGCAAGGTTTCAATCTCGCCAAAAAAAGCGGCGAGATTGAATTCCTTTTCTAGGGGTTCCCCTTTATAATCCATACCAGACCTAAGGGCCTGGTATGCCCCGCGCTCGCCGCAATAGGAAGATTTGTTTTTCCTATTGCAGCGAGCGCGAGATGCAGTAACCTGCTCCTCCGTCGTATCTGGTCCTTCGGACTAGCATACAGACGAACGGGCTTTCCGTCAGGAACTGAGTCCGGCGGAGGTACGACGTAAAGATTTGAAGCAGGCTTCAAATCTAAAGTACGTCGGATTTCCGCAAAAATCCGACCGAAACGGTCCGTCGGAAGTCCGATGGAGACCACACACGGTCGGACTTTCCGCCGGACTTTGTCCGGCGGCGTCCGTCGGACTTTTGCAGGTGAAAAGTCCGACCGTGTGTACGCGGCATTAGAGCCTGTGATGTGTTATTATTTCTGTCTTTATTCCTGCTGGAGAGATTGTCCATAACTTCCAGTCATAGCCTTGTAAATGGTTTGGCTGGAATTTCACTTTAACCACTTGCCGACCACCTGTCGCCATTATACAGCGGCAGGTTGGTTTGTTCCCGGGAATCGTCGTACCTGTACGTGGCTCCTTTAAGAGCCATAGCAGGCAGCATGTGGAGACGTGCGCGTGCGGCACTAGGGGCGCCCGATGCACATGGCTGGTGCCAGTGATGTTCGCTGGCCACCCACGATCGCAGGCACGAGAGCCAGAACGGGGATTTATGTGTGTAAACACACAAATCCCTGTTCTGACAGGGGAGGAGAGACAGATCTGATGTTCCTATTAATTAGGAACAGCCAGAGGCGGCTCTAGGCTTTGTGAGGCCTTAGGTAAAACTTAGGCACGAGGCCCCACTCATACCCATAATGGGAAAAACGATTCAAGCGATAAAAATTAACTGTATAAGGAGGGTAAGTGGACACAGTACAGGGGGGGGGGGCAGGAGGGCACAGCACAGGGAGGGTAAGTGAGCACAGTACAGGGGGCAGGAGGGTACAGTAAAGGAGGGAGCAGGAGGGCACAGCACAGAGGTGGAGGGTAATTGGGCACAGTACATGGGGAGGGTAAGTGGGCACAGTACAGGGTGCAGTAGAGTACAGTACAGGGGGAGGGTAAGTGGGCACAGTATAGGGGGCAGGAGGGGACTGTCAGGGGGAGCAGGAGGGCACAGCACAGGGAGGAGGGTAAGTGGGCACAATACAGGGGAGGAAAGCACAGCACAGGGGGAGGGTAAGTGGGCACAGCACATGGGGAGGGTAAGTGGGTACAGTACAGGGGGCAGTAGAGTACAGTACAGGGGGAGGGTAAGTGGGCACAGTATAGGGGGCAGGAGGGTACAGTACAGGGGGAGCAGGAGGGCACAGCACAGGGAGGAGGGTAAGTGAGCACAGTACAGGGGGCAGGAGGGCACAGTACAGGGGCAGGAAGGCACAGCACAGGGGGGAGGGTAAGTGGGCACAGTACAGGGGGCAGGAGGGCACAGCACGGGGGAGGGTAAGTGGGCACAGTACAGTGGGCAGGAGGCACAGCACGGGGGGAGGATAAGTGGGCACAGTACAGGGGGCAGGAGGGCACAGCACAGGGGGAGGCTAAGTGGGCACAGTACAGGGGGCAGGAGGGTACAGTACAGGGAGAGGGTGAGTGGGCACAGTACAGGGAGCAGGAGGGCACAGCACAAAGGGAGGTTAAGTGGGCACAGTACCGGGGCAGGAGGCTACAGTATGGGGGGAGGGTATGTGGACACAGGGCAAGAGAGTAAAGTAAAGGAGGGAACAGGAGGGCAGAGGGAGTATAAGTGGGCACGGTACAGGGGGAGCAGAAGGAAAGAAGGATACCCCTTACATCAGGGGACCCCCATTAGCTCACAGTCTCCTTATATCAGTGCCCCCTTCCTTAGAGACCTCTAGAGATCATAGAGACCCTCCTTATAGCAGCACCCCCTGCCCTCTTTAAGATCTCCATTTATATTGCCTTACCGGCAGAAATCTAGTACCGCTGCAAGCAAGGTGTGAGACCCGAAGTTGGGGGGTGGAGCTGAGAGGTGGAGCGGTTCTACAGATTTTTCATCACTGTGTATACAGCAGCAGATGCAAAAAGGGTCATCAAGGTGGGCGGGGAGAAAGGCGCCAAGCGGAGGAACCAGAGTTCGATGACAACAGACTGGCAGGAATCCTCATTGAGTGGAGCACAGTGCCGGAAGTTCGGGACTTGGTCAGACACTGGCTTAATCCCCAAGAGTTTCTCAGGGGGGCCCCCCACTGGTCCCGATGGGTCAGCGGGGCAGACAGGCAGAGGGGGTGGGAGGAGGAGCAGCATTATTAGCTCTCTTTCCTGCTTGTGAGGGGAGGGTGGAAGTGTCAGCGCTGGCTCTGAGTGACTCTCCCTGGCTGTGATCCGGAGCTATCAGTGAGCTCCGATCACCCGGTAAACAGCCTGCTATCTCTCCATGGGGGGATCCACTATCAGCACAGCTCTTTAATTAGGCAAACTAGGTGGCCGCAAGGCCCCTGTGAGAGCGAGGCCTTAGGCGACCGCCTAATTTGCCTAATTAGAGAGCCGCCTCTGGGAACAGCGATCTGTCTCCTTCTCCAGTCAGTCCCATCACCCCACAGTTAGAAACACACATGAGGGAACACATTTAACCTCTTTGTATAAAAAATATATCAGCGCATGTATGCAAAAGCCAGAAAGCAGCTGAACACCAGGGTCAAACGGTCAAATCCCTCTAGATAAATAAGTGAAATGGGTGCAGCGCTAAAAACAAAAACAAAATATAAAAAATAAAAAACATCCAGGGATAAAGAAGATAACAATAGGGTAATGTCCTTTAAAATACAGAGCACAAATAAAGTCCAGATATCATATATGAATCCACCAGGCAAACGTGATTTTCACAGTAATAATGTGTGACTGAATGAACGTGACGTCGTGACGTCATCCGCGGCTACCGCGCATGCTCCACCGCTTGCACACACTCTGCTGTTTGTATTCACTGCTACCGTCCTGGCACTTGTGAAGTGCCTGATATGTAAGTGTGTTTTTTTATTCCTTTAATAAAGCATGATATACGGAGAGCACTATGTTTGTTCCTTTTTATTTATATGAATTACGCTGATCCCCTGCTACGTGGTTATCTGGAGGAGTCTCTTGTCACTGGACTGAACCTTCACTTTGTTGATCCCTATGGGAATGCTTGCTTGACTCTTTATTTAAGGGTCCTGGTTATCAGGTGAGAGGCCATTCGGTATATGGTGAAGGGAACTTCTATCAGTCACACATTATTACTGTGAAAATCACGTTTGCCTGGTGGATTCATATATGATATCTGGACTTTATTTGTGCTCTGTATTTTAAAGGACATTACCCTATTGTTATCTTCTTTATCCCTGGATGTTTTTTATTTTTTACATTTAACCTCTTGATCACCCCATGTGTTAACCCCTTCACTGCCAGTGACATTTACACAGTAATCAGTGCATTTTTATAGCACTAATAGTCCTCCATTCCCAGACGTAGCCTGTTAGGGGGGAAACAAGATGGAAGGAGACGGGAGCTGTGACATAGTGAGCATCCAGATTTGTTGGTGATCTTCATGCTCTCTCTACTGCCTAATATTACTATCTCTGTTGTAAGTGCATATATTAGCTTAAATAAACCCACTGTTTTTACACACTATGCGATGAGCTCTCCTTCTGTGTTCGATTATCTTGCACACACCTGAATGAAGCACAATGATCATCTTGAGTGAGGCAGGCTGTACTGGGACGCTGTGGAATATACTATCAGTGTGGAGCCAGAGTCCAGATTGAGAGGTGTTGGGACGCTAAGCCTGGAGCTGTCAAACCCATCCATCCATCTTGGAGGTCGGGAGACACACAGAGGATGTGGCCAGGCATCGGGCATTTTCTTACCTCATGCATTAGATGATCTCTTATAATTTAGAGATTATCGGAAGTTGGTAAGAGGCCAATTTAATTTTCATTTGGATTGTTATACTTTATTATTACTGGGAACGGTGGATAGCACATCCAGTTGGTGGAATACTAATGGAATAATTTTTGATACACATGGACACTTGTTTATTGAACTCATTATCACTAGTTGATACACTGTGTTTGTTATATTTTTTGATAAGGCCCCTTTCACACTGGTACAGTCCACTGTGGATCCGACAGTCCTGCGACTTGAAGTCCGATATCAGTCCGACTTCAATGAACAGGGATCCGACTTTGATCCCCGACAATACCAAGCACTGTCTGGTATGAATCTTTAGGGGAAACTCCACGCACAATGTAAAAAAAAAATGGCACGGGTTCCCCCTCCAAGAGCATACCAGGCCCTGCGGTTTAGTATGGATTTTAAGGGGAACCCACACGCCGAAAAAATGGTGTGGGAGTCCCCCTAAAATTCATACCAGAGCCTTATCTGAGCACACAGCCCGGCAGGTCAGGAGAGGGGGTGGGGGCGAGTGAGCCGTACCAGGCCGCATACCCTCAACATGGGGGGGTGGATGCTTTGGGGCAGGGGGGGCCCTGCGCCCCCCGCCCCAAAGAACCTTAACCCCATGTTAATGAGGACAAGGGCCTCTTCCCGACAACCCTGGCCGTTGGTTGTCGGGGTCTGCGGGCGGGGAGCTTATCGGAATCTGGAAGCCCCCTTTAACAAAGAGGCCCCAGGACCCCAGACCCTCACTCTATGTGAATGAGTATCGGGTACATTGTACCCCTACCCATTCACCTAAAAAAAAAGTGTCAAAAATAAATCGCAGTACACAGGGTTTTAAAGTAATTTATTAGGCAGCTCCAGCATCTCTTCCAACTTCTACCCTCTCAGGGTCTTCTCCGCTCTCCGCCAATGTCTTCTAGCCCTCTCTGGTTCTTCTTCCTCTGTCCGCTGTCTTCTTCCTCTGCCGGGTCTTCTACGCTGTCTTCTCGCTCTGTTCTTCTTCCGATGTTGACTCAACGCTCTCTCCCGCTCTAATGCTGGTTGCGCGGTGTACCACTACTTATATTGGCGGGGGTGGGGTCACCTGAGGCCCCAAAGCACCCACCCCCTTATGTTGAGGGCATGTGGCCTGGTACGGATCAGGAGGGGGGGGGCGCTCGCTCGTCCCCACCCCCTTTCCTGACCTGCCGGGCTGTGTGCTCGGATAAGGGTCTGGTATGGATTTTGGGGGGGTCCCTACACAGTTTTTTCGGCGTGGGGGTTCCCCTTAAAATCCATACCAGACTGAAGGGCCTGGTATGCTCTTGGAGGGGGAATCCATGCCGTTTTTTCTTTCTAATTTGCCATGGAGTTCCCCTTCAAGATCATCAGAGCACAAGTCGCATGCCAAAGTCGGATGTGCAGGGACTACTTTGAAGTCGGCACGACTTGAAGCTGTACTAATATGAATGGTTGTCATTGGAAATCATGGGGAACGACTTGTCATGCGACTTTGCAGTCCCAAGTTGCAGGACAAGTCGTACAAGTGTGAAAGGGTACTTTTTTCTTTGTTTATGAGACAGTGCAACCTTTTAAATTTTCACATTTTTTCATTATCTCCTTGTATCCAAGGAGTGATAAAAGTGCAGCAGTCTACACTTATAGGGCGTACACACGGTCGGACTTTGTTCGGACATTCCGACAACAAAATCCTAGAATTTTTTCCGACGGATGTTGGCTCAAACTTGTTTTGTCTACGGTCGCACAAAGTTGTCGGAATTTCCGATCGTTCTGAACGCGGTGACGTAAAACACGTACGTCGGGACTATAAACGGGGCAGTGGCCAATAGCTTTCATCTCTTTATTTATTCTGAGCATGCGTGGCACTTTGTCCGTCGGATTTGTGTACACACGATCGGAATTTCTGACAACGGATTTTGTTGTCGGAAAATTTTATCTCCTGCTCTCCAACTTTGTGTGTTGGAAAATCCGATGGAAAATGTCCAATGGAGCCCACACACGGTCGGAATTTCCGACAACACTGGAAAATGTCCAATGGAGCCCACACACGGTCGGAATTTCCGACAACACGCTCCGATCGGACATTTTCCATCGGAAAATCCGACCGTGTGTACGGGACATTATAGTTAGCTGAGATTTTCACACACATTTCTATTTTTATAGCACTGACTGCTGTAAAAATATCAGTGTAAAAAATATCACTGTAAAAATATCAGTGGTCCCAAATAAGTGTCAAAAGTATCTGATCTGTCTGCCGCAATGTCGCAGTCCCGCTAAAAATCACAGATCGCCGCCATTACTAGTAAAAAAAAATAATAAAAATGACATAAATCTATTCCCTATTTTGTAGACGCTATCACTTTTGCGCAAACCAATCAATATACGCTTATTGCGATTTTTTTTACCAAAAATATTTAGAAGAAATATATCGCCCTAAACTGAGGAAGAAATTTGTTTTTTTTTTTTTAAATTTGGGATTAGAGCAAAAAGTAAAAAATATTGTTTTTTTTCAAAATTGACGTTTTTTTTCTGTTTATAGCGCAAAAAATAAAAACTGCAGAGGTGATCAAATACCACCAAAAGAAAGAGATATTTGTGGGTAAAAACAGGTGTAAATTTTGTTTGGGCGCAGAGCCGCACGACCACTCAATTGTCAGTTAAAGCGACACAGGTAGGGTTGCCACCTGTCCGGGATTCACCCGGACAGTACGGGTTTTGAAACATGTACCCGGGTCTCTGCCCGCCTGAGACCCGGGCACATTATTCATTTCAGACCCGTGGCTCCCTGTGCCGAAGCTGTGTCATCAGTGCGGCCGTGGAATTCGGGTCCGTAGCGCCGCCTTAGCGCTGCTGCTCCCGCTCAGCTGTCTGAGTGCAGGACGGAGTCGGGACACAGAGGCGGAGCCTCAATGTTACCGGCCGGGTGCTCTCCTCCAATCCTCTGGCTGCCAGCAGAAGAGACAAGGAGGTGGGCGGAGCCTCCCCATTCCCTGCTGGAATGTGTGCACAGATCGCGCTGGGACTGGAGCCCAGCTGTAAGGTAAGTTTTTACCATCCATGTCAGGATTTCAAAGTACTCTCACCTCTCCCCCCCCCCGAACCATACACTATACATACATACACCCCCCTCCCCCCACCACACACTATACATACATACATACATACATACACCCCCCTCCCCCCACCATACACTATACATACATACATACATACATACACCCCCCTCCCCCCACCATACACTATACATACATACATATATACATACACCCCCCACCATACACTATACATACATACATACATACATACACCCCCCTCCCCCCACCATACACTATACATACATACATATATACATACACCCCCCACCATACACTATACATACATACATATATACATACACCCCCCACCATACACTATACATACATACATATATACATACACCCCCCTCCCCCCACCATACACTATACATACATATATACATACACCCCCCTCCCCCCACCATACACTATACATACATATATACATACACCCCCCTCCCCCCACCATACACTATACATACATACATACATACATACACCCCCCTCCCCCCACCATACACTATACATACATACATATATACATACACCCCCCACCATACACTATACATACATACATACATACATACACCCCCCTCCCCCACCATACACTATACATACATACATATATACATACACCCCCCACCATACACTATACATACATACATATATACATACACCCCCCTCCCCCCACCATACACTATACATACATATATACATACACCCCCCTCCCCCCACCATACACTATACATACATATATACATACACCCCCCTCCCCCCACCATACACTATACATACATATATACATACACCCCCCTCCCCCCACCATACACTATACATACATATATACATACACCCCCCTCCCCCCACCATACACTATACATACATATATACATACACCCCCCCTCCCCCCACCATACACTATACATACACCCCCCCTCCCCCCACCATACACTATACATACATACACCCCCCCTCCCCCACCATACACTATACATACACCCCCCCTCCATACACTATACATACACCCCCCTCCCCCCACCATACACTATACATACACCCCCCCTCCCCCCACCATACAATATACATACACCCCCCCTCCCCCCACCATACACTATACATACATATATACATACGCCCCCCTCCCCCCACCATACACTATACATACATATATACATACACCCCCCTCCCCCCATCATACACTATACATACATATATACATACACCCCCCTCCCCCCACCATACACTATACATACATATATACATACACCCCCCTCCCCCCACCATACACTATACATACATATATACATACACCCCCCTCCCCCCACCATACACTATACATACATATATACATACACCCCCCTCCCCCCACCATACACTATACATACATATATACGTACACCCCCCTCTCCCCACTATACACTATATATACAGTTCTGCTGGCCGCCTCCCATATTTCATCTATCCATATAGTTCTCTCTCTCCCCCCCCCATACACCATCCATATATACAGCCCCCCCCATATATACAGTCCCCCTAATATATATAGTCCTCCCCCCATACACCATCCATATATCCAGTCCCCCCCATATACACAGTCCTCCCCCCATACACCATCCATATATACAGTCCTCCCCCCATATATACAGTCCTCTCCATATATACAGTCCCCTCCATATATACAGTTCTCCACCCCCCTATATACCATCTATAGATACTGTTCTCCACCCCCCCATACACCATCCATATATACAGTTCTCACCGGGTGACACAGTCCACTGCTCTACTGACACCGTCCTCTGCTCTACTGACACCGTCCTCTGCTCTACTGACACCGTCCACTGCTCTACTGACACCATCCACTGCCCTACTGACACCATCCACTGCCCTACTGACACCGTCCACTGCCCTACTGACACCGTCCACTGCCCTACTGACACCTTCCACTGCTCTACTGACACCATCCACTGCCCTACTGACACCGTCCACTGCCCTACTGACACCGTCCACTGCCCTACTGACACCGTCCACTGCCCTTCTGACACCGTCCACTGCCCTACTGACACCTTCCACTGCTCTACTGACACCGTCCACTGCTCTACTGACACCGTCCACTGCCCTACTGACACCGTCCACTGCCCTACTGACACCGTCCACTGCCCTACTGACACCGTCCACTGCCCTACTGACACCTTCCACTGCTCTACTGACACCTTCCACTGCTCTACTGACACCTTCCACTGCTCTACTGACACCGTCCACTGCCCTACTGACACCGTCCACTGCCCTTCTGACGCCGTCCACTGCCCTACTGACGCCTTCCACTGCTCTACTGACGCCGTCCACTGCTCTACTGACACCGTCCACTGCCCTACTGACACCGTCCACTGCCCTACTGACACCGTCCACTGCCCTACTGACACCGTCCACTGCCCTACTGACACCTTCCACTGCCCTACTGACACCTTCCACTGCTCTACTGACACCGTCCACTGCCCTACTGACACCGTCCACTGCCCTACTGACACCGTCCACTGCTCTACAGACACCGTCCACTGCTCTACTGACACCGTCCACTGCCCTACTGACACCGTCCACTGCCCTACTGACACCGTCCACTGCCCTACAGACACCGTCCACTGCTCTACTGACACCGTCCACTGCTCTACTGACACCGTCCACTGCTCTACTGACACCGTCCACTGCTCTACTGACACCGTCCACTGCCCTACTGACACCGTCCACTGCCCTACTGACACCGTCCACTGCCCTACTGACACCGTCCACTGCCCTACTGACACCGTCCACTGCCCTACTGACACCTTCCACTGCTCTACTGACACCGTCCACTGCCCTACTGACACCGTCCACTGCCCTATTGACACCGTCCACTGCTCTACAGACACCGTCCACTGCTCTACTGACACCGTCCACTGCCCTACTGACACCGTCCACTGCCCTACTGACACCGTCCACTGCCCTACTGACACCGTCCACTGCCCTACTGACACCGTCCACTGCTCTACAGACACCGTCCACTGCTCTACTGACACCGTCCACTGCTCTACTGACACCGTCCACTGCTCTACTGACACCGTCCACTGCTCTACTGACACCGTCCACTGCCCTACTGACACCATCCACTGCCCTACTGACACCATCCACTGCCCTACTGACACCTTCCACTGCCCTACTGACACCTTCCACTGCTCTACTGACACCTTCCACTGCCCTACTGACACCTTCCACTGCCCTACTGACACCATCCACTGCCTTCCTGACACCATCCACTGCCTTCCTGACACCATCCACTGCCCTACTGACACCATCCACTGCCCTACTGACACCATCCACTCTACTGACACCATCCACTGCCCTACTGACACCATCAACTGCCATACTGACACCTTCCACTGCCCTACTGACACCATCAACTGCTCTACTGACACCGTCCACTGCTCTACTGACACCGTCCACTGCTCTACTGACACCGTCCACTGCTCTACTGACACCGTCCACTGCTCTACTGACACCGTCCACTGCTCTACTGATACCGTCCACTGCTCTACTGACACCTTCCACTGCCCTACTGACACCGTCCACTGTCCTACTGACACCGTCCACTGCCTTCCTGACACCGTCCACTGCCCTACTGACACCGTCCACTGCCCTACTGACACCATCCATCTACTGACACCATCCACTCTACTGACACCATCCACTGCCCTACTGACACCTTCCACTGCCCTACTGACATCATCAACTGCTCTACTGACACCATCCACTGCCCTACTGGCTGACAGTGTCCGCTTTTAAGGTAGGCTATTTTCATATTTTAACGGACATTTCTTTTATTAATCGAATCATATTTTATGGGTACACTAATGCTTTTGTTTTATTTAACCATGCCCCTTTAAGTCCCCCCCCACTGATGCAATTGGGCCACAGCCACTTTTCACTGTAGCACACCTCATTACTACTCTCTTTGGGTAACCCAAGGTATTTTACAATCATATAGCATGTACTACAAAAAAATTGCCGTGCGCCGCAAAAGTGTTCGGGTTTGGCTTGAAGAAAAGGTGGCAACCCTAGACACAGGGCTGTATCGCAAAAAATGGCCTGGTCATTAAGGGGGAAAATCTTCCGGCACTGAAGTGATTAAAGTACAAATCCGGGATAATGCGTGTGTCTTTGTGCAGCATCAGATGGTATCAGACATTGTGCTAACAAATCTTAAGCCTAGTACACACAATGAGATTATTGGATGAATGATCGTCTGGGTTTTTTTTTGCATGCTAGTCTCCATAACAAAAATGAATAGGTTACTAAAGTACGAAAATTCTCGTCCGACAGAATAAAAATTCAGAAGTGATATAATATATTTGTATTGTATGTATTTTCAGACAGAAACTTTACTGATTAAAGGAAAATCGTACGAGAAACATTTTTGTGTTTGTCCCTTCAGAACATTTCGGACAAAAGCTGTGCCCTAATGATCAGATTATCGTACGATTGATTCAAAAGCCGTATTTTTTGTATGATACCCTGATCGTGTGTAGGGGACTTTAGGAAAACAGCAATTGGCCACAATCAATATTTCAGACATCTGCTATTGTTTCCCCTAAGATAAGGCAACCATGGTGGCTTATTATCCATTCTCCTCCTTTCTTGACTTAAGCTTGCACCCTAAGCCAGCCATACATAGATTGAAATTTTGATCTATGTATGGGCAGGCTGGTTGCACACAAGTCAATCTATCGATCAAATGGGTTGTAAAGGTTCGTGTTTTTTCACCTTAATGCATCCTATGCATTAAGGTGAAAAAACACCTGTCAGTGACCACCCCCCCACCCCCCCCCCCCCCCCCGTTTTACTTACCTGAACCCTCGAACTTGTCCCACAGGGACACGCTCTCTCTCTGCCCGGGGTTCTCAGCTTTTGATTGGATAGATCGATAGCAGCACAGCCATTGGCTCCCGCTGCTGTCAATCAAATCCAATGACGCGGCCGCCGGGGGGCGGGACTGAGTCCTGCATTCGGCGTCTATGGACGCCGAATGCTGGACTCGGGAGCGCGCCCGAAGGTAACCTCCCGGGAGAGCGCTTCTCCTAGGGGGTTATCTGATGCGGGGAGGAGCCGAGAGAGCCGCCGAGGGACCCCAGAAGACGAGGTTTGGGGCCACTCTGTGCAAAACGAACTGCACAGTGGAGGTAAGTATGATATGTTTGTTATTTAAGAAAAAAAAACCCGAACCTTTAGTGTCCCTTCAACTTGTGTACAACCAGCCTGTTGGAAAACTTTGTCTGGATCATTGTCGTCGGCTAAAGCTGGCAGTGCTGATGAGTGTATTCTGACAGTGGAGAAATCTTGGCCAGCAGGCTGAACAAAAGAAAATGACTAGTGTATGGCCAACCTTAGGATGATCCAGAATAGAATATTTACAGAAATAATTGTCAAAAAAGAGTATTTGTGTGAGATCAGATTATATGTGCACCTAAAGGGGTTGTAAACCTTTTTGTTTTTTTGGCCCCCCCAGCCCCCCCCCCCCCCCCGTTTTACTTACCTGAGCCCTGGAACTTGACCCGGTGGGGACGCGCTGTCTCTCTGCCCGGGGTTCTCGGCTCTTGATTGGACAGATTGATAGCAGCGCAGCCATTGGCTCCCGCTGCTGCCAATCAAATCCAATGACGCGGGGCCTAGTCATACATTCGTCGGCTATGGACGCCGAATGCTCGGGAGCGTGCCCGCAAGGTAACCCCCTCGGGAGAGCGCTTCTCCTAGGGGGTTATCTGATGTGGGGAGGAGCCGAGAGGGACCCCAGAAGACTAGGATCGGGGCAATTCTGTGAAAAACGAGCTGCACAGTGGAGGTAATAATGATATGTTTGTTATTTTAAAATAAAAACAAACCCTTATGCCCCGTACACACGGTCGGATTTTACGATGGAAAATGTCCGATCGGAGCGTGTTGTCGGAAATTCCGACCGTGTGTGGGCTCCATCGGACATTTTCCATCGGATTTTCCAACACACAAAGTTGGAGAGCAGGAGATAAAATTTTCCGACAACAAAATCCGTTGTCAGAAATTCCGATCGTGTGTACACAAATCCGACGGACAAAGTGCCACGCATGCTCAGAATAAATAAAGAGATGAAAGCTATTGGCCACTGCCCCGTTTATAGTCCCGACGTACGTGTTTTACGTCACCGCGTTTAGAACGATCGGATTTTCCGACAACTTTGTGCGACCGTGTGTAGACAAAACAAGTTTGAGCCAACATCCGTCGGAAAAAATCCTAGGATTTTGTTGTCGGAATGTCCGAACAAAGTCCGACCGTGTGTATGCCCTATTACAATCACTTTAACACATTTTAGGCATGTTATTTACGTGTAAAAAACTCCTATGTGTAGAACATAGACTACAAAAGCCCTGAGACTGCTGCTGGGCTCCACCATCTTGGATGTGATGTCAGCAGCCCTAGCAGACTCACTCAAGTGACACTCTTTAGTATTCCCTTTTGCTCCTCCCTCGGCTGCTATTTAACAGGTTGTGTAGAAAGGTAAGGGGAGGGGTGGAGGAGCTGGACCAACACAGTAATTAGACACTCCCAGAAGAGGAAAGGGCTAAGCATGCAAGGAGTGAGAGGGCTGTGCTCAGTAATTGACTGATCTTTTTTTTTCTATCAAGTTCAAAGGCACATTGCAAGTGAATTAGAAAAAAAAAAATATGGAAAGAAAACACTTTTTTTGTGATTTTTTTCTGCAGTTTTTAAATTTATGACAGGGTCTCCTTAAAGAATAAGTCAGTATTCAGGTACTTGGATGGAAAGGTCATAAAGGCAGAAAACTATCACCCATTGCATAAAAATGACACCTAAATGGATATGTTTTAATGAGGTTACATTTTGACTGTGAAACTGTAAAAATAAATTAAGCCTTTTAAAAAAATACCTATTGCCCTGGGCTTGAACTGTAATAAAAAAAACACAAACGTAGATCAGTGGGACTTTTTTGTACTTCTGAAGACCTTGAAGGGTCAGTCTACTTTTAGTTATGAATAGGCACAAGTATACTGAATCACCTTTTTTTGGGAACTCCAGCCGGGAACTTCACTGGTGTCCCCACTTCTGCACGACTGCTCTGACAAAGAATCTTTTTCTCGCTGCTCCTATTCTCTGTAATATAAAATAAATGAAATATTTTGCAAGCAGAGTGAGATGATTTTTATCAGTTGGTGGGTAGATGTGGAAAGTTCAAGGTAATTCTCTCTGCGTGGAAATTTATATTAAAGCTGGCCATCGATGGATCGAAATTTGGCTGGTTCAGCAAGGACCGTCCAAACTTCAATCCGTTTGTGTCCGCTACTTTCAATAATAGACGATCATACAAACAGAACGAAAGGACCTATTTTAAAATATGTCAGAATTCAGTGTTTTGGGGGGGGGGGGGATTCCTCTATTCACCTTGCTTGTGCGAATGGAGGAATCTGTTCGGCCTGCTAGCTAAACAAAAAAAAAAAAATCCATCTATGGCCACCCTTAAGTTGCCCAGAGGCGGATCTGAAGCTGGCTACATATTATACAATTTTCAATTTCCTTTAGATTTACCTTCATCTATGTAGTGCAAGGACCTGCCTGATTGCATACAATTTGAAAATGTTTAGGTTTGACCTCATAATATATGGTTTTGGTAAGTCTAAAGAAAAATTGTAAAAGAAAATTGTATAATGTATGGCCAGCTTTAGTTTGGCTAGTTCAGCAGGGACTGGCCAAGCTTTGATCCATCTATGACTGTTCCTGCTTAAGTGTTACTAAACCCAGGACCTTGCAATCACTATATCTGGTCTCTCACAGTACACAGAACATGAAAATGCTATTTCTTTTGTAAATACACTATATTACCCAAAAGTATTGTGATGCCTGCCTTTACACACACATGAACTTTAATGGCATCCCAGTCTTTGTCCTTAGGGTTCAATATTGAGCTGGTCCATCCCTTGCAGCTATAACAGCTTCAACTCTTCTGGGAAAGCCACAAGGTTTAGGAGTGTGTCTATGGGAATGTTTGGCCATTCTTCCAGAAGCGCATTTGTTAAACTAAAAGCATGGAGCAGCCTGCCCCTATCAGTTTGGGGTAAAGTCAATCTCCTCAAGATGAAAATCATTCCCAAATTTACTTACCTTTTCCGCCACTCTCCGCAGTGGATCCCCAAATCATTTTTCACCAAACTTAACCAAAAATTCTCCGATTTTTTGTGGGGCCCCGCCCCACCTAGATATAAACTGTCGACCCTGATGAGGCCAACGTCTCAGGGAGGTATGGCATTTCCAGACTGCCACAAATATTTTCTCGCCACTCAGCTGGTAACGGTGGTATGGTGGCTAAACCCCGATAAAACGAATGCTGCATCAGCATTGGAAGCTACGGTGGTAGGCTCTTGGGAAACCCTTCAATTCCTGATCTATAGGGGCCCACGCGCCACACACCCCCTAACCCCCTCCATGCTTACTACCTTGAGAGCTTGGCGCATGGGTTTAATTATAGGTAAACATAAACAATCAGAAATTTCTCCTAATGCCCCTCTATGGCTGAATCCATATCTACCACATTTTAACAAACTCACAGACCCACAGGCATGGACCAAATATGGAATTAAATTGGTCTCACAAATTGTATCACAGTCTTCTTTGCTCACGTTCCCCCAGCTTTCCTCACTATATAATTTACCTAAGCATTATCAGTTCCGATATTTCCAACTAGCACATGCATTCCTGGCCCAATTTCCACACTCTTCTTGTATTTTTATCCAATCCGAGCTGGAGAAGATGCTTAGATCGGGCTGCGCTGAGAAACCTACTTCACGCCTTTACGCGCATCTGATCTTTGTATCTTTACCACCCCTGGATAAGCTCTGGTCCCGTTGGCAGCGAGACATCCCGGCGTTAGATAATGACGACTGGGACGACGTCTGGGACTTCCCTTTCAGATCACTGGTTTCCATGAGAGATAAATTAGTACAATTCAAAATTGTACATCGGGCGTATTTTACCCCGCACAGGCTACATATGATGAACCCTAACCTTGCCTCAGAATGTTGGAGATGCGGAGCCTCACCAGGAGACTTTCCACACATTTTCTGGCACTGTCCGGGGGTTCAGCAGTACTGGAAGGAGGTGCTTAGTTTAACGAACAAGGTCGCTTCCACCAACTTACCATTGTCAATGGAAATATGTATACTAGGATTGATAGAAAATGTTGTTCCACAAATAGCCAAACGCACCATGATTGGTCTTCTATTATTCTATGCTAGGAAAAATATTGCAATGCAGTGGAAAAAACCCAACCCTCCTTCCAGTAAACAGTGGAAAGACCTGATCAATAGCAGCCTTCCACTATACAAAGATACATACGCAAATAGAGGTTGCCCCTTGAAATTTGACAAGGTCTGGAGCAAATGGTTGAAAACAATGAAAATCGCACAGTGATACATTGCTCGAATGGGACACAGGTCGTGCTGAATAAATGAAGTAGCTCCCAGTGTAGTTCACACAATGCTTATTCTAGGCCTCTGGCAATCATTGGTTTTATATGTATAACACACTCTGAGGAGGACTGATTAACGAATGTTAGGATATGATATGTTTGGGAAATCTCACTGATAACCGCATTTATAATACTGTCGTGGTGTAGATGACCTGTATGCAACCAAATGTATATGTACTGTTTGTTTAAAATCTGAAATAAAAAGAAATTTAAAAAAAAAAAAAAAAAAATATGACCATCAGCGATCACCATAAAAAAAAAAGTGCCCCACATACCTTGCTTGCAGGAGTCAGCACAATTGGCAAGCTGCAGGGGACAGAAGCTGCAAGATTTACCTTGCAAGGAGCCAGGAGTCGGGAGCCGTGAGAAGCAGGAAGGCAGGGTGAGCATATGATGTCACACCCCAACTTGCGGCCCGGCTGGGAGTGAAAGACGGGAGCCGTGAGCAGCAGGGGGGCGGGGCACGCACGTGATGTCACGCCCTCAATGTGTGACATGGCCGGGAGTGAGAGCTGGGAGCAGGAGCCACGGTCAGGATTAGGGGGCGAGGCGCACACACGCGACGTCACTGGTTGCTGGGAAACCCGTGGTCCCAGCAAAACAGTGACTGCTGGAACTCGGCACTACAATGGTGGCCTGGTGGTCCGGGGAGGAGCATCGCTTGGTCCGGACTCGGGCCGCCATTTAATGACAGCTGCCGTAAAGGCCGGTGTCCCAATACTTTTGATAATATAGCGTATAAACTGCTAAATACCTTTTCTCATCAGCAGAATATAGCAGTCTTATGACTTCTATCAGTGTCTGGACAGTGCTGATTGGCCCTGTGCTGATCACATGCACCCTCCCAAGAAAAAATCTCTAGCAATGCACACCAAACTGAGCATGTGCAGAGTGCCCCCAAGGCTCTGTATTATCAGCAGATTGATTGGGGACAGTAAAAAAAGGGGAAGATCAGAGAAGACAAGATCAAAAAGCCTTTTTACATGGAGGATTAACTCTTTAGGTTCCACAGTGAGTATAACAAGCATGCTTTACTGCATATACAGACGGATTTTACTGTTGTTGGTTTAGTAACACTTTAACAGCTTTAACTTTTTACCTGACAGCGGAGGAGTCTCTGCTGTCAGAATACAATAGCACAGAGGGGAGGATTCCTCCATCCACCTCACTTGTGTGGATAGGGGAAAACTTTTTTTGTTGCTTTGTTTTTTATCAGCCTGATGATTTTTGTTAGCATTTGTGTCCCCTTGGGTTCAAGCAACACAGAAGCCCAGCTAAAAAACACTAGAGTTTATGAAGGAAGATGCACAGCACAGTCAAATTATAAGAGGCAGGAATCCACCCAAAGTCTCTCTAGCTTGTTAAAACTGAATTTTTATAATCACCAGCTAAATGGAGCTGCTGACGTTAGCAAAGGTGAAAAGCTTCCTTCACATATTTGCAGTACACTAACTGACTTTATTTGTTGTATCTACAGTTTTTTTATGCTGACCATCAGGGCTTTTTTTCAGCGGGAACGTGGGAGAACGCAGTTCCGGCACCTCCAGCACTGGATGTATATAATAGCATGGAGTGTGGGTTGTGCTGTAGGATCTATTGATGTTGGCTGCTGGGGAATCTATTGTCACTGGTGGGGATCTGATTTTGTGTGAGGGTCTATTGTTGCTGATGGGGAATCTATTGTTGCTGGGGGGGTCTTATGTTTCTGGAAGGGATCTACTGTTGAGGGAGAGGTCTATTTTTACTGGCTGCTGGAGGATCTATTGATGCTGGCTGCTGGGAGATCTGTTGTTGCTGCTGGGGGGGTCTAATGCTGCTTGGGTGGATATTTTGTTACTGGGTGTGATATTTTGTTGTGGGTGGTTCACTGTTGCTGCAGGGAATCTATTGTTGTTGGGGTGGAGTCCATTGTTGCTGGGGGAGTCTATTGTTGTGTGGGGATCTATTGCTGGGATTCTATTGTTGCTGGCTGCAGGGGATCTAATTTACTGCTTTTCTTTTTATCATTAACATGTTCCATACAAATGATTTAGCACCACAAAATGATACTTGGTTCTGTATTCTCTAAAAGGGGCAGTACTGGTAGGTGGGTAGGGGGTGGAATCAAGGGACGGTGGTCAGAGGTGGGTAGGGGCAGAGACAAGGGGTGATTCAGACGGGGGGGGGGGGGGGGGTTCCTGCACCTATTCTCCGAGAAAAAAAGCCCTGCTGACCATACTCTAGTACAGTGTTTCTCGACCTTTTCTCAGTCATTTAAAATTGTGCACAATCACCTTGAGGCACCTTGTTCTAAAATGTGAAAAAAATAAACTAATAGTTTTACATAATGCAGCAGCATCTACATACATGGGACACGGTGGACACCCAACATTGAAGGTGATTTATTCTTCCAAAGCAAATACACCTTTGCACATTGATACTGACTGGTATTCCAATGTCTCTCTCCCCCCTCAGTTTCTCTCCCTTACTTAGCTAATGTGACCCCAGTGCTGACATAGAGGGACAAGGGACTGGCAAGCAAGGACACTGTGTGGATACCTTACGTTCTCCTTATCAGCCGATGATGTCATTGGTTTTTAGGATGCTGGCTGCTAGAAAGTTGTAATGGTGCACAGTGTGGCTTTGTGTAACTAAAAGGCAGGTTTGATGCACCACTGACTTGTATACGGTACAATTGTTGGGCAATTTTTAGGGAGGCACGTGAAAGCACCCTGGTTGAAAAAGGATGCTCTAGTATAATGTTGTGGGAATTTTTCTTCAGAATGTTTGCTTGATTTTCTAATGGATAGTGGGGTTTAATCGCTGTTTGATTTCAACCATAGTGATGAAAACATTTGAAAGAGCAGGATGATAAAATTTTCTTAAAGAAACAAAATTTGTATTGTAATTGTTGGAAGGGTTGGAGGGTGCTTGACCATCAGGTCCTCCATGTTTTCCTACTTGTTGAAGGACAAGCAAGGGTCAGATGAGAGGCCTACCCCTGGGGTGGGTTCTTCTGGGCTACGCTTGGCACTTTGAATAGGGTCACTGCCCTACACAAGGTGGTACCTTGACTGGAACTGGCCGACTGAACTCTAATAAACTCTCTCAATGTTACTGTACATTATCACAGTAATTTGTGCAATTAGGAGGGACATGCAGAACCCTTGCCCTCTCCACCTGTCCAGCATATCACCTCTACCTCACTCCCAGTAACGGTATGGGGTCCCGCCATGTACCTAGCGCAGACACCCTGCGTGCACTTCAATTAAAGTGATATTAAAGGTCAAATTATTATTTCTTTTTTTTAAATAGCAAACATCTTATACTTACCTGCTCTGTGCAATGGTTTTGCACAAAGCAGCCCCAATCCTCCTCTTCTCGCATCCTCCACCGGTGCTCCTCCTCTCCTCCAAGTGCCCCATAACAAGCTGTACAGTAAATAAAATAAGTGCAGCGCAAAAGGATAAAGAGTATTAAAAATAATAATAATAAAGTGATGAATAATAAAATAAATAGATGAATAATCAAATAAATAGCAACAGTCCTTAAATATGAAATGGTGAAAATAGCAGGTAGCGGAAGATGGCGAATATCTCTCTTCTGGGGACACTTGGTAACAAACTTAAATCCGTGCGGTAAGTATGTAAAAAAGTTGCGCTTACCAGATCCAGTTGACCCCTTAATTATAGGGGGTCCGAAACAGCATAAGTGGGTCTGTGGCAAACTGCTGGGCTGGCTGAGATCTGTAGAAATCCCCTCTGATCAGGAGTAGAACATCATAATGCCGCTGGATACTTTGTTTCTCAATTAGGCTATATCCCTCAAAGAGGGAGGAGATCCGTGTTGAGATACCAGGAGGAGAGGTGGAAATCCCCAGGAGCAGTAAAAAACATAAAGGAAACTTCTAAGAGCGATCCGTATGAGAATCAAAGTTCAACATTTATTCAATGGTATAAAACAAAAAGACGCTAGCAGAGCGCCAATAGGTACACGTGCTGAGGCAGTGAATAATAATGAGACAGACTGCTCTTGACAGAACAGCTGTCAGCAGGAGAGTGCTGCGGGTGACGGTGGTCAATCCATACCGCCCTCGTACGCGGCGTTACGTCTGAGAGACTTCGTCAGCAAGGGTGGAGAGCCCCTGTCACCCGCAGATCCTTAAAATACCCGCCTAATTAATGGGAGTGTCAGAAAGCCGTAGAAACGGAAGTCCCCAGAAGGGAGAAAATCCTCTACAGTTTACTGGGGACATCATCCCAATGACATCGAATTTTAAAATAGAAAAAGGAATTAAATTTTTTAAAAAACATGATGAAAGTAAAAGAAGCTTGGTAAATAACAGCTACTAAATAGCAGTGGTACCAAAGCTGTGTAGTAAAACAGAAGTTTCAAAATGTTACAAATGTAACTGATAATGTGTAAAGAATTGCTATAAACATTATGGACAATCATATGACTCCTAGTGCACCCGCAACATTCTCCAGCTAATAGTAAAAAGAACAATGTTTTTACACTCATACATCAGTAAAATCCACCTGCCTATAAATACCAGCACAAAATTATAAAAACAATAAATAAAAAATTATACATACATAATGGCAGTATAATATAAATACTGGAAATAGTACAAAAAAGTAAAAAATGGATACATAGTGTCATTTATTAGAAATGAAACAGTTTAAATCAAACTCCACATTTAGTCCTCTCGGGACTGACACCCTGGTTTCATGTATCCAGAAAGATTCTCTCTGGCTGAGATGTCTAATAAAATTACCCCCCCTCCAGTGCCTAGTGACCTTTTCTATCCCCCAGAAAAAAAGTTGTTTAGGGTCCCTATTGTGATGGATTCTGAAATGTTTGGACACCGAATGGGTTTTAAGTCCCCGCTTGATGTTACCAACATGTTCAGAAACCCGGACCCCCAATGATCTAGAAGTCCGTCCGACATATTGAAGACCACAGCTGCACTGAAGCATGTAAACCACGCCCACAGTGTTACATGTGATCAAGTTTTTAATTTGGTAATTGATGCCAGTAGAATGTGCAGTAAAAACTTTCTTTTTCTTGTTGTTAAATTTACATTGCCTGCACGCAGGGCATTTTCCACAGGCAAAGAAACCAGACATGAAGTTTATGTTGAATATTATAATCCAGGACTATCCTGTACTGGGAATTGTCCTGGATCATATTTTCTGATCTATTGGAATCAGCTACCAAAGTAGCTCTGTCAAGGGAACCAACCTTAGTTAATTCTTCCATGATCTGATTTTTCATGTAGCCCTTTTGTACAAATTTCTCTGCCATAATCTTAGCTTGTGTGTGGTAATCACTGTCTAAAAAGCAATTCCGACGTAGGCGTATGAACTGTCCTCTGGGGATGTTCATCAACCAGTTATTATGGTGGCAACTATCCAGAGGGATATAGCCATTTCTGTCGGTAGGTTTGCAGTAATTGCGTGTTCGAAAAGCTCCTTCGTGTTTAAAGATTTCTAAATCAAGAAACGCTATACCCATGGTGTCAGAGTTCCAGGTAAGACGGATGTTTTTGGTGTTGCCGTTGAGTCTGGACATAAAGAGCTGGAGACTGATCAAGTCTCCTTCCCAAATCATGAACAGATCATCAATGTATCTTTGGTAGCAGACCAACTGTGGTGGTCTGCTACCAAAGACCGACATCTCTTCCCAGTGAGCCATGAAGAGGTTAGCAACGCTCGGTGCAAACCGAGCGCCCATGGCAACACCAAGGGTCTGTAAGAAGAATTTGCCCCCGTACCAAAAATAATTTTTGGCTAAGCAAAAATCTAAAGCTTTTAAAATAAATGCACCAAGTGGAGCAGGTAGGTGTGATTTATCAAGCGCCCACTGGACGGAGCAGATGGCATCAGAATGTCCAATGATGGTATAAAGTGAACCAACATCGGCTGTCACCAATATGCTGTTTTCACTACAAGGTAAATTTTCAACAATGTTAATGATGTGTTTAGTGTCTTTCAAGAACGCGGTGGTAGAAGACACCAGAGGTTTCAGGAAAAAATCAATGTATTGGCCCAAGCGAGCAGAGACCGAATCTATCCCATTAACAATCGGTCTACCAGGTGGAGCCTGGAGATCCTTATGAATTTTGGGTAGAAAGTAGATAATGGGTCTTCTGCATGCGCTTGGGTTCAAATACAGTGCCTCCTTCTTATTCAAGACACCGCTGGTTTTACCAAAGGAAACGAGGGTCTCCAATTCCTTTTTATATTGGAGAACTGGATCTTTGCTGAGGACCTGGTATGTATTCCGGTCCGACAGCAAACGATCCATTTCGCCTTGGTAATACAGTTTACTCATAACCACTAACCCTCCCCCCTTATCGGCGGGTCGAATAACCACATTTTTATTTTTTTCCAATAGGCTGATACCTTTTTTAAGAAAAGATGGGTCACCAACCTTTCTCACTTTTAACTCTTCTAGATCACTGGAAACCATATTTTTAAAGACCTCTATATGTCTATGGTCATTTTTTGGGGGATTGAAAACAGATCGATTAGCTAAGTTGGAATGTGGTTCCTCATTGGGTATGGATGGGCCACAAACAGACCTCTCTCCAGGCTTAGAGAGAAAATACCTTTTGATATTCAGGGTTCTCACGAATTTTTGGAGACTGATGTATGTCTTAAATTTACTCATGTTACAGGCTGGAGCAAATTTTAGACCCTTATCAAGCACCCGTAATTCATCATCAGACAAGTCAACCCCGCTGATGTTGAAGATGCCTGTGCCTAATGGGACTTTAATCTTTTTTGTTTTTCGTCCAGCTCTTCTCCCTCTCTTTGTCTTCGTTTCCCGCCCTGTCTGTTTCCGGTCGGAGTGAAATCTCCTCGGTCCGGCCATTGGGATTGGGCCTGTCCTAAAAAATTATTTGGGTAATATGTGTTATCCTGGGATAAGGGAGTGAATCTGTTATGTAGGGGAATAGGGGTCTGTTCGTATTGTTGATCATAATGATCATAATACGAGTTATAATCAGAGTGTGGATGGTATTCTCTGTATGAAGAAGAGCCTGAGCCTCTGCCCCTCGGAGGACGTGCTGGCCTCCAACCATTTTCCCTACGTTCCTGGGAATAGTGGTTGGGTTGCTGCTGGTATTGGGTCCTGTCTCTGCCCCTCCCAGAGGGGTTCCCCTTTCCTCTTGTGTTTCTGTTGGATTTTTTAGGGATGGCTCCCTGTGGGAAAGTAGCCCCACCCTGTGAGGGTGGATACATGGGTCTGGGGGTATTAGGGGGTAGAGGGTCCACTATATGAGAGGAGGAGACTTCAGGAGTCTGGGCAGGGGTCTGTATTTTAGATTGCCATTTAAAGACTTCACCTCTAGAAAAATCCCCTGAATCCCTGATGAACTTAGTACGTTTTTTCTCCTGTGACTCTCTATCCCACTTGAGCATCTTCGCTTTTAATTCTCCTGATAGTCTGGTAAAATCAGGGGAATTTTGAGCTGACTCTAGTCTATTTTTTAACTCAGAGATTTGTTGATTAATAAGTACCATTTTTTTCTTTTTCCTGATTAGAAGGAATTCAATAAGTTCTTGGCTTTTACTCATAAAAAACTGGTGCCAATCAGACAGGGATTCCTCATCGGTGAGGCCATCACTGGGGGGTAAATCCCACCTAAGTCTCCTGGGCACCAGTTTGCTTTTTATATACTGTTCGAATGATACAATATCCCACCATGCTTTGATTTGTTTTTCAAAGAGATAGCCCAATTTTCTAAAATTGGTGGGGAGATCATCCGATGAGTTAGCAGATGGAGTGTTAGAAAAAATCTCATTGAGTTTGACCTCCCTTTGGTCAAGGAATGAGAAAACTTCCATGGTTGCAGCTGATAGATAGGTGTACAATATACAAGTTAAAATGAAAGAGCAATCAGCGCAAACCAAATATAAAAGAACGATATGCAAGCTGAACACTAGGAGGAAAACACCAACCTCAATGATATACAGTAAATAAAATAAGTGCAGCGCAAAAGGATAAAGAGTATTAAAAATAATAATAATAAAGTGATGAATAATAAAATAAATAGATGAATAATCAAATAAATAGCAACAGTCCTTAAATATGAAATGGTGAAAATAGCAGGTAGCGGAAGATGGCGAATATCTCTCTTCTGGGGACACTTGGTAACAAACTTAAATCCGTGCGGTAAGTATGTAAAAAAGTTGCGCTTACCAGATCCAGTTGACCCCTTAATTATAGGGGGTCCGAAACAGCATAAGTGGGTCTGTGGCAAACTGCTGGGCTGGCTGAGATCTGTAGAAATCCCCTCTGATCAGGAGTAGAACATCATAATGCCGCTGGATACTTTGTTTCTCAATTAGGCTATATCCCTCAAAGAGGGAGGAGATCCGTGTTGAGATACCAGGAGGAGAGGTGGAAATCCCCAGGAGCAGTAAAAAACATAAAGGAAACTTCTAAGAGCGATCCGTATGAGAATCAAAGTTCAACATTTATTCAATGGTATAAAACAAAAAGACGCTAGCAGAGCGCCAATAGGTACACGTGCTGAGGCAGTGAATAATAATGAGACAGACTGCTCTTGACAGAACAGCTGTCAGCAGGAGAGTGCTGCGGGTGACGGTGGTCAATCCATACCGCCCTCGTACGCGGCGTTACGTCTGAGAGACTTCGTCAGCAAGGGTGGAGAGCCCCTGTCACCCGCAGATCCTTAAAATACCCGCCTAATTAATGGGAGTGTCAGAAAGCCGTAGAAACGGAAGTCCCCAGAAGGGAGAAAATCCTCTACAGTTTACTGGGGACATCATCCCAATGACATCGAATTTTAAAATAGAAAAAGGAATTAAATTTTTTAAAAAACATGATGAAAGTAAAAGAAGCTTGGTAAATAACAGCTACTAAATAGCAGTGGTACCAAAGCTGTGTAGTAAAACAGAAGTTTCAAAATGTTACAAATGTAACTGATAATGTGTAAAGAATTGCTATAAACATTATGGACAATCATATGACTCCTAGTGCACCCGCAACATTCTCCAGCTAATAGTAAAAAGAACAATGTTTTTACACTCATACATCAGTAAAATCCACCTGCCTATAAATACCAGCACAAAATTATAAAAACAATAAATAAAAAATTATACATACATAATGGCAGTATAATATAAATACTGGAAATAGTACAAAAAAGTAAAAAATGGATACATAGTGTCATTTATTAGAAATGAAACAGTTTAAATCAAACTCCACATTTAGTCCTCTCGGGACTGACACCCTGGTTTCATGTATCCAGAAAGATTCTCTCTGGCTGAGATGTCTAATAAAATTACCCCCCCTCCAGTGCCTAGTGACCTTTTCTATCCCCCAGAAAAAAAGTTGTTTAGGGTCCCTATTGTGATGGATTCTGAAATGTTTGGACACCGAATGGGTTTTAAGTCCCCGCTTGATGTTACCAACATGTTCAGAAACCCGGACCCCCAATGATCTAGAAGTCCGTCCGACATATTGAAGACCACAGCTGCACTGAAGCATGTAAACCACGCCCACAGTGTTACATGTGATCAAGTTTTTAATTTGGTAATTGATGCCAGTAGAATGTGCAGTAAAAACTTTCTTTTTCTTGTTGTTAAATTTACATTGCCTGCACGCAGGGCATTTTCCACAGGCAAAGAAACCAGACATGAAGTTTATGTTGAATATTATAATCCAGGACTATCCTGTACTGGGAATTGTCCTGGATCATATTTTCTGATCTATTGGAATCAGCTACCAAAGTAGCTCTGTCAAGGGAACCAACCTTAGTTAATTCTTCCATGATCTGATTTTTCATGTAGCCCTTTTGTACAAATTTCTCTGCCATAATCTTAGCTTGTGTGTGGTAATCACTGTCTAAAAAGCAATTCCGACGTAGGCGTATGAACTGTCCTCTGGGGATGTTCATCAGCCAGTTATTATGGTGGCAACTATCCAGAGGGATATAGCCATTTCTGTCGGTAGGTTTGCAGTAATTGCGTGTTCGAAAAGCTCCTTCGTGTTTAAAGATTTCTAAATCAAGAAACGCTATACTCATGGTGTCAGAGTTCCAGGTAAGACGGATGTTTTTGGTGTTGCCGTTGAGTCTGGACATAAAGAGCTGGAGACTGATCAAGTCTCCTTCCCAAATCATGAACAGATCATCAATGTATCTTTGGTAGCAGACCAACTGTATTACCAAGGCGAAATGGATCGTTTGCTGTCGGACCGGAATACATACCAGGTCCTCAGCAAAGATCCAGTTCTCCAATATAAAAAGGAATTGGAGACCCTCGTTTCCTTTGGTAAAACCAGCGGTGTCTTGAATAAGAAGGAGGCACTGTATTTGAACCCAAGCGCATGCAGAAGACCCATTATCTACTTTCTACCCAAAATTCATAAGGATCTCCAGGCTCCACCTGGTAGACCGATTGTTAATGGGATAGATTCGGTCTCTGCTCGCTTGGGCCAATACATTGATTTTTTCCTGAAACCTCTGGTGTCTTCTACCACCGCGTTCTTGAAAGACACTAAACACATCATTAACATTGTTGAAAATTTACCTTGTAGTGAAAACAGCATATTGGTGACAGCCGATGTTGGTTCACTTTATACCATCATTGGACATTCTGATGCCATCTGCTCCGTCCAGTGGGCGCTTGATAAATCACACCTACCTGCTCCACTTGGTGCATTTATTTTAAAAGCTTTAGATTTTTGCTTAGCCAAAAATTATTTTTGGTACGGGGGCAAATTCTTCTTACAGACCCTTGGTGTTGCCATGGGCGCTCGGTTTGCACCGAGCGTTGCTAACCTCTTCATGGCTCACTGGGAAGAGATGTCGGTCTTTGGTAGCAGACCACCACAGTTGGTCTGCTACCAAAGATACATTGATGATCTGTTCATGATTTGGGAAGGAGACTTGATCAGTCTCCAGCTCTTTATGTCCAGACTCAACGGCAACACCAAAAACATCCGTCTTACCTGGAACTCTGACACCATGAGTATAGCGTTTCTTGATTTAGAAATCTTTAAACACGAAGGAGCTTTTCGAACACGCAATTACTGCAAACCTACCGACAGAAATGGCTATATCCCTCTGGATAGTTGCCACCATAATAACTGGTTGATGAACATCCCCAGAGGACAGTTCATACGCCTACGTCGGAATTGCTTTTTAGACAGTGATTACCACACACAAGCTAAGATTATGGCAGAGAAATTTGTACAAAAGGGCTACATGAAAAATCAGATCATGGAAGAATTAACTAAGGTTGGTTCCCTTGACAGAGCTACTTTGGTAGCTGATTCCAATAGATCAGAAAATATGATCCAGGACAATTCCCAGTACAGGATAGTCCTGGATTATAATATTCAACATAAACTTCATGTCTGGTTTCTTTGCCTGTGGAAAATGCCCTGCGTGCAGGCAATGTAAATTTAACAACAAGAAAAAGAAAGTTTTTACTGCACATTCTACTGGCATCAATTACCAAATTAAAAACTTGATCACATGTAACACTGTGGGCGTGGTTTACATGCTTCAGTGCAGCTGTGGTCTTCAATATGTCGGACGGACTTCTAGATCATTGGGGGTCCGGGTTTCTGAACATGTTGGTAACATCAAGCGGGGACTTAAAACCCATTCGGTGTCCAAACATTTCAGAATCCATCACAATAGGGACCCTAAACAACTTTTTTTCTGGGGGATAGAAAAGGTCACTAGGCACTGGAGGGGGGGTAATTTTATTAGACATCTCAGCCAGAGAGAATCTTTCTGGATACATGAAACCAGGGTGTCAGTCCCGAGAGGACTAAATGTGGAGTTTGATTTAAACTGTTTCATTTCTAATAAATGACACTATGTATCCATTTTTTACTTTTTTGTACTATTTCCAGTATTTATATTATACTGCCATTATGTATGTATAATTTTTTATTTATTGTTTTTATAATTTTGTGCTGGTATTTATAGGCAGGTGGATTTTACTGATGTATGAGTGTAAAAACATTGTTCTTTTTACTATTAGCTGGAGAATGTTGCGGGTGCACTAGGAGTCATATGATTGTCCATAATGTTTATAGCAATTCTTTACACATTATCAGTTACATTTGTAACATTTTGAAACTTCTGTTTTACTACACAGCTTTGGTACCACTGCTATTTAGTAGCTGTTATTTACCAAGCTTCTTTTACTTTCATCATGTTTTTTAAAAAATTTAATTCCTTTTTCTATTTTAAAATTCGATGTCATTGGGATGATGTCCCCAGTAAACTGTAGAGGATTTTCTCCCTTCTGGGGACTTCCGTTTCTACGGCTTTCTGACACTCCCATTAATTAGGCGGGTATTTTAAGGATCTGCGGGTGACAGGGGCTCTCCACCCTTGCTGACGAAGTCTCTCAGACGTAACGCCGCGTACGAGGGCGGTATGGATTGACCACCGTCACCCGCAGCACTCTCCTGCTGACAGCTGTTCTGTCAAGAGCAGTCTGTCTCATTATTATTCACTGCCTCAGCACGTGTACCTATTGGCGCTCTGCTAGCGTCTTTTTGTTTTATACCATTGAATAAATGTTGAACTTTGATTCTCATACGGATCGCTCTTAGAAGTTTCCTTTATGTTTTTTACTGCTCCTGGGGATTTCCACCTCTCCTCCTGGTATCTCAACACGGATCTCCTCCCTCTTTGAGGGATATAGCCTAATTGAGAAACAAAGTATCCAGCGGCATTATGATGTTCTACTCCTGATCAGAGGGGATTTCTACAGATCTCAGCCAGCCCAGCAGTTTGCCACAGACCCACTTATGCTGTTTCGGACCCCCTATAATTAAGGGGTCAACTGGATCTGGTAAGCGCAACTTTTTTACATACTTACCGCACGGATTTAAGTTTGTTACCAAGTGTCCCCAGAAGAGAGATATTCGCCATCTTCCGCTACCTGCTATTTTCACCATTTCATATTTAAGGACTGTTGCTATTTATTTGATTATTCATCTATTTATTTTATTATTCATCACTTTATTATTATTATTTTTAATACTCTTTATCCTTTTGCGCTGCACTTATTTTATTTACTGTATATCATTGAGGTTGGTGTTTTCCTCCTAGTGTTCAGCTTGCATATCGTTCTTTTATATTTGGTTTGCGCTGATTGCTCTTTCATTTTAACTTGTATATTGTACACCTATCTATCAGCTGCAACCATGGAAGTTTTCTCATTCCTTGACCAAAGGGAGGTCAAACTCAATGAGATTTTTTCTAACACTCCATCTGCTAACTCATCGGATGATCTCCCCACCAATTTTAGAAAATTGGGCTATCTCTTTGAAAAACAAATCAAAGCATGGTGGGATATTGTATCATTCGAACAGTATATAAAAAGCAAACTGGTGCCCAGGAGACTTAGGTGGGATTTACCCCCCAGTGATGGCCTCACCGATGAGGAATCCCTGTCTGATTGGCACCAGTTTTTTATGAGTAAAAGCCAAGAACTTATTGAATTCCTTCTAATCAGGAAAAAGAAAAAAATGGTACTTATTAATCAACAAATCTCTGAGTTAAAAAATAGACTAGAGTCAGCTCAAAATTCCCCTGATTTTACCAGACTATCAGGAGAATTAAAAGCGAAGATGCTCAAGTGGGATAGAGAGTCACAGGAGAAAAAACGTACTAAGTTCATCAGGGATTCAGGGGATTTTTCTAGAGGTGAAGTCTTTAAATGGCAATCTAAAATACAGACCCCTGCCCAGACTCCTGAAGTCTCCTCCTCTCATATAGTGGACCCTCTACCCCCTAATACCCCCAGACCCATGTATCCACCCTCACAGGGTGGGGCTACTTTCCCACAGGGAGCCATCCCTAAAAAATCCAACAGAAACACAAGAGGAAAGGGGAACCCCTCTGGGAGGGGCAGAGACAGGACCCAATACCAGCAGCAACCCAACCACTATTCCCAGGAACGTAGGGAAAATGGTTGGAGGCCAGCACGTCCTCCGAGGGGCAGAGGCTCAGGCTCTTCTTCATACAGAGAATACCATCCACACTCTGATTATAACTCGTATTATGATCATTATGATCAACAATACGAACAGACCCCTATTCCCCTACATAACAGATTCACTCCCTTATCCCAGGATAACACATATTACCCAAATAATTTTTTAGGACAGGCCCAATCCCAATGGCCGGACCGAGGAGATTTCACTCCGACCGGAAACAGACAGGGCGGGAAACGAAGACAAAGAGAGGGAGAAGAGCTGGACGAAAAACAAAAAAGATTAAAGTCCCATTAGGCACAGGCATCTTCAACATCAGCGGGGTTGACTTGTCTGATGATGAATTACGGGTGCTTGATAAGGGTCTAAAATTTGCTCCAGCCTGTAACATGAGTAAATTTAAGACATACATCAGTCTCCAAAAATTCGTGAGAACCCTGAATATCAAAAGGTATTTTCTCTCTAAGCCTGGAGAGAGGTCTGTTTGTGGCCCATCCATACCCAATGAGGAACCACATTCCAACTTAGCTAATCGATCTGTTTTCAATCCCCCAAAAAATGACCATAGACATATAGAGGTCTTTAAAAATATGGTTTCCAGTGATCTAGAAGAGTTAAAAGTGAGAAAGGTTGGTGACCCATCTTTTCTTAAAAAAGGTATCAGCCTATTGGAAAAAAATAAAAATGTGGTTATTCGACCCGCCGATAAGGGGGGAGGGTTAGTGGTTATGAGTAAACTGTATTACCAAGGCGAAATGGATCGTTTGCTGTCGGACCGGAATACATACCAGGTCCTCAGCAAAGATCCAGTTCTCCAATATAAAAAGGAATTGGAGACCCTCGTTTCCTTTGGTAAAACCAGCGGTGTCTTGAATAAGAAGGAGGCACTGTATTTGAACCCAAGCGCATGCAGAAGACCCATTATCTACTTTCTACCCAAAATTCATAAGGATCTCCAGGCTCCACCTGGTAGACCGATTGTTAATGGGATAGATTCGGTCTCTGCTCGCTTGGGCCAATACATTGATTTTTTCCTGAAACCTCTGGTGTCTTCTACCACCGCGTTCTTGAAAGACACTAAACACATCATTAACATTGTTGAAAATTTACCTTGTAGTGAAAACAGCATATTGGTGACAGCCGATGTTGGTTCACTTTATACCATCATTTGACATTCTGATGCCATCTGCTCCGTCCAGTGGGCGCTTGATAAATCACACCTACCTGCTCCACTTGGTGCATTTATTTTAAAAGCTTTAGATTTTTGCTTAGCCAAAAATTATTTTTGGTACGGGGGCAAATTCTTCTTACAGACCCTTGGTGTTGCCATGGGCGCTCGGTTTGCACCGAGCGTTGCTAACCTCTTCATGGCTCACTGGGAAGAGATGTCGGTCTTTGGTAGCAGACCACCACAGTTGGTCTGCTACCAAAGATACATTGATGATCTGTTCATGATTTGGGAAGGAGACTTGATCAGTCTCCAGCTCTTTATGTCCAGACTCAACGGCAACACCAAAAACATCCGTCTTACCTGGAACTCTGACACCATGAGTATAGCGTTTCTTGATTTAGAAATCTTTAAACACGAAGGAGCTTTTCGAACACGCAATTACTGCAAACCTACCGACAGAAATGGCTATATCCCTCTGGATAGTTGCCACCATAATAACTGGTTGATGAACATCCCCAGAGGACAGTTCATACGCCTACGTCGGAATTGCTTTTTAGACAGTGATTACCACACACAAGCTAAGATTATGGCAGAGAAATTTGTACAAAAGGGCTACATGAAAAATCAGATCATGGAAGAATTAACTAAGGTTGGTTCCCTTGACAGAGCTACTTTGGTAGCTGATTCCAATAGATCAGAAAATATGATCCAGGACAATTCCCAGTACAGGATAGTCCTGGATTATAATATTCAACATAAACTTCATGTCTGGTTTCTTTGCCTGTGGAAAATGCCCTGCGTGCAGGCAATGTAAATTTAACAACAAGAAAAAGAAAGTTTTTACTGCACATTCTACTGGCATCAATTACCAAATTAAAAACTTGATCACATGTAACACTGTGGGCGTGGTTTACATGCTTCAGTGCAGCTGTGGTCTTCAATATGTCGGACGGACTTCTAGATCATTGGGGGTCCGGGTTTCTGAACATGTTGGTAACATCAAGCGGGGACTTAAAACCCATTCGGTGTCCAAACATTTCAGAATCCATCACAATAGGGACCCTAAACAACTTTTTTTCTGGGGGATAGAAAAGGTCACTAGGCACTGGAGGGGGGGTAATTTTATTAGACATCTCAGCCAGAGAGAATCTTTCTGGATACATGAAACCAGGGTGTCAGTCCCGAGAGGACTAAATGTGGAGTTTGATTTAAACTGTTTCATTTCTAATAAATGACACTATGTATCCATTTTTTACTTTTTTGTACTATTTCCAGTATTTATATTATACTGCCATTATGTATGTATAATTTTTTATTTATTGTTTTTATAATTTTGTGCTGGTATTTATAGGCAGGTGGATTTTACTGATGTATGAGTGTAAAAACATTGTTCTTTTTACTATTAGCTGGAGAATGTTGCGGGTGCACTAGGAGTCATATGATTGTCCATAATGTTTATAGCAATTCTTTACACATTATCAGTTACATTTGTAACATTTTGAAACTTCTGTTTTACTACACAGCTTTGGTACCACTGCTATTTAGTAGCTGTTATTTACCAAGCTTCTTTTACTTTCATCATGTTTTTTAAAAAATTTAATTCCTTTTTCTATTTTAAAATTCGATGTCATTGGGATGATGTCCCCAGTAAACTGTAGAGGATTTTCTCCCTTCTGGGGACTTCCGTTTCTACGGCTTTCTGACACTCCCATTAATTAGGCGGGTATTTTAAGGATCTGCGGGTGACAGGGGCTCTCCACCCTTGCTGACGAAGTCTCTCAGACGTAACGCCGCGTACGAGGGCGGTATGGATTGACCACCGTCACCCGCAGCACTCTCCTGCTGACAGCTGTTCTGTCAAGAGCAGTCTGTCTCATTATTATTCACTGCCTCAGCACGTGTACCTATTGGCGCTCTGCTAGCGTCTTTTTGTTTTATACCATTGAATAAATGTTGAACTTTGATTCTCATACGGATCGCTCTTAGAAGTTTCCTTTATGTTTTTTACTGCTCCTGGGGATTTCCACCTCTCCTCCTGGTATCTCAACACGGATCTCCTCCCTCTTTGAGGGATATAGCCTAATTGAGAAACAAAGTATCCAGCGGCATTATGATGTTCTACTCCTGATCAGAGGGGATTTCTACAGATCTCAGCCAGCCCAGCAGTTTGCCACAGACCCACTTATGCTGTTTCGGACCCCCTATAATTAAGGGGTCAACTGGATCTGGTAAGCGCAACTTTTTTACATACTTACCGCACGGATTTAAGTTTGTTACCAAGTGTCCCCAGATGTCAGAGTCCTGGATGTGAGGCCGAATTGCAGAGGGGGCGCCCCTTGCGGCTAAGTGCAGCGTAACCCTGGGAGTGAGACAGGGAATACGGTGCCCAAAGGTGCACGGGTTGCCAGATCGCAGTTGCTGAGTAGCAGATAGCAGGGAGCTGCTAGGGTGCGCTGGTAAGGTTGAAGGGCAACCGTGCAAGGAGGGATTCCAGGTATGGAGCCGTGGAGCAACCAGGAGCGGAGCCAGGCCAATGGTCATTCAGCACAGGAATCAGTCCAAGGTGAAGTACAGCAGGATAATCAGGAACAGAGAAGGTAGCCGAGCCGGGGGTCAAACACAGGAGGACGATCAAGGTACAAATGCGGAGCCGAAGAATAGTCAGATACAAGCCGGGGTCAATGCAGGCGGAATACTGGAGCAGTCAGGCAAGCCGAGTAGTAACAGGAAGCAGATATCACAACAGGAACCAGGAACACAGGAACAAGGAAAACAGGAAGCTGATGATAATCCAGCAACCAGCATGAACCAGCAGCAGGCTTAAATAGGCAGAAGGGCGCCACCATGAGGAATACTGGCAGAATTACCCGTCCTACGGTTATCACCCTGACAGTGCCCCCCCCCTAGGGGCAGCCTCCGGATGCCCAATCTGGCCCATTTTTCAGGGTATCGGGCTTGAAACCTCTGCAACAGTCTAGGGGCATGAATGTTATCTGCTGGTTCCCAAGAATTATCTTCTACAGAGTAACCTTTCCATTTAACAAGAAATTGAACAGTCCTACCTCTCCGACGGCAGTCCAGAATGGCTTCTACTTCGTATTCTGTTTCATTGTCCACCAAGATTGGAGGGGGCGGAGCTTCTTCTCTCCCTGGAAAAGGACTGGAGACAACAGATTTTAATAAAGAAACATGGAACACTGGGTGAATTTTATAGGAACTTGGTAAAGACAATTCAAATGCCACTGGGTTAATTTCCTTCTTAATTGTGAATGGACCGATAAACCTTGGTCCTAACTTCCGGGAGGGGCAAGGCAGCTTAAGATTTGTTGAGGAAAGCCACACTCTATCTCCAACCTTAAAGACGGGATCTCTCCTCCCCTTGTCATAATGTTTCTTATAATTCTCTTGGGCTTTCTGCATAGTTGCCTGGAGAGTTAGGAAATTAGCCTGAATGGCGTTTATCCTGTCCTGGACTGCGGGGACTGAGGTCTCTGGTATAACATTAGGCAAGAATGAGGGATGGAAACCGTAGTTGGCCCAGAAAGGTGACTGATTGGTGGAAGCGTGGATTGAGTTGTTGTATGCAAACTCCGCACACGGGAGTAGCAAGGACCAGTCATCCTGGGAGAAGGAGCAGAAGCAACGTAAGTACTGTTCTAAAGTTTGATTAGTTCTTTCGGTTTGGCCGTTGCTCTGAGGATGGTAAGCTGAAGATAGGCACACTCTAATGGAAAGCGTTTTGCAGAGCTCCTTCCAGAACTTAGAGGTGAATTGCACCCCTCTGTCGGACACAATGTTGCTCGGTAGGCCGTGAAGTCTGACTATCTCCTTTATGAATATCTTCGCCGTGTCAGCAGCAGATGGTGTACCCATCATGGGCAAGAAATGCGCCATCTTGGACAGGCGGTCAACGACTACCAAGATGGTTGTAAATTTCTCCGAGGGTGGTAACTCTACTATGAAATCCATAGATATTTCTTTCCATGGTTGCTCCGGCACAGGCAATGGGCGTAGTAGACCCCAAGATCTGACGTTAGACCCCTTGTTACGTTGACAAATGGTGCAGGAACTGACATATTCCCTGCAGTCAGGCTTTAGAGTGGGCCACCAAAAAGATCGTTGAACAAGCTCCAAAGTCTTTCTTACCCCGAAGTGACCAGCAAGTTGGTGGTCATGTAAAGTCTTTAGGACCTGGGCTCTGGCTTGTTGCGGAACAAAAATTTTGTTCTGATACCAAAGAAAACCTTCCTGGTTTCTTAAAGACAGTGCTTCTGGTTCAGAGCATTGGGAGGAAGCTTGTTTCAGTGAGGAACTCAGGTCGGTCTGAATCATGAGAAAATTCTGTGGAGATAATATAGTGCTAGGAGTAATTTCTTCGGGAGTGTCAGGAAACATCCGGGACAAGGCATCGGCCTTCCCGTTCTTAGACCCCGGGCGGAAGGATATATGAAAATTGAATCTGGCAAAAAACAAGGCCCATCGAGCTTGTCGGGGTCTCAATCGTTTAGCCGTGCGAAGATACTCCAGGTTTCTGTGATCCGTGAATATCATGATGGGATGCTGAGCACCTTCAAGGAGGTACCGCCATTCCTCCAGGGCAGTTTTAATAGCCAAGAGCTCTCGATCTCCCACATCATAATTCCTTTCAGACGGACTCATCTTCCGCGAGGAGAAGGCCACAGGATGGAGTAACGACTTAGAACCCTGACGTTGGGATAAGACTGCTCCTGTGGCAACTTCAGAGGCGTCAACCTCTAAGATGTAAGGGAGGGCCGGATCAGGATGTTGCAGGATAGGTGCGGAGGTAAAGAGGGATTTGAGCTTATCAAAAGCTGATTGGGCTTCTGAAGACCACAGGAACCGAGTATGTAAACGGGTAACTTGGGTGATTGGTGAGATGATGGAGGAAAAGTTCTTTATAAACCTCCTATAAAAGTTTGCAAACCCCACGAATCTTTGTACTCCCTTTTTATCCGATGGAGTTGGCCAGTCCAAGATTGCCTGTACCTTTTGCGGGTCCATGGCAACACCACCAGTTGAGATAATTAGCCCCAGGAATTGTATTGACTCTTTTTCAAAATCACACTTCTCTGCTTTTACATAGAGTTTGTGCTTACGTAGAGTGTGCAGAACTGTCCTTACATGTGTACGATGGAGCTCCAGGGTGGTTGAAAATATCAGGATATCATCCAGGTAGATGATGACGAAGTAATCCAGAAATTCTCGAAAGATATCGTTTACAAAATGTTGGAATGTGGCCGGGGCGTTGCACAATCCAAATGGCATCACTAAGTACTCGAAATGTCCAAAGCGAGTTCTAAATGCTGTCTTCCATTCGTCACCCTCTCGGATGCGAACGAGATTGTAGGCTCCTCGAAGGTCAAGCTTAGTAAATATTCGGGCAGTACGGAGTCTCTGGAAAAGTTCCGGAACTAGAGGAAGAGGGTAACGGTTTTTTATAGTGATTTTATTGAGCTCCCTGTAATCCACACATGGTCTTAGGGATTTGTCCCTTTTTTCGACAAAAAAGATTCCGGCTCCAGCAGGAGAAGAGGAGGAACGGATGAAGCCTTTCTCCAGGTTTTCATCAATGTATTGTCGCAATGTTCCTAGTTCCACCTCCGAGAGGGGGAATATGCGACCGAATGGGATTTCGGCTCCTGGGAGTAATTCAATTGGACAATCGTATGACCGGTGTGGTGGCAGGACATCAGCCTTTTTCTTGTCAAAGACATCTGCAAACTCCTGGTAGGCCGGTGGAATACTCTGGTTGTTGACAGGTACAGGTTGGACTGACAGGCAACTGGCTACATTACTGGTTTCAGGGGCAAGACAGTGCTGTAGGCAATAAGGTGAAGTGAATGAAATTTCTTTCCTGATCCAGTTGATCTGGGGGTTGTGGGCTTGGAGCCATGGGGTACCCAAGATGACAGGGAACATAGGTGAGCTTAGAATGTCGAAACGTATGAATTCCTGATGACCATCAGGAGTAGTAACCAAAAGAGGAGTGGTCTCTTGTGTCACAGGACCGGAACTAGGCAGGGTGCCATCAGCCAGGAGGACTTCCAATCTACGGTTCTTGGGAAGAAGGGCCAGACCGAGCTTTAGTGCTAAGTCCAAGTCCAAGAAACAACTGCATGCCCCGGAGTCGACTATGGCCTGAAGCTGAACCCCCTTGTCGGCCAACTGTAGCGTGATGGAAAGGATAAGGTGAGAAGTGGAAGTTCCGGACATCTGGAAGTACACTGGAGAGTTCTTGGGTACCTTGCTGGGCCTTATGGGGCAGTTGCTCAGGAAATGTCCGTTTCGGCCACAATAGAGACAGAGATTGGCTTGACGCCGACGCTGCTTTTCCTCGGGAGTCAGTGCGGATCGCACCAAACCAACAGGCATAGCGCCAATCTCTGGTCCCTGCACCTTGGGAGTCTGAGAACGTTCAGCCTGGCGCTCTCGAAGGCGTCTATCCAACTGGATGGATAGTTGAATGAGCCCCTCGAGGGTAGCAGGGATGCCGACCCTGGCCAACTCGTCCTTAAGGGATTCAGAAAGCCCCAGGCGAAACTGGTATTTCAACGCAGCCTCATTCCAGTCTGTATCGGCAGACCACCGGCGGAAGTCCACAGCATAGTCTTCCACCGGGCGCCGTTTCTGTTGAAGAGAATGCAGAGCGGCCTCAGCGGTGGCTGTACGCTGGGGGTCATCATACAATTGCGTCAGGGCCGTAAAGAACGTTTCCACTGAACTAGTAGCTGGGTCCTTCTGTTCCCATAACCTGTGGCCCCATGCCTGGGGTTCATTGGTCAGCAGGGAGATAAGAAAGCCAACTTTGACAGTCTCAGTGGAAAAGGTACGGGGTTGCAGAGCCAGATATAACAGGCAGGCATTCTTGAAGGATCTGAATTTCTGCCGGTCTCCAGAGAAACGTTCAGGGGTAGGTACCCGCGGTTCTGGGGGCACAGTCAGTACCGAAGAGGCCGTAGCAGGGAGATTGGTGGAGGAGGAACCAGGATCCAAAAAGGCAGATGGTAGCATAAAATGTTGGAGTTTTCCTTCTAATTGAAGGTATCTTTCCTGAAGAACTTGGACCACTCGTGTAAGGGTAGCGGCCTGTTGGCATAAAGTCTCTATTGGGGACGCACCTCTGCCGGCCTCAGTCATGGCTGGATTATACTGTCAGAGTCCTGGATGTGAGGCCGAATTGCAGAGGGGGCGCCCCTTGCGGCTAAGTGCAGCGTAACCCTGGGAGTGAGACAGGGAATACGGTGCCCAAAGGTGCACGGGTTGCCAGATCGCAGTTGCTGAGTAGCAGATAGCAGGGAGCTGCTAGGGTGCGCTGGTAAGGTTGAAGGGCAACCGTGCAAGGAGGGATTCCAGGTATGGAGCCGTGGAGCAACCAGGAGCGGAGCCAGGCCAATGGTCATTCAGCACAGGAATCAGTCCAAGGTGAAGTACAGCAGGATAATCAGGAACAGAGAAGGTAGCCGAGCCGGGGGTCAAACACAGGAGGACGATCAAGGTACAAATGCGGAGCCGAAGAATAGTCAGATACAAGCCGGGGTCAATGCAGGCGGAATACTGGAGCAGTCAGGCAAGCCGAGTAGTAACAGGAAGCAGATATCACAACAGGAACCAGGAACACAGGAACAAGGAAAACAGGAAGCTGATGATAATCCAGCAACCAGCATGAACCAGCAGCAGGCTTAAATAGGCAGAAGGGCGCCACCATGAGGAATACTGGCAGAATTACCCGTCCTACGGTTATCACCCTGACACCAGAAGAGAGATATTCGCCATCTTCCGCTACCTGCTATTTTCACCATTTCATATTTAAGGACTGTTGCTATTTATTTGATTATTCATCTATTTATTTTATTATTCATCACTTTATTATTATTATTTTTAATACTCTTTATCCTTTTGCGCTGCACTTATTTTATTTACTGTATATCATTGAGGTTGGTGTTTTCCTCCTAGTGTTCAGCTTGCATATCGTTCTTTTATATTTGGTTTGCGCTGATTGCTCTTTCATTTTAACCCCCATAACAAGCTGCTTGCTATGGGGGCACTCATGCATGCTCACACCTGAGCCCCGCTCTGTGTGTCCATAAGCAGAGACCCGGGCAGAGACTTTGGCAGCAGAGTCATTGGCAGAGACCTGGGAGAGCAGTCGCTCTTGTACACATCACTGGATCGAGATCGGGCTTGGGTAAGTATTGGTTGGGCTGCGGGGGGGATCTCCATAGAAAAGGTTTTTCACCTTCACACATAGAAGGTATGAAGGTAAAAAACTTTCAACCTTTACAACCACTCTCTGCTCTGTACCTGTGTACAGGATAAGGACCCAATCTGCCCCATTTGCTATGGGAGACCGATCGCTGCTGAAGGAGTGCCGTCAAAATCTCCCTCGCTGCAAGAGGCTATATTATCTGCCACATGTACAAGCTTACAACAGGCGGCTAGATAGACTTTTGTTACCCTTTGTAACCACTGTATCTTCACACTGTATTAACGCTTATACCATTATCTTCATATGCCAATATGTTTAGTGTCCCGGGCTGTAAACTATATGTGCTGGTTACCTGCATTACACCCTTTGATTAACTTCAGACCAGACAAAGGCAAAGTTTCAAACACTGTACTTGAATAAATGAACATGATGACATGTCAGGAAGGACTGCAAGTTTTAACAATCCTCCTTAGTAATGGGATCTCTGACCTTGGTATGTCACTGGGAATCCGGTAGCGGCAGTGAGCGGGTCTGACCAAAAAGAAACCGTCAGAAAAGCAACAAGAACCCCCATGGTCCTTTTATAGCACACAGGGCCGGATGATCCCCCAACTTCCTGGCTGGGACAGCGTTAACCATCTCCTGCCTACATAATTGTATTGTAATGAAACCTTTTTAATACATCAAGGGTAACATTTAACCACGTCCTGTCCTTAGGACATACCCATACATTCTTGGGTTTTAATTGGTTATTGAATATTGCAGCTGAAGTCATGACCCCAGTATCTTTTTTTTTTTTAATTGACGATTCTCTATCATTGAAAAGTAATCTGAGTGGCTAGACAGCTGCTGGATTATTTTTACATGTGGCAGAAGGTGATTCCCCTCCCACTGCCTTCCTGGTCTCACCTAAAGTGTATTTTTTCTAAAAAAATTGCATTGGAAAACTGCTGCCCAAATATCGTGTGACATAAAAATTGCAATTACCAACATTTTTTACTCCTGGGCCCTTGCTTTCAGAAATTATATAATGTTTGGGAGTTCTAAGTAATTATCTAGTAAGAAAATACAGAGTTTTTCATGTAAGAGAAGTCTCAGAATTGGCTTTGGCAGCTAGTGGGTAAATAGCAGGTCTCTATGAAATTATAAGGGCTGTTGAACTACTCAATGATGGCAAGAAAGAACATTCTATGAATGTTCTGACGAGAAGTTTCATTATTAAAACCTGACAGAGGTTCTAACCCTTTCCCATTCTTTCTATCTCTGAAAATGAAAAAGAAAGTTGTATCCGAAGTTGCACTTCTTTTTTTTTATATACATTTAAAAATAAGAAGAAAACAGGGGATCTGGTCTCCAAGGTCCAAGATGGCAGTCCTTAACATTGGTTTATTGTTGCTAGTTAAATCTTAATTATATTTTACCACTTGACACTTATATAAACGCCTTATCGGTGTATGGTTATTGAAACATAGAACATAAAATGGCGCCACAAAGTGTGTAAATTGGCTATAAACCTTTGAACTACTCAATGATGCTTGCCATCTAAGAATGTTCTGACGAGAATTTTTATTATTAAAACCTGACAGAGGTTCTAACCCTTTCCCATTCTTTCTGTCTCTGAAAACTAAAAATAAAGTTGTGTCTGGAGTTGCACTTCTCTTTTTATAATATACATTTGAAAACAAGAAAAAAACAGGGGATCTGGTCTCCAAGGTCCAAGATGGCAGTCCTTAACATTGGTTTATTGTTGCTACTTACATCTTAATTATATTTTTCCACTTGACACTTTTATAAAAGCCTTATTGGTGTATGGTTATTGAAACAAAGAACATAAAATGGCGCCACGAAGAGTGTAAATTGGCTATAAACCTTTATACGACCCATTATATATCCTTATCCAAAATCTATGAAAGACTTAACCAAGACAGGTTTATTGAAATTACACGTTCGCATATAATATAGTATGCCTGCCTCCTGCTACATTCTGACATGTTTACGGAAGTGTGTAACTTCCTAATGTCCAAGTGAAGCTTCAGGAAAACAAATCTATTTGGCAGGGAGCTGAATACGGATTATATTGTTTAGAGTCTTCTTTAAAATGAATCTTCTTTAAAAAAGAGCTCCAGCATTTCAATCCAAACTACTCCACTCCAGGCAGCAGGCTGCAAAGAAACATCATTGCTATCTGTGTGTAAGCAGTGGTCTTTCTGCAGAGGTTCGACATGCCCCCTGCCGAGTCAAAGCTATAGCCATGAAATTTGGAGTGAGTGTTAGCTGTGACTTGGCAAGGGGCATGTCGGACCCACAGTGCCAGGATAAGGCCATCCAGCGCCCAGGGCAAAGATGCCAAACTGTGCCCCCCCACCCCTATTGTTAGGGTCAGGGCACCTACATCTATGCAATAAACCATTGCGCCCAGACCAACTGCTCCTCCTGCCCACCCATTGTCCCAGCCCTGAGGACACATATAGTGGTCCTTCATTGCAGAAGAGTTTGCAGATAAGATTGAACTGGTGCTAGGGCTCTGTTTTGAAGAAGATTACAATAACAAATTGAAACATCATAGTTTTTATGCAGCATCAATTCAGATTGATATGTTTTGCTGAAACTTTAGTTGGACTTGTAGTGATGTTGCACGAGAGACTCGGCTGTCCAGGACTCACACTCCTCCTCCTGTGGCTGACACAGCAGTGAAGTGCCATTAGCTTCCACTGCTGTCAGTCAAAGTCAGTGAGCCAATGAGAAGAGAGAGGGGGTGGGGCTGGGCCCCGACTCTGTGTCTGATCGGACACAGGGAGCTGCGGCTCAGCTTGGGTGCCTCATAGCAAGCTGCTTGCCGTGGGGGCACTCAACAGGAGGGAGGGGCCAGGAAGAGGGACCCGAGACGAGGAGGATCTGGGCTGCTCTGTGCAAAACCACTGCACAGAGCAGGTATGTATAACATGTTTGTTATTTTTAACAAACAAAAAAAAGAAAAAACAAGACTTTAGAACCAAAAAACTGGCTAATCGCAGGCTGCTTTGGAATGACAATGTCATTGGTTGCCATGTCAGCAATGGTCTAATGCCATGGTCTAATGTAAACATCACTGTGAATGTAAATGTGTCATTTAACTACCAAAAGTGTTATACCGCACTAAGCCTTTTGAGTCAAACGTGTTTATTTTGGGCAGTCAGTATAATGGGTGCAAGTGATGGAAAAAAAGTATACTCACATGTGGGTTTAAGCGATCATTTTTTAGCATTTGAACTCTCTATGGCTCTAACTGGGGGCAAGTCCTTTGCCTACATAATTTGTGGTAGTGGGTATCCCTCTTTCACATCTCTGAAAGTTGGGAGATATGTTTGATATGAGAAATGCTAGTTACTTTTTCCGAATCAGGAGTATTGATTTTGACTGCTACATGCCTGTTCTGATGCCAAGGATTGCCAAGCAACTGGAACTAAACTAATTGGGCTATGGAGGACCCCCCATCCCCTCAAAAGAAAAAACAGCTCTTAACACTGTTCTAATTTACCCTGCTCCTAATGCATCAAAAAGCTCACGGCAATTGACTAAACCAATAAACATAAAAATCTCAAAAATAATAATGGTAAAAGTAAACAATAAAAGCCATATGCTATATACAATCCGGAAGCAATAGATTGATTTAGTGAGGATCTAGCACTAGCATAAAAGAAAATAACATGTATAGCCTAAAAAACAAATCTGCATTGAACTAACTATGAAGGTGCTGCTCTTGGACCAGAGTGGGTGCTCTCTTGAATCACTGAAAAACAAAAGAAAAGACAAGAGTGCAAAGCCATATACTGTAGTATATTAAGCAGATAGCATTTATTAGATTGATAAAATTGCACTCACAAAAAAATGGCCTGTGCTAAGCATAACAGTCTGGGTCGCCTGGAAGCCAGGAGTGACGAGGTATGAACCAGGACCCCTGCCTTGGCCACCGGCAACGGCATGAAAGCGCACTTGTGATGGAATAAAGTTGCTGTCACTGAAGGAACACTGTCACCAATGCACAACCCTGGAAGTGGAGCCCACCCAATGTAATCAATGTTCACATGCACAGTGATTACAGGAACGCGTTTCCAAGCTTCAAGATTCTTCCTCAGCCTGTGGCCTCTGGAATAGGAGAATATAGCAGTGGATAGATTAAAGACATGATTAAAGCTATGATTAAGCACCAGATTTAGGTGTAAAACGCATCAGTTGATCTTTGTTGTTCACCACCATTTGCTGTATGGTCAATGTTTTTATTTGGAATAAAGAGATTGCATTGGAGTGTGGCCATTAAGCCACTTTTTTCTTCCCACGCTTCCTGTTGCAAGCAGGGTTAGCACCCAATCTACACACAGAGGCAGTCAAGCAGCAAGGTAGGTGATTTGTTCCTTGAACAGTACATTACACTTCTAGGTGTGCCTGAAGGGACACACATGACACCCAGCAAGAGCACAATGGTAACAAAGGCATCAAGCGAAGTCCCTGCACCCAATTCAGTTATTCCTCCTACTCCCTGAGCTCTGCTGTATTGGGATATTAGGAGGCTGATACCGGGTCAAATGCAAGTATTTACACTACTTCCATTTAAAATGATACCTTTTTATGATGTTTACATGGATACATAAATGCATTAATGTGTGTTTTTTATATTTTCTTGGAGTTCAAGTTTAAAGGAGAAGTATGGCCAATGCTATTTTGGCCCTACTTCTCCTATGGATCACAGAAGTGCAGTTCCTCCCCCACTGCTGTGACCCATTTTCAGCTGACAGCAGGCTAAAGCCCGCTGTTGGATGATGTCACTCAGCCAGTGCAAGCTCTTAATTGATCCTGACTTTACAGTCGGGATCCACCTAGATGCTTGGACCAACAGCTGGCTCACCCTCTCAGCAAGCCGCCCCCTGTACTCCAAGGGAGTATTTCTGGAGGGTCAGTGCAGAGAGCTCTTAGAAGCAGTGGGGGACAGATGTTGCATCTACCTAGGTGAGTATGATTTTTTTCCCCCCCACCCCATACCTCTCTTTTAAGGTAAATAAACCTTTGTATTAGATCCCCCTAGGCAAAATGAGCATTGTAATCTGCGTATGGTGGAAGTGCACATTTATTTATTTATTTTTGGCTAGCCCAGGGTTTTACTTCAAAGAGAATCTGTAGAAATCAGAACTGCTGGACTTTTACAAATTGTGCGGATGTTGAGATTAACCCCTTCTTCTTGAGTGCAGGAATTTTTCCCTTTTGTATGTAGTGCTACCCCTAGAGGGCCGCTGCATTTTGGGTCCCCCTATTTATGCACAGCCACGCAAAACACGCATTTTCCAACTGCATTCAGAGACAAAGAATCAGTCCATGGGCTTGGTTTTCTTATTTTATTGGGGAAAATAACTTGGATCATGGGCAATGGCGACCCTAGGGGGGGGCCAGAGGGGGCCCTGACCCCCCCAACATTATGCTGGGCCCCACCATGTGCCCCCCCAAAAAAAAAAAATTTTTTTTTTTTTAATTTTTTTTTTTTTTTTTACAAAAAGGCAATTTCTTTTTGTTTGTATTCATATCGGATGTGCCGCATCTTACTCGGGCCACCACTGGGGTAACACAGTCTCTATTGAGAGGGAGAAGGTCCCCAGTGGGTGATTCCTCCCCCCTCCCTCTGCTCGCTGACGCTGCATAATGCGAGCGCTCACACAACCACGGCCGCCCGATCTGCTCCTTCCCCTGCATCCTCATTGGCAGGGAGAAGAGCGAGTTGCAAGAAGGACTCCACCAGGACTCTCAGTTACTGAAAAAACAGACTGAGGGCAGGGGCAGGACAGCAAGAGGAGGCTGGGGAACCCCACAGTGGCAGAACACCAGGGCCCGGAGGCAAGACAACATTTGCAACCCTGATAGTTCTCCCACTGCTTTGGACCCTTATATTTTCTTGGTATGCTGGTGACATATATCTCTTGTTCTCTGTCACCCTGGGGGGGGGGGGCCCAATACAGTAGGAAGGGAGCTCACTGCAGAACATGTGAAAGGGCCGTTGTGGGATCGTAGTAAAGGGGTAAAGGGCCCCAGGATAGATCGATATATCTATCTATCTATCTATATATATATATATATATTATTTATATATATATATATATATATATATATATATATATATATATTTGCATTTTATATTGCCCCCCTATTTTTGTCCCGGTCCCCCCATGTGCCCCCCCTAAATATGAAAGCTGGAGACGCCACTGATCATGGGATGCCCAACTTGACTTGAAGAACAATGATGAGGACAACTCCCTTCTCTCTCTCGGAAAAAGGAAAGAAATCCTTGTTTGCATTCCCTCCGGAACAGCAACAGTCTTTCTGGACTGGCAAAAGAAAATCCCTCTTTCTAGGAGCTCTGTGTCCCCATGGTGGATTTTTAGCAAAGTCCCAACTTGCAGGAGCTCTATGTCCCCTCTCCCCAAAATAACAGCCCACCTGGCTGCTTGGTGAAATGTCCTAAATCAAGGAATTGGGTAATAGCTTGTTAGCACAGTCCCAGAAATGCTTGCTGGATATTTGGCAGCTTTAACCTCTACACCTGGGGGTGTAGAGGTACTCACACTGTCCCTGGAAAACCTGCTCCCTCAGAAAAAACTACTGTTCAGACCTCCTACTGTCCATGTCCTTCCATACAAGCCAGGAGTCTCATAGAAGAGACTGTAGGGTAGTGGAGATCCCTCTGTCCTCCTTCCTCAGCTCCCAGCCTGGAGGCAGAGCCCCCTCAGCCCAGACCACATGAAACAGCTTCCTCACTCCATATGTCACTCGACTGCTCTGCTGGCCAGGTTCCACAATATTTATGGGCTGATCCAACCACCCTGCCAGGCATTTTGCCTGGGTATTGGCCAGATTCCCATAAATATTTCCATCCGTACCTCCTGGCCTCCACCCACTAGCTTCCAGAAATTCTCCAAGCTTTTAGAACCAGGGGAGATACCAGAGGTCTGACCTGTAGAGCCCTCCAGCCTGACCTACAGTAACCCCCAACCAATTACCAGACTCACACAACTACCATGAGTCAGAAGTAAAGTTTCCAACCCTAAACTGAGCACTAGAGGGTGCTACAGGTAATTACAGCCAAAGGACTTTAATAAAGTATAACGAAAGACAATTTTTAGGCAATAGAACCCCTGTCTGCTTTGTATTGCTTTCTGTGTCCCTGTTAGGAAGATTTACTCTCTCAAATTGCCCTGATCATCAATGTCACCAGAAAATTAAAGTAGTAGTAGGGTAAATGCATTTTGAGTTGAAGAGCAGGAATAGAGATGAAATCTTCTGATGCAGACACTTCCTTCCTGTGACAGCTGTCTAAAGCATGGTACACATGAGTCGAATATCGGCCGGTTCAACATTTAGCCCGTGTGTCAACAGAAGCTGCCCGAACGAGCATGCTCAATGGAGAGATTGCTGTGTTAACATCGGATAGTTAGTACAGCAAGCTCCTTCAAAGCTCTTCAGTTTTTTTTTTCATCCAGCCCTCTGAGTTAAACGGAAAGAAAAAACCTCATAGTGTGTACAAAGCTTCAGAGGGATTTACCCTCATATTGAAAAGATATCCTCCCACTTCAGGTTGAGTTTATAGGGCAGGAAGTAAAGGAAAACACCATAATGAGGCACAGGTGCCATAAAAAAACTGACAGCAGTTTACTCATCCCTACTCTTCCCACTTGACAATGAAGTTGTCTATACCTTAGATGTCAAGGCAGTCAAATGTACCTACACACTAGGAGCACTGCTCAAAATACAGAATTGGACAGTTTGCGGAATTAATAGTAGCTATGCAGCTACAAACTTGTCTCTTTCCCTGTACCTCCAACTCTCCTCAGGTACATGCCCAGGAGCATATCCACGCTCAGCTATTCTGCTTGTCAAGTAGAGATGAATGGGCCACACACTGATTGCGTCACTAATGTAAAACCAGCTTCAATATAAAAAATAGAGCAGTGAGCATAGAGCAATAGAGCATAAGGAGCGCAGGGGCGCCACCCCCCCAAAGTTTCCAAAGTTAGTTTGCTAAAGAAGAAAGCTACTTTAACATATTAAAAACGTTTAGTTTTATTATCATTTATGATACTAATGGGTGTCTATTAGGTCCGTAAATGTGACGTGAACATGTGACTTGAGGCTGAGGATCTAATTGGCTTGTTTCAGATTGTCCTTAGTGCTCTGCGCCCTGAACCCTCCCACTTTTGATTTTAGCGAATCAATATTCGTCATCAATATTCGTCATTGCGTCACTTCCCGTTTACAGCTTCTCGTTCCGTGGATCGCAAGGCGTCCTCTCGTGAGTGCAGTTAGTGCAGCTTAACTGCCCTGAAAACATAGATGAGTTAGCTCCTCTGAATGTAGAGGATCAGTGCTGCAGCCAGTTAGCTTCAGTGCTGATCAGTGTATTCTGACAGCGGAGGAGTCCCTCTGTCAGAATACAAAATTGCAGCGGGGAGGATTCATTCATTCACCTTGAATGGACAGCTTAAAGATGAACATTTATCTGCCATGCACACACACATTCAGCACTCCTTTCCGTGGAAATCCACATTCTGATGAGGGAATGCACAGGGCGAAGATCTGACTGATCATTAAAGCTATACTTAGATGTCAAGCTGTGTTAACAGGTTTGCGGAAACAGATAATGAAAATGTTATAGAAGAGTTACCTTTCCAACAAATAACTTTATTTTGGGCTCCATCTATAACAATTAAGCTGCTTTCACATTGGGGCGGGCGGGTGTTAACGGTAAAATGCAGTGCTTTATCGTCATTTTAGCGGCGCTATTTGGCCACTAGCGGGGTACTTTTAAACCCCGCTAGCGGGCGAACAAAGGGTTATGTGCGCCCGTGTAGCGCCGCTGCCGAAGCGCTTTGCAGGCGCTTTGGCAGCGGTACCCATTCATTTCAATTGGCAGGAGTGGTGTGTACACCGCTCCTTTACCGCTCCAAAGATGCTGCTTGCAGGACTTTTTTTAACGTCCTGCCAGCGCATCGCCACAGTGTGAAAGCATGCGGGCTTTCACACTGGGACTGCAGGGGAGGTATTTTTCAGGCGCTTAACAGCTATTTTTAGCCCCAAAGCGCCTGTAAAATGCCACGTGTGAAAGGGGTCTAACCTTAATCCTTTACCTAAGTCTAAAAATATCCCCCTTAAACCCAACCCAAGGCAAACTTAATCCTGTAAGAGGAGAAAGAAAGAAAGAAAGAAAGAAAGAAAGAAAGAAAGAAAGAAAGAAAAAAGGAAAACAAAGAAAGAAAGTATATTACAGCACCCAGACTAATTTTACAGCGTAAACTACTATAATGACGGACTATAACCATAAACATCGCATCAGCTATTAGGCCTAATCAATACAATGACAGCCATATACAGAAGAAAATCAGATAGGAAATAATTACACAGAGATTTATGGTGATCAGATTAATGAAGTAAAATGTTTCCTGTTATAATATTTTTGTGTGTTTGTAAACAGTAACAACTATATGGTAAAAAGGTGAAATCTTTCAATCCAGTCAGGTAAAGTTGAAACTGTCTTTATTTAACTACATAAATAACCAAAAAAGCTACTGTGATGAAAGTTTGATAGCTTGAGTAAAATGGCACTCTTAGTAGATCACCTGGTTTAATCTATTTAAAGTCACTATTATTTGAGTGCTATAATAACAAATATCACTTTGAATTACAGTGCACAATATTTCACAATAATAAAAAATATATATTATCATTATCAAATAATGATTATTAGTATTATTACACATTTGTAGGGCACTGGTTTACTAAAGGATTTACTAAAGAAATTATTTTTTGCCAAGCAACGTAATTACTTTTAGTTCCCAATCAAGATCTGTATGAGAGAAAAAAATAGTAATAGTAATGTTATTATTATTATTATTATTATTATTATTACAAACTTTTATTTGCATGGGACTGACTTACCAATGGTGTACATTTTGCAAATTCCTGTAATCACATATAATATTCTACTAAATTACTTTATCTGAGTGGTTGTACAAATCATACACGGCATCTAACATAGATGGCGGTAATGAATCATAGTCTGGGTGTTTCCTCTGGGGCTATTGGTGAAAGAAGGGACTAATGTTTGCTTCCTCCTTTTTCCTTAGTATATGGGGTGAGGCTTGACATTTGAATGGATACATGGGATGGCCTAGATAAAATATCCTCTTCGGTAATTACTATATTTCTTTTTTTTTTTTGCTATGTGATGGGATCCTGATATTCTACTAATATATTTCAAGTTCAATATGTATGATGTTTTGTCGTGTTTTGTTTGTTTGTTTAAGAAATTAAATAAAAAGATTTATTAAAAAAAAAAAAACTTTATCTGAATTCAATAAAAAAATAGAAAGTATGTAGGAGGTGTGGCTGCAGTCTCGGTATTGTGTCCTGTCTTTGAATTCAGTGAAGGGAGTTCCATTGACCAGCTGGATGTGGCAGATGTCTCATTCATTGTAGTCTAGGGTTAGTCGTCTTCCACTCCTAAATGATGACATCACAGAGCTGGTGGATGTAATGCCGCGTACACACGAGCGGACTTTACGGCGGACTTTGCCCGGCGGACTTTTCGACGTACTTTCCGACGGACTTTCTGAATGAACGGACTTGCCTACACACAATCCACCAAAGTCCGTCGAATTCGTACGTGATGACGTACGACCGGACTAAAACAAGGAAGTTCATAGCCAGTAGCCAATAGCTGCCCTAGCGTGGCTTTTTGTCCGTCGAACTAGCATACAGACGGCGGACTTTTCGACCGGACTCGATTTCAACGGATACATTTTAAACAAGTTTCAAATCTAAGTCCGTCCAACTTTTGAGAAAACAAAGTCCGCTGGAGCCCACACACATCGAATTGTCCGACGAAATCCAGTCCGCCGGGCAAAGTCCGCCGTAAAGTCCGCTCGTGTGTACGCGGCATTAGAGACCTTGCACTCCTCCACCTTCCGTTTGAGGATGCCTCACAGATGCTCTATAGGGTTTAGGTCTGGCAAGATGTTTGGCCAGTCCCTCATCTGTGCCCTCAGCTTCTTTAGCAGGGCAGTGGTCATCTTCGAGGTGTGTTTGGGGTTGTTATCATGTTGGAACACTGCCCAGCGACCCAGTCTCCGAAGGGAGGGGATCATGCTCTGCTTCAGTATGTCACAGTAGATGTTGGCATTCATGGTTCCCTCAATGAACTGTAGCTCCCCAGTGCCAGCAGCACTCATGCAGCCAGGGCAGATCCTAGGCAGGTGCCGATCCCGGGCGCCACAGAGGTGGGGGCGCTCAAGCGCCAGAGTGCTCCCCTCCCTCCTCTTCCTCCTCTACTTGTTGGTGTCCAGAGGCCGCTCTCTCCGCCGCTCACAGCCGCCGCTGTGTTTCCTGCCCAAGTCCGTCCCCCCTCCATCCTCCTGTCAGAGGAGATCGGAGTGGCTGTCTCTGTTAGGAGAGAGACCCGTGCAGTGATGTCGTTGGAGGCAGGACGGTCCATTCCGTGCAGTGCCTGTCATTTGTTCTTCTCCTCCTCTCTGTCACGATCTTCTTCAGCCGAGCGGCGCGGCTGCACACTGTCCTCTCCTCTCCAGATGCCGCCGGGTGGGGTTTGTCCTGAGGGAGGGTCTGAACTAATGGAGGGGGAGTGGTTTGTGGGGGGTCTGTACTAATGGAGGGGGGTCTGTACTAATGGGGTGGTTTGTGGGGGGGCCTGTACTAATGGAGGGGGGTGGTTTGTGGGGGGGTCTGTACTAATGGAGGGGGGTGGCTTGTGGGGGGGCAGTCTGTACTAATGGAGGGGCTCTGTACTAATGGTACTAATGGAGGGGGGTGGTTTGTGGGGGGTCTGTACTAATGGAGGGGAGGTGGTTTATGGGTGGGTCTGTACTAATAGAGGGGGGGTGGATTGTAGGGGGGTCTGTACTAATGGGGGGTGGTTTTTGGCGGGGGTCTGTACTAATAGAGGGGGGGTGGTTTGTGGGGGGTCTGTACTAATGGAGAGGGGTCTGTACTAATGGAGGGGGGTGGTTTGTGGGGGGGGGGTCTGTACTAATGGAGGGGGGGTGGTTTGTAGGGGGGTCTGTACTAATGGAGGGGGTCTGTACTATTGGAGGGGGGTGGTTTGTGGGGGGGTCTGTACTAATGGAGGGAGGGTCTGTACTAATGGAGGGGGATTGGTTTGTGTGGGGGTCTGTACTAATGGTGGGGGGGTCTGTACTAATGGAGAAGGGGTGGTTTGTGGGGGGTCTGTACTAATGGAGGGGAGATGGTTTGTGAGGGGGAGTCTGTACTAATGGAGGGGGGTCTGTACTAATGGATGGGGGTGGTTTGTGTGGGGGGTCTGTACTAATGGGGGGGGTGGTTTGTTTGGGGGGGTCTGCACTAATGGGGGGTGGTTTGTGGGGGTATGTACTAATGGAGGGGTGTGGTTTGTCCGGGGGGGGTTTGTACTAATGGAAGGGGGGGTCTCTACTAATGGAGGGGGGTGGTTTGTCCTGAGAGGAGCCTGTACTAATGGGGGGGGTGGTTTGTCAGGGGGGTCTGTACTAATGGAGGAGGGGTAGTTTGTCCTGGGGGATCTGTACTAATGGAGGGGGAAGGTTTGTCCTGAGGGGGGTCTGTACTAATAGAGGGGGGTGTTTGTCCTGGGGGGTCTGTACTAATGGAGGGGGGTCTGTACTGAGGGAGGGGTTTATACTTAGTGGGGAGTCTGAACTGACAGAGGGGGGTCTAAACCTAGTGGAGGGGGTCTGTACTGGGGGAGGGGTTTACACTTAGTGGCGAGTCTGCACTAACAGAGGGGGGTCTATACTTAGTGGAGGGGGTCTGTACTGAGGGAGGGGTTTATACTTAATGGGCGGTCTGTACTGACGGAGGGGGGTCTATACTTAGTGGAGGGGGGTCTGTACTGAGGGGTGACTATAGTTGGTGGAGGGGGGGTGACACCAACCCTAGTGATGCCACTGCAGCCGCGGGCTCTTCTTTCCCCCCTCCCTCTCCTCGCGCTGTTATACTAGTGAGCGGCGCTTGCCAGCACAGCCGCCCACTATGTTTTTTTCCCTGCCTTCATGTTGGCCAGAGAAGAAATAGAAAAAAAAAATGAGCAGAGAAGAGGATTGTGGGACATGTAGTCCCGAGGACTGGCAGACCCACTGTAACATGGAAACTGCAGCCCACACAGCATGCCCAGCTGAATGGGAGAGAGAGAGAGAGAGACAGGAGCCCGGGAAAGCTTTCAGGGAAGTGCACCCAAGACTCCAGATGGAGAGGACAGTACTGAGGGAACACCATCAGAGAGAGAACCCCGCTGCCCTGCACCACCAGAGGGAAAGCCACACAGCCTAGCACCATCCCTGGCGGAGAAAGGAATGGAGTCATTGCCAGAATACAGATTTGGGCACTATCCAGCAGAGTCGCCACGGGCAATTCAGAGTGAGCTGACTCTTGAACCGTTGTTGCTGGGTCAGGTGAGAGGACCGATCGGCCATTATCTCCTGTAGTATGTTTGCAGTCTCTGACCATCTCCTGTGCTATGTCTGCAGTCTCTGACCATCTCCTGTATTATATCTGCAGTCTCTGACCATCTCCTGTAATATGTCTGCACTCTCTGACCGTCTCTTGTAATATGTCTGCACTCTCTGACCGTCTCCTGTAAAATGTCTGCACTCTCTGACCATCTCCTGTGCTATGTCTGCAGTCTCTGACCATCTCCTATATTATATCTGCAGTCTCTGACCATCTCCTGTGCTATGTCTGCAGTCTCTGACCATCTCCTGTGCTATGTCTGCACTCTCTGACCATCTCCTGTAATATGTTTGCACTCTCTGACCATCTCCTGTAATATGTCTGCACTCTCTGACCATCTCCTGTACTATGTCTGCACTCTCTGACCATCTCCTGTAATATGTCTGCACTCTCTGACCATCTCCTGGAATATGTTTGCACTCTGTGACCGTCTCCTGTAATATGTCTGCACTCTCTGACCATCTCCTGTACTATGTCTGCACTCTCTGAATATCTCCCGTAATATGTCTGCATTCTCTGACCATTTCCTGTAATATGTTTGCACTCTCTGACCGTCTCCTGTAATATGTCTGCACTATCTGACCGTCTCCTGTACTATGTCTGCAGTCTCCGACCTTCTCCTGTACTATGTCTGCAGTCTCTGACCATCTCCTGTAATATGTCTGCATTCTCTGACCATCTCCTGTAATATGTTTGCACTCTCTGATCATTTCCTGTAATATGTCTGCACTCTCTGACCATCTCCCGTACTATGTCTGCACTCTCTGACCATCTCCCGTACTATGTCTTCACTCTCTAACCATCTCCTGTGCTATGTCTGCAGTCTCTGACCATCTCCTGTTACACAGGAGACCTCTGACCTTCTCCTGTACTATGTCTGCAGTCTCTGACCATCTCTTGTATCATGTCTGCAGTCTCTGACCTTCTCCTGTACTATGTCTGCAGTCTCTGACCATCTCCTGTATCATGTCTGCAGTCTCTGACCTTCTCCTGTACTATGTATGGAGTCTCTGACCATCTCTTGTATCATGTCTGCAGTCTCTGACAATCTCCTGTACTGTGTCTAGGGGCTCTTTCTAACAGACTCTCTAACAGAAGCCCTCTCTGTGTGCATCACAGAGACTCCCCTCCAGGTCTCATTAGTGTACGCTCTTCCTGTATTTTTTTTATTGTTAAAAGATCATGGGAGGATCCCAGGGTAACAAAGACTTCTAAGGGGAGCATCTCTGTGTTTGAGTTGTTGCCATAGAAACATGTGTAAAGGGGAGGAGCTTGTAAAAATGACCACGCCCATGTGGGGGCGCCAGAAATATTTCTGCACCCAGGCATCTGTGACCCTAGGATTGGCTCTGCATGCAGCCCCAGACCATGACACTCCCACCACCATGCTTGACTGTAGGAAAGACACACGTCTTTGTACTCCTCACCTGGTTGCCGCCACACACACGCTTGACACCATCTGAACCAAATAAGTTTATTTTGGTCTCATCAAACCACAGGACATGGTTCCAGTAATCTATGTCCTTAGTCTGCTTGTCTTCAGAAAACTGTGTGCATCATCTTTAGAAGAGGTTTCCTTCTGGGAGGACAGCCATGCAGAGAAATTTGTTTGAGCACTGACAGGCTGACCCCCCACCCCTTCAACCTCTGCAGCATAGCTGACATCACTCATACGTCTATTTCCCAAAGACAACCTCTGGAGAAGACGCTGAGCACGTTCACTCAACTCCTTTGGTCGACCATGGCGAGGCCTGTTCTGAGTGGAACCTGTCCTGTTAAACCGCTGTATGGTCTTGGCCACTGTGCTGCAGCTCAGTTTCAGGGTCTTGGCAATCTTCTTATAGCCTAGGCCATCTTTATGTAGAGCAACATTTCTTTTTTTCAGATCCTCAAAGAGTTCTTTGCCATGAGGTGCCATGTTGAACTTCCAGTGACCAGTATGAGAGAGTGAGAGCGATAACACCAAATTTAACACACCTGCTCCCCATTCAAACCTGAGACCTTGTAACACCAACAAGTCACATGGCACCAGGGAGGGAAAATGGCTAATTGGGCCCAATTTAGGGGTGTACTCACTTTTGTTGCCAGCGGTTTAGACATTAATGGCTGTGTGTTGAGTTATTTTGAGGGGACAGCAAATTGACACTGTTATACAAGCTGTACACTCACTACTTTACATTGTAGCAAAGTGTCATTTCTTCAGTGTTGTCACATGAAAAGAATTATTAAAATATTTTCAAAAATGTAAGGGGTGTACTCACTTTTGTGAGATACTGTGGATAGATAGATAGATAGATAGATAGATAGATAGATAGATAGATAGATAGATAGATAGATAGATAGATAGATAGATAGATAGATGATATTTTTGATTGCAAGCTCTTCTGAGCAGGGCCCTCCTTATCCTCTTGTATTTTATTGTATTATAACTGTATTTCCTTCCTTTTATATTGTAAAGCCCTGCGTAAACTGTTGGTGCTATATAAATCCTGAATAATAATAGTAATATATGATCAGACAGACTCAACGTCCTCTATAAAATTGTAGCCCTCACGTAACTCATTGATGTATCACTGATGTGACACTGTATATAAATTGATAGAAGGAACCCTCTGTAATACTGGATCCCAGGTTTGAGGTGGAGGAGGGGAGGGGGTCTGCCATGTGCTAGTTGCCCCATCACCTTACTGTCCTCACCAGCCCCCTCCACCCACCCTCTTGCACCTTCAGAGACTCCCTGGCTCCTGGATATCTGGCTCTGGTCCCTTCACACAAAGGGCCCCAACCCTTATACCTCTAGGACATCCTTTCATCCCCTGGTTCCACCTCACACCTCTGTCCTGGGACCTGTCCGTCTGCTATTGTTCGGAGGTTAGCAGGAACTGAGAGAGCCAAATAAAGAAAAAAAACAAAGAGAACAGCTTTTCTGTATCATAAAATGCTAAATACATGTATCCCCATCCCCTCCACATTCCCTCTCCATTCACAATTCCCTTCTACTAAAGCATTGCTTTTTACCCTTTCCTATAATTTGTTGAGTAAAAATGCTTCAAGAAAGCTCTTTCTTATTTTTATTTATTTTTCGTATTTAATTTTAATTTGTGCTACCTCATTCTAGCACCCAGGATTCCTTGTCACACCAATCCAGCATCAAGAATTCCTTTTAACTCCATTCCAGCACCCAGAATTTCTTGTGACCCCATTCTAACAGCCAGAATTAATTGTTACCCATTCTAGCAATCAGAATTCTTTGTGACTTTATTCTAGCAACCAGAATTCCTTGTGAATGAATTCAAGCACTCATAATTCCTTGTGACTGAATTCAAGCACCCAGAATTCCTTGTTATTCCATTCCAGCACCCAGAATTTTTTTTTCACCCTATTCCAGCACACAGAATTGCTTCTAAGGATGAGCCGAACACTCCTCGGTTCGGTTCGCACCAGAACTTGCGACCAGGCAAAAAATTCGGATGAACACCGTTAAAGTCTATGGGACACGAACATCAAAAAGTGCTCATTTTAAATGCTTATATGCAAGTTATTGTCATAAAAAGTGTTTGGGGACATGGGTCCTGCCCCAGGGGACATGGATCAATGCAAAAAAAGTTTTAAAAACTAACGTTTTTTTCGGGAGCAGTGATTTTAATAATGCTTAAAGTGAAACAATAAAAATTAAATATTCCTTTAAATATCGTGCCTGGGGTGTCTATAGTATGCCTGTGAAGTGGCGCAGTTTTCCCATGTTTAGAACAGTACCACAGCAAAATTATATTTCTAAAGGAAAAAAGTAATTTAAAACTGATCGTGGCTGTAATGAATTGTCGGGTCTCAGCAATATAGATGAAACTCATTGAAAAAAACGGCATGGTTCCCCCCAGTCCATTACCAGGCCCTTTGGGTCTGGTATGAATATTAAGGGAAACCCCAAACCAAAAATAATAAAAAAATTGCGTGGGGGTCCTCCCAAAATCCATACCAGGCCCTTCCGGTCTGGTATGGATTTTAAGGGGAGCCCTGCTCCAAAATTTAAAAAAAATGGTGTAGGGGTCCCCCCAAAATCCATACCAGACCCTTATCTGAGCAAAAGGAAAAGAGGGGGGCGAGAGAACTGTACCAGGCCACATGCCCTCAACATAAGGGGGCGCTTTGGAGTAACCCCTGAAGCATCTTGTCCCCATTTTGATGGGGACAAGGCCTCATCCCCACAACCCTTGCCCGGTGGTTGTGGGGGTCTGCGGGTGGGGGGCTTATCAGAATCTGGAAGCCCCCTTTAACAAGGGTCCCCCAGATCCTGGCTTCCCCCCTTATGTGAATTGGTAATGGGTACATTGTACCCCTACCATTTCACAATAAAAAGTGTCAAAAATTATTTTAAAAAAAGACAGGAGACACTTTGGGAAAAGTCCTTTATTAAAAAATATTTTTTTTACTATTTTTGACACTTTTTTGTGAAATGGTAGGGGTACAATGTACCCATTACCAATTCACATAAGGGGGGAAGCCAGGATCTGGGGGACCCTTGTTAAAGGGGGCTTCCAGATTCTGATAAGCCCCCCGCCCGCAGACCCCCACAAGCACCGGGCAAGGGTTGTGGGGATGAGGCCTTGTCCCCATCAAAATGTACAATGTACCCTTTACCAATTCACATGGGGGGAGGCCGGGATTTGGGGGTCTCCTTGTTAAAGGGGACTTCCAGATTCCGATACGCCCCCCCGCCCGCAGACTCCCACAACCACTGGGCAAGGGTTATGGGGATGAGGCTCTTGTCCCCGTCAACATGGGGGCAAGGTGCTTTGGGGGCGCTACTCCAAAGCACCCTCCCAATGTTGAGGGCATGTGGCCTGGTACGGTTCAGGGGGGGCACTCTCTCATCCCCCCTCTTTTCCTGCAGCCTGCCAGGTTGCGTGCTCAGAAAAGGGTCTGGTATGGATTATACGCATAATGTTCGTTGTTCAACGAACGTCCGAACAACCAAAGTTCAGCCCAAACTTATGCTCGGGCCGAATCGTTCGCCCATCCCCACTTGTGACCCCATGCTAGCACCCAGGACTCCTTTCTGTCACATAGGATTCCTTGTGACGGCATGTCAGCATCTAGAATTTCTTGTCACCCCATTAAAGACCCCAGGGTTCCTTGTGACCCCATTCCAGCACCCAGCATTCTTTGTGACATCTTCCAGCACCCAGGATTCTTTGACACCCCATTGTAAGGCCTATGCTTCATTGTTACCACATTTTAGCACCCAGACGTCATTTCCACTCCATTCTAGCATGCAGAATTGCTTGTGACTCCATGCTAGCACCCATGATTCTATATGGCTCCTTTCCTGCATCCAGGATACTTTGCCATCCTATGCCAGCACACAGGATTTCTTATGTGTGCATATCTTGTGGCTCCCAGAATCCTTTGTTATCCCATTCTTAAGGATTCATTGTAACCCCATTTAAGGACCTAGGGTTCCTTGCAACCCAATTCTAGCACCCAGATTTTTTGTCACCCAATTCCAGCACCCAGAATTGCTTGTGACCCCATGCCAGCACCCAGGATTCCTTATGATGTCATTCTAGCTTCTAGCACCCAGGGTTCCTTGTGACCTAATTCTAGGACCCAGGGCTCCGTGTCACCCTATTCTGGCTCCTAGGGTTCCTTGTGACCAATTTCTATCACCCAGGGTTCCTTTTGATGCCATTCCAGCATCTAGGATTCCCTTTGACCCCATTCCAGCACTCAAGGCTCCTTGTCACTCCATACCAGAACTTTGTGACTTCCTTCCTTGTGACATCTTTCTGGCACCCAGGAGTCTTTCTGACCTCAATTCAGCATCTAGAATTCCCATTGACCCCATTCCAGCCCTCAGGGTTTTTGTGACTCCATTCCAGCTATTAGGGCTACATGTGACACCTTTTGGCATCCAGGATTCACTGTCACCCCATGCTAGTACCCGTGATTTTTTTCACCCCATTCTGGCACATAGGGTTTCTTGTGACCCCTTTTCAGCACCCAGGGTTCATTGTGATCCCATTTTAGCACCCAGGGCTTTATAAAAAACCTATTTCCTTGTGACCCCATTCCAGCACCCAAAGGTTTTTTATGACCTCATTTTCAGCATGCAGAATTACTCCATTCCAGTACCCTTAATTCTGTGTCACTCCATTGTAGTACCCAGAATTACCTGTGTCTCCATTCCAGGACCCAGGGTTCCTTGTGACCCCATTCCAGGACACAGGGTTTCTTGTGACCCCATTCCAGCACCCAGGATTTTTGTCACCCCATTCTAGAACTCAGGGTTCCTTGTGACCCCATTCCTGCACCCAGGGTTCATTTTGATCCCTTTTCAGCACCTAGGATTCATTATGACCCCTTTCCAGTACCAAGAGTTCCCTATGAGCCTATTACAGCACCCAGGGTTCATTGTGACCCCATTCCAGCCTCTAAGATCCCTTGTCTCCCCATTTCAGCATCCATGATTTCTTGTGACCCCATTTCAGCAGCCAGAATTCCTTGTGGCCCCACTCTAGCACCCAGCATTCCTTTTTATCCCTTTCCTGCACCCAGGATTCCTTGTCACCCTATTCCAGCACCCAGAAATCCTTGTGATGCCATTCTAGCACCCAACATTTCTTGCCACCCTATTTTACCATCCACATTTCTTTGTAACCCCATCCCAGCACTTAGGGCTCCTTGTGACCCCATTTCAGCACCCAGTGCTCCTTGTGACCCCATCTGGACATCCAGAATTCTTTGACACTCAATTTTAGCTCCCAGGATTGTTTATGACCCCATTATTGCACTCAGGATTCCTTGTGACCCCACTCCAGCACCACTCATGTTCCCTTTCCGGCAACCAGGGTTCATTGTGACTCCATTCCAGCATTAAGGATCAGTTTTCACCCTATTCTAGCACCCAAGATTCCTTGTAACCTCATTCCAGCACTCAAGATTTTATGTGACCCTTTTACACCCCCAGGATTCCTTGGCTGGAACGGAGTCAGACCCAATTCCTCCACCCAGGATCCCTTGGGAACATTTTCTGGCACTCAGAATTCTTTGTCACCCCATTGTAGGACCCAGGCTTCCTTGTGACCCCATTCCAGCACCCATAGTTCCTTGTGACCCCATTCCAGCATCTCGGACCCTGTGTTACCCCATCTCAGCCCCAGAGGTTCCTAGTGACCTTATTCCAGCACTCAGCATTCCTTGTGACCCTTTCTGGCACTCAGGATTCTTTGTGAAAATATATTACTAAATATAAACTCGCGCTGATGGAAACAACTAAGTGATAATGAAATGCAGCTGCTGTAGACAAGGTGCTAATCACATGGATAAATGTGGATAAAAAAAATACGGCACTCGCAACACACAATATAAGTGAAATCAACAAAAAATCCAAAGAAAAATCCAAATAAATGCAACTGAAGTGTTAGTCCACAATGAAGTAGGTGCAAAAAATACTTCACAAACTTGCAGGAGTACAGTGACACCCCCTTTTGCATCCCCACTCACCAGAACAGGACGACCCCCAGCTTTGCAGTCCAGGGGTCACTTCAGGCTTGTAAATGGTATCCTACACATGTGGATTGGTGTCAAAACATCAGATGCTGGATCAGTGTAAACATCAGATGATAGATTCCAATAAGAGGCTCTCAACAGGATATACAGGCACCCAGAAATGAAAAGAGGATGAACTAATAGTGAAGTACTGTTATAAAAGTTGATTTAATGCGCATAGGGATCGGTACTTACAAAAATACGGTTAAAAACAGGCATGGATATAGAGCTGTAGATACAGGAAGCAGCTGTTCATAGCGTGCGTTCCACAGACCGGAAGTGACGTCAAACCAGGAAATTATGTCAATGCATTTCGCCCTCCCTCAGGGCGTCATCAAGGATCTTGATGACGCCCTGAGGGAGGGCGAAATGCATTTTGTTTACACCGATCCACCACCTGATGTTTTGACACCAATCCACGTGTGTGGGATACCATTTACAAGCCTAAAGTGACCCCTGGACTGCAAAGCTGGGGGTCGTCCTGTTCTGGTGAGTGGGAATGCAAAAGTTTGTGAAGCATTTTTTGCACCTACTTCATTGTGGACTAACACTTCAGTTGCATTTATTTGGATTTTTATTTGGACTTTTTTGTTGATTTCACTTATAATGTGTGTTGCGAGTGCTGTATTTTTTTATCCACTCAGGATTCGTTGTCATCCCATTATGGTACCTAGGATTCCTTGTAACTCCATTCCAGCACCCAATATTTTATGTGACCCCTTTCTAGCACCCAGGGTTTCTTGTGACACTATTTCAGCATCTAAGAATCCCTGTCACCCAATTGTACAGAAGCATCCAGAATTCCTTGTGACCCCATTCTAGCACCAAGGAATAGCTGTCAACCTAGAACCCAGGGTTGCTTGTACCCTATTCCTCCACACAGGTTTCCTTGTGACCCCTTTCTGGTTCCCAGGGTTCCTTATAACCACATTGCAGCATCCAGGGTTCTTCTTGACCCCATTCCAGCACCCAGGACTCCTTATGACCCCATTCCAGCACACGGTGTTGCCTGTGACCCAATTTCATCCTCAGGTATCCTTGTGAACCTTTTTCAGCAACCAGCTTTCCTTGTGACTTTTCTCTGGCACTCAGGATTCTTTGTCACCCCATTCTAGGACCCAGAATTCCTTTCCTTTCAGCACCCAGGATTTTGTCACCTTATTCTAGCACCCAGGGATTCTTGTGGCCTCTTCCCAGAACCCAGGGTTTCTTGTGACTTCTTTTCCAACAACCAATGTTTCTTGTGACCCCTTTCCAGCACCCAGGATTCCTTGTCACCCCTTTTCAGCACCCAGCATTCAATATGATTCCTTTCTAGCACCCAGGATTATTTGTTACCTCATTCAACAACCAGGATTCCATCTAGCCCATTCTAGCACTCAAGAGTTTGTCACCGTATTCTATCATCCAATGATCCTTGTGACCCCATTCCTGCTTCCAGGGCTTCCTGTGATCCCATCCCAGAACCCAGGGTTCCCTGTGACACCTTTCCAGCACCCAGGGATTCTTGTGACTCCTTTCCAGCACTGAGGATTCCTTGTGACCTCTTTTAAGCACCCAGCATTTCATATGATTCCTTTCTAGCACCCAGGATTATTTGTCACCCCATTCAACAGCTAGGATTCCATCTACCCCACTCTAGCACCCAAGAGTTTGTCACCCTATTCTATCACCCAGTGATCCTTGTGACCCCATTCCTGCTTCCAGGGCTTCCTGTGATGCCTTGCCAGCACCCAGGGTTCCCTGTGACACCTTTCCAGCACCCATGGTTCCTTGTGACCCCTTTCCAGCACCCAGGATTCATTGTGACCCCTTTTCAGCACCCAGCATTCCATATGATTCCTTTCTAGAACCCAGGATTATTTGTCACCCCATTCTAGGACCCATAGTTCCTGGTGACCCCATTCTAGCACCCAGGATTTTATATGAAACTATTCCAGCACCTTGAGTTACAGTATTTGTGACCCCTATCTGCCATCCAACATTCCTTGCCACACCATTCCAGCATCCAGGGTTTCAAGTAACTCCATTCCAGCATTCAGGATTCATTGTGATCCACTTCCAGCACTCAGGGTTCCTTGTGACCCTATTCCAGCACCCAGGATTCCCCGTAACCTTGTTCCAGCTTTCAGGATTCCTTGCAACCCCATTCTTGTAGCTAGGACTATTTATCTCACTATTCTATTAGCCAGGGTTCTTTATCGCCCCATTCTAGTGCCCAGGATTCTTTATAAGCTAATTCCATCACTCAAAATTCATTGTGACCTCATTCCACAACCCAGGATTCCTTGTGACCCTATTCAAGCAGTCTGAATGAAAAGCAGGATCCAGCCAGGCACAATTAGCAGGATGATTTCAAGCCATGTTAAAGTTAATGCTCTGAAGTGCACAAGTGGCACTTTTTTTATCAGCTTAGTCAGGTCAAAGTACTGCAGTGCGAAAAGAGAATACTTTAACCCTTTAGATACTCCTAACCAAAATATCCTGCTCTCTACCTAGCACAAAACATACATTTTCTGTTGTACAATGGCACACTGTATGTAACGTTATTAGGCTTTTCATATTAAAACAACAAATAAAATCCACAGCAGTGTAAGGTTGTCTGGATAAGTCAGTACAGTGGAAAAAATCATTGTGTTACTGAAGAGTATAATTTGTGACCACTGAGATTTAAACTAATATATTGCTGAATATTTGACCTAATCTATCAACACAATTCAGTCAGCTTTTATTAAAAAGGAAATTTCATATGAATGTTTAAATTCGAATACAGTAAAACCCTGGTTTGAGAGTAACTTGGTTTGAGAGCGATTTGCAAGACAAGCAACATTTTTTAATAGATTTTGATTTGATATACAAGCGATGTCTTGATATAAAAGTAGTGTCATGTCACAACAGAGTATAAAACAGAAGAGAGGTGCCTCTAAGTGTAGCAATATAATTACCTAACATTTAGCAACATATTGCTACACTTAGAGGCGCCTCTCTTCTCTTTTATACTGTGTAGCTCCTGCTGGATTTTGTTTCTAATCCCCTTATGGAGGCTTCCATTTGTGGATGGACATTTTATGGTTAAACAACCTGCTCACATTGCTATAATCGTTTTATATGGACTATAAACTGAAGGACTTATGAATAAATGGATATGGAATGAATCATTTGATTTTCCATTATTTCTTATGGGGAAATTCGCTTTGATATACAAGTGCTTTGGATTACAAGCATGTTTCTGGAACGAATTATGCTCGCAATCCAAGGTTTTACTGTACGCATAAAGGTCATGAACCACTTTACTGGACATGGACAGTACTCAATTGTGTTGCTGCAAGTGCACTAACACGGCTATAATTGCTTTAAGTGAAACATACAGAAAATGCAATACTTTTCCAATACTGAAATACTGGTGACTGGTTATCTTTTGCTTATATATTTTTTTATAATGCACTTTTGGTGATTATTTCCTGTTGAGGGTGGGGACTATGTAATCGGGCATAGTGCTGTGATTTACGCCATGTATATCTCACCGACTTCGGTTGCTGATATGCCTCCAAAAATGTTGGAATCAAATTGAACAGCAATTTTTTTTTTTAATGTGTTAACTCTCCATATACAGTACTGTGCAAAAGTTTTAGGCAGGTATGAAGTAATGCTGTAAAGTAAGAATGCTTTCAAAAATACATTTTTAATTTTGATTGTGTGTTTTTATCAATTTACAAATGGACTATTCACTTTGCAAATAAATGTTCAATTATCTTTGCAAATGCTACAGTACATTTATTTCCAATACCCAATCATGTGCAAGGCAAACAAAAAAAAAAATGTTTCTTGCACCTGATTGGATTTTTAAAGGGAGTACAGCTTTCAGCCTCTATTCTTTTAGCAAATTACCGCATTGGGGGTTATTTTCTAAAGGCAAATCCACGTTGCACTACAAGTGCAGTCGCTTTAGATCTGAGGGAGACATGCAAGGAAAATAGAAAACAGCATATTTGCTTGTACATGATTAGATGATAAAATCAGCAGAGCTTCCCCTCATTTCAGATCTTCCCCTCAGATCTACAGCGACTGCACTTCCAAGTGCACTTGTAGTGCAAAATGGATTTGCCTTTAGTAAATCAACCCCAATGTGTAGTGTAGGTCAGGTGTTGGAGGATTGGCTTGAGAACATTTGCTTTATTTGGAGGCTAGTCCTCCCTGATGTCTCTTGGCTGCTGATTATTCCAACACTTTCATTCCCAGTGACCATGGTCACCTGGACAAATAAAAAAAGTAAATCTCCCTTACAGGACATAGACAGCAATAAAACAGAGGTTCTAAGCCCTCACCACTCTACCAAAAACAAAAAGGAAAAAGTTTTAACTTTATATACACTTTAAATGCAAGAAGCCACTGATCTTCCAGCTATTTAAACCCAGTCTAGTTAATTACCAATATAAGAATTAGCTGTGCTGTATACACTGTATCTTTATAACGAAACATATGTTAGTCCTAGTCAAAGATAGAATGTTACACAGTTTAAAAAAATTGCAGCTTAACAGTCCTTAAATGTAGAGGCTGCATCAGTTCCCCTTTAATCAGACTATTTTTCTTTTAATTTCACCTACTGGTTCTGCCACACCTCCTGTGCTAGGGTTACAACAATTAAGTCAGCCATAGATGGATCAAAATTTAGCCGGTTCAGAAGGGACCAGACAAATTTCAGTCCGTGTGTGGGCAGGCTGGTTGTACACAAGTTGATCTAAAGTCTTGTCCACAAGATTGGATTTTCCGACGGGAAATGTGTGATGACAGGCTGTTGGCAGAAAATCTGACCGTGTGTACGCTCCATCGGACAATTGTTGTCGGATTTTCCGCAGACAAATGTTGGATGGCAGGTTTTAAAATTTTCAGTGGACAAATGTCTGTTGTCTGATTTTCTGAGCGTGTGTACACAAGTCCGTTGGACAAAAGTTCACAGTACAAACACGCATTCTCGGAGGCAAGGGCGAGTCAGAAGCGGTCGGTCTTGTAAACTAGCGTTCGTAATGGAGAATTAACATTCGGAAAATTATAAAATGTCGAAATGCAGCGCATATTCTCTTCTTTAATGGGATAATAATGAAGCTGCTTTGCTGGTGATACTGATGGAGTTATTGCAAACAAATTTTCAAAGGCTTTTTTTTTCTAGTGATATCAAGAATAATATTATGTTTTGTTTTTTTTTGGGGCAAGTTACCACAACACCATTATTCCGTAGTTCTTAAGATCAAAGATACTACTATGTTGGTGTCCCTTGTCAATTTTACATTGTATTCTTTTAAATGTAACTGCCTACTCCCAAACTGTCATTTGAAGTAAAACACATAGCCAAGTATTATTCTCCACAATTTTTTTATTGTGCATTAAAAAAAGAAAACAAATAAAATTAAACATGCTGTCTTCCAATAGAACTTAACCAAAAAGTGCATTCTATGCATCCAAAAATATAGAAAATATAACAAATCAAATCATTATTATTCAACCAAAAAATAAAATAAAAGCCTTATGCATGTGTCCTGCTTTTTAATATAGGAGGTCAACAGTGCCAATAGTTGGTGAAAGCAGGGGTCCATCATCCGGAGATAATTCCGAAAAAACATCCGGATTATTCTCCTGGAGCTCCCGCAGCAAAGGCATATGACATAATTGGTCACGATTAATAAAGCAACCAATTTTTGGTCCACAAACTCCTCCTTCTCCTGTTTCTGGACTGGACTTGGGTCAAAGTAATAACTCCAAGGCCAATAATAAATAACACGTTATCTCCTCCGATTCCGCAACACGTCTGGTTGACGAACGGCCGTTCAGAAACTAACTGAAAAGCACGAAATGAAAAGCACGAACTGAAAAGCGCTAAATGAAAAGTGCGAAATGAAAAGCATGAATCAACACTCACCAAACTTCTACTAACACGAAAATAGCAGAAGGAGCCCAAAGGGTGGCGCTAAAGAGCTGAAAAACCACGTAGTACGTCACTACGTTCGTGTTTGTTGGCCGACAATTCCTTGCCGTTTGTATGCAAGACAAAATCCAGACACACGCCTTCGGACAAAAGTCCAAGGTTTTGTCTGCGGAAAATCCGATCGTGTGTACGAGGCTTAACAGTTGATTTGTGTACAACCAGCCTGTTGGAAGATTTTCTCTCGAACAGCGCTGCCAGCTATAGTCGGCTGTGCTGATCAGTGTATTCTGATGGCGGGAAGGTCTCCCCCCTGTCAGAATACAATAGCTTCAACCCGCTGGTTGAACAAAAAAAATAAATTACTCTGTATGGCCAGTCTTATTTACTGTACTTTATCTATAGAAGGACAGCATTGTCATGCTTGGACATAAAGTGGGTTGACCAGAGAACAAGTTTGGACAGAACCTTGGCAGTTTGGGCATTTGTACTAACATTTATTCATTTGACAGAACATGAATGTCATGTATAATAGTGCTACTACTATTGTCCCACTGCCCATGGTTGTTAAAGAGTCCCTAACAACCAGTGACTTAACCAGCACCATTCACTTAGAAAGCAGGAAATGCCCAGACATGTAAGCAAAGGAATGAATGGTGGTGATATCACTAACCAAATATGGCCACTATTATTATTATACATAAGTTTATATAGCACCAACAGTTTGCGGAGTGCTTTACCGCGTTAGGGCAGACAGTAAGGTTACAGTACAATTCAATACAGGAGCAATTAGAGGGCCCTGTTCATTAGAAATGGAGAAGATATAAGTATAGTTGTTAGGGGGAGGCAGGATAGGCTTCTCTGAGGAGAAATGTTTTCAGGGATCGCCTAAAGGTGCATAGAGTTGGAAACAGTCGGACAGATTGGGGTAGGCAATTCCAAAGGATGTGAGAGGCTCAGGAGAAGTTCTGGAGGCGAGTATGTGAAAAGGTGACGAGGAAACTAGCGAGCAGGAGAGAATGATTTGGTTGTTATTTTGAGATTAGGTTAGTGATGTTGCTGGGGGCCGAGTTGTGGATGGCTTTGTAAGTTATTGTTAGTATTTTGAATTTAATTTGTTGGGCGAGTGGCAGCCAATGGAGGGATTGGCAGAGAGGGGTAGCAAACGCTGAGCGGTTTGTAAGGTGGATGAGTCTGGCAGCAGCATTCATTATATACATTCCTGTCCGAATGTATATAAACCTAATAACAGTCCAAGAGAGCTGTCATTAGCATAGGAATGCAGCGTGTGCAACTAGGTCGGTATTTTGACAGTTTTTTTCTTTCAACAATCGGCGGATGACGTTCATTTTGATTTACAATGCTGGATTTTTTTGTGCGCATGGTTTTTTTTTGTATTGACAAGGACTTGTCAATAATGCCCCGTACACACAATCCGAATATCGTACGACCGATCGTACGACCGTTCTCGCTTAATAGTCGCAAGTAGAAATTGAATAGCTAAATAAAGTCACGAAAATTCTCGTACAACAGACAAAAAAAATCGGAAGTGAAGTCATGTGTTGTTATGCATTTGTATTGTATTTTCGGACATCTATACTGACTAAACGAAAACGATCTGAAATCGTACGAGGAAAATTTACGGGTATGTCCGATCGAATAATATCGGATGAACGGTCGTAATCGGCTGTCGAAAGTAGTGTACACACGATGCGAATATCGTACGATCCTTCCTCAGATGACCGTTTTCGTATGATATTCGGATCGTGTGTACGGGCCATAACTTGTGTGTTTATGTACAACTGCCTCTTTTTGTGAATTAGTAGGGATACTATGTACCTCGTTCACGTAGGAGGATGAATATCTGGGGGGCCCCATTATATTAACCACTTAAGCCCCGGACCACTTGGCTGCCTAAAGACCAGAGGACTTTTTACAGTTTGGCACTGCGCTATTTTAACTGGTAATTGCGCGGTCATGCAATGTTGTACGCAAACGAAATTTGCGTCCTTTTGTTCACACAAATAGAGCTTTCTTTTGATGGTATTTGATTGCCTCTGTGATTTTTATTTTTTGCAATATGAACGTAAAAAGACCAAAAATTTTGAAAAAAAAACGATGTTTTCTACTTTTTGTTATAAGAAAAATCCAATAAACTCAATTTTAGTCATACATTTAGGCCAAAATGTATTCAGCCACATGTCTTTGGTAAAAGAAATGTCAATAAGAGTATATTTATTGGTTTGCGCAAAAGTTATAGCGTCTACAAACTAGGGTACATTTTCTGGAATTTACACGGCTTTTAGTTTATGACTGCCTATGTCATTTCTTGAGGTGCTAAAATGGCAGGGCAGTACACCCCCAAATGACCCCATTTTGGAAAGTAGACACCCCAAGGAAATTGCTGAGAGGCATGTTGAGCCCATTAAATATTTACATTTTTTTGTCCCAAGTGATTGAATAATGACAAAAAAAACCAAAAAACTATTTTTACAAAAAGTTGTCACTAAATGATATATTGCTCACACAGGCCATGGGCATATGTGTAATTACACCCCAAAATACATTTTTCTGCTTCTCCTGAGTATGGGGATACCACATGTGTGGGACTTTTTGGGAGCCTAGCCGCGTAAGGGACCCTGAAAAACAAGCACCGCCTTCAGGATTTCTAAGGGCGTACATTTTTGATTTCACTCGTCACTACCTATCGCAGTTTTGAAGGCCATAAAATGCCAAGATGGCATAACCCCCCCCCCCCCCACCAAATGACTCAATTTTGGAAAGTAGACTCCCCAAGCTATTTGCTGAGAGGCATGTTGAGTCCATGGAATATTTTATATTTTGCCACAATTTGCGGGAAAATGACAAACTTTTTTTCTTTTATTTGCACGATAGCACAAAACCCCCCCAAATGACCCCATTTTGGAAAGTAGACACCCCAAGCTATTTGCTGAGAGGCATGGTGAGTATTTTGCAGCTCTCATTTGTTTTTGAAAATGAAGAAAGAAAAGAAAAATGTATTTTTTTTTCTTTTTTCAATTTTCAAAACTTTGTGACAAAAAGCGAGGTCTGCACAATACTCACCATACCTCTCAGCAAATAGCTTGGGGTGTCTACTTTACAAAATGGGGTCATGGGGGGGGGGTTGTGCCATCTGGGTATTCCATGGCCTTCAAAACTGCAATAGGCAGTGGGGAGTAACATCAAAAATTTACACCCTTAGAAAACCTGAAGGCGGTGCTTGGTTTTCGGGGTCCCGTACGCGGCTAAGCTCCCAAAAAGTCTCACACATGTGGTATCCCCATACTCAGGAGAAGCAACAGAATGTATTTTGGGGTGTAATTTCACATATTTGAGCAATATATAATTTAGTGACAACTTTGTGCAAAAAAAAAAAATTGTCTTTTCCCCGCAACTTGTGTCAAAATATAAAATATTCCATGGACTCGACATGCCTTTCAGCAAATAGCATGGGGTGTCTACTTGAGGGGGGTTTGAACTGTCCTGGCATTTTATGCACAACATTTAGAAGCTTATGTCACACATCACCCACTCTTCTAACCACTTGAAGACAAAGCCCTTTCTGACACTTTTTGTTTACATGAAAATTTTTTTTTTTTCCGCAAGAAAATTACTCCAAACATTATATATTTTTTTAAAGCAAATGCCCTACAGATTAAAATGGTGGGTGTTTCATTTTTTTTTCACATAGTATTTGCGCAGCGATTTTTCAAACGCATTTTTTTGGGAAAAAACACACTCTTTTTAATTTTAATGCACTAAAACACACTATATTGCCCAAATGTTTGATGAAATAAAAAAGATGATCTTAGGCTGAGTACATGGATACCAAACACGACATGCTTTAAAATTGGGCACAAACGTGCAGCGGCGACAAACTACATACATTTTTACAAGCCTTTACAGGTTACCATTTTAGATTTACAGAGGAGGTCTACTGCTAAAATTACTGCCCTCGATCTGACCTTCGCGGTGATACCTCACATGCATGGTGCAATTGCTGTTTACATATGACGCCAGACCAACGCTTGCATTCGCCTTTGCGTGAGAGCAGGGGGGACAGGGATGCTTTTTTTTTTTTATTATTTATTTTGCTTTTTTATTTTATTTTTAAACTGTTCCTTTAAATTTTTTATTTCTATTTATTTTTGTTATCTCAGGGAATGTAAATATCCCATATGATAGCAATAAGTAGTGACAGGTACTCTTTTTTGAAAAAAATTGGGGTCTATTAGACCCTAGATCTCTCCTCTGCCCTTAAAGCATCTGACCACACTAAGATCGGTGTGATAAAATGCTCGTAGCATCCGGTTTCTTAGGCCATAGAGATGATTGGAGCCATTCTGGTCTCTGATCGGCTCTATGGTCAGCTGATGGAACCACCGGCTGCATTCTCAGGTTCCCTGTTGGGACAGGAGAGGCAGAGATAACTATGGAAGACGGTGGGAGGGGGGACATTCCCTCCCACTGCTTGTAAAAGCAGTCTAGAGGCTAATTAGCCGCTAGGAATGCTTTTACATGAAAGCCGACTGCTGGCTGAAAAGAATGATACCAAGATTACCAAGATGATACCTACACTCGCAGGCATCATTCTGGTATAACCACTCAAAGTCCAGCAACATACCAGTACGTTGTTGGTCCTTGTTGGGCATATATTGTAATTTTTATTTCATGCAGCCTGTGGGCTGAACGAAAAAAAGAGATTTATCGTGGGTATGCCCACCATTAGAATACCTCCCTTCATCCACCCACTTCTAATGATGGGCATACATGCACCATTTTGTTTTTAACTGTGGTGGTGAAATCACCTCCTACAGCGCTTTAGTCGGGGCTTTATGTATCGTGGGAGCAAACACTGTTGCTGTCAAGATAAATAAATCAGTGCTGCAACTGAATGGCCTAAAAAAATAAAGCCCGAAGCATGGGGGTATCTGCCCCAAAAGTTAGGAGCAAATCGCTCGTCCACCCCTGCTGCACCCATGCTTCGGCATATATGCTCTTTTTTTTTACTGTGGTGGTGAAATCACCTCCTACAGTGCTGGAGTCACGGCTTTATATATTGTGGGAGCAAACGCTGTTGCTGTTAAGATAAAAAAATGGTTAACAATAAAACACAGTAAACAGTAAAGTATAAAAAAATTACATACCTGAAAAGCAAACATGATAAAACATAATAACAATAAAACATTGCAGAATAGAATACAGTAAAAAAGAGCAGAATAATAGAGAGAGAATAGTGAGAGGGAGAACAATAAAACGACAACTATTTTTGTTTTTTTTATTTTATATATATTTATTTGTGGTTTTTTTTACTTTGTTTTTTGTAACTGTAATGGTTGTAGTGGTTGTAACTGTAATGGTTCCGGGTTCAGTTCTCTCAAAATGCGATGGCATATTGGGAGATCCTGTGAAAGTGTGTCCGTGCAGTGCTGTACCCTATGCTAAAACTCCACTAGTGTATGGTGGCGTTCAAAACATTCACCAATGCAAAGACCAGGATTGTCAGGACAGGAGGGACAATAATAGTGGGTGTCACGCCTATATCCGCGCTTGCTACAGACACGATATCTTCTTTGGGGGGCTCGTTGGGTAGGGCTACTCGGGAGGACATACGGAAAATGCCTCTCATGCAGCCGGCTTGCTGCATTTGGATTGAGAAGGTGAGGTGGAGCACCATCTGGAAACAGAAGTGCTCTGACGATCTCTTCCTGGAATTTAGGGAAGGATCCAGTCCATCCTGAAGCTCTGTGTAGCACATGAGCGTTCAGCAAAGCCAATTGAAATAAATAAGCAGACACTTTTTTGTACTGGCGTCTGGCCTTACGGGCAATTAGGTAAGGCGCCAACAACTAGTCGTTGAGGTCCACCCCTCCCATATTTTGGTTATATTTGTGGACACAGAGGGGTTTCTCCACAACACCAGTCGCCGTAGGAATTTGGACCATCGTGTCTGCATGAAGGGAGGAAAGAACAAAAACATTCTTATTATCCCTCCGCTTCACAGCGAGCAAGTTATTACACTTCAAGCAGGCTCTCTCCCCCAGCCTAAGACGGGAATGTACAAGCCGCTGGGGAAAGCCCCGGCGATTAGATCGCACAGTGCCACATGCGCCAATCTGATGATCAAACAAGTGACTAAAAAGTGGCACGCTTGTGTAATAATTGTCCACATACAAATGGTACCCCTTTCCGAATAAGGATGACACCAAGTCCCACACAATCTTGCCAGCGCTTCATATGTAATCTGAGCAGTTCGGCGGCTCTACGTGACTATCTCTTCCCTTGTAAACCATAAAACTATATGTATAGCCTGTGGCCCTGTCACAGAGCTTATACATCTTGACCCCGTATCTGGCACGCTAGCTGGGAAGATACTGTTTGAAAGACAAGCGGCCAGAAAACTTAATCAGGGACTCATCAACGCAGACAACTTGATGGGGAATAAACAAGGCTGCAAAACGTTGGTTGAAGTGGTTTACGAGGGGCCGAATTTTGTAGAGCCGATCGTATGCAGGGTCTCCACGAGGACGACAGAGTTTATTGTCGTTGAAATGCATGAACCGCAAGATCTGCTTGTATCTGGCCCTGGTCATGGAGGCAGAGAACACGGCATATGGTAAATTGGGTCAGTGGACCAATATGACCGCAACATACTCATTTTAACTATGCCCATGTCGAGGGATAGGCCCAGAAAGGTCTTAAATTTGGAAACTGTAATTGGTTTCCAATCTCTGGCAAGGGAGGACTGGGGATTAGCGGCGATGAATTGACCAGCATACAAATTTCTTTGGTACACAATAGATCTATAGAGATCTTCCGTGAATAACAGCGAATAAAAATCAAGTGACGTAAAATCAACTGTTTCTACCTGAATTCCGGGTTGACCAGTGAATGGGGGAAGTACGGGTGCTGCAGAAGTGGTGGGCTCCCAATTAGGATTGGCAAATTCTGCAGGAAGGACACTATGGGCACGATGGGCCAGTCTTTGTCTTCTTGGTGGCAGTGGGACACTACTTGTGCTTGCCACCTCGCCAGCTTGAACTGCACTTATGGGACTCGCCACGTCACCATGTGATACTGCAGTGCTGGATGTACAACCAGGGTGTACTAGGCCGCTGCTGCTTGCCAGTTCATCAGAAGGATGAGCGGCACTAGTACTTCTCTGCTCCATACGAGAGCCCTGCGGTTCTTGCACCTCAACAACAGCAGAAGAAGATCGGGGTCTGGTACGCCTGACCTTGGCAGGGACCACTACTCCGTCGTCAGAGCTATCTGTCATGCAGCCGCTGTCGTCTACAGGATCGTATTCTGAGCCTGAATCTGATAGATGAGTGACTTCCTTCTCACTATCTGTCATGCTCAGAAACATGTAGGCCTCTTCACTACTGTACCTTCGATTTGCCATTTTGGGCTCTAAATTTACTGGTACAGTAGTGAGACTCACAGGTAAAAAAGCTCCTAGGCTGTCAGCAACTGTATCAAACGCTAAAAAACAAACTAACTAACCAGTGTCAAACGTAACACTTATACGGTGATCACTAGTTAAAGGGTTATTATTATTATTGGGTAATAAACAGCGGATATAAAAAACAAACTAACCAGCGTCACCCATAACACTTATACGGTGATCACTGGTGAAAGGGTTAACTAGGAGGCAATCAGGGGCAATCAGGGGGTACTGGCACTAATATGACACTGCCTGGGATGACGCAGACCCTATCTGATGCTAAAACCTAACTTATATCACCCGCCAGGCGATCAGGGGGTTAAACCTTTATTAGGTAATAAATGGCGGGTATAAAAAACAAACTAACTAACCAGTGTCAAACGTAACACTTATACGGTGATCACTGGTTAAGGGGTTAACTAGAGGGCAATCAAGGGGTTAAAACCTTTATTAGGTAGTATATTGGGGTACCTGATGCTATAAAAAGCTGACGGTGAACCTAAATAACTAACAGGATAACTAGCATCACCCGTGACACTTATACGGCGATCAGAAAAATTATCGATTAGTGACACTGGCGACAGGGGGTGAAAGGGTTAACTGGGGGCGATCAAGGGGTTAAACCTTTATTGGGGGGGGTTAGGGGGGTACCCTAGGCCTAAAGTGGCTTACCACTAATTGCCCAAACACTTATAACAGTCACAAAATGACACCAATGCAGTGATCAGTAAAAAAATAAAACTGCTATTGGTGTCACTGTGACAGGGGGTGAAGGGGGGTGATCGGGGGGTGATTGGGGGGTGATTTATGTGCCTATGTGTACTAGTGTTAGTGTAGTGTTGGTGCAGACTCACATTGATGTCTTCTCTCTTCGGGCGCTGGAACGAAAAGGATGCATGAGTAGAAATTACATCACTTCCTCTGCTTCTGTTTACATTTCAGAAGCAGAGGAAGCTTCCCATTCGCCAGGAGCGATCGTGAGAGGGTTGCCATGAATCAGTAGCCTTCCCCTTCAGGACAGATCGCTCCTGCAACGATGCCGACCACCTCGGGCACCAGGGGGGGGGCAATCGCGCCCCCCGCCCGCGGGAGGGGAGTAACGTACGGGTACGTTACTCTGCCTGCCCGTGCCATTCTGCCGACGTATATCGTCGTGAGGCGGTCAGCAAATGGTTAAAGGTGGCTTCCAGATTCCGATAAGCCCCCCCCCACACCCCCACAATCACTGGGCCAGGGTTGTGGGGAGAGGGCCACTGTTGTCATCAACATGGGGCACCCAGTCATTTTGAGGGCATGTGACCTGGTATGGCTGCCCCCCTCCCCTTTTCCTGGTCTGCAAGGCTGCATGCTCAAATTAAGGGTCTAGTATGGAGTTCTGGTATTTATTTTTTAGGGGGGTCATTTTGTTTGTTTATTTTTTTTGCATAGGGCCCTTACCTATAAAACATGCCAGATCTGAAGCATCTGTTAATAATTTTGGGGGGGGGGGGACTCATAGCAAAGTGATATACAGGAAAAAAACAGTTCATTCACTTTTCCTAGCAGGCTTCCTTTATTTTGAAAATAATGCAGTGCATTTGAGAACACGCACCTGCATCAGCACAGTTGTCAAATTGGGACCAGTGGCTATGTCTGTACAGTCGTTGCATTCCAATAGACATGAATGGGACTGCTGCACGTGGATGCACAGAATACCTGTGCATCCTGTGTGTTCAAAGAGGGCCCTTCATATTACAAATAGGTACGTCCATGTGAATGAGGCCTTAAAGTTTACATACACTCTAACCTCTCCTAGCCCGCCGGCCGTCAACTTTGGCATGGCAACGCGGCTCTCGTTCTGGGTGGACGTCATATGATGGCCGCCCAGAAAGACCGCTCTCGCACGCCCCCAGGGGCGCGCACCGCGACGATAACGGCTGTGCCATGTTGCAAGAACAAGGCGCGACCCCGATCTGTGTAAAGAGCTGCGGCCGCGGCTCTTTAACCATGTGATCAGTTGTGGCCAATCACAGCCGGTCACATGTAAACATGGAGATGCCGGTTATCGGCGCTCCTCGCCTCACACTGACAGAGTGTAAGTAGAGGAGAGCCGATCAGCGGCATCTCCTCACAGAGGACATCTAGGGATGTAATCAGGGCACTGATCATCAGTGCCAGAACTGTGTGCCCACCACTGCCAGCAATCAGTGCCAACCAGTGCCCACAATTGCCACCAATCTGTTCCCACAAGTGCCAGCAATCAGTGCCCACAAGTGCCATCAATCAGTGGCCATTAGTGATGCCAGTCAGTGCTGGCTACCAGTGCTGCCCATTAATGCCCATCACTGCTGCTCATCAATGCCACCCATCAATGCCCATCAGTGCCGCCTATCCGCGCCGCCTATCCGTGCCCACCAGTGCCGCCTATCTATGCCAGCAGTGCCGCCTATCTGTGCCCGGTACCCATCAGTGCCGCCTATCAGTGCCACATATCAGTGCCACATATCAGTGCTACCTATCAGTGCCCCACGGGTCTATTATGACTGTTAAACAGTGTAACCATGCAGAATTTACAGAACATTTGCAAACTGCATTCAACTTTTTATATACAAAATGTATATATTTCGTTTTCTTGAGATCGCAGAGAACCTATAGTCCTGGGATTGCCTTTATGAATAAATAAAACCTAAAGCCTATCATACCCCCCTCCCCCATCTCTCTCCATCGCCTGCACCTGTAAAGAAAGGCCCAAAGGTAGATCTACATAGTTGGGAATGTATAAGATATACCATTATTATTTTTCAAGTGAAACCTGATTTATAACATATCGCTTCAAAAATCCTCTATTAGACTAAATCTTTATTGATGCCATAAAACCATTTAAATCAACATGTTGCAAAGGAAATTGTAATCATAAAGTCACTACTCTGTAGCATGCTCAGTAATAATTAATATTCCTGGGAAGTATTTTTCTTCCCTGCAGTAACTGAGATAAAAAAACCTGCATAGTTATTAAGCTAGCAAGAGGGGTGTGGCCTTCAGGAAACTTTTAATTTGACCTCTGATCGGTGAAGATCACTTTATCTCCTAGAAGGCAGATAAACAGGCACAGTGCTATTGTAAAAGTATAAATGTTTATTTCCAAATCGTCAGGGAAACAATTCAGACATGTTGGATCATTTCCCTTATTTCTTCTGTTATGAAACAGAGCAAGGATTTAGAAGTGCTACATATGCATTTTTGTTTGTGAACATCATGGTGGGTACTAGCAGTTGTGTGACTTGTTCAAGAATAGGCAAGAATCTTCCTGTGAGTTAATACATAGTTACAGTGAGGGAAAAAAGTCTTTAATCCCCTGGTGATTTTGTACGCTTGTCCACTGACTAAGAAATGATCTGTCTATGATTTTAATGGTAGGTTTATTTTAACAGTGAAAGACAGGATAACAAAAAAAAATCCAGAAAAACTATAAATCGATTTGCATTTTAATGAGTGAAATAAGTATTTGACCCCTTCACAAAACATGACTTAGTACTTGGTGGCAAAACCCTTGTAGTTGGCCACCAGGTTTGCATATATCTCAGGAGGGATTTTGTCCCACACTTCTTTGCAGATCCTCTCCAAGTCATTAAGGTTTCCAGGCTGACGTTTGGTAACCCAAACCTTCAGCTCCCTCCACATATTTTCTATGGGATTAAGGTCTGAGGACTAGCTAGGCCCCTCCAGGACTTTAATGTCTTTCTTCTTGAGCCACTCCTTTGCCTTGACCGTGTGTTTTGGGTCTTTGTCATGCTGGAATACCCATCCATGACACATTTTCAATGCCCTGGCTGAGGGAAGGAGGTTCTCACCCAAGATTTGACGATACGTCCATGGTCCCTTTGATGCAGTGAAGTTGTCCTGTCCCCTTAGCAGAAAAACATCCCCAAAGCATAATGTTTCCACCTCCATGTTTGACGGTGGGGATGGTGTTCTTGGGGTCATAGGCAGCATTCTTCCTCCTCCAAATATGGCGAGTTGAGTTGATGCCAAAGAACTTGATTTTGGTCTCATCTGACCACAACACTTTCACCCAGTTCTCCTCTGAATTATTCAGATGTTGATTAGCAAACTTCAGACTGGCCTGTACATGTGCTTTCTTGGAAGGATTTCAGTCCTTCACGGCGTAGTGTGTTACCAATTGTTTTCTTGGTGACTATGGTCCCAGCTGCCTTGAGATCATTGACAAGTTCTGGGCTGATTCCTCACCGTTCTCATGATCATTGAAACTCCACGAAGTGAGAGATTGCATGGAGCCCCAGACTAAGGGAGATTGACAGTTTTTTTGTGTTTCTTTTATTTGCGAATAATCGCACCAACTGTTGTCACCCTCCCACCAAGCTGCTTGGCGATGGACTTATAGCCCATTCCAGCTTTGTGTAGGTCTACAATCTTGTCCCTGACATCTTTGGACAACTCGTTGGTCTTGGCCATGGTGGAGAGACTGTAATTTAACTGATTGATTGCAACTGTGGAAAGGTGTCTTTTATACAGCTAATAAGCTGAGATTAGGAGCATTGCCTTTAAAAGAGTGCTCTTAATCTCATATTGTTACCTGTATAGAAGACACTTGGGAGCCAGAAATCTTGCTGATTGATAGGGGATCAAATACTTATTTCACTCATTAAAATGCAAATCAACTTATAACTTTTTTGAATTGCATCTTTCTGGATATTTTTGTTGTTATTCTGTCTCTCTCTGTCAAAATAAAGCTACCATTAAAATTACAGACTGATCATTTCTTTGTCAGTGAGCAAACATACAAAATCAGCAGGGGATCAAATATGTTTTTCCCTCACTGTATATAAATAGTCAATATGAAATAAAACATATGTCCATCAAGTTCAACCAAACCAAGAAATAGAAAAAAAGAAATCCTCAAAGCCAGAAACTGGTATCCCCTAAGCATGGTTCAGTTTGCAACATGGATATGAAATCCTTCCCGATCCCCAAAGTTAATTGGGGATCTTAAACAAATTAGTAGCTGTGTCTATTTGAATGCCTTGTGTCTTGTGTCCAAAGACTAGGGTTTTTCAACAAAGGTTCCTGTAAAGGTTGCTGGGGGTTCTGTGAGCAGTGAGCCATTTCTTCTTCTCAGCAGTTCCCACTGACACCATTGATCTTTTTAGCTATCTGTAAGGGGGTGAGTTCACAAGTGTAAGGAGCATTCTTCCCATTGGCCAACACACTAATATACCATGGGTTGCAGGTATAATAATTGTTAGCAGGGGTTCCCTGAGACCGGAAAGTTATTTCAAGTGTTACTCTTTGTTGAAAACTTTGAGAAAGACTGCCATAGACATTGGGTGCCGGTCTCCCAATTTTGGCCACAGGAGGTGACAGTCTTTTTTTTCTATGGGCACCCAATTGCCAGATGAAGCTCATTAGCAAATAGCGGTTGGATAGTTACCTAACCAGTTTTCCTTTATACTTTTGGTTACGAACACCACTATTGCTTTGCCTGTGATAAGTTGGTGAAGGACCAGCAATGACCTTTTACCCAGTGTGACTGGCCATGTTTAGGGATAAGGTGGCCCACACAGATGTCTGAGGACAGTCAGAATGTAGTGTCTATGGTTAGCTAAATGTAATCATACATGATGGTTAATCATTGTTCCATTCAAATAGGAAAATTTGCAGTGTTGGCTTATCTGTGTCTAAAGAAGAACTGAAATCTGAAAGCTGTTCCTAGAAAAAGCTAGGCAGAGACCAAATGAAGAATCGTTAGTATTGCCAGTGGTATCCCAGCAGATAATCTTTTCCTGTTATTGATTTACCTTGCCTCATTTGGCACTGTACTCTGCGTGAAAGCGGCCATCTTGGTAGAGGTTGGGCCTTTCTAGCTTATGCCTGGATACACATTATACAATTTTTTTGTACAATTTTATTTTAGATTTACCAAAACCATATAATATGAAGTCAAACCTAAACACTTTCAATTTGTATGCAATCAGGCAGGCCATTACACTTCATAGTTAAAGGTACTGTAAATCTAAAGGAAATTTATAGCCCAGTAACTAAAACAGTGATCAGCACAGTAATGACTTAACCAAATCTTACTCCAAATCTCATGAGACTAGCAGTCAGAGGCAACAGTGTCTTACATTTCTCACTGCAGAAATACTATAACTACAAATCTGTAGGCACAGGAGAGCCTAGGCACACTCATACCAGAAATTGTACTGCTATTTTCAGGAGGAATTCCAGACAAAAAGTGAAATTTTCAGAGTGCTGCCTAGCACAATTTTTAGATGTTCTCTTTAACATAGCAAATCTTCACTTTTTGAGTTTAGGCTCAGCAGAGAAAAGCACAATACACCAAACCATCTTCCAATTGTGATAGTACAGTTGTGACTGAATCATGCTTTGTATGTGTTCTATGGCATGTGGCTGAGCACAAGAGTCAGGTAACCATCTTGTGTGGGAATAGCTAGAAGGCTGGGTGGGTTTAGAATGTAGCAGGTGGGTCTGTTTGAAGTGGCTGATTTACATTAATGAGCCTCGTCAACCTCTAGGTGACCTTTAATAAAAGTGCTGGCCAGGAAGACCCAGGACAAGGAGTGTGTTCCTTTTTTCATGGACACAAGAGAGGAAAAGGGTACTGAATGTTTCTGGAGGTTACAGGAACAACAAACACAGAACAAAGCACCGTAAATGGGAAGTGAATTCTGTTGTTTAGAGTTTTGTAACGTCTATTTTCGTGTTAACTAGCTAGTTCCATGGCATTAGGTACATTTAAATAAGTCGGAATGCAAGCCTGTTCCTAAATGGTCAGGTATTTGCAAGTGATGCAGTAATTCCAGGACTGCTTGGAGTAATCGAGCAGTATAAATTGCTAAACTAACTGCAAGTGAGTACCCAGGTCACAAGCAATATTGCTTGTGCCCAATAAGCTGTTGGCCATCATTCAGAGTGTTTAGATCTTTTGGTGGGTGCATGTCATATCCACACATCATATAGGTGAGGGTAGAAATTTGGCCAGGTCCCAACAGTTTCTTTTACCTCTTTGTAAAAAGGGAATGGTTCCTATATTGGGTGTGTGCTTTGGTTCAAGGTAGAAAAAAAAATGTTTGATTGGGTCTTGCAACTGGTAATCAGGAAAAAAAGATATTGAGTGGCTTAAGCTAGCTATACGCTGCTATATTTGCACTAAACAAGAGAAAATCAGTCAATTCCTTAAAGTTTGGTACACACTATGAGTTTTTGTTTCCGTTCAACCCAACGGGTTGAATTAAAAAAAACAGTTAGTTCTGGTCGGAGCCGCTGTACTAACCACGCACAGTTATGCCACGTACACACGATCGGACATTCCAACAACAAAATCCATGTTTTTTTTTCCAACGGATGTTGCTCAAACTTGTCTTGCATACACACGGTCTCACAAATCTTGTCGGAAATTCCGAACGTCAATAACACGGTGACGTACAACACGTACGACGAGCCGAGAAAAATGAAGTTCAATAACACGAAGAAGAGTGCGGCTCTTCTGCTTGATTCCGAGCATGCGTGGAACTTTGTGCGTCGGAATTGTGTACACACGATCAGAATTTCCGACAACAGATTTTGTTGTTGGAAAATTTGAGATCCAGATCTCAAATTTTGTTTGTCGGAAATTCCAACGGAAAATGTCCGATGGAGCCTACACACGGTCGGAATTTCCGACAACAAGCTCACATCGAACAATTCCCGTCGGAAAATCTGACTGTGTGTACGCGGCATTAGTATATTGATCTCCCCTGCTGAGCTGTTGTGTTCTGACAGGGGGGATGGCCTCCTGTCCATTGGCTGAGAGCGCTGATCGGGAGTCGGACGGCTGTTGGTTTTCCAGCATGTTCGTCTGACAGAGGCTGGCCAAACGGCTGATGTCTCCCGACAGTATGGGGCTTAAACCACATAAAAAAGTGTGGATAATGGATAATTGTATTCGGACAGCTGCAATACCCAAACAGTGACTACATGTAACATGATTGGCTTTTCAGCCAATAATATTCCACGAGGCTCAGTTGATTTTTACAATGACATTTGTTGAGTCAAGTGGTGCTGCCAAGGCCACTCATGGATGGATTTTCAGCCAATCCAGTAGGAGGCAGCTGAAATTTGGGACATCTATGGCCAAGTAACAGATCTGCCTATTTGGGAGCAAACTAAATGTATACAGATCCAGCAGTCTACATGATGCAGTCAACACAGACTGCACAATATATTTGCTAGCTTGTGGCTACAACAATATATTTTTTATGATGCAAGGTTTTGCACTTAGGCCACCCCCAAGGCTTGCATACTTACTGAGCTCCCGCTTTTGCCACCTCCCAGTTGCACAATCTTGCCTGTCTATGTTCCGTTATCAGCTTGTTTGGGCTTGCCAATTGGCTGCTTATACTTGAGCATGCATAGGGTTGGTCATGTGCTCTCTCATACAAGCCTTGCTCCTTTAACAATGGTCCTCATTCCTCTGTCAAAATGTGGAAATAAAATGAATCAGCATGGATGTCAAAAAAGTGACATCCCTTCTGATCTGCAATGATAATAGGAATCTGTTAATGGTCACCCAGTTGAATGGAGTAAAGCGTCTCCAAGTGAATGGACCTTTAAAAGAGTCTGTTGTTTTCAATGAGATCAAACCTGACTAACAGACTTGCACTGTCATTGTACACAAATTTTGTAGTATTACATAGCAGGACGAAGATTCTGTATATTTAATGAGCAAACAAGGCTTTCCCCAATTACATATATCATTTCAAATATACACATAAACTCACTGTTTTAGGGCTGGTTCATATCACAAAAACACACTCCAGATCCGTTCCGAATGCGTTTCTGTATGCGTGTTTTTGACGCATTCTGGTGTGTTTTTGATGCATTTTCAATGTGTTTCCGGATGCATTACAGATTTTTTTTTTCACTGTACCGGGGTCCAGTGCGGTTTGCTGCATTTTGAAGTGTTCCAGTGCATTCCAGATGCGTTTTTGATGTGTTTTACAATGTTCCAGTACAGTCCAGTGCAATAAAAATGCAGCAAGTTCTACTTTTTTTTTTTATGGAATTGTAAAGCCCTGGAACTGACTGTACTGGTGTAAACTATGCCATTGGAAACCATATAACCTACTTTCCATGAGTTTTTTGATGCAGAAAAAAAACACACTGGACCGCATGAGGTGTGAACTGGCCCTGTCCTAACCCCTTCTCACCTACTGTATATCCAGAACTAGAAAAATGCTTTAAGCAGAATAAAATATGACAGTTATTATTATTGCATGCATTTATCTGATTCCTCCTGTATTGAATTGAATTGTAACTGTGCTGTCTGCCCTCATGTTGTAAAGCGCTGTGCAAACTGTTGGCGCTATATAAATCCTGTATAATAATAATAATAATATAGCACCAACAATGCTTGCAGCTCTTTTACATATATTGTACATACACATTAGTTCCTGTCCTGAAGGAGCTTACAATACAGCATATGGTCCCTATCTTACATTCATACTCCAAAAGGCAGCCATGCATGGACCAAATTCAGTTGGTTCAGCAGGGACCATCTGAATTTTGATCCATGTATGGGCAGGCTGGTTGTACAGAAATAGATCTACTCATTGACGTCTGTACAACCAACCTGTTGAGTTTTTTTTAACGATTAGTGCCACTGGCTATAGCCAGCAACAGTGATCAGTGTGTTCTGACAACAGGGAAGGCTCTCTGCCATCAGAACACAATAGCACAGCAGGAGTGATTCCCACATCCACATCAACCTGCTGTTGAATGAAAAAAAAAATGATTAAGGTATGGCTAGCTTAAAACCAATTTAGACAGGAACCAAGTAACCTACCAGCATGTCTTTGGAGTGTGGAAGGAAATCCACAGGGGGAACATGCAGTTAAAGTGTTTGTAAAGGAAAAGGGTTTTTTACCGTCATGCATTTTATGCATGAAGTTAAAAAAACCTTCAGTATGCAGCATCCCCCCAGCTCCCCTAATACTTACCTGAGCCCGATCTTCCCCCAGCGATGTGCATAAGAGCCTCAGCTCTCCAGGGACTCTCCCCCCTCCTTGGCTAAGACAGCAGTGGGAGCCATTGGCTTCCACTGCTGTCAATCACAGCCTAGGAGTCAATGAGGAGAGAGCAGGGCCAAGCCACGGCTCTGTGGGTGAATGGACATGCAGAGCCGTGGCTCAGAAACGAGCCTGTTTGGATCCCCCTATTGAAAGTTGCTTGCTCTGGTGGCACTTGGCAGGAGGGAGGGGCCAGGAGCACCGGCGGGGGAACCGAGAAGAGGAGGATAGGGGCTGCTCTGTGCAAAAGAAGTATTACATGTTTGTTATTTTTTGAAATTTTTTACTTTAATATCACTTTAAAGTGATTGTAAAGACTTTCTCTAAGAATAACAAACATGTTATACTTACCTGCTCTGTGCAGTGGATTTGCACAGAGCAGCCCGGATCCTCCTCTTCTCGGGTCCCTCTTTGGTGCTCCTGGCCCCTCCCTCCTGTCGAGTGCCCTCACAGCAAGCAGCCTGCTATGGGGCACTCGAGCCAAGTCAACACCTCCCTTTGTCTTCAGACACTGAGCCCCGGGTCAGCCCCTCCCCCTCTCTCTCCTGATTGGCTAACTGACTTTGATTGACAGCAGAGGGAGCCATTAGCGCCGTCCTGGTGTGTCAGCCAATCAGGAGTAGAGTCCTGGATGGCTGAAGCACTCGTGGACATTGCTGGAGAGTGATGGGGCTCATGTAAGTATTAGGGGGTGCTGTTGTACACAGAAGGTTTTTTTATCTTAATGCATAGAATGCATTAAGACAACCTTCTGACTTTACAACCACTTTAAGCTAGCCATAGATGAATTGCTTTTTTTCACTAAGCAAGCAGGTCGATTGGAAAAAAAAGCAAATAGATTCTCCCATCAACACAAGCAAGGTGGATAGAGGAATCATCCCCACTGTGCTATAGTATTTTCACAACGGGGACTCCTGCACTGCCAGAATACACTGATCAGCGCTGCAGCTGATTGGCTGCAGGTGCTGATTGAATTAAAGTTTTCCAACATTCCTGTTCGAGGGAAGCCAATCATTGGATCGACTTCTTTAAAGCAGGAACGGCTATAGGTGGATTGAAATTCAGACAGTTCAGCAGGGACCATCTGAATTTCGATCCATCTATGGCCAACTTAGCAGTTTGCTGTTTTCTTTTTAAATATTTATTTGATTTTTGTGCAAACAAAAAAATACACAGGGCGTAAGTGCCCCGAAGAACATGGGTCTAACAAACAGTTTTCATATTAATATATAATTTAGGTTTATTTTTATTTTTTAAATAAAAAAAGTAAATAAAACTAAACTTATCAACATTTGCAATAAATATGTTTCACTTCTGAGCGGGTCTTTCTGACTACGCCAAGTATGTGGACGGGGTCATCTGCGCCCTGCACGCAGGGGTACCTTTCACGCAAAACATGCTCCACAATGCCCGGGACCAGGCGGAGACTGTGGTGAAGAATCTAACATTAAGGCAGTTTCCCGACTTAGAGACGAGCTTTCAATGTGTATAACAATTAAAGTACAGAGTTCCTCTGAGAACGGGCTTGTTTCGTGTCACTACCCACTGTAACTTGTATGTTTGCACTCCACCTGTCCAGTGTACCTCTGTTACCTCACTTCCAGTAACAGAATGGGGTCCTGCCATGAATATAGCACGAACCTCATGCATGTATTTATTGACTCTTTCACTTCCCTAGCTCGTGACCAGACTATAGTTCTCTGTAAGGCTGGGTTCACACTGTTGCATTCCCCGCATTCAATTCACATAGCAGGAGATTGTGATTGGCTGTCTATGGAGACGGTTCACACATCTCCGCAAAAGCTCCGGTACAAATTGCACAACATTCCTGTGCGTCTTTTGGTCTGTTTCAGGTCAGAATTCAGCCCAAAATTCGGGCTGAAGTTGGACCTGAAATGGTGAATGGGGATGGACTGGACCCCTGCTGTGAGCCATAGCATGCTGCAGTGTGAACCCAGCCTAGCGATCAGTTTCGATCCAGTTGCTAATGGATTCTGACCGCTAAGGAGGAAGCCAGACAATGACCCTCTCTCTACCGGAGGACCTGTCACCTAACCAGGTACCACGCCTAACAACTGGTTGGGTGTGTCTTGAACTTGTGTTTGGTTACTCTTAACAACCACTCTCCTCTTCCTTGTCTTGCTGAGTGAACCCTTTTTCTAATGATGTTACTTCTATAACCTGTAGTGCTTTACAGACCCCGGTTCTTTAGATACGCCAGAACCCACATGCACCCCTAACTTCAGACCAGGCTCATAATGGTTAATATAACTTATTTCCAACACGAACAACGTCTTTCCCCTAACCCTAACTATAGTAGTGTGGCTGCCCAGGCAAACCCCTGTGAGTCGAGAGTCCATTATGGTATTATCCATGACTGTCTCTAGCTGTCCCTGTGCCTGCAGCAGTGGTCTCAATTCCACAAACAGAACTGACCAGTACAGGAAGAAGAACTAAGAGCCTTGGACCTCAGCATTCCCTCTTTTTATAGCACAGGTGGGCTGGCTAGGCCCAAAAAGCCTGGAAACTGAGTTTCACAGTTTAACCCTTTCCCCCAGCCTGGGACAGCCGCTAATGCCGCGTACACACGGTCGGACTTTCCGGCATACTTGGTCCGGCGGACCAGAGTCCGCCGAACAATCCGACCGTGTGTAGGCCCTGGCTGACTTTTCCGGCGGACTTTTTCCCAAAAGCCCGCCGGACCTAGATTTGAAACACGTTTTAAATCTTTCCGTCGGACTCTGGCAGAAAGTCCGCTCGTCTGTGTGCTGGTCCGACGGAAAGCCCGCTCGTCTGTATGCTGGTCCAACGGACCAGATACGACGCAAGGGCAGGGTATTGCATTTCGCGCTCGCTGCAATAGGAAAAACAAATTTTCCTATTGCGGTGAGCGCGGGCATACCGGGCCCTTAGGTCTGATATGGATTTTAAAGGGAAGCCCCCCTACGCTGAAAAAACGGCGTGGGGTCCCCCCTAGAATCCATACTAGACCCCGATCCGAGCACGCAGCCCGGCCGGTCAGGAAAGGGGGTGGGGACGAGCGAGCGCCCCACCCCCCTCCTAAACCGTACCTTCAACGGGTGATGTTTACCACGCCCCCTAAAACGTCACAGTCCCAGCATGCCCAGGGACTGTGACATCATAAGGGGGCGGGGTCTCCGGCTATATAAGTCACAACGGAGCCCTCAGAGAGCAGTCCAGCCGGAGAGACCGTCGTGTCAACATCTGGAGAAGAGAAGAGGGAAGAAGACAAGAAGTCCGGACCTCCGCTGGCAAGAGAGCGGCCTGAAGACAGCGGAGGAGCCGGCCGAAGAACTGGAACACCGGGAGAATAGGCCGGAGAGAGCGGAGAAGAACCAACCGGACGCCGGGAGAAGAGGAACCGGAGGGACCCCCCGAAGCCGGAAGAAGACCCCCGAAGCCGGAGGAAGACCCCCCGGAGCTGTTTAATAAATTATTTTAATAACCTGTGTAGTGTGTTTTATTATTGACACTTTTTCCCTAGGTGAATGGGTAGGGGTACCATATACCCCATACTCATTCACATAGGGTGGGGGGCCGGGATCTGGGGGCCCTCCTATTATAGGGGGCTCCCGGATTCCGATAAGCCCCCCGCCCGCAGACCCCGACAACCAATGGCCAGGGTTGTCGGGAAGAGGCCCTTGTCCTCATCAACATGGGGACAAGGTGCTTTGGGGGGGGCCCCGCAGGGCGCCCCCTCCCCCAAAGCACACACCCCCCATGTTGAGGGCATGCGGCCTGGTATGGTTCAGGAGGGGGGGCGCTCGCTCGTCCCCACCCCCTTTCCTGACCGGCCGGGCTGCGTGCTCGATCGGGGTCTGGTATGGATTTCTTAGGGGGGACCCCACGCCATTTTTTCGGTGTAGGGGGGCTTCCCTTTAAAATCCATACTAGACCTAAGGGCCTGGTATGACCCGCGACGGGGCTCGCAAGGTGTCAATCTCGCCGATAAAAGCAGCAAGATTGGCTTCCTTTTCTAGTCCCGTCGCACCTGAGTCACGTTCAAAATGAACGGACTTGTCCATGTGTGGGCAAGTCCGTTCATTCTGAAAGTCCGCCGTAACTCCAGCGAAAGTCCGTCAGAAAGACGGGCGGACTTAGCCCACCGGAAAGTCCGGTCGTGTGTGGGCAAGTCCGTCCGTTTTAAAGTCCGGCGCACCTGGCGGACAAAGTCCGTCAGAAAGTGTGCCTGACCAAGTATGCCAGAAATTTTGATCGTGTGTACGCGGCATAACTCATAGTTCAACCAGCCTACAAACTAAATAACTTATACAACATAAATACATTCAAATAAATAATTTTATAATTGGTTTATGCTTTTTTCAATGTTTTTTTATAAATGCTACAAGTTTTTATTGGCTATTATTCAATTTGCAAACTCGGTCCTAAACGTTTTCAGCGGACACACAAAGGTTTTTCCTAAAGTTGCCATACATGTACCATTTATGAGTTGTTGATTATCGACACAACATGTTGTCATTTTTAAAAATAGGATCTAACAGATAAGATCTATATACACGCAGATATTAATTTGATTAATCCGAATTTGAAGACAAATCAACTTGCCAGAAAGCTCACTAAATCGATTGAATAGGAGGTTTGAGGTTTACAATTCTCATTCCATTTGACCTAATGCTTGGTCACCAGCCTGTGATCAGACGCTAAAAGAACATCAGTAGTTTGCTCCTCTGCTTACTGCTCTATCCTCCTGTCAGCATGTTCCCTATCAGCACATGTGCATGCAGGATATCTGGTATTTAAACAACCTCCGTGGAAAAATCTATTTTAGTGTCTGAACTGCACCATTTTTTGAACATTTACCTTGAACTTAGTTTTATACACTATAAATTATTTAAAACCTCAGTGAAGTAATGTATGCATGCATATGTTTTGCAGTCTGGTCCTAAGGTACATTAATACCACACTAGGGAGACAGAGTGTTGAGTCTTTAGGTAAGTGATGTTATGAAAAATAAACTATTTATTTATTAAGCAATTCTGGACAAGTGGAAGAAATGTAGAAGCCACATTTCTAAAGTCAGCCATTTTCCTGCTATAACAATGCCAGGATGAAAACCAGCCCTGAGAACAAATACGATTTTGTGGTCAACCTCAAGTCAGAAATGTTGACAGCCCTTCTGATTCAAAATACTTGACAGCAAGTTTCATTTTTTAAAATGAGAAACCTCGCAAACTTTACCAACAGAAATGTGTCTATGGGAAGCAATTAAAATGTGGAAAGAGATAACCTAAGCAAGCAACATGGGTGTTGTGAAGGCCAATGACCATTTCCAGGTGTCTTTTCCTGTCTGCGAAGAGCCTTGTTCATTAGGCTGAGTTTACTGTAGAAGAAAAGATGAACCTGCTATACAATAGACCATAAAGATTCAGCTGATAAGCTTTATTTTTCTTGTGTTGTCCATTTTTTATGGTGGCTCATATAAGAAAGCACTCGGCACCTTGTATTTGCTCCTGAAAAACACTGTGTCCTACTAGAGGGGAAGAGTACAATTTACAAGTGTCAACAAAGGGTGCTTATTTCTGAAGGTACCCATAGATAACTACAACCTGATCTGGCCAAAAACACTCCATATATCCACTGAATTGGATGACTGTTAAAGCGGAGTTCCGGCCCACCCCTCCAAAAATTAAAAGTCAGCAACTACAAATACTGTAGCTGCTTACTTTTACTGTTAGGGCACTTACCTGTTCAGGCAGCCAGCGGTGTCCTCACCTGAGCCGATTCTTGAATCAAGTCTCTGGTGCTGGCGCCGCCATCTTGGGAAATCGTCAGTGAAGCCTTGCGGCTCCACAGCTGGTTTCCTACTGAGCTTGTGTGAATTGCGCTGCACTCTGGGAATGGGCCGGCTGCGGGGGGAAGGAGGAGGGGGCCTTTTAAAACCAGGTACCGCCTCCTCCAAAAGGGGGCAAATCTGGCAGCGTAGGGGGTGAGGAGGCAGACAAGCGGAGCTTCTTTTTGGTGGTGCTCTGCTTTAAGCCTGGTACACACGAATGCCCCGTACACACGGTCGGATTTTCCGACGGAAAATGTGTGATAGGACCTTGTTGTCGGAAATTCCGACCATGTGTGGGCTCCATCACACATTTTCCATCGGATTTTCCGACACACAAAGTTTGAGAGCAGGATATAAAATTTTCCGACAACAAAATCCGTTGTCGGAAATTCCGATCGTGTGTACACAAATCCGACGCACAAAGTGCCGCGCATGCTCAGAATAAATAAAGAGATGAAAGCTATTGGCCACTGCCCCGTTTATAGTCCCGACATACGTGTTTTACGCCACCGCGTTTAGAACGATCGGATTTTCCGACAACTTTGTGTGACCGTGTGTATGCAAGACAAGTTTGAGTCAACATCCGTCGGAAAAAATCCTAGGATTTTGTTGTCGGAATGTCCGAACAAAGTCCGACCGTGTGTACGGGGCATACCAGTTTTTGTTTCGTTCAACCAAGCGGACTGAACGGAAAAAAAACTGAAGAGGTCAGGAGGAGCCCCTGTACTAACTATCAAATGTTAGTACAGTGATCTCCCCCGCTAAGCTATTGTGTTTTAGCAGGGGGACACCCCTCCCCCCCGCCAGAACACACCAGCCAGCCCTCCCACCCATGCGCTGAGAGTGCCGATCGGGTGCCAATCGGCGTACCTTTTTCGTCATGCTCCTTCGACAGAAGCTAAGCCGAAAGGCCGGCTTCTGTTGGATCGGCTGCCATACACACACAGGGCAAATGTCGGCTAATTTCTTTTGAATGCCGCCCATGTGTATGACCCTTTAAGCTGGCCATACACTAGTAGATTTTCAAATATTTGTGCAAAAATTCTCAGTACATTAGATGACTTGATGAATGCCAGTTGAAAGTACTTCAAAATTTCATTTGCTTTTGCAATAAATGGACTTCCTCGAATGAAATCCATATTTTCTGCTAGAAATGAATTTGTTTGAGAAAAGTGTTCTATCCTTCTCTTTCAAATTTTCATGTCACTGCAGTCAAAAACAATCATCAATATGACCTCAATAACAATTAAAAAATGGAACGCTCTTCTTTTGAACAAACTTCCAATTGGGGAATGGCAAACTTTAGTTCAGAGCTGTGTCTTGAATTCGATCCCACCTGGAATCCATAATTTACTGTACATGGAGTTTACATTTTGTTTCTGTATTTGGTTGGTTTTAAGCAGCGCCGTTGATTGCAGCAGTGTTCAGGTAGGGGGTGGAAAGGGTCTGACTGCTGCAGAACCAGGCTTCTGCTTTGTGTGTGAGAGCAGCAGTCTGATTCTTCTAAGTACTGCCAGCACAGAGTCATTTATTCCTTTTAAAAGCCTAATTAAACTCAAACCATATATTACTGTAATGCAGTCAGCTTGCATATGCAGTAATAAACATGTTGGAACAAGGAATTCAGATTGTTTGCGTTGTATTGGTTAGACTGTTTTCTCCCTGGACATCTACAGGTGGACTAGCAAGTTGGAACTTGCCTGATTACGGGAAGCGTCTACTACTTTGTTCTCTCTTGAGAAGATGTAGGGATTGGTCCTATCTCCATCAGTCAGATGCATCACTTATCAATCCATGGGGTTGAAGTGAGCAGGTCAGTCTTGGCCTCAGCAACAGTCAAAGTCACAGGTATCAGACAACAGACGTCTAATGTCTCTAGGCATATCTACACCTCTCTGTAGCTGCCAAATTCAAACGTCTCTCTGGGTGTTTTTGTTTAATGCAATGACATAATTCCTCCTACTACTGCTTTGCTGAGAGCCTTGTAGACAGTTGGTAATGTCAGGGCAGTTTGTCTGTCCAAGCCCTAGGAGGCCATATCCTCATGTAGCAGTCTGTGGCTAAATATCTTATCTAATCCCATATGTAAACCAAAGACATGCCCCCTATTGCTTGTTGGACTAGCAGTCTATTGTTTGTCACAGCATGGGGCAACAACAACAGGACTACAACTCTTGTGTATAATCCACCTAATCCGTGTAATGCAGACAACACACATTTACAAAGCCATTAATTCAATTTCAGAGCACAGTCTGTGAGATAGCTAAACATACAATTCACTCAATGCTGTAAATTAATGATACTGTGATTCTAGCAGTGCACATTTTAAATGTTATATTTTATGTAAAGGACAAGTAAACCTGAATTCCCTATTGTTGTGAACTTCTGCATTACCTATTTAGGACAAAGCTACAAGTTCCCTTAAAGCAGAATGAAACCCACTATTTTAAAGTGGAGCTAAACCCGTCAATACCTCTTCTCCAATGATCCGACATCCTTTCTAGATGCCAACATCTTCTCCTTGGCTTCTCATGGCTTCAGGGTCATATACAGTGGGGACGGAAAGTATTCAGACCCCCTTAAATTTTTCACTCTTTGTTATATTGCAGCCATTTGCTAAAATCATTTAAGTTAATTTTTTTCCTCATTAATGTACACACAGCACCCCATATTAACAGAAAAACACAGAATTGTTGACATTTTTGCAGATTTATTAAAAAAGAAAAACTGAAATATCACATGGTCCTAAGTATTCAGACCCTTTGCTCGGTATTTAGTAGAAGCATCCTTTTGATCTAATACAGCCATGAGTCTTTTTGGGAAAGATGCAACAAGTTTTTCACACCTGGATTTGGGGATCCTCTGCCATTCCTCCTTGCAGATCCTCTCCAGTTCTGTCAGGTTGGATGGTAAACGTTGGTGGACAGCCATTTTTAGGTCTTTCCAGAGATGCTCAATTGGGTTTAAGTCAGGGCTCTGGCTGGGCCATTCAAGAACAGTCATGGAGTTGTTGTAAAGCCACTCCTTCGTTATTTTAGCTGTGTGCTTTGGGTCATTGTCTTGTTAGAAGGTAAACCTTCGGCCCAGTCTGAGGTCCTGAGCACTCTGGAGAAGGTTTTTGTCCAGGATATCCCTGTACTTGGCCGCATTTATCTTTCCCTCGATTGCAACCAGTCGTCCTGTCCCTGCAGTTCAAAAACACCCCCACGGCTTGATGCTGCCACCACCATGCTTCACTGTTGGGACTGTATTGGACAGGTGATGAGCAGTGCCTGGTTTTCTCCACACATACCACTTAGAATTAAGGCCAAAAAGTTCTATCTTGGTCTCATCAGACCAAAGAATCTTATTTCTCACCATCTTGGAGTCCTTCAGGTGTTTTTTTAGCAAACTCCATGCAGGCTTTCATGTGTCTTGCACTGAGGAGAGGCTTCCGTCGGGCCACTCTGCCATAAAGCCCCAACTGGTGGAGGGCTGCAGTGATGGTTGACTTTCTACAACTTTCTCCCATTTCCCGACTGCATCTCTGGAGCTCAGCCACAGTGATCTTTGGGTTCTTCTTTACCTCTCTCACCAAGGCTCTTCTACCCCGATAGCTCAGTTTGGCCGGAAGTCCAGCTCTAGGAAGGGTTCTGGTCATCCCAAACATCTTCCATTTAGGGATTATGGAGGCCACTGTGCTCTTAGGAACCTTAAGTGCAGCAGAAATTTTTCTGTAACCTTGGCCAGATCTGTGCCTTGCCACAATTCTGTCTCTGAGCTCTTCATGAAGTTCCTTTGACCTCATGATTCTCATTTGCTCTGACATGCACTGTGAGCTGTAAGGTCTTATATAGACAGGTGTGTGGCTTTCCTAATCAAGTCCAATCAGTATAATCAAACACAGCTGGACTCAAATAAAGGTGTAGAACCATCTCAAGGATGATCAGAAGAAATGGACAGCACCTGAGTTAAATATATGAGTGTCATAGCAAAGGGTCTGAATACTTAGGACCATGTGATATTTCAGTTTTTCTTTTTTTAATAAATCTGCAAAAATGTCAACAATTCTGTGCTTTTCTGTCAATATGGGGTGCTGTGTGTACATTAATGAGGAAAAAAAATGAACTTAAATGATTTTAGCAAATGGTTGCAATATAACAAAGAGTGAAAAATTTAAGGGGGTCTAAATACTTTCTGTCCCCACTGTATATATATATATATATATATATATATATATATATATATATATATATATATACACACTATATTACCAAAAGTATTGTGATGCCTGCCTTTACATGCACATGAACTTTAATGGCATCCCAGTCTTAGTCCGTAGGGTTCAATATTGAGTAGGCCCACCCTTTGCAGCTATAACTGCTTCAACTCTTCTAGGAAGGCTGTCCACAAGGTTTAGGAGTGTGTCTATGGGAATGTGTGACCATTCTTCCAGAAGCGCATTTGTGAGGTCAGGCACTGATGTTGGACAAGACGGCCATGCTCACAGTTTCCACTCCAATTCATCCCAAAGGTGTTCTATCAGGTTGAGGTTGAGGTCAGGACTCTGTGCAGGCCAGTCAAGTTCCTCCACCCCAAACGTGCTCATCCATGTCTTTATGGACTTTGCTTTGTGCACTGGTGTGTAGTCATGTTGGAACAGGAAGGGGCCATCCCCAAACTGTTCCCACAAAGTTGGGAGCAATAAAATGTCCAAAATGTCTTGGTATGCTGACACGTTAAGATTTAACCTTACTGGAACTAGGGGGAACTACTTACTGGAACTTACTGGAACTAGCCCAACCCCTGAAAAACAACCCTACACCATAATACCTCTTCCACCAAATGATTTGGACCAGTGCACAAAGCAAGGTTCATAAAGACATGGATGAGCGAGTTTGGGGTGGAGGAACTCAAGTGGCCTGTGCTGCAGTGTGAATGGGACACATAGGGGTTCATTTACTAAACTACTGGAGAGTGCAAAATCTGGTGCAGTTTGGTAGCAAATCTGCTTCTTACTTCAGCTTGTTCAATTAAGATTTGAAAAAAAAAAAACCTGGAAGCTAATTGGTTTCTATGAAGAGCTGCATTAGAACAATTGTTTTCTGTGTGTCTCTGTGGTGACAGACGGTTTACAATGTGGTAAAACTTTTATCACCGCACATAGTGTGAATTCAGCCTTGATGTTATACTTTGGTCAAAAGAAAGATTTTTTATTCATGTGTGTGTTTTTTGTAATTTACATTGTTGAATAAATTTAATTTGTTTGAGAATATTTTTGTGATGAGTACTGTACCTGATTTTTGTTATACTGGTATATGAGAGACTTATTGTCACAATAGACAGGTGTAGCTCAAGCTAATTTAGACCCCTTTCACACTGGAGGAATTTTTCAGGCGCTAAAGGGATAAAAATAGCGCCTGTAAAGCGCCTGAAAAATGCCTCCCTGCCCCAGTGTGAGAGTGCGCTCCTCCACTGCCCCTGCCCATTGAAATGAATGGGCACCACTGCTGAAGCGCTTGCAAAGCACTTTGGCAGTGGCGTTTTTCGGGCGCATTTCTTTCTTTCTTCGGCCACTAGCGGGGTTTAAAAGCTCCCCGCTAGCAGTTGAAGAGCGCTGTTAAAACTATGGTAAAGTGGCGATTTACCACTAACGCGCTGTGAGCGTGAAAGGGCTCTTATGCCCTGTACACATGGTCAGACTTTCCGTTGGAATATGTGCGATCGGAGCTTGTTGTTGGAAATTCTGACCGTGTGTGGGCTCCATCTGACTTTTTCCATCGGAATTTCTGACACACAAAGTTTGAGAGCTTGCTATAAAATTCTCCGACAACAAAATCCGTTTGCGTAAATTCCGACCGTGTGTGGACAATTCTGACGCACAAAGTGCCGCGCATGCTCAGAATAAATTAAGAGACGAAAGCTATTGGCTACTGCCCCGTTTATAGTCCCGACGTACGTGTTTTACGTCACCGCGTTCAGAATGATCGGATTTTCCGACAACTTTGTGCGACCGTGTGTATGCAAGACAAGTTTGAGCCAACAACGTCAGAAAAAATCCATGGATTTTGTTGTCGGAATGTCCGATCAATGTCCGATCGTGTGTACAGGGCATTAGAGTTTATTTGTTCCCTTGGTTTTCCCCTAGCTCAGTGTTGCTGTTGTTTCTCCCTGCTGCCAGTAGGTGTCATTGGTATCTCTGGCAATAGTATGAGATTCCACAGTGATGCTGAGTTCTGTATATTTATGTTTCCTCTAGCCAACCAGTAGGAGGCTTATTATCACTGGTGCATGCTGGGGAGGATATAAATATTTGGGGTGACATTGTGAGCTCTCTCTTTTCAAGGCTGTGGCCTGGGCAAGTGCTTCTGAATGTTCTGATCTGTTAGGCCCATAGCCTGTGTGGGGCCTAGCTTGTGCTCTATGCTTGGAGTTAGGCCAGAAGTGGTCCTCAGAAGCTTTTCTGTCTAGTTTAGAAGGAAACTGAACCAGGATTGAGAATCTGGAGGAGGACCTTGCTGGAGGAAGACATCAGAACAAAGGATGGTTTTCTCGCAAGGGCATGGTGACTCACTTGGGAGGATGAAGGTCTGAAAGGATGCACAAATGCATGGGAACAAGTACAGGAAAGTCTGTTAACCAGCCAGGGGTGCTATCTAACAGTGTTGCTGGTATCAGCTTAAAGGCTCTTCACACTGTACAAGGTGGACATGGATCTGGAGTATTGGCAGCCCTATTCCTCCCACTTTGTGTAATGAGTAATAAAATATCTTAAAAGACACAAAGCGACTGCCACCCAATATCCCCCACCTTTTGTCCTACGGGGGGGCAGGGAGACTTTACACAGGAATAATTAGTTATTTTACTTAAACAATACATTTGAAACCTCTAGGCAATTTTGACAGTCAGATATCAGTGCCGGTAGTATAATGCTTTGCCTGTCCTTCATAACTCTCTGGCACACTGCACTGCCAGGACCAGGATTTAAATGAGAAGCACAGTCCAAGGGTGCCATCTTTTTCTTCATAAAAACATGTTTGAAAATCTCTGCTATGAAGAGCATTTTCAGGACTGAGAATCAAAGATCTCACTCTAGGCAAAGCCCTGTGTTTGATATAAGCAATGCTTGAATATGCACACAAACCATCCCACGAGAATCACTTTACTGGAAGTAGGCGCCCGCATAGCAAAACTCCTTAAAATGCATGGAATTTTCCCTGGTGTGAACAAACCCTTAAAGCTGGACTCACTGTAAAGATAGCACATTTGCTTCACTTTTGAGGTAGGAAGCCATGAATAGATTTTGTTATACAGGTAGCAACAGTCCACACAACAGTTCTGGTTTCAAAACCGGCCACAGCCAACTTTATTGCATTTACTGATTGCTATAATCATAGACAGCATTCCGAGCATCATACAACATAGGCAGTGTTTCCATAGAAATATATAGACAATAAAATAAATCCTAGCCTGTACAGCACTTACTACACAAGCCCTTCTCATATGCCCCGTACACACGGTCGGATTTTACGATGGAAAATGTCCGATTGGAGCGTGTTTTGTCGAAAATTCCGACCGTGTGTGGGCTCCATCAGACATTTTCCATCGGATTTTCCGACACACAGAGTTTGAGAGCAGGATATAAAATTTTCCGACAACAAAATCCGTTGTCGGAAATTCCGATCGTGTGTACACAAATCCGATGGACAAAGTGCCACGCATGCTCAGAATAAATAAAGAGATGAAAGCTATTGGCCACTGCCCCGTTTATAGTCCCGACGTACGTGTTTTACGTCACCGCGTTCAGAATGATCGGATTTTCCGTCAACTTTGTGTGACCGTGTGTATGCAAGACACGTTTGAGCCAACATCCGTCGGAAAAAATCCTAGGATTTTGTTGTCGGAATGTTCGAACAAAGTCCGACCGTGTGTACGGGGCATACCAGGTAGAAAGCCCTTGAGGACAGCAGAGCAATATAATAGCTTGTACTTGCAAACCTGCCATCACACAGTCTCTCTCTGTAGGCCAACATGAATTCCCCAAGGTTTGAAAGAGCCCGTGTGAGCAGCTAGAAGGGGCAGCCACACTTTTAGCAAAAAAGTAGACCTAATGAAGTCACTTTTGAGAAAACCTGTTAGTGCAAACTCATCCTTAACAGTTCTTCTCTCTCAACAGCAATAAAAAAAAAACAAATTCATGCAATTATGTACTTCACTAAGCCTAGGTTCACATTGGTGCGTTTTGTCATGTGATTTGAGAGATCAAATTGCATGACAAGTCGCAGCCTATTGGAAGCAATGGCACTGTTCCAATCAGTGCGACACCGATTTGCAAAAGTCGTTTCTGTACTATTTTTGCCGATTTCAGGTGCGACTTCAATAGACATCTGTGCATGAAGCCACACAGATGTCTATCAAGTAGCACCTGAAATCGCGCCGACCTTGCTACTTTGAAATCACGCTACTTCAAGTGAAGTAGCGCGATTTCAAAGTAGCATCAATGTGAACCAGGACTTAATGTGTTTTTTTTTTTTTAAAAGCAACAAATGCCAGATTTTTGCTTGTAATTCTCTGAACAAGCTGCATGTGCCAATAGCAGGATCAGGGAACACTATACCTCTCAACATTTTGAGATGGGAATGAGGGACACCTACTGGCAAATGTATGTAGGCATAGGACACGCCCCCTGCCACACCCCCTTAAAGGAGAATTAACCAAAAAAAAAAGGTTAAATAAATCCACAAGGGCTTTTTTTATCACTACTATTCCTTTATACTGGCTTTTGAAGTGTACAAATGCAACAATTTTAGAAATTGCATGAAAGGTTTAGCACTGGGAAATTCTTTTTGAAAGAAAAAAAGTGAATTTTATATACAACTATATGGATCAGACCAAAATGAGGGACAAATGAGGAGGAAAGAGGGACGGAGGGACATTGCATCAAATCAGGGACAGTCCCTCGAAATCAGGGACAGTTGGGAGCTATGAGGAACACAATGACTCAAGTCATACTGCTACAGTAGAGGTGGTTAATTGGACTGTTCTGTCTGGCTGGGTGCCTTGATTGCAAGGCTAGCTGAACACAATTATGCTGCGTACACATGAGCGGACTTTATGGCAGACTTTGTCTGGCGGACTTTTCGGCGAACTTAACGACGGACTTTCCGAATGAACAGACTTGCCTACACACGATCAACCAAAGTCCGACAGATTCGTACGTGATGAAGTACGACCGGACTAAAACAAGGAAGTTCATAGCCAGTAGCCAATAGCTGCCCTAACGTTGGTTTTTGTCCATCGGACTAGCATACAGACGAGCGGACTTTTCGACCGGACTCGAGTCCGTCGGACAGATTTGAAACATGTTTCATTTCTAGGTCCGTCAAACTTTTGAGAAAAAAAAGTCCGCTGGAGCCCACACACGATCGGATTGTCCGACGGACTCCGGTTCGCCGGACCAAGTATGCCGTAAAGTCCGGTCGTGTGTACGCGGCATTACAAACTCCTTGGTGGATAAAACTGTTCACAAAAATGTATTGCAATTGCATTCACGTGTATGTATTGTAAACTTTAAGGGGATCGCTTTCATGGGTATGGCTATAAAACATTTACAGTACGTGACTACAGATCTTTGTTGATTGTAGTAGTTATTTAGACACAATCATACCCAGATTTCTTGATACACATATTCTTTCTGTTAAAATTCAGGTGGGCACAGTAAGCTGAGGGAACTGCAAGTTGATGGTAAACAACACATGTTTAGTATCCTTCATCCTGCACCAATATAGATGGTTTCTTTCAAACACAGCATCTTAGAAGTAAGGCTTCCTACACAGGGAGATGTGAATGTTTGACAGCCATCTGCTTGCTAAGATAAACACTGCTGACTAATGTCTTCAATTTCAGTCTTCTTTAAATATTTATTATAGGAGAACTCGATGTACTTATTTTTAGCTTATTGTTCTATTATAGATACATGATGATATAGGCGACAGTGATTGATTTCACACATAAGTCAGTCCCTTTCCACTCAACATTCGAAAAATGAAGGGAGCTGGACAGAAATTTTTCAGCTGAACAGTGGCTGCATCCAATCAAATGCAGCCACTGTTCAGGTATTTTGACCTCCACCTGTAGCAGTTGTCAGAATACTGCTCAAGGCTGAATGAAAAAAAAATCTAACAGATTATGACCAGCTTTAAACCAGCCATACATGGATCAAGATTGGGCCAGTTCAGCAGAGACTGGCCACATTTCAAGCCATGTTTGGGCTAGCTGGATCGATCGATCAACTTGTGTACAACTAGCATATTGGGTTTTTCCTGAACAATCAGTGCTATAGCCGGCAACACTGATCATTGTATTCTACCGGTGATGAAGGCTCCCCTTCAGCAGAATACAGTAGCACATTTTTTTTCATTCAACTCAATGGCTGAGAGTGCTGACGGGAGTGTTCTTGAGGGGCGGCGTCCCCCTGTCAGAACACAATAGAACATCACATAGTTAGTACAGCAGCTCCTCCTAAACTGTCAGTTTTTTTTTCGTTCAGCCCTGCTGTGTTAAACGAGAAAAACTATTATGCCCCGTACACGCGGTCGGATTTTCCGACGGAAAATGTTCGATGGGAGCTTGTTGTCGGAAATTCCGACCGTGTGTAGGCTCCATCGGACATTTTCCATCGGAATTTCCGTCACACAAAATTTGAGATCTGGATCTCAAATTTTCCGACAACAAAATCCGTTGTCGTAAATTCTGATCATGTGTACACAATTCCGACGCACAAAGTTCCACGCACGCTGGGAATCAAGCAGAAGAGTCGCACTGGCTATTGAACTTCATTTTTCTCGGCTCATCGTACGTGTTGTACATCAGCGCGTTCTTGACGTTCAGAATTTCCGACAAGATTTGTGTGACCGTGTGTATGCAAGTTTGAGCCAACATCCGTCGGAAAAAATCCATGGATTTTGTTGTCGGAATGTCCAATCATGTGTACGGGGCATTAGTTTGTACTAGGGTTTACACAGTGCTTGATAAAGTGCACAGATTTATTTAGATGAGGCTCTATCTTAGAGGAGCTTACAATCTAATCTTCTGACCAAAGCCCCACAAGCAAAGATGCTAAAAGGTCTAATTCCATTTAAATTATGCCTCCAGTAGAAACTAGAGCGAGCAAATGCTGCAGGGTAAAAGAGCTAGGTTGGTGGCATAGTGTTTGCATCGTAGCATTGGGATTCATCACTCGAATCCGGGCCAAGATGCTGTGTGCCTGGAGTCTGTATGTTCTCCATGCGTTTATGTTGGCTTCCCCCGGGTACTCCGGTTTTCTCCCACATTTCAAAAACATGTAGGCAGGAAACTGGCCTCTGTTGAAATAAGCACTAGCAAGCACTGTGGCTCCATGGGCTAGGCATTTTGGCCAATTTGGACAATTTTTGTTAGCAGTCCTCAAGGCCTAACCAGTACACATGCAGGGCCACTATTTATTTATTTATTTTTCTTCTCATGTTTATCACTTTTTGCATTTTTTTTTGTGTTTCTTTCACTGGATGGAGGGTGTGAGTCTTCGGGCCTACCCTGAAGTCTAGGGGGAGGAAGTGTAGCCATTAGGTTCCTTCCTCCCCTGAACCAGAGAGAGTCCCTCACCTAGTACTCGCTGGTCAGCTTCACCTGACCATGAAGAGAGAGGTCTGCCAGGCCTTTTGGCTAGTTGGACCATGTTCAAACCTTTTCCCTGTCAGGTGCCCTGTGCCCCAGGCATTCAGGGGAAGATCCTACACCTTTGGGGGTTGGACAAGGGATACACCTTTATGTGCACTTTTGTGTGTGTGTACACAAGCACTTTTTTTGTACACTTACGGGTTTATAGCTTTTTGCGCAGCAATTGATAAAAGTTGAGGAAAGACCTAGAGACCTACCTTGTATAAAATTAGGAAAGAAAAGTCTTTAGAAAATGCTTTTAATTGTATCAGATATAGTGCCCAGAGAGCTGGCCCATAGCATCGCCAAGACTTGGATACAACTGAATGCAGCCTCACCATTGCCATAAATGCAGCCTCACCATTGACTTGAATGCAGCCTCGCCATTGACTTAAATGCAGCTTCACCATTGACATTAATGCAGCCTCACAAGTGCCATGAATGCAGCCTCACCACTGCCATCAGTGCAGCCTGATCCATGCCCATCTGCAGCCTCGGAGAGGACAGGGAGGGGGTGGGAAAAGCGCCAACAGATTACATACAGAAGAATCTCCTGTTTAGTCAGCGGCCTCTTTAATATAGTCCCACCTCCTATGATAGACAGAACAGTCGTCCAATGCCAGCCCAGGAGACGGGACTTCCTATTACAGAGGCTGCCGAGTAAACAGGAGATTGTCCTGTATGTAATCTGACGGCACTCGTCCCGCCCCCTCCCTGTCCCCTCCGAGAAACAATAAAAACGGTATATATATCTTTTGTGGCCGATTTGTTGGGGGCCACAAAAGATATATATATGCAAATTACCAATGGGGCCGTATGAAACCGGAACATGGGCCGCAATTGGCTCGCGGGCCGGACTTTGGACAAGCTTGATTTACACTTTCATTTTTGTCCCATCAATGCATTGTTTTTTTTAAAAAAACGTTTTATCTATACTTCGTAAAGTATATTTACATTACGCTGGCAATAGACTGAGCGAATTTCAGGCAGTTCCTGATGAAGTGAATCCAAGCCTTGTTGGCACCCTCCCACCCGACATCCTTCAACCTGAAAACCCAAAAGTCGGATAGAAAATTGTTGACCCAACAGCAGCTGCTTCCAAACAGATGCAGTTATTGTTCAGGCATTCTGACAGCTGTGGTTGCTGGCTGTCTGAATATAGTAGCTGGCAGGGGAGATTTGTGTTTAGTGTGAATTGTGGGGAAAAAGGTCAAATCTCACAGCTTTAGAATGGCCATATTTACCATAATATTATTCATGCAGACTCTGTTTCTTGTCTAGTAGTGTTACATAGTGATTGTGATTTGCTGGCCTTATCTTATTGTAGATCTCTCAGACAGGGCTTGTCTGATTGCAAGCAACAGACTCTTTGCAGTCTCTAATTATGTGAGACACTCACAATGCTCATGGTAAATAAATATGATATGCTCCTGTGCCTAGGCTATTAAGCAAGCATGTAATCCATTTTAAACTTTTAAATGAGGAAATTGTTCCCTAAAAGTAGGTGCTGTAGGGTGGTTGCTAATTCGTTTAATTGGTAATTAGTTTATGAACCAGAAAAGCTTATTTTGTGTCCCTGTTCAATTTACTTTTACTTTGTAAGGCCGGGTTCACACTGGCACGACAAACGCTCCGACATTGGGAGCTCATGTCTCATGACGTGTGAAATCCAATGTTTCCCTCTGAGAACCGTCTTAACTGGTCCGACACAAGTCGGTCCGACTTTGAAAATGCTCCCTGCACTACTTTGGTCCGACTTTGATCCTACTTCAGCCCATTGAATATCACTGAAGTTGGATCAAAGTCGGATCGTGATCTTAACTGATCTGACTTCGGCATGTGACTTGTGCTCTGATGATCTTGAAGGGGAAATCCATGCCAAATTTAAAAAAAAACGGCATGGGTTCCCTCTCCAAGACCATACCAGGCCAAGCCCTGCCTACTGTTATTTCACTGTTCTGAAAGGGAGCCTAACTGGCCAGTATGGACAAAATCAAATGTTAAAAGAAAATTATGAGAATGTTCGTACACGTTTTTTAAAGATTTTTCCTAAGATTTTACGTTTAAAATTCTATCCATCTATGGCCAGCTTTAGTCATCAGGGGTATTTCAGGAGCCGCCTTTTTTTTGGCAAGAAAATGTACTTTTTTAAATAGGTATATTTATCTTTTAATCCTGTCTTTCTCAACTTTTTTTTTTTACCACAGATGGAAATAATTGAAATAATTTTCAGGTCTCAGGGAGTCCCTGCTAAAACAAATTTATTGGGGATCAGTGGAAAGAATGCCCCTTACACTGGTGATCAGTGGGAGGAATGCCCTCCTTTTTGTGTTGGTCAGAATACCACTGTTATAGACAGGTAAGAGGATCATACCTTGCCCCTGGCTTTACCAAGAGGCATTGGTCCCAAACTATACAGGCACCATCACACAGGGGCTCAATTAGCCAAAGCTCAAGAAGTAAAAAAAAAAGCGAGTGAAGAATGGTGTACATTTTACATGCAACCAACTGTATTGTTCGTCAAAATAGCATATGGGTTCTCAGAAACAAGAAAGTCTTACAGACCCTGCATAAGGAATATGACCAGTTCAGTCTAAATGGCAGGTAAAAACCCCTAGAGACACATGACGATCATGGACAACTCTTTAAAGTGGGAAGCCACAGTCCTTCCTCTCTGGGAAGATTTGGGCAGAATCCAGCTTTAGCAGAGAGAAAGGAGGAAAGCAGTTAAAAAGAAAGAAAGCAATATCCACTTAGCCCATCTTAGCTAGTTCAACAGGAACCAACCGAGATTCGAACTGCTAATGGGCAGGCTGAATGTACCAAGTTGATCAGCTTGGGTACAACCAGCCTGCCAGATTCTCTTGGGATTATCGCTAGTGGCTGCTATAGCCGGTAGCGATCTTCACTGTCTTCTCCGCGTGGGACTGGCTTCCCCCACCCTCCCCCGCCCCTGCGCCGGGAGAAGACAATGGCCCAGCAGGAGGGATTCCCGCATCAACACTGTCTGCGCTGATGGGGGAATCAAGCAAATTTTCGCTCTGTGTATGGCCGGTCTTATACTTTAACTCTCAGTTGCATAACCCATTTACATAATAAATGCTTAATAGTAACCACTCATGTGCCATTTTTCAGTCTTCTGTTCTGCTCAAAGCTCAAGGAACCACTAGCAATCTGTGAAGGAACCCTGGGATTTCACAGAACCTTGGTCAAGAATGGTGGTTTTAAACCATGCCAAATGCCCTTAATTATAAAACAGCATTGATTAATGAATCAGTTTAGGTTTTGATATTTATTAGGAAAATATTTCTAATCACTAAACATAGAAGAAACTATTTTGTCAAATTCACGTTCATCATTTTAAGCCACATGTTCATTTAGGGAAATCATGACCTCTGGGATTGTTGGTCAGGATGTTTTCAACATACTAAAGGATGCTTCTCAGACCAATCCCACGATGACCAGACAGTTAAACATGTTCACCCATTCCTCCAGGAATTAATCTTCCGGCTTGGTCTGTGTGGTTTAACATTGTGCTTATGTACAGTAATCAAGGTCAAATGACTCATAGTAGTAGCAGCATATTAAAAGTTTCCCTGTGTACTGAAATTAGGCATTATCTCTATACAGGATTGGGCAATTTTGTAGCCTAATTTTAAACATCTTGTGAGGATGTGTTTCATTTACATTATCTGACCATTGATGACGAACATGGCCCATTAAGTCTATTCTTCCACAGTAGGGAAATGTTGCTTTAGTCAAGCAACCTGAATCTTGCTGAAACGGTTTTGCTACCCACGTTGCAGGAATAAACCTACACTTGAAAGAAGGAAAATGATAAATGGTTTTCAAAATTTTTTTACAACTAAATATGTGAAAAGTGTGTTGTGCATTTGTATTCAGCCCCCTTTGCTCTGATACCCCTAACTAAAATTTAGTGGAACCAATTGCCTTTAGAAATCACCTAATTAGTAAATAAAATCCACCTGTGTGGAAAAAAAAATAGAAAACTCTGCGTTCCCGGTCAGTATTTTACACATATGAGCATAAATTTTAATGAGTTTTCCCTAGGAAAGTATTTTGCATGCGAATGCACCAACGCGCATAAATACGTGTAAATACATGAAAAACAAACGTCTGAAATGACTTCCAAAAAAAGCAGATGCTCAAACATCAGTACTTTGTGCAAGAGGCCTTAAGCCCCCAAAAATACCGGCCGACATTGTGCTCGTGTGTATGTCGGTCCGTTCGGCCAGCTTCTGTCAGACGTGCACAACAGCTCAGCAGGGCGATCGCTGGACTAACCTCGCATGGTTAGTACAGCGGCTCCCGACTGGAACTGACAGGTTTTTTTTTGTGCAACCCGCGGACTTGCACGAAAAAAAACTGTGGTGTGTACCTGGCTTTAGTGATTTTAAGTGAAGGAATAAATCCTGTCTGTGTTCGGTTAGGGAGATTTTTCCTAACTTCCTGTTGCGTCTGCTGGGGATGCTGACATCACATTGAAGATACAGTAGCTGCGCCCACCAGCAGTCTTAGGGCTTTTGGAAGTCTACACAGATAAACACTGGCATATTGTTGTCAGCAACATAATTACTAGTGTGATATGGTCCTTAGGCTTTAACTTTAAAACACCAGTATAGCAAAAAATATTTTATGCTAGTGTTGGTATGGTGTCAGTACCTATAATGAGTAGTTAGTATATGAATTCCTTTTTTTTTCATTTCATATGCACTTTTGTTTTCCTCATCTACATGCAGACAAACTGTCCAGCAAATGTGGCAGATACAGTCATGTAACACTACCACTGGTTGACATTGGTCAGTTTTTATTCATATGGTTTTTATAATGAAAAACTGACTGTTGTTGTAATTGCTTAAATTGGAACTACGTGTAAAAAATACAAAATTGTGAACAGGCAGGATTTTTATTGCAGAAGAGACATTGCAGGTACACTTACCTGCCCATTCGCAACTCTCTGCATTTGCCGCTCAGTTTACTGCTGAGCTGTCGTCACTCCCTTGCATGCGCTGGAAGTGTTGTCATTTCGTATTAAAACAGCCAAAGGCCGACATCCAGAGGAACCCGAGGGGGAAATGCTGGCACTGGCAAGGGAGCTGTTAGGACTAAGGTAAGTACTTGTACCTTTAGTTCTGCTTTACTCACTTCCTGCTGGCCTGGTGTATATATGTGGCCTCTCAATGGGTGGGTCTCAGGCTTTTTGGCTCTACCAAAAAGGGGTAATTTGGGCAATATTTATACTGTTCTGGCATTTTGGGTGTCTCAAGAATTGAGATAGGCCGTCAGTACATCAGAATTGATCAATTTTTAAAGATATATACCAGGGGTAGGCAACCCGCGGCACTGGTGCCGCAAGCTGCATGCGAAGCCTCTTTTGCCGGCACTCGACTCCCTTCCCATCAGCAGAACAGCGCAAGAAAGTGTCAGTGAGACACTAATGGATTCCAATTTCAGAATTTTCCATGCTGCACCTGCACTGAGGGGGAGGCACTGTGCCCCCACACATTGTAAAAGATGAGAAACATTGTTTGGTTCTCTAACTTTGCTGTAGCTGCGATTGTCAACGTTTGTGATGGGGAAGAGTATGGGTGCAGTTCTGCTAGGGGGGGCGGTCCCTGTTTTCAAGAGGAGTAGGACTGTCATTGGCCACTGCTAAAGCCAATCACAGTCCTGCTAGCCCCGCCCACCATCTGGAGTATGATGACTCGCTTGTTTGCCAATCTCAGAAAGAAGGGATTTCACTGTGTTTGAGAAAACCACAATCAGGTGACAGTTTGTGGAATTACTGTTGAGCTTCTGGGAACTTTGTTGAAATTATTCCTGAACCTTTGCGTCACTTACTACTGAACCCCTCTGCACTTTGTGTCCCTTTAAGCCAGAGCCAGTATTCAATGAAAATCACACCCAACTTTTGCTGTGGTGCAGAGTGCCACATTTTTTCTCAGCTGCGGGGGCCCAACTTATGATCTTGCACACAGGCCTACTGCTTTCAGAAAATGCCCCTGACCTGAGCTCATCATTGTGCACTCATTCCATATGCTTGTATGTGACATCAAATACATTACATACATCACATACAAGCACGTGGGCTGAATGCGAGAGGTGGATCAGCAGGATGAGTGTGCCAGGACAGGTAGATGTGTCTCATTTCTGCTTCCTTTCACCACCCTTCATATCACGCATATCATAGATAGAGGGTACAGAGGTGGAGCAGATGAGCAGCAGGGTACAGCGGTGGGGGAAATGAGCAGGAGGGGTTCAGAGGCAGGACAGAAGAGCAGGAGGGTACAGTGGTGGGGGGGGGGTACAGGGGTGGAAGAGATGAGAAGGGGGTTTAGCAGTGGAACAGAAGAGCAGGGGGGTACAGTGTTGGGGCAGATGAGAAGGGGGTTCAGTGGTGGGAAAGTAAAGAAGAGGAGTAGAGCAGTGGGACAGATGTGAAAGGAAGTGTATTGGTGGGACAGATGAGCAGGGGGTTACAGTGGTGGGGCAGGAGAGCAGGGGGAACAGTGGTGGGACAGGAGAGCAGTGGGAACAGGATGGGGCAGAAGAGCAGGGGCTAACGGAGATGAGACAGAAACAGAGATGAGACAGAAAGAAGGTTACAGTGATGGTGCAGATGTGCAGTGGGGTTACAGTGATGGTGCAGATGTGCAGTGGGGTTACAGTGGTGGTGCAGATGTGCAGTGGGGTTACAGTGGTGGTGCAGATGTGCAGTGGGGTTACAGTGGTGGGGCAGATGTGCAGGGGGGTTACGAGTGTGAAGTTGAATTTTTTTTGTTATAAAATTGGCACGCTCAACTTGTTTGAAAGCCCCTGATATATACCATCGTTTGTAGACACTATAACTTTCACGCAAACCAATTATAATGGACTTATTGGGATTTTTTTTCTACCAAAGACATGTAGCAGAATATATCTATTCTATTGGATACGTTTTACGAGAAAACAGAAAATATCATTGGGGCTTTTTTCAAAATTTTTGTCCTTTTTTTCTTTATATCGCAAAAAAAAAAAACCCATAGGTGATCAAATACCACCAAAAGAAATCTCTATTTGTGTAAAAAATATGATTAAAATGTAAGTTGCGTACAATATTACATGACCACCCAATTGCCAGTTAAAGTAGCAAAGTGCAGAAAAGGTTCTTAGATTTGGATAGAGAGAGAAAGGGTTAGACCATCTGCAAAGATTTAATTGTAGTCTGTGTCCCTGTTGGGGAAATTCACCCCTCTATTTCCCCTGGTAGTCATGAAAATTCAAACCTTTCAATTTAGAGTTGTCATTAGAACAAAAGGTGACAGGAAATTTTCCAATGGCACAAATGTTCTAGTAACTGGCTAAGATGAAAATTCCCCCTTACTTTTGAGATTTCCTTTCACTTTCTGTAAATCCCCCCCCCCCCCCCATGAGGACAGAGACTCCAAAACCTGATGGGGGGGGGGGGGGTAAAACCCTTCCCCACTTTATCGAAAGCTTAACCATTTGGCACCACCTCCTCCCGGTCCTTTAAGGGGACTTAGATGCCAGGAAGCGTGGCGGGGTTTCTGATCAAGTGACCACCATGATTGGCTATCTCAGCGGTCACGTGACCAGAAAGCCCCTGATCGCAAGGAGATCGGTGATTGCATGGAGATCGTTAACTTTCCGTTAGCCGCCGGTAACTGTGCTTATCGTTAGGTACACATATATGTGACCTTTTGACATTAAGGCCTACCCGCTGAGAGGGCTGCATATATGCGTTCAGCCGACAGGAAGGAGTTAAAAAAAAAAGTTTCGATTTTAGGCTTTCTATACTTTAATGCTGGTGACAGACTGTATCAAAATGCCATTTTTTATTTTTCCCAGAGTTCTTCAAAATCTTAAAGGGACACTAAAGGTTGCATTAAGGTGAAAAAACACCTGTCCGTGACCACCCAACCCCCCCCCCCCCCCGCACTCTCTCTCTGCAGGGGGTTCTCGGCTCTTGATTGGATAGATTAATAGAAGCTCAGCCATTGTCTCCCACTGCTGTCAATCAAATCCAATGATGCGGCTGCCGGGGGGGGCAGAATCCTGCATTCGGCGTCTATGGATCCCCGGGGAGAGTGCTTCTCCTAGAGGGTTATCTGATGCGGGGAGGAGCCGTGAGAGCAGAGCCGCCGAGGGACCACAGAAGAGCAGGTTCGGGGCCACTCTGTGCAAAATGAGCAGCACAGAGGAAGTAAGTATGATACGTTTGTTATTTTAAAAAAAAAACGAACCTTTAGTGTTCCTTTAAGCCTGACATAAACGGGTCAAATCTGGAGGTTGCCGGAAAGAAAATCACACTGTCTATGGCTGGCTTTATCACCTATCTCCTAAAATCTTAAATTCTAAAGGACCATATTTACCTTAATTGGCACCTGACCTATTAAACTAAAATGATCAAAATCTCACAACACCAAAACATTGACTTGTGGCTTTGGATATAAAGCTAATCATTGCTACGGGATAATTCTACAATTTATTACTGTAAATGTAAGCCTCACTAGACTCTTGTATTACATGTAGAAAAACATGGCTGGAAGTCAATGACAAATACAGTTGTTCGATGCATCTGCCAAACCATAACAAGATGATTAATTTGTTCCAAGCAAATGGACTAAATCAGGGGATAGATTAAGTCACCAAACTCTTGGAGTAACTACATTCAAACCCACAACAACCCTATATAAGCTTGTCAGCAGCTAAAATTCCCTGCAATTTTTCCCAACTGTGCATCAACACTGAGTGCATGCCACACATAGCTTTATCGTCCATTCACTTCCTCGCTCATCATGTTTGTGTAGCTCACTCCTTTGTAAATGAATGCATACCTAATCCTACACTATTAATTAGACCAAGAAATCTGCCAAGAAAAGCAATGTCAGATGTTTTATATGAGCTGTCATTCATCTTTGCCCTGCAGTGTCATCTAGTGGCCAAATTGAGGTATTGACTGGTTTTGCTGCTGTTTTGTTTCAGTTGTATAAGTATGACTCATGCTTTTCAGTCCGCTTATTTAGGAGGATAACAGGTGGGATACATTATGGTCAGGTTCTGATACATTCCAATCCAGGCCACCTTGGCATCAGAACATTGTTTCTAATACAAATAATTTAGAAGCTCAAGTTAAAGCACAGTGAAAGCTGCATTCATTTTCTTTTTTATAAAGCTTTTTCTCTCTGTTTTCACCTGCTGATCTGGTCAGTAACACACCCATAGGTGTGTGCAGCCTATTGCATTAGGGTGTGCACCCCAAAGTTCAAACACATATGCGTGTATATATATATATATATATATATACACTGTATTACCAGAAGTATTGGGACACCTGCCTTTACACACACATGCACTTCAATGGCATCCCAGTCTTATGCCCCGTACACACGGTTGGATTTTCCGATGGAAAATGTCCGATCGGAGCGTGTTGTCGGAAATTCCGACCGTGTGTGGGCTCCATCGGATATTTTCCATCGGATTTTCCGACACACAAAGTTGGACAGCAGGAGATAAAATTTTCCGACAACAAAATCCGATCGCGTCAATTCCGACCGTGTGTGGCCTGTTCCGACGCACAAAGTGCCACGCATGCTTAGAAGAAATTCCGCCACGGGACAGCCCGTTCTGGTAAACTTAGCGTTCGCAATGGATACAGCACTTTCGTCACGCTGCAATGTTCAAAATGGTTTAATACAGCGCACTCTCTTCTTTATAATGTGACAAGAATTAAGTACTAGTTTTGCTGCTCATATTCACACACACTTCTCACAAAGTTTTCTTTGTGTTTTTTTATTGGGATTCCCTCAATTTATTGTTATTAGTTGTCACATCTGACAGTTTTTTTTTTTATATATTTTTTTGTTTTTTATTTGACGCCTTTTTTTTTTTCTGTAATGTTTGGATTTTTTCCAAGGCTGATCTTTGTTCAATGTTATTTTTATTTTTACTCCTGAATATTTTTGTGAGTCAAGTTACCCCAACACCATTGATATCTTTTATTATTTAATCTCAAGGAGATTGTTTGTTGTTGGTGTCCCTTGTTCATTTCACATTGTATATTTGAAATGTACCTGAATCCTCACAAACCAACTGTCATTTTTTAAGTAAAACACATAGGAGAGTATAATTCAAAACAAAAATCCTTTATTAAGGGATCAGAACCAAACAAAGAGGAAAGCAACACTGGATCAACATGAGAAATTAGTGAAGCCTGGGACCCCCACGGCAGACAACAATTCTTCAACATCAAAATTGGTGGCCTGAGGAGTCCATATGTAAGGGAGGGCAGTCTGGTCCGAGATTCGCAGAGATCCAGATAGCAGCAGGTGACATGTATGTCCCCAGGCTGTGGTACCACAAGAGGCTGCAATTTTTGGCCGACCAGACTGGATCCAGGGTCCTCACTTTCTGGTCTTCCTTTCACGCTTCCTTCCGGGCTGTGGCTGTGCAGTTGGAGATGTGGCAGGAGGAGGAGTAGGACCTTGAGGAGGACAGGGAGGACCTGGAGGAGAGGGAGGACGAGGAGGAGGACCTGCAGGAGGAGGAGGAGGACCTGCAGGAGGAGGAGGAGGACCATCACAAAGGTGTGTCTCAGGTGTAATTTGGCCCCTCATACCTTTCTCCAGAGCCTCCAATATGAGGGCCTCACACATGACTTGTTGGCCCTCCTCCATTCTCTGCATTTTATATGTAATGACGGCAGCAATGTCCTCCTCCACGGTCTGTCATGCTCCCAGGACGTCTGTAGCCCTCCACAAGAGTCCTCTGGTAGCCTCCTCTAGGGCACTCCTCCTACTGCCACTTTCTGTTTCCAGGGGGGGTGGAAGGACCTGCAGATCAGCCAGCCGGCTCGGCCCAGCCACCTCCTGGCTGAGACTTCCCTGTGTATGAAAAAGGGACATGGTTTTATGTTTTGCATCATCAATCACAATCCTAAATTAGTACTCCCAACTAACATCTAGTTAACATCATTGATTGGACAAGCAGAAATATTTAGAGGAATGCTATACCTGGCTCAATCTGGGCTCCTCCACATGTGGCCTGGAAGGCCCAGGTTGGGCGTCAGAAGCCTCAGCCGGGGGGGAAGGAAGCGTGGAAGGAAGACTTGAGAGGGATGACCTGGGTTCAGTCTGGCCTGCCAGAAAGTGCAGCCTGTCGTAGTACAACATCCTGGGGACATAGATGTCATCTGCTGCTCCGGATCTCTGTGAATCCAGGACTTTCTTGCGCTCCCTTAGATATGTGCTACTCAGGCCACCAATTAATTTCTTTAAATAAGTGATGTCTGCCGTGGGGATCACCTGCTTCACAATTACCAACAATTGCACCAGTGCTGCCTTCCTCTTTGCTTGGTTCTTGAAATGGGGGTGGTTAATCTCCCACAGACAGGGCAGCTCCCTTAGCATATCTATGAATACTGACATGAAGTCATTATCTTTGAGTACCATATCCATGTTCACTGCAAGACACAACACAAGACAAAGCCTAATGTCAGACAAAACTCTCCTAATCTTGTTACAATATAGGCCTCAATGTAAAAGCAGTATAGGCACAAGTTTGTCTCTTACCTTCGTTCTTACGATCGGCGCCTCCAATGCTCCTTCCTCCGCTCACAGATCGTACGTAATACGCACGCGTGTTACGCTTTATACACACTGCGCATGCGTGTAACTCCGCCCACCCCTGACGTTCTTTCTAGTCTATTCCCCGCCCCTTTTCGTTCGGCGCAGTGGGTGAAGAGCATGATGGCGGAGTTAGAGCAGGTGCGTGCTAATTGCAGGAACGAGGAGGAGGAGGAGGAAAGCCCGGATCCGGACACGTCCCGATCCAGAAGGAGATGTTTTAAGGCCACAAATATGTCCTTTGGGGAGATGTTGGAGATGGTCGACATCATGAAGAAGTCCGACTATGACGGGAAGTATGGGCCTTACCCCAACCCCAACATCAGAAAGGCCAAGATCATGGCGAAAGTGGTCAGGAGTCTGGAGAGGAATTTCGGGGTCCGAAGATCAAAAGATCAGCTCCGGAAGTGGTGGTCGGACCTTAAGTTGAGAGAGCCAGAGCAGTACCGAAAGATCCGGAGAGTGCTGCAAAAAAGTAAGTAGTTGTGCTGTCTTCCTATTCTTTCTGTCTTTATTCCGTTCGTTCTGCTCCATATGCTTTTAGTAATTGTAACGTTTAAAAGGACAACTTTAATGTTCATGGGCCCATTATTCGTTCGTATCAAACATTTTTCTTTGGGCCTCTAAAACACCATTGTTTAGGCCATATGCATTTTCCCACATTTTTTTGGGCCTACTTGGATGCCAAATATTTGTTTGTGTAGATGGGTTTGTTACTAGAATGAAATGCCAACTAGATTGTGTATAAGGAGAGGACACTGAGCAGCTGTTTTCACATCTGGACACTGGAGCACTAGTGTGGGACCCCAGAACACCATTTTTATTAGGGGGGCCACACAGGTGCTCCAGTGTATACTATAGGGGGGGCTACATCTGTGAACTTTGTACTAAACCGGTAAAGTATTGCAGCTTGACAAAGGTCAATAAGAAAATTACATCTTGGAACTCGGCTAAAACAGACAATTGTACCCCACTTCCAAGCAATGTTTCCTATTTCTAGTTCTGCCATCAAATATCTGTGTGCTAAGTATACCATTTTTGTTTTACATAGGGGAGAAAAGACTCAGAGGACACCCCTCATCCCAGGAGACCAGAGACCCCCCACCTCTGGAAGAAGGTGAAATACCGCAAACCCAAGAAGAAGAGCAGGAGGAAGAAGAAGATGTGGTGGAGATTGGCACCACAACAGGTGAGTGTCTGCGACCACAGGCTCAGGTAAAAGATGGATGGTGGCAGATTTTTGATACGTGTTTTTGTTTTCTTTATCTCTTTTTAGGTGATCATGATGTGAGGGAGAGAGAACGCTTTACTTCTGAAAGTGCCCAGATCCTGATCGGGGAGATCATGGGGTGTAATCTCGAATTGCACAACATACAGCAACAAATCAGTGATGTTATTAAAAAAAATAATAACATCATTGATGTTTTGCTGCGAATTTAAAAGGCCACAAAATCATCTTTTTGGATTGTGGTCCAATCTTTAAAATATTTTTGCAATGTTTTGAAAAGCCAAATTTGGAGGATGCACACAGTGTGCCAACATGTGCTATCTGACATCATGGGAGATCAATGGACGCGTTTTGGGGGTGCAACACCTTCCTCAATTATGAAGTAGCGGTGAGGAAGGGCTTGCTCCCCCAAAACACGTCCCTTGATCCCCCCTGATGGCAGATAGCACATGTTGACATTCTGAACTTGGTGTGCATCTTCCAAATTTGGCTTTTCCAGGGGTGATTTCCCCCCATCTGAACGCTATATCAAACACAGTTCCTAAATACTCATGTATGATATAGCCTTCAGGTTTTACCTAATGTGAACTTTGTAAGTTCAAGTTTTTTGGCTTTCTTGTTGGTTTTACACAGGCCTGTTTTATCAGAAAAGGACATTTCGATTTTTGATAATGCTACAGCAAAAATTGTTATACAACAAACATGTTGGTTTGTTTTAAAAACCTTTGGTAAATGCACATGTGATTGTGCAGCTATAAAAAAGTTGGTTACTCAAGAATGTGTGGATTATTGTCTCAACACTACAACACTTTTGGGGTGATGTAATTGCTCTTTTATGCAAACATGGGGGTTATTTCCTAAGGGCAAATACACTTTGCACTACAAGTGCAGTTTCAGTGCAGTTGCAAGTGCACTTGTAGTGAAATGTGTTTTTGCATTTAGGAAGTACCAGCCAACAGTGTTTTTTATAAGGTTACCCAATCACGACATTTTCTGCACTCAACACATTTCTGTCAGGGTCAGCTAAAACAAACACAAGCAGTAAATGTCCACAAAGAATTTCTTTTGGTTGTTTTTTATTTGAAAAAGGTTTCACAGATTGTCTGGCATATTGATAGCCCCCCTACCCGCAAAGAACTCCAGGTATCGTAACCGGACATCACGGGCATTCAAGAAGGGCAAGCCAGGACGGCCGCTTTCAAGCGCCGTCAGTGTTGATGGATTTTGGATTCTGGCCTCAGGCCCAACTGAGCCAGCATAGTTGGCTGAATGTTTTCTTTAAAAATTATGGAGAACACAGCAGGCAAGTATTATATGGTTCAGTTTATACTCCGCCATATGGATGGGTGTCAGAAATAATCGGAACCGGCTGGCCAGGATTCCAAATGTGTTCTCCACCACTCTTCGGGCTCTGGCCAGCCGGTAATTAAAAACCCTCTGTTCCGGGGTGAGGGTCCTCATCGGGAATGGCCGCATCAGGTGGTCCCCCAGCGCAAACGCTTCATCAGCAACGAACACAAATGGGAGACCTTCCACATTGTCCTCTGGAGGTGGCAAGTCCAAGCTGCCATTCTGGAGACGCCTGTAGAACTCCGTCTGGGCGATGACTCCATCATCGGACATCCGGCCATTCTTCCCCACGTCCACATACAGGAACTCGTAATTAGCCGACACCACCGCCAACATCACTATACTATTAAACCCCTTGTAATTATAATAGTATGACCCCGAGTTGGGTGGTGGGACGATGTGGACGTGTTTCCCATCAATTGCCCCTCCGCAGTTAGGAAAGTCCCACCGCTGGGCAAAGTGGGAGGCCACAGTCTGCCATTCCTGTGGCGTTGAAGGAAACTGTTGAGGAAAAAACAATAAACATTACTATTTTTTCACAGAAACATGGCAAGCAGATTAGACACAAACATTATGGGGCAACCTCCAGATAGCATTTATTAAGGGGAATTTAACAACACCAAAGTATAAGGTACACCTATCATATTCCCCCTCCCCCCCTCTCATGGGCCATTTCTAACATTATAGGGGGGGGGGGAACTCTTGGACAGGTAACCCTCTTCACTTCATTGAGAGATGAATGCCTAAATAATGGGTATTACTTGGAACAGCCCCTCCTTAGTTACACTATTGGCAGACCACTGGACAGGTAAGAAGTGTCTGAATACAAAGATATAAATACACACTGTACACATTTGAGCACATTTGGACATTCTGATATTACCTATCAAGATAATAATAGGATACAAAAACTTTAAACAGTACCATTGGAAATTATACAGGCAGGCCCTTGCACTACATGCTTTGGGGAATTCATCCATAAATCTGACCAGTAAAGAGATGGGTATAGTGTGTATGGGATTGGCAAAGTCAGCAGATAGATGATTGAGGATAGAGAATTGTGATCAGCTGACTTAGCAGTTGGGGGAGGGAGGGTTACAAAAAATTTGGGGACACCACAAAAAAAGCCTCTGGCACTCTGCCTGAATTTAAATCAAAAATAACATTACCAAACATTTTAGAGCTTGTTTGGGGTAAAGCACTACTATGGAGCAGATAAAATACATTGTTAAGTGACTACATGAGGTGAATATAGGGCAGAAGACACCATGCTGGGGAGGTTATTGAAGGGCAAACATGTATGAAGGACATAAAATAATAATTACATAAAAATCCAGCATGCATGAGAGCAAAGGGGACATTCACAGCATATTACAATCATGGGAATTAGGGAATGAGGAAAGAAATACAAGATATTAGCAAACATTCAATACAATAAAATGTGATATTAAAGGATAAAAATCTTACCTTCATATACTCCTTCTGCAGGACCTGGATGATGGCAGAACAGGTCTCTGGGATGATGATACCCAGATATGTAAGCAAGTAAAGGCGCAAAAAGGCTGGACATCCCTATATTCCCATTATGTAGGTGACAAGAGGTAATTATGACTAATAAAGTCCATAAAAAGTCTATGTGGGCAAACAGACTCAATTAAAAATTCAAAATTCAAAGTCCACACAGATGGCTGCCTTCCTGGAAGAGCTGAACCTAAGCCCCAAAAATCTGCAGAAAAAACACAAGGAGAGGAGGCGCCTCTAAGTGCAGTATTTAAAACCAAATTTAATAAAACACTGTGCAGAACACTCACATTTAGTAGAATAACATAAAGCGTGTAATGTAGTTAAAATCCAGGGAGAGGGGGGTCCGTCAGATCCATCACAACAACGCTGGGTCCTGCTGTGCGTACGGCTATGCTTGAACACCGCTGAAGCCGGCCGCGGTGACAAAATTCCAAAGCGAGGCCTGGGACGCTGATGGAAAGCAGGCGCGGAGCTGTGACGTCACTGGAATGCGACGCGTTTCATGAGCGTACGGGCTACGATGTCACGGTAGCCGCACTCCTTCATCAAAGCTACAGATGGATCGAGGGAATGGCTTAAGAAGAGAATGGGGGCGGGGAGAGAAGGAGAGGAAAGAAGAGCGGATTGACAGGAGAAGGGGGGGGGGGGAGAGAGAGGACGGAAAATAATGGCCATATATGCGATTTATCCAAATAAAAAGGTGCATATCGATAATTGCATATCAAAAGGTAGTCTAAGAATAACGAAAACTAACAATTAATCAATATGTGTACAAATACATATATAAAAGGATATATATGCATTAAAATAAAAATAAATATAAAGATAAAAATTAAAATTAAAATTAAAATAAATATAAAAATAAAAATAATAAAAATAGAAGAAGGGCAAAACAGAGGGGAAATAAACGGGATACATCAGAATGATTATGGGAATGATTATGGGAAAAAACACACAATCGGAAAATGATAATAATAATAAATGATGGTAATGATAAATAAAATTAAATTAAAAACTAAGAGTGTTATTATATCATGAAATAATAATTTGGGAAAGTAATAATAAAATATATGATATATGTGAAGGGGGTGAATGATTTCTCAAGGTCATAAGAAACTGTTGATTGGCCCAAAAAGAATTGGAGATTGGTAGTTAATTGGAGTTTAAAATCACATATGTGTGATAAATTAAATGAGATATTAAACATTACTATAGTAATTAAAAGTATTAATACATCTATATACATATACACATATGTGCATATATATGCACAGATATGTATCTAGTCAAGTGCATGCGCACGCATAGGGAACCCACTACCAAGTGGCCCCCATACATGCGCCGCTCATAACAATAACGACATTAAAAAGGGAGAGGGGCCTATTCCTGTAAAGAGAGCCCATGTATATAGAAATGTACATGGGTTCTATATAATTCATTTTAAGAAAAAACAAAAACAAAAAACCCATCTGACCTTTAGAGGTCAGTATATGGTTATCATTAAGACAACTCACTCATTTGGTTGTTGATGGTAAACAGATATAAAAATAGATATATTGAGGTATGTATATTATGTTTACAGAATAGTTGCAATCTCAAAACTTTCATTAATTCCTCCCGGCGAGAGTACATCTAGGGTATAGATCCAAAAAGTCTCACGTGCACAGAGCTTTTTGAATCTCTCAGCCGCTGGGAGAGACCTCGGGATCTGTTCAATAACCCACACTTTCAGGCCCTCAGTAGAACCTTGGTGGGATAAGGCAAAATGTCTTGGAACACTATGAGGATCTGTTACACCTTCTATGAGCCTTCTATGTTCCCCAAATCTTCGTCTTAGGGCTCTAATTGTCTGGCCTACGTACATTAGGCCACAAGGACACCTTAGGCCATAGATGACGAAATCGGACGAACAGTTGTAAAATTCTTTTAGCATAAAGGTCTTGCCTTTAGTGGTGAAGGATTTTTGTCCATGCTGAACGAAATTGCAGGTTTTGCATAAGGCCTTACGGCACTGGTACATGCCTACTAGGGGGATCAATGTAGGTACAGACGATACTGTTGAGGTGGGTTTAAACTTGCTGGGTGCAATCTTATTTTTAAGATTGGGAGCCCTGTGATAAATGACCTTGGGGCGAGTTGGAAGTGATGTTTTTAAGTGGGGATCTTGGTGTAATATCCCCCAATGTTTTTCCAGAATCTTCTCCATACCTTTATGTTTGTTGTGAAAGGTGGTTATAAACTTGCTAGACCCATCATAAGTAGATGGATTAGTTTTGGGTTTTCATGGTTTACCTTGCAGGTAATAACTAAAGGCATCTTCCACCAGGGGTTTGGGATATTTTTTGTCATAGAACTTTCTTTTAAGAGTTTCACTTAGTTCGACATAATCTTCGGCAGAACTGCACTAAGGATTCAGATTATGTCGAACTAAGTGAAACTCTTAAAAGAAAGTTCTATGACAAAAAATATCCCAAACCCCTGGTGGAAGATGCCTTTAGTTATTACCTGCAAGGTAAACCATGAAAACCCAAAACTAATCCATCTACTTATGATGGGTCTAGCAAGTTTATAACCACCTTTCACAACAAACATAAAGTTATGGAGAAGATTCTGGAAAAACATTGGGGGATATTACACCAAGATCCCCACTTAAAAACATCACTTCCAACTCGCCCCAAGGTCATTTATCGCAGGGCTCCCAATCTTAAAAATAAGATTGCACCCAGCAAGTTTAAACCCACCTCAACAGTATCGTCTGTACCTACATTGATCCCCCTAGTAGGTATGTACCAGTGCCGTAAGGCCTTATGCAAAACCTGCAATTTCGTTCAGCATGGACAAAAATCCTTCACCACTAAAGGCAAGACCTTTATGCTAAAAGAATTTTACAACTGTTCGCCCGATTTCGTCATCTATGGCCTAAGGTGTCCTTGTGGCCTAATGTACGTAGGCCGGACAATTAGAGCCCTAAGACGAAGATTTGGGGAACATAGAAGGCTCATAGAAGGTGTAACAGATCCTCATAGTGTTCCAAGACATTTTGCCTTATCCCACCAAGGTTCTACTGAGGGCCTCAAAGTGTGGGTTATTGAACAGATCCCGAGGTCTCTCCCAGCGGCTGAGAGATTCAAAAAGCTCTGTGCACGTGAGACTTTTTGGATCTATACCCTAGATGTACTCTCGCCGGGAGGAATTAATGAAAGTATTGAGATTGCAACTATTCTGTAAACATAATATACATACCTCAATATATCTATTTTTATATCTGTTTACCATCAACAACCAAATGAGTGAGTTGTCTTAATGATAACCATATACTGACCTCTAAAGGTCAGATGGGTTTTTTGTTTTTGTTTTTGTTTTTTCTTAAAATGAATTATATAGAACCCATGTACATTTCTATATACATGGGCTCTCTTTACAGGAATAGGCCCCTTTCCCTTTTTAATGTCGTTATTGTTATGAGCGGCGCATGTATGGGGGCCACTCGGTAGTGGGTTCCCTATGCGTGCGCATGCACTTGACTAGATACATATCTGTGCATATATATGCACATATGTCTATATGTATATAGATGTATTAATACTTTTAATTACTATAGTAATGTTTAATATCTCATTTAATTTATCACACATATGTGATTTTAAACTCCAATTAACTACCAATCTCCAATTCTTTTTGGGCTAATCAACAGTTTCTTATGACCTTGAGAAATCATTCACCCCCTTCACATATATCATATATTTTATTATTACTTTCCCAAATTATTATTTCATGATATAATAACAGTCTTAGTTTTTAATTTAATTTTATTTATCATTACCATCATTTATTATTATTATCATTTTCTGATTGTGTGTTTTGTCCCATAATCATTCCCATAATCATTCTGATGTATCCCGTTTATTTCCCCTCTGTTTTGCCCTTCTTCTATTTTTATTATTTTTATTTTTATATTTATTTTTATTTTTATCTTTATATTTATTTTTATTTTTATTTTAATGCATATATATCCTTTTATATATGTATTTGTACACATATTGATTAATTGTTAGTTTTCGTTATTCTTAGACTACCTTTTGATATGCAATTATCGATATGCACCTTTTTATTTGGATAAATCACATATATGGCCATTATTTTCCGTCCTCTCTCCCCCCCCCTTCTCCTGTCAATCCGCTCTTCTTTCCTCTCCTTCTCTCCCCGCCCCCATTCTCTTCTTAAGCCATTCCCTCGATCCATCTGTAGCTTTGATGAAGGAGCGCGGCTACCGTGACATCGTAGCCCGTACGCTCATGAAACGCTTCGCATTCCAGTGACGTCACAGCTCCGCGCCTGCTTTCCATCAGTGTCCCAGGCCTCGCTTTGGAATTTTGTCACCGCGGCCGGCTTCAGCGGTGTTCAAGCATAGCCGTACGCACAGCAGGACCCAGCGTTGTTGTGATGGATCTGACGGACCCCCCTCTCCCTGGATTTTAACTACATTACACGCTTTATGTTATTCTACTAAATGTGAGTGTTCTGCACAGAGTGTTTTATTAAATTTGGTTTTAAATACTGCACTTAGAGGCGCCTCCTCTCCTTGTGTTTTTTCTGATGATACCCAGAGCCTGGGGGGAGATGCCTGTCGAGAACTTTAAGTCCTGCAGACTTCTCCCTGTGGCCAAATACCGCAAGGTAGCGACCAACCTCTGCTCCGGAGTGATGGCTTGCCTCATGCAGGTATCCTGCCTGCTGATATAGGGGGTCAGTGAAGCCAACAAACGGTGAAACACGGGGTCCGTCATCCGGAGAAAGTTCCTGAAATCATCAGGATTATTCTCACGGATCTCACGGAGCAAAGGCATATGACAGAACTGGTCACGCTGAAGCAACCAATTCTTGGTCCATGAACTCCTCCCCACCCTGTTCATGGACTGGACTTGTGTCAAGGTCAGGACCCCAACACCAAGCCCCCGCACAGCACGAACTCTACAAGGAGTACGCATACGAAACATGGCTAGAAAACGGTCGGCTGCTCAGAACGAAGTAACAGAACGCACTGAAGAACAGCAAGGCCTGTGAAGAGCGACCTGAAAAACAGCATAGAGCAGGCAAGATCACACAGAAAACTCTGATACGAACTGACTGCACGCACTGAAGAGCAGATACAAACCCACAAGCACAAACTGAACGGCAGAAAACGGTCTGAAAGCCACGAGTCTGAAAAAGCGCGAATCGTCTCTCACCAAACTTTTACTAACACGAGATTAGCAAAAGGAGCCCAAAGGGTGCCGCGCTTGGTTCTGAACCGGCCTTTTCTAGTCTCGTCGTACGTGACCGCGTGGTTGTCGATCGGAAATTCCGACAACTTTGTGCGACCGTGTGTAGGCAAAACAAGTTTGAGCCAACATCCGTCGAAAAAAATCCTAGGATTTTGTTGTCGGAATGTCCGAACAAAGTCCGACCGTGTGTACGGGGCATTAGTCCGTAGGGTTCAACATTGAGTTGGCCCACCCTTTGCAGCTATAACATCTTCAACTCTTCTGGGAAGACTGTCCACAATGTTTAGGAGTGTCTATGGGAATGTTTGACCATTCTTCCAGAAGAGCATTTGGGAGGCCAGGCACTGATGTTGGATGAGAAGGCCTGGCTTGCAGTCTCCACTTTAATGTGAAGGCCAGTCAAGTTCCTCCACCCCAAACTCTCTCATCCATGTCTTTATGGACTTTGCTTTGTGCACTGGTCCAAATCATTTGGTAGAGGGGGGATTATGGTGTGGGGTTGTTTTTCAGGGGTTGGACTTGGCTCCTTGGTTCCAGTGAAGGGAACTCTTAAGACATCAGCATACCAAGGCATTTTGGATAATTTTATGCTCCCAATGTTGTGAGAACAGTTTGGGGGTGGCCGCTTCCTGTTTTAACATGACTGCGCACCAGTGCACAAAGCAAGGTCCATAAAGACATGGACCGAGCAAGGGTGGTGGAAAATTAACTTCAAGCGCAAAAGTTCACATTATAATAGTAACTAAAACATATAAAATTAAGTGTAAAAATCTAAACAATAAAAATTCCAAAGTGCTATAATGGTGCGAACCTCCCAACTAAACGGTTGTTGCACTTGAAGTTAATTTGTATTGCAATTATCTGTAGAGGGGTTTCCACCATCCCTGCTAAGTAAAAAAAAAAAAAAAGATGTCTCATTATCATTTTGATGTGTATTACATGTGAAATCGCCTATCACTGGAATTATTGCACTTGTAGTTAATCTGTATGGAAAATATCTATAGGAGGGGTTTCCACCATCCTTGCTAAGTTTCATTTTTTATGTATTTTTTCAGTTTGATGTGTATTATATGTGACGTTACATATCACCGGTATTGTGGTAATATTGACGTTTATTGCGATTTCCATACATTAGAGGGTTTCACAATTATTGTTAAGTTATTGATTAGTAAGTTAGCGCTGCACTTTTTTTTTGTGGTGTGGGAACACATAACAGTGCTTAGTGGCAGGCCTTTTACTGACACTTTTTTAATTTACCTCCAGAAGTTTATTGTAAACAGTAGTGTGGTGATTACCGATTATACTAAAGATCGGCATGTGGCATTAATAAACAGACGGATTTCAGTTGTGCCCCACCAGGCCAGCCCCCATAGACAATGTGCCTAGCTACTGAGTTCAACTGCCCATCCCTGCACTCAGCGCACTCATGGTCACTGTTTGGAAGCAATCATAGGTAGCACTCATAGGCACTGATAGCCAGCACTGATTGGCACTGATAGGTGACACTGATTGGCAGCACTCATGGGCACTGATATGCAGCACTAATTGGCAGCACTGATGGGCACTGATAGGCGGTACTGGTTGGCAGCACTGATAGGCACTGCATGGTGGCACTGATAGGTGGCACTGATTGGCACTAATTGTCAGCACTGATTGGCACTGATGGGCACTGATTGTCACTGATAGATGGCACTGCTAGGCAACACTGGTTGTCAGCACTGATGGGCACTGATAGGCAACACTGATGGGCACTGATTGGAAGCACTGATAGGCAGCACTGATTGGCACTGATTGGAAGCACTGATTGGCACTAATAGGCTTCATGATTGGCAGCACAGGTGGGTATTTATAGGCAGCACTGATGGGCACTGATTTATGGCATTGGTTGGCACTGATAGGCAGCACTGATGGGAACTCATTGGCAGCACTGATAGGCACTGATTGGCACTGATAGGCAAAACTAATGGGTACTGATAGGCAGCACTGATGGGCACTGATAGGCAGCAGATAGGTGGCACTGATTGGAAGCACTGTTGGGCACTGATAGGTGGCATTGGTTGGCACTGACTGGCAGCACTGATTTGCACTGACAGGTCGCATGGATTGTCTCTGATAGGTGGCATTGGTTGGCACTGACAGGTGGCACTGATGGGCACTGGTGGGCACTGACAGGTGGCACTGGTGGGCACTGATTGGCACTGACAGGTGGCACTGATGAGCAATGATTGGCACTGACAGGTGTTACTGGTGGGCATGGATGAGCACTAACATGTGGCACTGGTGGGCACTGATTGGCACTCACAGGTGGCACAGGTGGGAACTGATTGGCACTGATGGGCACTGACACGTGGCGCTGATTGGCGGCACTCATAGGTGGCATTGGTTGGCAATAATAGGTGGCACCAATTGGCACTGATCTAGGAGAGGGGAATTTTCCCATTGAGCAGTCAGCTAGGCATGTAAGAGCCGCTCAGTGCGTGAAACTGTAATGTAATGTCACTGCTTGCAGAGAGGAGCTGTCAGAACTCGGAGCTGATGTTGGGGGTGGGTGGGACCGAACAGCTAGCCAATCAAACACAAGCCAACGGGATAGGGGCTGGGCGGGCCACTCTGTGTATGTGGCTCCGCCCCTTTCTATCAGCTATCAAACACCAGCCAAAGGAATAGGGGCTGGGCGGGCTGCTCAGTGTATATGGCTCCGCCCCCTTTCTTAAGTAGCCCAATCATTGGCTGGTGTTTAAGAGCTGATAGAAAGGGGGCGGAGCCACATACACAGAGCGGCCCACCCAGCCCTCGACATCAGCGTGTTTGATAGGCTAGCTGTTTGGTCCCGCCCACCCCCGACATCAGCCCCGAGTTTTGACAGCTCCTATCTGCAAGCAGTGACATTACATTACAGTTTAAAGCACTAAGAGGCTCTTACATGCCTCCCTGACTGCTCAATGGGAAACTGTCTCACAGGCAGCTCCCTATACAGTCTCTTGCAGCATCTTACAGCAGATCTCCGGACACACATTAGGGTGTGCCCAAGCACACCCGGCACACCCCATGCGCATGCCTATGAACAAACCTTCTGTATTAGAGTGCCTCCACTCTGGATGAAGAAGCACAGGGGCCACTTTTGTACAGCAGTATTGTCCGTTACTATACCCTGAATGTTGGATGCTAAACCCTCCTAAAAACTGTGTGCCCTGTGTGCCGGGCCGTGGGCAAAATGATGCTTAAACAGCATTGACATTGTACAGGTGTGGTATTATAAAAGCTCTGCAATGTTATCATTGCCTCTCCCTTGGGTTTTTACCTGTCTTGTATATGCAGCTCGCCGCACTGCTCTCCTGGCTTTATTGTCAGTCTGAGAGCGGCTGTGAATGAGGTTACAGGGGGCAGAGAGATGGGCATCACGGGATGGTAACCGACAGTTGCCATGCAATGGTGTAAATGGTCTTGGAGGTCTGCAATTGAGAGGGCTTCTCTCCCTCTCTCTCTGCAGTCCTGCCAGGTAGACATGCTTCAGATTCTGACTGTGTCTGCTGTCTGACTCTGGATGTGCTGTCCTGTCGCCCCTGCTATGCTGTGTACTTCTGTGGGTTTGACAGTCTGGTTTGTCTCAGACTAGACTCTGACTGTGTCTGCTGTCTGCCTCTGGAAGGGCTGCCTGGGCTCACCTGCTGCTGCTTGTGGATGAAGGCAGATGGGTCCTAAAGAGACAGTGTACCTGTTTTTTGGTGACAGGTAATAGGATTTTCTCCACATATGTTGTGCAAATATGAGCTTGCCACACCTGCTAGTTGACCAGAAGACTAGCAAAGGCAGGAGGGGGCAAAGTGGGACTCTAGACAATATCCTGGAAATTCTACAGTCAGCGCTAGAGGTTGGTCTGGCATGCAACTCCATTAAAGGTACAAATCTCTACCTTATCCTTCACAGGCTGCACATAGGTGCAAAAGCCAGTGACCAGAGGCTTCTTGTAGATGACAAACTACTGTATATATGACCTTGAGGGAAATCCTTGTTCCCTCTGTGGGACTTAGGCTTGGATCTGAGAGCACCCTTTGCTCCAATGGTTTCATTTCCATTGAAGTACCTCACGGTAAAACTAGTTCTTCTGACAGCAACTACTTCAGACAGAAGGATGTTGAAGACTGCAACCCTTTCCTGCAAGGGCCCTTTGGTGTCTTTTCTTTTTCTTTTTTACCGGAAATAGGGATACCACGTCTATCTCCAAAGTTCAATTTTAAAGTGGTATCTAGTTTCCAGCAAAACTGAGAAGTAGTCCCTCCGGGTTTTCACACGAGAGTCACTGAGTGCACAACAGGAAGACTTCAGTTCCTTACACATGGTCAAGTTACTAACAGTGTACTTGGTCAAAAGAGGAAAGTGGATAATCTTTTCATTTAGCCAACAGGTCTTCAAGATTCAATCACTGTTGGGTTACCAGGATGATTAGATCGGCATGCAGCAAGTAGGCCTTTCTGCTCTGAAACAATTGCAAGCCTATTTGACTAGAGGGGTGGCAGCCTTTGGGGCAGTTATGTCAGGATTGCTTGGAAGATATGTGTAAGATGGCTAGCTTGAAGGTCTTGTGTGGCCTTCATTCCACCAAACTAAATGTGCGGTTAGCAAGTTTGGGACAAAAAAGATCAATTCTTTTTGGTTTTAGCAGCTTTTCTTTGATTGCCAGTGTCTCTTTTAATTTGTTCTCTCCCACCCATTTATTCAGCTATGGTATATCCTGTTGTGCGCTGACGTGAGGTGGGCCAGGAAAACTGAAAATTGTTATCAAATACTTACCATAATTTTCCTTTCCTGGCCCATCCTCACGTCAGCACAGGACTCTCTCCCTAGTGGCCTGTGCAGGCTAGGTTATCTAACACTTTAGTTGGGGAAAAGCCTGTCATTTATTTAGCTAGGAAGAGGTGGTCCTGTGAGCTCCAGAGGAGCTGTCAACCCGTTGTGTGCTGACGTGAGGATGGGCCAGGAAAGGAAAATGACGGTATTTATTTGATAACAATTTTCCATTATATGGTAAAAAGTATTGGGACGTCTGCCTTTACGTGCACATGAACTGGCATCCAAGTCTTAGTCTGTAGGGTTCAATATTGAGTGGGCCCACCCTTGTATTCTATCGGGATTGAGGTCAGGACTCTTTGCAGGCCAGTCAAGTTCCTCCACCCCAAACTTGCTCATCCATTTCTTTATGGACCTTGCTTTGTGCACTGGTCTATATCATTTAGTGGAGAATCCCACGCCTCCAGGGATTATGGTATGAGGTTGTTTTTCAGGGGTTGGGCTTGCCCCCTTAGTTCCAGTGAAGGGAACTCTTAAGGCGTCAGCATACCAAGACATTTTGGACAATTACATGTTCCCAACTTTGTGGGAACAGTTTGGGGATGGCCCCTTCCTGTTTCAACATAACTGCACACCAGAGTACAAAGCAAGGTCCATAAAGACATGGATGAGCGAGTTTGGGGTGGAGGAACTTGACTGGCCTGCACAGAGTCCAGACCTCAACCCGATAAAATACCTTTTGGATAAATTAGAATGGAGACTGCAAGCCAGGCCTTCTAGTCCAACATCAGTTCCAGACCTCACAAATGCACTTCTGGAATAATGGTCAAACATTCCCATAGACACACTCCTAAACTTGTGGACAGCCTTCCCAGAAGAGTTGAAGCTGTTATAGCTGCAAAGGGTGTGCCAACTCAATATTGAACCCTACGGACTAAAATTAGGATGCCATTAAAGTTCATGTGCGTGTAAAGACAAGCGTCCCAATAATTTTGGTAATATAGTGTTAATTGCAGCGGCATGGTACATGGTCACTATTGGAAAGCTGGACTATAGCAATAATGTGCAGCTAATGCTGGAGCGAGTGCCTGTAAAAATCAAGTGAGTCTGGAGAAGATCAGCAACACTGAGATGCCAGTCCTGGAGAACGAGGTCCAGGAACACTTTCCCAGCAGCTATGTATGAACTCTCTACAGTGTACAATGCTTGTGGAGGTTTGGCATTAATATTGTTTTGAATAATGAAAGCCTGAACATACCATTGTGGCTTGCACAGGCAGAGAAAATGTTTTGCGCATTTTCCAAATAATGTGAAAGAGAAGAAAATATATTTTTTGGCAATGTAGATTTCGATTGCTAAGCTGGCCATAGACGGCTTGAATTTCAGGCGATTGCTGCTGAATTCAAAATCCAAAATGCAATCCATAGGAGACCCTGCAAGCACTGACCGGTTCTTCAAAAATCTGTTTAAAAATTGACTGAGAAGGGTGGGAAATTATCATCTGGGTCAGATACAATTAAAGTTGTGGCTTCCTGAATACAATAGCTGGCAATACCAACAATAGCACTTTTCAAAAACCATCAGCTATAGAAGTCTGTGAAGTTAATGCAGCATTTTTAAATGCTGATATGAATAGTGCTTAAACACTTAGGTAGCTATCACCATGTGAATGTCTCAACATATGCAGTCATTGTGAATAATCCCAGCAATGCATCTATTGTATGTGTGAAATGTCATTTTCTTTTTATTTCCTATGATCACCAGCTCCATCTAGAGGCCACAATGGGGTGTTTTCCTGATTGTGGCATTTCAAGAAAATACTACTAGATGGAGCTGATAATCATAGGAAATAAATAGAAAATGACATTTCACACATAATACACACATTACGGGAAATTAATATATATAAATAGATCCCTTAAAGAAAACAGGGATTGAGACCTCCCCCATAAAAATAAAACAAGTAATAAAAACACCCTGTCATCATCCATAAATTTTAAACAATGTAGCACTTCCAACATCACACTAATACTCAATGTAACTCACCCCAATCCTCACGATAGCCCCCCCATAACCCCAATCTTCACTCTACCGCTTCTTGTAACCCTAATGCTCACACTAACCCTCCCTGCTACCCTAACCCACACAACAATCCTCCCGGTAACCCCTCACATTAATCTTCTGTGTTACACCAACCCCCTCTGCAAACCTAATCCTCACATTGTCACACTGCTAGACTAATCATTCTTGTCACACCAGTCCTCACATTAACCCTCCCTGTAACATCAACCCTTATACCAATCCTTCCTATAATATCACTCACAGTAATCAGCCCTGTAGCCCCAATCGTCACACCAGCCCTCCCTGTAAGCCCCCAGTTCTTTCCCTAACCTTCTCTGAACCCCAATACTTGCACCATCCCTCCCTATAACTCCAATCCTCACACTACCCCCCCCCCCCCCATAACCAATTCCTCACACAAATCCTCCCTGTAAGACACAATCCTCTCACTAATACATCCTGTAACCCCAATCCTCACACTATCCCATCCCTGTAACCCCAAATCCCACACTATTCTTCCCTGTAACCCCAATCCTCACACTAACCCTCCCTGCAACCCCTATAACCACCCTCCATAACCCCAATCCTTACACTAAACTCTCTGTAACCCCAATCCTCACACTAACCCTCCCTGCAACCCCTATAACCACCCCCCATAACCCCAATCCTTACACTAAACTCTCTGTAAGCCCAATCCTCACACTAACCCCCCCTGCATCCCCTATAACCACCCCCATAACCCCAATCCTTACACTAAACTCTCTGTAAGCCCAATCCTCACACTAACCCTCCCTGCATCCCCTATAACCACCCTCATAACCCCAATCCTTACACTAAACTCTCTGTAAGCCCAATCCTCACACTAACCCTCCCTGCATCCCCTATAACCACCCTCATAACCCCGATCCTAACACTAAACTCTCTGTAAGCCCAATCCTCACACTAACCCTCCCTGCAACCCCTATAACCACCCCCATAACCCCAATCCTTACACTAAACTCTCTGTAAGCCCAATCCTCACACTAACCCTCCCTGCATCCCCTATAACCACCCTCATAACCCCAATCCTTACACTAAACTCTCTGTAAGCCCAATCCTCACACTAACCCTCCCTGCATCCCCTATAACCACCCTCATAACCCCGATCCTAACACTAAACTCTCTGTAAGCCCAATCCTCACACTAACCCTCCCTGCAACCCCTATAACCACCCCCATAACCCCAATCCTCAAACTAAACTCTCTGTAAGCCCAATCCTCACACTAACCCTCCCTGTAACCCTAACCCTCACATCAATTCTCCCTGTAACCCCTCACACTAATCTTCTGTGTAACACCCACCCTCACAATAACCCTCCCTGCGACCCTAGCACTCACATTTTAACACCAACCCCCAGACTAATCATTCCTGTAACACCAGGCCTCACACCAGTCTTCCCTGTAACATCACTCACACTAATCATCCCTGTAACCCCAATCCTCACATAACCCTCCTTGTAACCCCCAGTTCTTACACTAACCCACTCTGAACCCCAATCCTCACACTAACCCTCCCTGTAACCCCACTCCTCACACTACCCCCTCCACAACCCCAATTCTCCCTGTAAACCCAAGCCTCACACTGCCCCATCCCTGTAACCACAGTCCTCACAGTAACCCTCCCTGTAACTCCGATCCTCACACTAACCCTGCCTGCGACTTCACTCCTCACACTAATCCCACACCCTCACCCCACCCCAAACCTCACACTAACCCTCATTATAGTATAACAAAGAGAAAGTAGCCCATGGGACTTTAAATGAGGCAAGCATGGGGGCCAACAAAGTAGAGTAAAACATAGTAACATGGTTTATTGAAACCTAAGTAAATACATAGACATAAAAGCCAAGCTATTACCATGATGACAAATTGCTTGAAAAGCATGCACATGTTGTTGTATACAATGTTAGAGTTGTACTAGCATCTATAACTTGACGCGTTTCACAAGCCACTGCTCACTTCTTCAGGAAAGAGATCTTTAGGTGCAGTATCTCTAGAAAGACAGAATATACATTAAAAGTACATATCACATAAAATATCTTTTTGCAAATAGAGGCCTTGGTGGAGCCCCATACTTACAAAATGGTGAAGCCGAGGTTCCAAAAAGTGATCCCCCAGGAGGTGGCCATGGGATACATTCGGCCTGGGAGCGGAAGGGATGGAGCCAACAGCAAACCGCCAGGGGAACATGCGGAGGACAGACATGACTCAATAGTGACAGTAGTGTCCACTGATGTGTCTCAGCATTCGGGATAAGACACTGCAATGTAAATATAAATATATATATCTAAGTATTCCAATGAATCCTGTTGTAGCAGGCTGTAAAGCAGTAATGGATAAACTCCATGTATCGCAAAGCATAGTCAACTATAATATGAATCTAAATATTCTGTCAAAACAAACTATGTATTAGTATTGAGTAAATCTACATATTCTGCACAGCATATAAAACTGCAATGTAAATGTAAATAGGTATCTAGGTATTATCATGAAATTTAAAAATGAAATGGGTTTTTTAGCAGCAAATTATTGTAGTCAATCGATGTATAAAAAAGTTTTTATTTAAGAAAGACAATATTAAATATTACACACATTAAAAAATGAGCTTTGGTCCTGAGGCAAACTACATATACCGGAATACAGTCATGCAAACATGTGGGTACATAGAATTACATTACAATGATTACCATGTCAAGAGAAACTCCGACGTGTTTCGACCTATTCGGTCACGGTCTTCTTCTGGGGGATAATTTGCTCACTGAATACTGGAATAAATAGCCTCATGACCAATTATTTAAAACCTGTTGGATGATCCAGCGGATCCTGCGGCCATCCCCCGGAAGAGGGAAATCAGCCCAAAGGGGCTTGCAAGAAGCCACGCGTCTGCCCCCCACGAAGAGAAAGGAAAAAGAATGGCACCAGCAAAAATGGTCTCCCGACTTAAACTGTGGTGATGCTGATATAAGGCGTCATTTCTGATAAAATATAGTGTCTAACTGCCAATATTGCAAGGAAGACACAGGCTATTTGACCATGTATTTATCGTATCATTCTCCAGGTTGTGCATGGGATCATGGTATTTTCAGGAATTCTGTAATAGCAGACTGTGAAATTATGTTTAAACCAATATATTGTGCAGAGCAATCCTATAATGCGATGGGCTTAGTGAAAGGGAAAAATGCTTAATAATGGCGAGAGAAAAAAACAAACAAAAACAACAGAGAGTAGTGCCAATGCAAAGCTGATGGCAAGCATTACCTAGGTGCAGGATGTGAACATGTGCATGAGATTGTCCCAAAGAAATGGGATGTGTGTTGCTTACCAAATATGGAGGACACACTTTTGGTAAGCAATATATATCCCATACAAAACAAAACAAAATAATACAAATAAAACAAATAAAATAATAGGTTGCACTCTGTATTTTACAGTTTAATTGTTTTCCTGCTTAATCCAATGACTAATTACCTCACTTTGCGAGGTGGGGATTGCATTTCAGCTGATGTCACACCCGGGAGTGGGCCTCACTTTTTCTGGTGGTATCCCAACACTTAATGAACAGCTGCAGCTCCTGATTACGTGGTTCTGTAAGTATGAGCATAGGTTTGTTGGTTTACCTACCTCTTTGACTAGTAATGCTCACCATACGTGTTACAATCTGACAATACGATCTTTATCTAATCAACTTTGGATGTAACAAATCTATGTAATAATAGGAACCTAGGCCTACCTAAATTAACCAATCAATTTGTAGGCCTTTGCACTACACACTTGCTGAGAAAGGGGGACAGAGAGAGGTGGGGGACTGAGAGAGAGGGGGGTCTGAGAGAGAGGGGGGTGTGATATAGATGGGGGAGGGCTAATGAGAGAGAGACCCCTAGCTCTGTCTATCTGCAGTCCCTGCTCTGCCCCCCCCCCAGTCTCTTTCTGCAGGTAGGTCTGTGTATGATCGTGCCCGGTACCTTTTATGCCAGCCTCCATGTGCTCTCTGCTCTGTTCCTTCCAGCGGCTCCCTCGCAGCCTGTGCTTTCCGCCCATCCTCGTCTTCCAGTCTCCCTCAACATCTTCCAAATGGCTGAGTAGTAGTATTTGAGGATCAACCGGTATATTTAAACCTGTAACATTGCTAAGTGTAGAGGCCACTGCCGTCTAGAAAGGTCAGAGTTTGGGACAGGACCAGACCATGTGCCAGAAGGTACCCACCTCCTGCTTGCATCTCTGACAGTTGGGGTCTCTTTGATGGTAAATGTGCGCCAGTCTCTGTGGGGTGAAGTACGCCCTGTGTAGGAATTTAAATTGTATGAACCTATCTTTTGCAGCAATCATGGAAGGAATTTTTGAAATTAAACACTCCTTCCACTCCTCTTCGTCAAGAGATCGAATATCCATCCTCCATTTTTCCCAGGTTTTGGTTAGTTTGGTGTCATACTCTACTGTGAGATATAAATATAATGTCAAGAGAGGCTTTCCTAACACACTGGAGATCAAGACACGCTCAATGGAGTCCGACTCCAAAGTGAGGGGGGCAGGAAACTGGGCCTCAAAGGTGTGCTTCAACTGCCAGTACCTGAATTGAAAAGAGGACGGGAGTGCATATGTTTGCCTCAGGATCTGAAAAGTCATAATCCTACCATCTTGAACTATGTGCTTTAAGGTAATAATTCCCTTTTTTGCCCACAGAGAAGGGTCCGGAATACTATAGAGGTGAGAGAGCATAGGGTTACCCCATAGGGGCATGTGTAGTGAAATGTGATTGGGTTTCCCGTAAATCTTCCTAGCCTCCTGCCAGACCCTCACTGTGGTTCCCATCAGAATTGTCATAGACGAACTGGCTCTAAGTCCACGAAATGGGAGGTTGCTCAGGGCTGCAAAGGAGCCCAGAATGGCTGTTTCTAGAGTGACCGCTGGATTCTGTGTGGGCTGGGAGAACCACCAGCGAACCGTGACCAGGACGGCTGCACAATAATAAAGTTAAAAGTTTGGCAGTGCCAATCCCCCCCCCCCCCGAAAGTGGGAGATAATATCTGTTTGGCCACCCTGGGTGGCCTCCCAGCCCAGACAAAGTATATCAGCAGACTCTCCAACCTCCGGAAAAAAGTCCTGGGAATGTGTATGGGGGTATTACGGAAGAAGTATAAGTATTTGGGAAGATAAATCATTTTTAGCAGATTAACTCTGCCGACAGGGGTCAACAGGAGGGAACGCCATGCAGCACACCTAGCGGCTAGATGTGTCATGAGTGGTCGCAAATTGTTTTCCATATAGTCCTGCACTTTACAACTAATTTTAATCCCCAGGTATTTGAAATCGTCTACCCATTTGAGCTGCAGATGTGGCACTCTAGGAGTCGAGGGATGGAGCGGGAAAAGAACCGACTTGTCCCAACCGACTTGTCCCAATTAATACGAATCCCAGAGTATCGACCGAATCGGTTGATTAGTTGCAGTGGTCTGTAAAGAGGATGATGCATCCGCTAAATAAAGCAGAGCATCATCCGCATACAGCGACAGCTTTTCCTCAATTGGGCCTACCTGAAGTCCCCTTACACCAGGATCCGCTCTCAGCAATATAGCCAGGGGCTCCATCGCTAGAGCAAATAGGCCCAGAGAGAGGGGACAACCCTGTCTCGTGCACAGATTTAATTGAAACTTCCCCGATAGGCAACCGTTGGTACGGATTCTAGCTGAAGGACTATGGTATAACAAGCGAAGCCAGTTCGTGAAACCTGGACCAAACCCAAATCGCGAGAGCACTTCCCATAAGTAACCCCACTCGACGGAATCAAAAGCCTTCTCCGTGTCGAGTGAGGCCACCGTTCCCTTTGTCGTCTCATCTGCTCTGTCTATGTGAGTAAGAAGGCGTCTGATATTAATATCAGTGCCTCTTCCGGGTCCCTGTGGTCCCTGTGGACAAGGACAGTAATAACCAAGTTAAGCCTATTAGCCAAAACTTTCACCAATAATTTTGCATCCACATTTAGCAGGGATATGGGGCGATACGAGGAGCATAATGTGGGGTCTTTTCCCGGTTTGGGGATCACTACTATAATCGCTTCACTCATTGTGTCCGGGAGTTTCTCGAGGCACGTCGATGCAGAGAAGAGACTATGAAGTTTATCAACTAGTTCTGTAGCATACTGTTTATAAAACTCCACTGGGATGCCAGGTCCCGGGGTTTTCCCTGGCTGCATTGATTTAAGCGCCTGGATTATCTCCAAAGTCGTAATAGGGGCGTCAAGTTTATTACGATATGTTTCGGTAAGGGTTGGAATGTCAGTGTCAGCTAAATATGCTGTCAGGTCCTCCTTACTGTAATCTGCCCTAGAGGTGTAAAGGGATTTGTAAAATTCTGCAAAACAGCAATTAATTCCATCTGGGGTGTGAATCAGCTGTCCCGAGGACTCCCTGATATGTGAGATGCTCAGCCTCCCCGACCTCTCCCCCTGCTCAAAGATCCGTTGGGACTGTGCTAACATTCTCTTTTGGGTAAGAGAGGTACGGAGGCGAACAACTTCCTTAGTCATAAGTTGTAAATGTGAATAGTGTAGGGGGTCTCGAGTGCGAACAAAAAGAACCTCAGCGCTATTCGCCTCCCTCTCAGCCGCTATCAAGTCCGCCCTGCGTTCCCTGCGAACTCTGGCAATGATGGTCTGGTAATGACCCCTCGTCGTGGCCCTGAAGGCATCCCACACAACTGTAGGGTCCTCTGAGCCACCATTGACCGCCAGGTAGCCAGTCAATTCAGGTCTGAATTGAGTGTCCACAGCAGTGTCTGAAATCCAAAATCTAGATAGCCTCCATAGCCTGTCAACTGAGCCCAGGGAGAGGTCTAATGACAACAAGAGTGCATGATCTGAAATTCCCCTAGGCAATATTTGTATGTCTGTGACCCTTGGAAGGACCGGGCTCCCAGCAAAGACCAGGTCTATGCGGGAGAATGTTCTATGGGAGGCTGAATGGCATGTAAATGCCCGGGCCTGGGGGTGTCTCCACCTCCAAACATCTGTCAGGCCGTAGGTATCTGCCCATTCAGCCAACCCCGGACAATGATGTCCCGCAGTCGTCAGTCTGTCCAGATCCGGGTCAGGGACTAAATTGAAATCACCCAGGATGATAGTGTTGTCAGAGGCAAACTTGGCCATCTTGCTGGTGATTTGATTTAGCACCAGCAGGGATGTCGGAGGGGGTAAATATAAGCCCACAATGGTCCACGTCAAAGAGTGAATCTTAGCATGAATGATAACATACCGACCGTCAGGGTTCAGGGCCAAATTCAAGAGCCCTCAGGTAGGCCGACAATACGGAGGTTATTACGCCGGTTTCTATTTTCGGCATCTTCGGCTCTGTACTCCAGGGCCTTTACTTTGGTTTGAAGGGTGCGGAGTGCTGCTCCATTTTGTGCCGTTGTGTCTTCATTGGTACTCAATCTTTGCTCCGTCTCAGTGACTCTCGACGTAAGTTTGTCTATGTCTTGGCAGATTAGGCCCATATCCAACTGAACAGCCTCAATTTTTGTTGTTAGCGTAGATTGGCAAGTGGCAATGGCCGCCATGAAGTCCGCCAGCCAGGGGGGTCAGGACTCATCCGAGTCCATGGGGCTCGTCTGTGAGGCTCCATGGGCACTGTGGGTGGTGCGAACCTCCGCCCAGGGGTCTGTGGGCGTTTGAGGGGAATCTGGCTTTGGTGGAAAAGTCAATCTTTTGCCCCCTTTGCTATACTTTGCACTGAAGTTCCTGCTCTTCATTCAGATGTCTGGGGCCCCCCTCTTGGCTATAAACTGTAAACAGCTGGGGGAGCTTGTCAATGGGGCCAGGGGTTGTCTGGGAAAATGTCCTGTGTAGAGTATGGCCCCCAGGCAGTCTTCCCCCTCACCTGCGAACTCTGGAGTGCAGTAGCTGTCCTCTTCAGGTGTCCAAGGCCCTATAGGGGTGGTCGCTCCCACCGCAGCCTGTCTCACCAAGGGTGTCTGAGATGGGGGTGCTCCAATCCTTCTTCTGCTCTTCAGCCAGTGCCCCCTAAGCCTGTACAGAACACTCTCTTCTGGGCGGGGGTCATGGATTGCATCCAGGCTGGTCCAGAACCTGTGGGCCATCAGAAAAGGCCGCGGCTGCAGCCTAGTAGCTCGTGGGGGGATTCGTCCTAAATTCAGCCTATAGCCACTCAAGGCCGGATCTCTCTGCCTCCATCCCTGGCTTGTGCTGGGCGGGGAGCCCCGTCCTGCAGAACCGAGTGCACAAGGATCCTCCGTCCAGCTCCGGGGCCCACCAGGAAAGGCCGCGGCTTCGGTCCAGCTGCATGAGGTAGGCCGGGAGACATCCGGGCGGCATGCTGATCGTGGCCCCAGAGTTGGAATCACTCACCCCCTTCAGCAGTCGGCAAGCCTAGTCACCCTCCTGGTCAGCAGGGGTGAATTTCAGGGATTTTTAACCGCCCTGGATCCGGATAAAGATTGTAGGAAAGCGGAGCTCTCTAAAATGCAGCCGCTCACAGAGCCATCTTGGCCACACCCCTCACTGTTAATGTTTAAGGGTACTTTCACACTGGGGAGGCAGGTCCATTAGTGGTAACGTTTTAGCGGAGCTTTACCGTCATTTTAGCTGCGCTTTACCCTCATTTTAGTGGCGCTTTTCAGCCACTAGCGGGGAGCTTTTAACCCCTGCTAGTGGCCGAAGAAGGGGTTAATAGCGCCTGTGTTGCAGCGCTTCCAAAGCACTTTTCATGCACTTCAGGAGCGCTGCCCATTCATTCCAATGGGCAGGGGCAGTTTAGGAGCGCTGTATACAGCGCCTCAAAGATGCTGTTTGCAGGACTTTATTTCCCGCACCGTCCCAGTGTGAAAGCACTCGGGCTTTCACGCTGGGGAGGCATGAGAGGCAGTTTTCAGGTGCTTTACAGGCGCTAAAAAAGTAGCCTAAGCGGAGAGTAGGTTTGAGTCCAGGCTCTGGAGGGCGCCGGGGATGGTGTGCCTGCTGCTCGCCTCTATGGAGGTCAAGGAGGTGGTGAAGCTCTTTTCTCCCTCCCGGGCTCTCAGGCCTATCTGTTCACCTTCCCCGTGGGGGGCCGCCCACTCACACGCTATGTGCAGATAGATTCCTGCGCCTCGACTTCGCTGCTGTTTGCTGCAGCGCTCCTGCTGCCACGAACCTGGACTCTCCATGGATCTCCTTCTACCTGTGATCACTGGACTGCTCGCTTGCCCACAGAAAGGGCTTTACATGCCAGCTGTGGCACGCGTGCCATAGGTTCGCCATCACTGGTATAGGTGATATTTTATGGCTCTTCAGGTAAAATATATGAAGATCCCTTATGCAATTCACATTGCACATATGATATACAGTATATAGAAAAGGCTGCGCTGCTACTAATAAGTGAGTGCAATGATGAATCACTTAAATAACCACAACTAATGCACCCATATGTGATAAATAAACAGTGAAGAGAGAATTAAAATATTGACAAAAATTCCAACTTAACTCCCACAAATTAAACATAAAAAATTAAACATTAAGCATGAGAGGTCAAATTCCAAACTGAATGAAATATGCAAAGTCCATACAAAGAGTTCCTTGCTGAAAAAGTCTTTCAAAAAAAAAAAGGAAAGAAACACCAGTCATCCAAACGATGTGAGGCATGCAGTATTGTCACCCTGAGGAGCGTGATGATAGGAAAATTCCTCCACCTCAAAACAAACTGCCCCTTACCAGATCGATTGATCTCTTGTTAGGGAGATCGTATGAGCAAGTGGCTGTGTCCCCCAGCCACAGGGTCTCTGCTGGTAATGAATCTCCAAGAGTCACCACTCAGGGGGTCCTCTAGAAGGTGCATGAGCGCTCAGTTCCCATGGATAAATACAGAAGAGAAAGCTCCATAGCGTAACACAATTAACCATTTATTAAAAAATTAAGAAACACACTTACAAAATAGTAGTTTCAAATCGCGTATAAAATCACAAGCTGGCCGGCTCACAGCTGCTGCCCGTAGCTTCCGGGATCAGCGATGGATGGTGGTGACGTCAGCACGTCGCTCCTCCCTGCGCTGTTTCAACAAATCTGTCGTCTTCCTAGGGCACGGGCGGCGTGCTGACACACCACCTATATGTATCCTATCAGCTCAACGGAACACCCCTTTCTGAGATCAAGGTGTCCGATGCTATCGTCGCCATCTTCAAAGTGGGCAAAAAAGCCCTTATTCTATTATAGTAAATAATATCATTGCTGAAGTGACTCAATAAGAGATTGTTTACATGTATTACCTAATAAAAAACTTCTATTCTTTGTACATAGAACACAAAGCCCTTTCACTGGAAAAGAGATTAACATTAAAAAGACAATCTTTGCATCCTCCGCATGTGATAGCGATAAGGGTTGAAAATAAAAAATTAAAAATTGTGTCCTAATGTCAAAAACCTGCCAACGGCAATCAGGGTATATTGAAACACGCCAGACTCACTAACTGAGCAGAGGTGCTAAAAACAGGGAAAAAAACATTGGGAAAAAATGCTACCCCGTGTGCATGGGGATCCCACCACACATGCTCACGGACAGTGATAAATACATACCTAACAGAACCCTAATTCATTTAATAAATACAATAATTTGCTCAATAATAGAGCTGATGTGAAAACAAAATGATTGGTCCCCCCGGATCATGGGAGTGAACAGGGGTCACCAAGCAATTTATACAGTATTTTGACTGTCAATAGATAGGGGAGATAACCAATTACCATTTCCCCCCATATACTTGGCTCTCATGTAGATATATACCTGTTGAATTAACAATGTCTGCAATCATAGAGCCTAGGTATAAGAGACCTCCCCATACTCTCCCCTAAACTGGTATTGCTGGGACCAAGGGTTTATATTTGTGTGTCAAGAAGAGTCACAGGAAGTGGATAATTGGCTAAAAGATGTTATTTATCTTTGTGTGGAAAACACATTGGCATATATATCAGCCGATGTACTATATCTGGAACGTACTGCCCTGTTTGCATGGGAGCACCCCCACTTTGTAAAAATTGAAAATATACAAATTTGAATATTATAATTAAAAATGGGGTGCCCAGTACATTGTTCCCCTCACCTAGCCGGTCAACCTTGAACTCAGACTGAGGCCACAATAATAAGTTTTAACCATTATCAATAAAAGCGTTTACATCAGTATCAATATTCAGGCCGTGAGGGGTGTAGCACCGGACCCGATGGATCCAAGTCATTTCTAGTCTAGACAGTTCCCTGACTAGAGATCCACCCCTCCAATGAGCACTATATCTATCTATCCCCAAAAATAGAGTGTTTGCAGGGTTGCGATTGTGATGTAACGCATAGTGCTTGGACACCGAATGAAATTGGAAACCATTTTTAATATTTGTGATATGTTCTCCTAGGCGGACTTGCATAGGTCGTTTGGTCCTGCCTATATATTGCAGCCCACATGGACATTGCAGTTTGTTTTGAGGTGGAGGAATTTTCCTATCATCACGCTCCTCAGGGTGACAATACTGCATGCCTCACATCGTTTGGATGACTGGTGTTTCTTTCCTTTTTTTTTTAAAGACTTTTTCAGCAAGAAACTCTTTGTATGGACTTTGCATATTGCATTCAGTTTGGAATTTGACCTCTCATGCTTAATGTTTAATTTTTTATGTTTAATTTGTGGGAGTTAAGTTGGAATTTTTGTCAATATTTTAATTCTCTCTTCACTGTTTATTTATCACATATGGGTGCATTAGTTGTGGTTATTTAAGTGATTCATCATTGCACTCACTTATTAGTAGCAGCGCAGCCTTTTCTATATACAGTATTAATAAGTGGAGGTTGTCTCACATTTATGGTTGCAGCAGCATCAATTAATTTTTTGTTTCACATACACACATTTATCTTTATTGATCACATCTAGGGATATGCAGTATTTTTTTTTGGTTTGAACATATGATATACACCTTTTCTTTTTTGACACCGGAGAAAATATGTCGTTCAAATAGATGGACATTTATTTGATTATGAACTTTATTTTTTCCCTGTGATGTTTACTCCTCCCTCCTTTTCCCAAATATGGTTCTTTTGCCATCATGCTGAAGAATTGGCTGTCACATATATGTCACTAATATGCATTGTGGTAGCTAATATTTGCATTTGTGTTTAGCGCTGCATTTATATATATATTTATATTCTTTTCACATTGTCACTACACTGTGGATGCTGGCTGCTACTCCTATTATATGTTTTCTAAAGTAGCGCAACAATATTTTGTTTATTTTTGATCTTCAGTTAAAATAACATAAATTAAAGTGGTTCTAAGGTCAAGAAATGTTTTTACTTTAATGCATTCCCTGCATTAAGGTAAAAAATGTCCCACAACGTGTCCCCCCCCCCCCCCAACCTAAACACTTACCTGAGTCCTGTGCTGTTTGTAGCTCCAATCTCCTCTCTTCCACTTCTCACATGACACAGGCAGTAGTGGAAGCCATTGGCTCCTGCTGCTGTCAGTCAATTCCTGTGAGGAGACCACAGGGGGTCTATAAACACACACAGTCTGGCTTGGGAACCTGCCCGTATCAGTGCCCCCACCCCACGGCACATGGCTTGCTGAGAGGGTACTCAGAGAACAGGAGGAGCGGAGAGCACTGGAGGGGAACCCCAGAAGAGGAGGATCATGGCTGCTGTGTGCAATCCCACTGCACAGAGCAGGTAAGTATAACATCTTTTTTTATTTTAGGAAACAAAAAATGTACCCTTAGAACCACTTTAACAATGGCTCCTACACAGCTTACACCATCACGTATGCATTTTTATGAGCTAGTGTGTATTGTTTATACAACGTATTTTGTATACTTCTATAGGTTTTTCCTGTAATTGTATAAACCAACTTCTGAGAACTGCTGCGCAGCAGATTTTTTTTTAGAAACCTGGAAAGTCTGTCATCATTTCATATTATTCCGATTACTGGCAGCTTTATGGGTAGATAATTCAAATCCCATCTTTGCACAGGAAAAGTTATGTCTACCAGACTCGCCCACGGTGAGGTCACTTTTATCAGCGATGTCCACAATTTTTGTGCCCCTCCCATGAAACTGAAGTATAATTCTGGGCAGACTGATTTCATAGCATTCGTCGGGTTAACTGCCACTGACTGATATTTTATGTCAAAAACAACAGCAGCACATGTCATACTATTATTCATTTTGGGCATTTACTATGATTCTAATGTAGCGCCACCATCGAGGAGACGCTGGATATAATGCCTCTGTACGATTGGAGATGGCACACTTGGCTCACCCAGCACCTACCAACACACCTTGGGCATTTTAACAATTTATTTGAACAGCAACAATCTGAGAAAAGACAATTTGTACCTCAAAGAGCACCCAGGAAACAAAACAATATATTTTGTATGGGGGAATAATAGGTAAACACTAGCAATATGCAGCTGTATGGGTAGCCTATGCTTAGTACCAAGAGATAACAAAAAAAAATATTTATAGTCAGGGCTGTGTTTTGGCCTAGGCCTAGGGCGGCACTTTGCGGGGGGGCGGCAAAAAGGGCCGCCCCCCGCATGAGAAAAAGCCCCCCCAGCCGTCTTGCCGATTCCCGGCTCCCGCTGCCGCCTCCCGCACACATGCAGCCCACGGCGGCCGGCTTTCTGTAGCGGCGCCACTGTGTATGGACATACTTGGCAGAGGATGGGGGCGTGTATCTCACGCCCCCCTACTCTCTGACAAGCACGCCCATACACCACGGCGCCGCTACAGAAAGCCAGCCGCCGTGGGCTGCATGTGTGCGGGAGGCGGCAGCGGGAGCCTGGAATCGGCAAGACGGGTGGGGGGGCTTTCTCTCATGCGGGGGGCGGCGTGTGTCACTCGCGCCCCCATAAGCAACAGGTGACAGGTGGAGCCTTAAGCTCCGCCTACCCTCCCCTGCACTGCTTTCCTGCAGTGAATCTTCTCCTCGGCCCTGGGGCGGGATCTGGCTGTGACGTCAGGAGGAGAGAGAGGAGCACGAGGGAAACCCCCAGGACAGCAGGTACAATGATTGAATAAAGTATATCAGTGTTATGGGCACTGGCAGCATTTGATGGGCTCTGGCAGAATTTGATGGGCACAGTGGCAGCATTTGATGGCACAGTGGCTGCATTTGATGGGCACGGTGGCTGCATTTGATGGGCACAGTGGCTGCGTTTGATGGGCACAGTGGCTGCGTTTGATGGCACAGTGGCTGCGTTTGAGGGCACAGTGGCTGCGTTTGAGGGCACAGTGGCTACGTTTGATGGCACAATGGCTACGTTTGATGGCACAGTGGCTGCGTTTGATGGGGCACAGTGGCTGCGTTTGATGGGGCACAGTGGCTGCATTTGTTGGGCACAGTGGCTGCAATTGATGGGCACAGTGGCTGCAGTTGATGGGCACAGTGGCTGCGTTTGATGAGCACAGTGGCAGCATTTGATGGGCACAGTGGCTGCGTTTGAGGGCACAGTGGCTGCATTTGATGGCACAGTGGCTGCGTTTGAGGGCACAATGGCTACATTTGATGGCACAATGGCTACGTTTGATGGCACAGTGGCTGCGTTTGATGGGGCACAGTGGCTGCGTTTGATGGGGCACAGTGGCTGCATTTGATGGGCACAGTGGCTGCAATTGATGGGCACAGTGGCTGCAATTGATGGGCACAGTGGCTGCAATTGATGGGCACAGTGGCTGCGTTTGATAGCACAGTGGCAGCATTTGATGGGCACAGTGGCTGCGTTTGAGGGCACAGTGGCTGCGTTTGATGGGCACAGTGGCTGCGTTTGATGGGCACAGTGGCTGCATTTGATTGGCACAGTGACTGCCTTTGATAGCACAGTGGCAGCATTTGATGGGCACAGTGGCTGCGTTTGATAGCACAGTGGCAGCATTTGATGGGTACAGTGGCAGCGTTTGAGGGCACAGTGGCTGCATTTGATGGGCACAGTGGCTGCATTTGATGGGCACAGTGACTGCGTTTGATGGGGCACAGTGAGGCTGCAATTGATGGGCACAGTGAGACCCCCTCCCGTGGTAGCATTAAAACTCAGCAGCTAAAAATACTGTAGCTGCTGACTTTTAATATTAGGACACTTACCTGTCCAGGGATCCAGCGATGTCGACACCTCAGCCGATTTTCGGATTGGCTCTCGGGTTTTGCCACTATCATTCATGGTAAGGGAAACCGACCGGTTCCCTACTGCACATGTGCGAAGCGCGTTGCACTTTCTGAATGGCCCAGTGGAGGAAGGAGGAGGGGGGGCAAACTTCAGAGGGGACAGCGCAGTCTCCCAGAAGTGGGGAAGGGTACCTGTCAGAAACAGGTACCCGTTCCCCCCTGAAAGGTGCCAAATGAGCCTAAAGAGGAAGGAGTGTTGTGTACAGATGATAGGGTGGGTCTTAAACAGGAGGGGGTGTGGCCTCGGCAGGATGGGGTGGGTCGTATTTAAATTAGGGGGTGCATGCGTTTAGTCAGGCCTAGGGCAGCACAAAACCTAAATACACCACTGTTTATAGTAGCTAAAAAGTTTTTTTCCACTGGCCACTGGTAGATGAAATAAGCACGTTGGCCGGAAGCCGTGGGGTTTTAAGAAATAACACAATCTTAATAGGGAAGAATATCTGGTTGCTGAAGTTTGAGCTTTTACCAGTCCTGCACTCAATCCTAGATTCTCTATGCATGCACTCTGACTCAGTATAATGTTAGCCATTAGCAGAGGGAGGCGAGGCTCTACCAGGCAGTCTAGTCACACAAAGTGTTCACCGAATGCCTCAAACCCTCCCAGGGAGAAGACCCCTGATTTCCAAGTCAAAGCTCCTTCGGTAATAGTCACTTTCAACAAGGTCCTGGGCAAAACAGGGTCCTGAGCACACCCTGTTACTGTCTCCAGCAAGGGAATTCCAAACACACTCAGGGTATGGGGTGATCTCCAGTGGTAGGGTACTTTACAGATTGCCAACTCAGTCCCCACACACTCCTGCACCTGCTCACCACGTGTGTCCTCTCTCCTCTGCCTTGTCCCGCTTCCTCCTCCTCTCTTATTAGTGTAGCGCTACCCCAGTAGGGGCCGCTGGTGAATGTGGTTTGTCTCCCACCCTGCACAACCAGGCACACATATTTCAAAACACACAGTCAAGAAGAAGTCCTTGCACTTAGTTTCTTTTTGTTTTATTTAGGGGAATTAAACTTGACTGGGGATGGGGTACATATGGGATGCCCACTTGATTGAAGAAATATACATAGGGACTAAACTATATACACTCCGGTATATATAACCTCTTCTCTTTCACCTCCAGCACATACACTTGCTTGTAGACTATCATTCCCAGGACCAGCTAGCACTGATGTAGGGACCTGACACTGACTCTGTCAGGCCCAAAGCAAATGCCCTTTGCAGGCAGGGACCGCGGGCTTCTATGGTGTAGCAAAAATAGTACTCCTTAGTGCTAGCTGCCCTACATGTGGCTACTGCTCCCAGTACCACCTCTTCAGGCCCTGCCAGCCTTCCTGGCTGCAGCTGCCTCTTTCCACTGCCCGTGCCACCACAGTCCTCCTGACTGGCTCTGCACCTATTCCATACTGCTCCATCCCAGTCTTCCCAGGTGTACCTCCCAGTCCTTATGACTGTGTGTCACTCACTAGCCCTCCTGGCTGTTCCTGCTGCTCCTGCAGATTTTCCCGGCAGTGTTCTCCCGCTGTCCTCCTTGCTACCAGAGCCTCCTGGCCAGGACACCTCCATGGTTTTGGGAAGGTCCCGTCCACACCCAGACCCAAGCCCAAATTAACCCTCCCCCCAGACTACAGAGCTTCCTCAAAGGCCACGACAGCCTAACACTCCATCACCAGCTTCCACCCGAACTCAACTCCTCCCCAGCTGGACTGACCTTGAGTATTTGAGGGGGCCTGCCCCCTGCCAATCCAAGTTGGGGATTGGTCATGGCCTTCAGAATACTCCAGGCAACTCCACCTTACCTCCCCTCCCATTCTTTAAGAAGGTTCCAGAACATTTGAGAAGTAGGGGGGAAGTCTTAGTGATGCTGCCTGTGAGTAATCCAGCTCTCCCTGGATTTCTGCCCACCCCAGGACAAAACACAGATAGGCTTGGCTGCCAGCCAAGCCTGCAAAAATGTGCCTCCACTTACAAAAAAAAGAAGCTACCTACACTTCTATCACTAGAGGGTGCTACATTAGAAGAATCAAACACTGCCAAAATGGCTGCCCCCAGAGATCTCCTTAAAAATGGCCATTACCTTTCTTGATTATTGAATGTTCAACTAATGGCCTTCTTAAAGATGGCTGCTGCATTTGTACACAAAAAACTGTACAACTTAACTCTGTCAATTACACAAAAAAATAATGCAGCAACAACAGGAGGAAAAGCAAAAGTCCACACCAACTATAGTCCTGGCTACACTAATTTGTCCTAGTAGTGGACTGTCTGGAATTGAAATTTACGTATAGCCAAAGCATATTTTATTTATTTTTTGGTAGAGAACAAGGAAGGTAAAACTCCTGTCTGTTTATTTCTTGCTGTCTTTGTGTGTTGGGGAGATTTACCTTCACTTTCTGTCCCAGAGACTCAAGAAATGAGAGGCTATCTACATACCACCCCACCTTTCCAGATCCTGCGGGTCTGTCCTAAAAACTGAAGGCAATCTGGCAGTCCCACAGATGCAGGCAGAGTTTCAAAGCTTGGCACTCTTTGCTTTGTGTAAAATTATTTGCTGATTGGTTACCTTCCAGAATTCCGACACTAATATTGAAGGCCTCTTGAGCCCTCTAGGGAAAGAGAGCCCTGACTGATGGGGGCATGGCCAGGGAGGAGTTAAAGTAATTTTTGGCTATCCCAGGATTGGCACAGGAGGGGACAAAGGGTTGGGCCTGAGCTCAGGAGTTCGTCACCCCAGGGGATTATGGTCCTTTTCGGACGGAAGCATGGAAGAGCTCGGACCTGACCCTGTGGCTCCAGCCATGGACACGGACCACCTCCTGGCTAAGGTCCGTGAACTGGCTCTCAGAGGTCAGGCTGACTGGCTCTTTGCCCTCCTATCCCATGGGGTGCCTTCTCCTGCACCTTCCGCTGCCCCTTCCCCTGTCCCCCCCCTGAGATAGCGGGACACAGGGCCCGCAGACGTGCCCGCCCGCCTTCCTGCCTCAGCCCCACTCCTTCTGCTGCCTCTTACTGCCCCCCTCCTTCTCTCCCCCTCCCCTCGTCTCCTGCTCCAACGGCCGGGTCTTCACTGCTGAAGAAGGGGGGGTCGGCCGCCTGTTCTAGGCGTGCCCCCCCTCGGCGTTCTCCCTCTCCCTCTCCACGTCGGTCTGCGCCCCCACCCCCTCGGCAGCCTAGGTCGCGCAGTCCCCGCTCGGCGGCCCCCCCTCCCCCCCTTCCCCTTCCCACTGCAGGGCACGATACCGGGCTGGAGCCGCAGCGCTCCATCCCCCGGCCTCTTGTGCTGTGGTACCTGTCTCCGCCCCCCCGGCAGGCGGGGGGGGCGGCGGGCGGGCGTCCGGTCCGTGCCTCGGCTAGGCTTTCCTCCAGGAGAGCGGCGGTCGGGGATCGAATCCGTTCGCCTGCATATGCGTCCCAGCAGGCGGCGGATCCCTCCGCAAGTGGCGTCGGCTGCGCTCCGGAGCTCCCCCTGGTGGCCAGTTCACTCCCTGCGCCCAGACGGGCGGGAGCTTTTGAACTGGCCACAGATATGTCACACTGTGAGTGTGACTTGCACCCCCCTGCGCCCATGCGGGTGGGGGGTAATAACGCCGCCAATGACCCCAGGGAAATAGGGAGACATGGGTGGTACCCCCCTGCGCCCTCCTGGGCGGGGTATCAGCTGGCCCACGGCTGTGCTAGCCAGGGGGATCCGCAGCGTTTGATCCCCTCAGCACCCGGCTGGGTGGGGGGTAATGCCTGCCCTGATGCGGTTTGGCCGCTGCTAGATCCCTCTGGGCCCTCCTGGCCGGGGTCTCCACTGGCCCCTGGGCACTCTGGAGTGGGCTGTTTGCGGTCCAGGTCCCCCTCTGCGCCCGTCCGGGTGGGGGACGGGCTCCATTCCCAGGCTGGGCCACGCCACACCGCTTCACGGGTTAGGGGTGCCCCCTCTGCGCCCACCAGGGCGGGTGCGGGCTTATCGCCCTTTACGGATTTCGTTCCCCCTCCACCCCGTGCTTACGGCCGCCCTCCTGCGCCCAGTCGGGCGGAGGGTGTGCGAGTGACTCCCCCCACATCACAGGGGCTTACCCCCCCCACACGCAAAACCAGGCGGGTCGCGCCAGTCTCCCAGCGCCCGGCTGGGCGGGAGACTCGAGCTCCGGACCCGGGCTGGCGGCACCTTCCGCCCCGGGTCAGCCGGCCAGAGTTCACAGACGCTCCTGCACCTGCACAGTCGCTGCCCCCGGCCAAGGGGACTCTTCCGAGTTGGTGGCGGGATCTCTGCCCTTGGATCTCTCCGTAGGCCGGGACGGCCCGAACGCACACGGCCACGTGAATCCTCACGGTGCTGGCCGCATCAGCCTTCAGTCCTCCAGAGGCGTGCCGGAAGACGAGGTCGATCGATCATCGATGATGCCCCCCAGGATCAGTGAGTATGATTGTGAATTGATTTGGGGTAGGTCAGCTGATGATTCCCTATCGGGTCCTGAAGACCGCATAGCGTCGGTGGTCAAATCGGTCCTATCCAGCATGGGAGTTTCGGGCGCGTCGCCACATCCTACCTCCCCTCCAGGGGGGCCTTATGGGCAGTGGCGCCCACTGGTACCCATATACCGGAGGAGACGAAGGAGAGGATTTGGCGTCGTGAATTCGTCGATTTTATGGCGCTAGTGCCACCGGATAGGGAAACGATTGACAAATCTCGGCGGGTAGACGTTGCGGCGCAGGGCGATAAATTAAAACAGCTTCCTAGAACTTTCGGGAACTGGCTGCAGGGTTTCTGTGCCTATGCGGGAGTCCTCTGCGAGCGTTTCCCGGAATTGGCGACTTCATTATTCTGTTATCTGGACCTCATTTGGGGGGCGTATAAGGTTTACGGGGGGCAGTGTTGGTTCCAGTATGACACCCAATTTCGGCAGAAGATGGCGGCGCGAAAAGAGCTGCGCTTTGACTGTCAGGATGGTAGCCTGTGGTTGCTGCTTATGTGCCCCCACAGGCCTTCGTCCTTTCAGTCCACGGTCGGCGCTCCTCATTCCGGAGCGTCGACCGCGTCCAAAAAGGGTGTCTGCTGGCTATTCAACGAAAGCCACTGTAAATGGTACTCTGCCTGTCGCTTCAGGCACGAGTGCTCCAGCTGCGGGGGCGCCCACCCCGCCAGCCGATGTTTTAGAAAGGGAAAGCAGACGCTTCCCAGAGCGGGGGCCAAGACTGACCTTTCTAAGCCGGAGGACGCCGGTGAACGTCTCCGGGATGCTTCCCTGGCTAGACCGGTACCCCCTTCATAGGGAGGCCCTGATCCTTAAGGATGGCCTTGATAGGGGTTTCTGGATCCCCTTTTTCCCGTCGGATGCCCCCACCATGTCCTCCAATTTAAAATCGGCTATAGAGTTCGAGTCGGTAGTGGCGGATAAGCTCAAAAAGGAGCTGGAACTGGGGAGCATGGCGCGCCCCTTTGATCTCCCCCCATTTCACAACCTGTGGGTGTCCCCACTCGGGGTGGTCCCAAAAAAGGCGAGTGGTAAATTTCGTTTAATTCATCACTTATCCTACCCTTCTGGCTCCTCGGTTAACGACGGGATTGATCGTGAGGAATCTCGGGTACACTACGCGTCGTTTGACAAGGCTCTTCTCCTCGTTAGGGCAGCAGGGCGGTCCGCGTTGTTGGCTAAAGCGGATATTGAGTCCGCTTTTCGCCTTCTTCCAGTTCACCCGGACTGTTTCCATCTCCTGGGTTGCTACTTTCAAGGAAGCTATTTCTTCGATATGTGCCTGCCTATGGGCTGCGCCATTTCGTGTTATTTCTTTGAGTTGTTCAGTAGCTTCCTTGAATGGGTGGTCACCCAGGAGGCTTGTTTTCAGTCCCTGCTGCACTACTTGGACGATTTCCTTTTCGTGGGCCCCGCGGACAGTGCGCAGTGTCAATGCCTGCTTTCTGTTTTTCAGGAGGTGTGTCGGCGCTTTGCCGTCCCACTGTCTGCGGGAAAAAACCGAGGGTCCGGTTACGGTATTGTCTTTTCTGGGAATCGAGATCGATACAGTGGACATGGTCTTTCGTCTGCCGAGGGAGAAGCTAACCAAGCTTCTATCCTTGGCGAAAGGGTCAAAGAAACTGCAGCTTAAACAGCTACAATCTTTGTTGGGACACTTGGTATTCGCCTGTAGGGTCATACGTATGGGGAGAGCATTTTGCAGGCGCTTATCCTGGGCCACAAAGGGGGTTACGGCCCCTCACCACTACATTCGGATCACCAAGCCCATGCGGGCTGATCTGGGTATTTGGTTAACTTTTTTGCAGTCGTACAACGGACAGTCGTGTTGGTTGCGGGAGGAGGTACCGAACTCACAGCTGGAGCTGTACACTGATGCGGCAGGCTCCTGTGGCTTCGGTGCTTTCTTTCGGGGTGAGTGGTCTGCAGAATGTTGGCCGGCCTTATGGGCCCGCATGGACTTGTTGCGCAATCTCACTCTTTTGGAGCTCTTTCCGATCATTGTAGCGGTGGAGCTTTGGGGTGAACAGTTGCGCAACCATCAGGTGATCTTCTGGTCGGACAATATGAGTGTAGTGCAGGTAGTGAACAAGCAATCGGCCAGTTCCCCTCCGGTGGTTTCGCTGTTGCGTTTTTTAGTTTTAAGATGTTTGCATTTTAATATTTTTATTAAGGCAAAACACGTTCCGGGAGTGTCTAACGACATTGCTGATGCTCTTTCCCGCCAACAGTTTCCTCGTTTTCGCTCCTTGGCTCCGTCGGCTTCGCTGGAGGGCCTCCCTTGTCCAGCCCACTTATGGAACCTCGTTTCCGGGGATTGTTAGAGCTGCTTCGGTCGTCGCTTTCTCCGCGGACGTGGGCGTCTTATTGTCGGGTCTGGCACGAGTGGTTCCAGGCGTCGGGCGGTGAGTTCTCTGTTTTCTCTCCGGATGATAGACGTCTGGTTTTATTTGCTTACCTGGTCCAGTTACAAGAAAAGGGTGTGTCAGGTTCCACCGTATCCTCTGCCATGTCAGCCCTATCTTTTTGGTTCCAACTCCTGGGGTGGGAAGATGTCACAAAAGCTTTTCCGGTACGTCGGATATTGCGAGGCTGGAAACGTATCACACACCTTCCCGATTCCAGGCGCCCGATTTCCCTTCATATATTATCCAAAATTCTGGCCATGTTGCCGGAGGTGTGCTCATCCGAGTCCGAGACATTGCTTTTTCGGGTCGCTTTTTCGTGGGCGTTTTTTGGGGCCTTTCGCATCGGGGAATTGGTTTCAAAATCCAGGTCGTCCCCCGGGGGTATTAGGTCGGAGGACGTTTCTTTGGCTGAGCGCAGCGTCACAGTTTTGTTGCGCTCATCCAAGACCGACAGTTTTGGCAGGGGTCGCCGAGTGGTGCTTCACCACTGTGGCGGTCCGTTTTGCCCGGTTTCTTTGGCTTTTCCGTTTGTCTCCGCGCGCCCCCCATCCCCCACCTTTTTTGTGCATGCCGACTCATCCTCGCTGAGCCGGTTTCAATTTTTGAGGGTTTTTCGTTTTTGCCTAAAGGCCTTAGGCTTACCTGCGGGTGACTTCTCTACTCATTCGTTTCGCATAGGCGCTGCTACTGCAGCTTCCGGTTTGGGATTTTCTGATACGGAACTTCACTGACTGGGGAGATGGGAGTCGTCTCGTTTCTCGCTGTATGTTCGCCCTCACCTTTTGTGTTAAATTTCAGGTTTTTCCCCGGCTCAGATATGGATACCGGGTGATTCCTTTGTTTTCTGGGCTGCCCGTCGTGCTGAGATTCGCAGTTATGGAAAAAATCTGGGACTTTCATCCGACGTGGCAAGAATCCGCTGGCTGGGCCTGCGCGGGTTGCGTTGGCATCAGGTCCTGATGGAATGTTGGCAGCTCCGTGCCCGTGTGTCCGGTCACATCATCCTTGTGGTCCACGCCGGCGGAAATGATGTTGGTTACACCCGGTCTGTGGATCTAATTGCCGCTATGAAGGGCGACATTGCTCAGTGCCTTGCAATGTTCACCAGCCTGACTTTGGTCTAGTCAGAAATTATCCCTCGCTCAATTTGGGCAAGGGAAGTCCCAGGCCCCTGTTTGGAGAATTTCCGCAGAAAGGTCAATGCGCAAGTGTCCAAATTTGTACGGAGAATCGGGGGGGTTGTGGTCCGTCACTGAGATCTGGAAGGGAACAACACGGACTTGCTGAGGAGAGATGGTGTTCATCTCAATGAGATTGGCATGGACATTTTCAACCTGTGACTTCAGAGGGGGGTGGAGCAAGCACTGGCTGCGGTGGGGCGCAGTAGTTCACTGACTGGCTGGTGGCGGTTTTGGTGACCTTGCCAGCAAATATGCAACCTTTTTTATGCACTGTTGGTAATTGGGAGATTAACGGCCGGTCCGGCACTTATGGTAAGGACAGGCCCCTCCTTCATCTCCCTTTTATTTTTTTTAAATTCCTTTATTGTAAATACACTGAAGGCACAGAAATACAGTCCAGGTTACAGTGCGTTACATATTCCATTTTGAAACATATTTTGAATCACATAAAATATGACTGTAAACCAAAATCCAAGTTATTAATCAAACAAATATGGTAGCCTAGATAAGTTCTAGCCAAAAGTATGTCTGTTCTATACAGAATATAAAAAAATATCAAGGTTGCCTACAGCGGGCTTCCTTGCATAACGCTAAATTGGTTTATGAACAGTTTTTGATATATATGGTAGTATTTAAATCTTCAAAGACAGATATGTCTATTGCTATACATATGAGTGTTACCTGCTCATCTTAAGTAATATCATTCACATTGTATTCGTTATCGCCGTCACCACGGCTGCTTAGTGAGCAGATCGAAGCACAAAAGATTAAAGAAAAGAAGAGATTAGAAAGTGGATAGAAAAGCGAAGTAAGCGGAGGGGAGGGGGAGGCGTGAAAGGGGAGGGAAGAGGGCAAAATAGAGGGGTTTATATAGGAGTGGCTGCGACACCGCCCCCCACTCGATCCCACCTGTCACACCCCGGGGGGTTGTATACAGACATCTGCGTTACTGGGGTTGCCACTCAGGTGGGCGAGGATTGTGTCTGTACCAGGTCCTGTAGATAGGCATCTGTACCGACAAAATATCTCCAGGGCCTCCATTTGTCCATAAATTGTTCCTCTTTGTTTTGTAAAGTTGCCGTCAGTTCCTCCATACGTAGAATACAGTTCACTTTTGAATACCACAGGACCCTGGTCGGGGGTAGAGGATCCCGCCAGATCGCCGGAATGCAGGTTCTAGCAGCGTTAAGGAGCTGCATAGTCAACGTTTTCTTGTATTTTTGAATCGGTCTTGTGGTCAGGTGTAGGAGGCATGTGGCCGGGTTATCTTTGAGATCGACCGAGGTCAGACTTTGGATGGTCGAGGTCACTTCCTCCCAAAAGGGATCTCCCTTTTATTTTGTATTTTTGAGTGCTCACAGTGCAACTGTGACTGGCACGGTTTAAATATCTGCTGTATGTTTGAGTTAAAATAAAGCTGTGGCCTTGCCCTTTCCAACGTTAATGGTTGTATGTGGTTTTTATTGGATGGGAAGAAGGGGTAAGGTATGTTAAGTGGTCATGTAAGTCGGATGGGACCTGGGCTTATTGCACCTCAGCAGTCATGACTGCAGCTCAAAGCTACTTCCTCTGTAACCTGGTCACTTTTTAGGGGGTGGAGTCAGATCCTGTTCTATGTTGAAGCCAAAGTTTGGTCCACTTTCCACTTTGTAATGGAGGAGAGATGGTCAGTTTCAGCTTGACACAAATGTTCTTTACTCCTCTGCAATGACCAGGCAGAAAGCAGGAAGTTTACTGATATAGACTAAAGCTGGCCATAGACGGTCAGAATCTCGGCAGTTTCAGCAGGGACCGGCCCGAGATTCGAACTATGTATGGGCAGGCTGATTGTACCACTACCGCCCTTCCTTTTAGAGAACACAATAGCTTCATGGAAGGGATTCCCCCATCAACAGTGACTGTGAATTTAGTGGTACCCCTGTAAGGGCTGCTGAAAATTGTGGTTTGTCTGTCGCCCTGCCTAGCCCTGCATTCACTCTCAAGCAGTGACGTAAAGCAGTCAGTAAACTTAGTTTTTTTTTATTTTATTGAGGGGTATAACTTGGATGGGAATGGGAGCTATGGGATGCCCTGCATGGATAAATAAAAGTAGCAATTGGTTTTGGTAGAACTATGTACACTTCCTGTACATACTCCTCCAGCTTCCTCCTGCACAAACTTGCTTGAAGCTCAACACTCCTCACTCCACCAGCACATCACTTGCTGCAGACTGTTATTTCTAGCCACCTCCAGCACATCACTTGCTGCAGACTGTTATTTCTAGCCACCTCCAGCACATCACTTGGTTCCCCAGGAACCGCTAGCACTATTTGTTGGTTAGATCTGATGCTGACTCAGCCAGGCCTCAGCAAATGCCCTTTGCAGGCTGGGGCTGCGGGCCCCAATGGTGTAACAAAAAAGTCCTAGTGCTAGCTGCCCTAACTTTGGCTAACCGATCTTCCAGCCCTGCCAGCCCTCCTGGCTGCAGCTGCCTCCTTCCCCTGCCCCTTCCACCACAGTCCACACTTCTGGTTCTGCACCCATCTCAGACTGCAAGCTCCCAATCCTCTCAGGTAGTCCTCCAAAGTCCTCCTGACTGTACCTCACTCTCCAGCCCTCCTGACTGTACCTCACTCTCCAGCCCTCCTGACTGTACCTCACTCTCCAGCCCTCCTGACTGTACCTCACTCTCCAGCCCTCCTGACTGTACCTCACTCTCCAGCCCTCCTGGCTGTACCTCACTCTCCAGTCCTCCTGACTGTACCTCACTCTCCAGTCCTCCTGACTGTACCTCACTCTCCAGCCCTCCTGACTGTACCTCACTCTCCAGCCCTCCTGACTGTACCTCACTCTCCAGCCCTCCTGACTGTACCTCACTCTCCAGCCCTCCTGACTGTACCTCACTCTCCAGCCCTCCTGACTGTACCTCACTCTCCAGCCCTCCTGACTGTACCTCACTCTCCAGTCCTCCAGACTGTACCTCACTCTCCAGCCCTCCTGACTGTACCTCACTCTCCAGCCCTCCTGGCTGTACCTCACTCTCCAGTCCTCCTGACTGTACCTCACTCTCCAGTCCTCCTGACTGTACCTCACTCTCCAGCCCTCCTGACTGTACCTCACTCCCCAGTCCTCCTGACTGTACCTCACTCTCCAGCCCTCCTGACTGTACCTCACTCTCCAGCCCTCCTGGCTGTACCTCACTCTCCAGTCCTCCTGACTGTACCTCACTCTCCAGCCCTCCTGACTGTACCTCACTCTCCAGCCCTCCTGACTGTACCTCACTCTCCAGTCCTCCTGACTGTACCTCACTCTCCAGCCCTCCTGACTGTACCTCACTCTCCAGCCCTCCTGGCTGTACCTCACTCTCCAGTCCTCCTGACTGTACCTCACTCTCCAGCCCTCCTGACTGTACCTCACTCTCCAGCCCTCCTGACTGTACCTCACTCCCCAGTCCTCCTGACTGTACCTCACTCTCCAGTCCTCCTGACTGTACCTCACTCTCCAGCCCTCCTGGCCGTACCTCACTCTCCAGCCCTCCTGACTGTACCTCACTCTCCAGTCTTCCTGGCTGTACCTCACTCTCCAGCCCTCCTGACTGTACCTCACTCTCCAGCCCTCCTGGCTGTACCTCACTCTCCAGTCCTCCTGACTGTACCTCACTCTCCAGCCCTCCTGACTGTACCTCACTCTCTAGCCCTCCTGGCTGTACCTCACTCTCCAGTCCTCCTGACTGTACCTCACTCTCCAGTCCTCCTGACTGTACCTCACTCTCCAGCCCTCCTGACTGTACCTCACTCTCCAGCCCTCCTGACTGTACCTCACTCCCCAGTCCTCCTGACTGTACCTCACTCTCCAGTCCTCCTGACTGTACCTCACTCTCCAGCCCTCCTGGCCGTACCTCACTCTCCAGCCCTCCTGACTGTACCTCACTCTCCAGTCCTCCTGGCTGTACCTCACTCTCCAGTCCTCCTGGCTGTACCTCACTCTCCAGCCCTCCTGGCTGTGACCAGTTGTCCTCCCTGGAGTCTCTTAGCAGTGCTCTCTCCCGCTGTCCTCATCTTGCCCTCTCTTGCGTCTCCAGTCCAGGACCTTTTCATGTGTTCCGCCTGCTTAAATTAACCTATCCTCTCTAGCACACTACTAGAGGTTGCTACATGTTGATAGGCAAATCCAGCAATTTACTTTCCTGCAGGAAAGAAAATTGCTCCATCTATGGCCAGATTAAAGTGATTGTAAACGATTGCCTTGTAAAACAACACTTTCAGTTTGAAATGGAAATGAAAGGCAAAACATTTGTGTATAGATATAAAAAAACATAATAAATATCTTTTTTCTCTTTTTTTTTTAAAGTGCTCACATTCCCTCTGTTCTCAGCTGCTTAAAAGCTGGTGGGAGGAGAAGCAACAGTAAGTACACTGATCTTCCCAGTGAAAGGCTGTGGGGGGGGCGTGCCAGGACAAGTCTGATTATTGGAGAAGAGCAGGCTGAGATCCCAGCACAGCTAGAGAACTACCCATGCTGTGTTGTCTTGCTTAGTGTGGTCAGTTTTTAATAGAAAAGCAGAGGGCCTGACAGAGATACCAGAGATTTCACACAAAGGAAGTAAAACAAAGAGAACAGTATACTTTTTCATACACATACATGGTCCCTGCCAGTCCCTCTGCTTTCCTATTAAAAACTGACCACACTAAGCAGGAGAGCACACTGTGGTCAGTTCTCTAGGTATGCTGGGAACTCAGTGTGTTCTCCTCCAATGATCAGACTTGTCCTGACATTCACTGGCAAGCTCAGTGTGCTGCTGCTTCTCCTCCCTTCAGCTCTTATGGAGCTGAGAAGAAATGTGATCACTTATAATGTATTTTTATAGCTATACAAAAATGTTTTGTCTTTCATTTCTATTTTAAACTGAATGGGATGTTTTACAAGGTGATAGTTTAAAACCACTTAAACCACTTGCCGATATACGTCGGCAAAGTGGCACGGGTGCGCAAAACGACGTACCCGTACGTCACTCCATCATGCGCGGACTCAATGTCCGCCGGTGGGCTGCAATCGTGGTACGGAGAGGCAGAACAGGGAAATGCTTATTTAGACAAGCCTAGCAACATGACAGGGATCTACTGCTCCCAGTGATCGGGAGCAGTGATTGCTGTCATGTTCTAGTGAGCTCAACCCCTCTACAGTTAGAACACACTGAGGGAACACACTTAACCCCTTGATCGCCCCCTAGTGTTTAACCCCTTCCCTGTCAGTGACATTTACACAGTAATCAGTGCATTTTATAGCACTGATCGCTGTGTAAATGCCAAGGGTCCCAAAATAGTGGCAAAATTGTCCGATCTGTCCGCCGCAATGTCGTAGTCACGATAAAAATCGCAGATCGCCGCCATTACTAATAAAAAAAAAAATAATAAAAATGCCATAAATCTATCCCCTATTTTGTAGATGCAACAACTTTTGCACAAACCAATCAATATATACGCAAATTGCGTTTTTTTTTACCAAAAATATGTAGAAGAATACACATCGGCCTAAACTGAGGAAGAAATTTGTTTTCTTATATATTTTTTGGGGATATTTATTATAGCAAAAAGTAAAAAACATTGCTTTTTTTTTCAAAATTGTCGCTTTGTTTATAGTGCAAAAAAATAAAAACCGCAGAGGTGATCAAATACCACCAAAAGAAAGCTCTATGTCTGGGAAAAATAGAACGTCAATTTTGTTTGGGTACAGCGTCACACGACTGCGCAATTGTCAGTTAAAGCGACGCAGTGCCGTATTGCAAAAAAGGGCCTGGTCAGGAAGGGGGTAAATCCTTCCGGGGCTGAAGTTGTTAACATTGTAAATAAAGGAAGATATTTGAGCTTAGTATTGAGACTGGAGAGTATACATGAAACATCAGCATATATTTGGAAGTAGAGTTGTGCAAATAATGAAAAATATGCCTCGCTTTTCAGTGTGCTTTTTAGCATCTGAATTGGACTTTTTTACTTACACCTACTACTGAGGTAGGGGCACTTATACTCCGACTGACCTCCAAAGCAGAGACATTTTTGTACTCCTTCTGAACACAGTGAGGTCCCCTAAACAGTGATGGGCAGTTTCTAAAAAGTTTGGTGACCTCTAATTTAACCTGTCATCAAGAATGCACTCCAGCCTGTGACTGGACAGTGAAAGGAGAAGCAGCAAAATGATGAACTCACCTTTCTGTTACTCTGTTTTCTCCTCCTATCAGCATGCTTCTTGTCAGCACATGAACTGATTGGCTCCTTGAGCTGCTTCTTCTTCTCACACTGTAGACCCACTATACCGGGATTGCAAGAGACTGATACTAGGTCACATTCAAGTACTTACACTGCTTGCATTAAACAATACATTTATTGGTGGATTTATGATTACCAAACTGAATTAGTTTGTGTTTATAATTATTTTTTTATGTATGTGCCTTTGAATTTGGCTTTAACCGCTTTAAGTCCGCCCTATAGCAGTTATACTGCTATAGGGCGGCAGCTGTACGCCAGATCATATATATACCATATTTATCGGCGTATAACACGCACTTTTTTCCCCTGAAAAACAGGGGAAAATCGTGGGTGCGTGTTATACGCTGATCCCCCGCCGATTGTGAGCTTTTCGGCCGCTCTCAGCGGCTTTTGGCTCTTCTCGCGACTTTAAAAATGGTGCCGCCGTTCTTGGCCGCTTTCGGCCATTCTCGGCGGCTCTCGCCAGCCTTCGGCCATTCTCGGCGGCTCTCGCCCGCTTTCGGCAATTCTCGGCGGCTCTCGGCCATTCTCGACGGCTTTCGCCATTCTCAGCGCCTCTCGCAGTCCCGCGGGAGCCGCCGAAAGCCGAGAGCCGCCGAGAATGGCCGAAAGTGGCCGAGAGCCGCCGAGAATGGCCGAAGGCGGGCGAGAGCCGCCGAGAATGGCTGAAAGCGGCCGAGAACGGCGGCGCCATTTTCAAACGACACAGGCTACAGAGGGACACTGACAAGGCTGCAATCGGGTACAAACTACAGATGGACACTAACAAGGCTGCAATGGGGGACAAGGCTGTAATGGGGGACAAGGCTACAATGGGGACAAGACTGTAATGGGGACAAGCCTGCAATGGGGACAAGGCTGCAATGGGGGACAATGCTGCAATGGGGGACAATGCTGCAATAGGGGACAATGCTGCAATAGGGGACAATGCTGCAATGGGGACAAGGCTGCAATGGGGACAAGGCTGCAATGGGGACAACACTACAGATGGACACGGACAAGGCTGCAGATGGACACTGATGAGGCTGCATTGATGGGCATTTAAATGTAAGTTTTTTTCCTTAAACTTTCCTCCTAAAAGTTTTTTTCCTTAACCAATTAACAACCGGCCCATAGCCAAATGACGGCTACAGGGCGGTTGTTTAACTCTGGGAGGGCGTCCAGGGACGTCCTCCCAGAATTTGGCTCTCGCGCGCCCCCTAGGGCGCGCACTCGAGAGCATCCTCTGGACCCGGCGCATCACGGATCCCGGTAAATGGCCGCTGATCGCGGCCGTTTACCACGTGATCGCGCCGTCAAATGACGGCGCGATCACATGTAAACAAACCGGCGTCATCTGATGACGCCGGTTCCTCTCCTCCCCTCCTGTGTACCGATCGGTACACTGTGAGCGGAGAGGGAGATGGATGGATGGATGGCTGCAGCGTTGTGGGCAGCATCTGTAGTGCCCACAGCGCTGCACAGAGACATCCAGCCATCCATCCATCCATGCTCAGCCATCCCTCACCGCTCTGCAATGCCCTACAATACTCTGCCTTACCCTGCAATGCCCCGAAATACCCCGCAATACTCTGCCATACCCTGCAATGCCCCGAAATACCCCGCAATACTCTGCCATACCCTGCAATGCCCCGAAATACCCCGCAATACTCTGCCATACCCTGCAATGTCCCGAAATACCCCGCAATACTCTGCCACACCCTGCAATGCCCCGAAATACCTCTCAATACTCTGCCATACCCTGCAATTCCCCGAAATACCCTGCAATACTCTGCCATACCCTGCAATACCCCGAAATACTCTGCCATACCCTGCAATACCCCGAAATACACCGCAATACTCTGCCATAACCTGAAATACCCCGCAATACTCTGCCATACCCTGCAATACCCCGAAATACCCCGCAATACTCTGCCATACCCCGCAATGCCCCAAAATACCCCGCAATACTCTGCCATACCCTGCAATACCCCGAAATACCCCGCAATACTCTGCCATACCCTGCAATACCCCGCAATACTCTGCAATACCCCACAATACTCTGCCATACCCTGCAATACCCCGCAATACTCTGTCATACCCTGCAATACCCCGCAATACTCTGCAATACCCCACAATACTCTGCCATACCCTGCAATACCCCACAATATTCTGCAATACCCCGAAATACTCTGCCATACCCTGCAATGCCCCGAAATACCCCGCAATACTCTGCCATACCCTGCAATACCCCGAAATACCCCGCAATACTCTGCCATACCCTGCAATACCCCGCAATACTCTGCCATACCCTGCAATACCCCGCAATACTCTGCAATACCCCGCAATACTCTGCCATACCCTGCAATACCCCGAAATATCCCGCAATACTCTGCAATACCCCACAATACCCAGCCATACTCTGCAATACTCAGTGATACCCAGCCATACTCTGCAATACTCAGTGATACCCAGCCATACTCTGCCATACCCAGCCATGCTCTGCAATACCCCGCAAAAATCTGCAATACTCTGCCATAACCCGCAATACTCTGCCATACCCAGCCATACTCTGCAATACCCCGCAATACCCAGCCATACTCTGCAATACTCGGTGATACCCAGCCATACTCTGCCATACCCAGTCATACTCGGCGATACTCTGCAATACCCAGCCATGCTCAGCCATACTCGGCCATGCTCAGCCATACTCGGCCATGCTCAGCCATACCCTGCCATGCTCAGCCATACCCAACCTCTGTATGTGGCCAGGCTGTGGAAGTCTCACACATGTGGTATCGCCGTACTCAGGAGGAGGAGGAGAATCTATTTTGGGGTGTCATTTTTGGTATGTACATGCTATGTGTTAGAAATATTGTATAAATGGACAACTTTGTGTTAAAAAAAAAAAGCGTTTCAACCACTTCCCGCCTTCCGTCATTCGACGTCCTTGACTTTGTGCAGGGATATCTGAATGATTGGTGCAGCTACAGGCATCATTCAGATATCAGCTTTTTCAGCCGGCGATTCCCTACACCATAAGAATGATCATAGCGGCTGTTACACTGCTTGATCGTTCTTACGGGAGGCGAGAGGACGTCCCCGTCCCCCCCCCGCCGCCCTCCAGTGCTTCTACCGACTCACTGCTACGATCAAAGCCAGGATATTTTTTTATTTTATTTCAGGCACAGCCTAGAGGTGAGATGTGGGGTCTTATTGACCCCATATCTCACTGTAAAGAGGACCTGTCATGCCATATTCCTATTACAAGGGATGTTTACATTCCTTGTAATAGGAATAAAAGTGATCAAAAAAAATCTTTTGGGGAAAAAAGTGTCAAACTAAAATAAATAAAGTAAAATGAACAATAAAAAAAAAAAAAATTTTAACCACTTGACGACCGCCTCACGCCGATGTACGTCGGCAAAGTGGCACGGACAGGCAAAATCACGTACATGGTACGTAAATTGCCTTCCGCGGGTGGGGGGTCCGATCGGACCCCCCCCCGGTGCCCGAGGCGGTCGTCTTTTGTCCAGCGGCGATCAGAGGTGAGGGGGAGACCATCCGTTCGTGGCCCCCCCCTCGCGATCGCCGCCGGCCAATCGAATCATTCCTTTGCTGCTGTATGCTAAACAGCAGCAAAGGAAATGATGTCATCTCTCCTCGGCTCGGTAATTTCCGTTCCGACCCGAGGAGAGAAGACAGGTATGTGAGTGCACAACACTACACACACACACTCAGTAGAACATGCCAGGCACACTAAACACCCCGATCCCCCCCCCCCGTTCCCCCCCCGATCACCCCCCCCCCCCCTGTCACAAACTGACACCAGCAGTTTTTTTGTTTTTTTTCTGATTACTGCTAGGTGTCAGTTTGTGACAGTTACAGTGTTGGGACAGTTACTGTTACCCCCCTTTAGGTCTAGGGTACCCCCCTAATAAAGTTTTAACCCCTTGATCACCCCCTGTCACCAGTGTCACTAAGCGATCATTTTTCTGATCGCTGTATTAGTGTCGCTGGTGACGCTAGTTAGGGAGGTAAATATTTAGGTTCGCCGTCAGCGTTTTATAGCGTCAGGGACCCCCATATACTACCTAATAAATGTTTTAACCCCTTGATGGCCCCCTAGTTAACCCTTTCACCACTGATCACCATATAACTGTTACGGGTGACGCTGGTTAGTTCGTTTATTTTTTATAGTGTCAGGGCACCCGCCGTTTATTACCGAATAAAGGTTTAGCCCCCTGATCGCCCGGCGGTGATATGCGTCGCCCCAGGCAGCGTCAGATTAGCGCCAGTACCGCTAACACCCACGCACGCAGCATACACCTCCCTTAGTGGTATAGTATCTGAACGGATCAATATCTGATCCGATCAGATCTATACTAGTGTCCCCAGCAGTTTAGGGTTCCCAAAAACGCAGTGTTAGCGGAATCAGCCCAGATACCTGCTAGCACCTGCGTTTTGCCCCTCCACCCAGCCCAGCCCACCCAAGTGCAGTATCGATCGATCACTGACACTTACAAAACACTAAATGCATAACTGCAGCGTTCGCAGAGTCAGGCCTGATCCCTGCGATCGCTAACAGTTTTTTTGGTAGTATTTTGGTGAACTGGCAAGCACCAGCCCCAGGCAGCGTCAGGTTAGCGCCAGTACCGCTAACACCCACGCACGCACTGTACACCACCCTTAGTGGTATAGTATCTGAACGGATCAATATCTGATCCGATCAGATCTATACTAGCATCCCCAGCAGTTTAGGGTTCTCACAAACGCAGTGTTAGTGGGATCAGCCCAGATACCTGCTAGCACCTGCGTTTTGCCCCTCCGCCCGGCCCAGCCCACCCAAGTGCAGTATCGATCGATCACTGTCACTTACAAAAGACTAAAATGCATAACTGCAGCGTTCGCAGAGTCAGGCCTGATCCCTGCGCTCGCCAACAGATTTTTTGGTAGCGTTTTGGTGAACTGGCAAGCGCCAGCGGCCTAGTACACCCCAGTCATAGTCAAACCAGCACTGCAGTAACACTTGGTGACGTGGCGAGTCCCATAAGTGCAGTTCAAGCTGGTGAGGTGGCAAGCACAAGTAGTGTCCCGCTGCCACCAAAAAGACAAACACAGGCCCGTCGTGCCCATAGTGCCCTTCCTGCTGCATTCGCCAATCCCAATTGGGAACCCACCGCTTCTGCAGCGCCCGTACTTCCCCCATTCACATCCCCAACCAAATGCAGTCGGCTGCATGAGAGGCATTTTCTTTATGTCCTCCCGAGTACCCCTACCCAGCGAACCCCCCAAAAAAGATATTGTGTCTGCAGCAAGCGCGGATATAGGCGTGACACCCGCTATTATTGTCCCTCCTGTCCTGACAATCCTGGTCTTTGCATTGGTGAATGTTTTGAACGCTACTATGCACTAGTTGAGTATTAGCGTAGGATACAGCATTCCACAGACTAGGCACACTTTCACAGGGTCTCCCAAGATGCCATCGCATTTTGAGAGACCCGAACCTGGAACCGGTTACAGTTATAAAAGTTAGTTACAAAAAAAGTGTAAAAAAAAATATATATATATATATAAAATAAAAAAAAATAGTTGTCGTTTTATTGTTCTCTCTCTCTCTATTCTCTCTATTGTTCTGCTCTTTTTTACTGTATTCTATTCTGCAATGTTTTATTGTTATTATGTTTTATCATGTTTGCTTTTCAGGTATGCAATTTTTTATACTTTACCGTTTACTGTGCTTTATTGTTAACCATTTTTTTGTCTTCAGGTACGCCATTCACAACTTTGAGTGGTTATACCAGAATGATGCCTGCAGGTTTAGGTATCATCTTGGTATCATTCTTTTTAGCCAGCGGTCGGCTTTCATGTAAAAGCAATCCTAGCGGCTAATTAGCCTCTAGACTGCTTTTACAAGCCGTGGGAGGGAATGCCCCCCCCCCCACCGTCTTCCGTGTTTTTCTCTGGCTCTCCTGTCTCAACAGGGAACCTGAAAATGCAGCCGGTGATTCAGCCAGCTGACCATAGAGCTGATCAGAGACCAGAGTGGCTCCAAACATCTCTATGGCCTAAGAAACCGGAAGCTACGAGCATTTTATGACTTAGATTTCGCCGGATGTAAATAGCGCCATTGGGAAATTGGGGAAGCATTTTATCACACCGATCTTGGTGTGGTCAGATGCTTTGAGGGCAGAGGAGAGATCTAGGGTCTAATAGACCCCAATTTTTTCAAAAAAGAGTACCTGTCACTACCTATTGCTATCATAGGGGATATTTACATTCCCCGAGATAACAATAAAAATGATTAAAAAAAATAAAAATGAAAGGAACAGTTTAAAAATAAGATAAAAAAAAAAAAAATAATAAAGAAAAAAAAAAAAAAAAAAAAAAAAAAGCACCCCTGTCGCCCCCTGCTCTCGCGCTAAGGCAAACGCAAGCGGCGGTCTGTCGTCAAACGTAAACAGCACCATGCATGTGAGGTATCACCGCGAAGGTTAGATCGAGGGCAGTAATTTTTGCAGTAGACCTCCTCTGTAAATCTAAAGTGGTAACCTGTAAAGGCTTTTAAAGGCTTTTAAAAATGTATTTATTTTGTTGCCACTGCACGTTTGTGCGCAATTATAAAGCATGTCATGTTTGGTATCCATGTACTCGGCCTAAGATCATCTTTTTTATTTCATCAAACATTTGGGCAATATAGTGTGTTTTAGTGCATTAAAATTTAAAAAAGTGTGTTTTTTCCCCAAAAAATGCGTTTGAAAAATCGCTGCGCAAATACTGTGTGAAAAAAAAAATGAAACACCCACCATTTTAATCTGTAGGGCATTTGCTTTAAAAAAATATATAATGTTTGGGGGTTCAAAGTAATTTTCTTGCAAAAAAAAAAAAACTTTTTCATGTAAACAATAAGTGTCAGAAAGGGCTTTGTCTTCAAGTGGTTAGAAGAGTGGGTGATGTGTGACATAAGCTTCTAAATGTTGTGCATAAAATGCCAGGACAGTTCAAAACCCCCCCAAATGACCCCATTTTGGAAAGTAGACACCCCAAGCTATTTGCTGAGAGGCATGTCGAGTCCATGGAATATTTTATATTGCGACACAAGTTGCGGGAAAGAGACAATTTTTTTTTTTTGCACAAAATTGGCACTAAATGATATATTGCTCAAACATGCCATGGGAATATGTGAAATTACACCCCAAAATACATTCTGCTGCTTCTCCTGAGTACGGGGATACCACATGTGTGAGACTTTTTGGGAGCCTAGCCGCGTACGGAACCCCGAAAACCAAGCACCGCCTTCAGGCTTTCTAAGGGCGTGAATTTTTGATTTCTCTCTTGACTGCTTATCACAGTTTCGGAGACCATGGAATGCCCAGGTGGCACAAAACCCCCCCAAATGACCCCATTTTGGAAAGTAGACACCCCAAGCTATTTGATGAGAGGTATAGTGAGTATTTTGCAGACCTCACTTTTTGTCACAAAGTTTTGAAAATTGAAAAAAGAAAAAAAAAAAGTTTTTTCTTGTCTTTCTTCATTTTCAAAAACAAATGAGAGCTGCAAAATACTCACCATGCCTCTCAGCAAATAGCTTGGGGTGTCTACTTTCCAAAATGGGGTCATTTGGGGGGGTTTTGTGCCACCTGGGCATTCCATGGCCTCCGAAACTGTGATAGGCAGTGAAGAGTGAAATCAAAAATTTTCACCCTTAGAAATCCTGAAGGCGGTGATTGGTTTTCGGGGTCCCGTGCACGGCTAGGCTCCCAAAAAGTCCCACACATGTGGTATCCCCGTACTCAGGAGAAGTAGCTAAATGTATTTTGGGGTGCAATTCCACATATGCCCATGGCCTGTGTGAGCAATATATCATTTAGTGACAACTTTGTGCAAAAAAAAAAAAAAAATGTGTCACTTTCCCGCAACTTGTGTCAAAATATAAAATATTCCATGGACTCAATATGCCTCTCTGGAAATAGCTTGGGGTGTCTACTTTCCAAAATGGGGTCATTTGGGGGGGTTTTGTGCCACCTGGGCATTCCATGGCCTCCGAAACTGTGATAGGCAGTGAAGAGTGAAATCAAAAATTTACACCCTTAGAAATCCTGAAGGCGGTGATTGGATTTTGGGGCCCCGTACGCGGCTAGGCTCCCAAAAAGTCCCACACATGTGGTATCCCCATATTCAGGAGAAGCAGCAGAATGTATTTTGGGGTGCAATTCCACATAGGCCCATGGCCTGTGTGAGCAATATATCATTTAGTGACAACTTTTTGTAAATATATATATTTTTTTTGTCATTATTCAATCACTTGGGACAAAAAAATAAATATTCAATGGGTTCAACATGCCTCTCAGCAATTTCCTTGGGGTGTCTACTTTCCAAAATGGGGTCATTTGGGGGGGTTTTGTACTGCCCTGCCATTTTAGCACCTCAAGAAATGACATAGGTAGTCATAAACTAAAAGCTGTGTAAATTACAGAAAATGTACCCTAGTTTGTAGACGCTATAACTTTTGCGCAAACCAATAAATATACGCTTATTGACATTTTTTTTTACCAAAGACATGTGGCCGAATACATTTTGGCCTAAATGTATGACTAAAATTGAGTTTATTGGATTTTTTTTATAACAAAAAGTAGAAAATATCATTTTTTTTCAAAATTTTCGGTCTTTTTCCATTTATAGCGCAAAAAATAAAAACCGCAGAGGTGATCAAATACCATCAAAAGAAAGCTCTATTTGTGGGAAGAAAAGGACGCAAATTTAGTTTGGGTACAGCATTGCATGACCGCGCAATTAGCAGTTAAAGCGACGCAGTGCCAAATTGGAAAAAGACCTCTGGTCCTTAGGCAGCATAATGGTCCGGGGCTCAAGTGGTTAAAGCGCCCCTGTCCGTGTGCTCGCATGCAGAAGCGAACGCATATGTAAGTCCCGCCCACATATGAAAACGGTTTTCAAACCACACATGTAAGGTATCGCTGCGATCGGTAGAGCGAGAGCAATAATTTTGGCTCTAGACCTCCTCTGTAACTCAAAATTTGTAACCAGTAAAAAAATTTAAAGCGTCGCCTATGGGGATTTTTAAGTAGCGAAGTTTGGCGCCATTCCACAAACGTGTGCAATTTTGAAAGGTGACATGTTAGGTATCTATTTACTCGGTGTAACTTCATCTTTCATATTATGCAAAAACACTGGGCTAACCTTACTGTTTTGGTTTTTTCTTAAGCAAAAAACTGTTTTTTTTCCAAAAAAAAGCGTTCGAAAAATTGCTGCGCAAATATCGTGCGAGATAAAAAGTTGCAATGACCGCTATTGTATTCTCTAGGGTCTTTGCTAAAAAAACATATATAATGTTTTGGGGTTCTATGTAATTTTCTAGCAAATAAATGATGATTTTTACATGTAGGAGAGAAATGTCAGAATTGGCCTGGGTGCTCCAGAACGCCTGAAGGTGCTCCCCTGCATGTTGGGCCTCTGTATGTGGCCACGCAGTGTAAAAGTCTCACACATGTGGTATCGCCGTACTCAGGAGTAATAGCAGAATGTGTTTTGGGGTGTAATTTGTGGTATGCATATGCTGTGTGTGAGAAATAACCTGCTAATATGACAATTTTGTGAAAAAAAAAAAAGTAAAAAAAAAAACTTGATTTTGCAAAGAATTGTGGGAAAAAATGACAACTTCAAAAAGCTCACCATGCATCTTTCTAAATACCTTGGAATGTCTTCTTTCCAAAAAAGGGGCCATTTGGGGGGTATTTGTACTTTTCTGGCATGTTAGGGTCTCAAGAAATGAGATAGGCCATCAGTACTTCAGGTGTGATCAATTTTCAGATATTGGTACCATAGCTTGTGGACTCTATAACTTTCACAAAGACCAAATAATATACACTAATTTGGGTTATTTTTACCAAAGATATGTAGCGGTATAAATTTTGGCCAAAATATATGAAGAAAAATTACTAATTTTCAAAATTTTATAACAGAAACAAAGAAAAATGTATTTTTTTACAGATTTTTTGGTCTTTTTTCTTTTATAGCGCAAGAAATAAAGAACCCAGCGGTGATTAAATACCACCAAAAGAAAGCTCTATTTGTGTAAAAAAAAGGAAAAAAATTTCATATAGATACAGTGTTGCATGACTGAGTAATTGTCATTCAAAATGTGAGAGCACCAAAAGCTGAAAATTGATCTGGTTATTAAGGGGGTTTAAGTGCCCAGTGGTCAAGTGGTTAAAATTCCCTCCTAAACTTGGGGTGCGTGTCATACGCCGGCGCGTGTTATACGCCGATAAATACGGGTATGTGACCCGACACTTCTGGGTAGGGGGTGCAAACGCATGCCGCCGCCGGCTCACTTCTGCTGGGTACTTAATGTCCTCCAGCACCCGCTGATTGTCAGGCAGAGAAACAGAACTGCGATCTGCCTATGTAAACAAGGCAGATCACCATTTTGACAGGAGGGAAGGGATGGAGTTTGTGCCCCTGCAAAGCAGGAAATAAATTCCATGTCTTCCCCTAGTAATAGCAGCTCACACAGTTCACATAAACACTGGCTAGTCGCACAGTTACCCTTTGATCACCCCTGATGTTAACCCCTTTCCAGCCAGTGTCATTAGTACAGTGACAGTGCATATTTTTAGCACTGATCACTGTATTAGTGTCACTGGTCCCCAAAAAGTGTCAGAATGTCCATCGCAATATCGCAGTCCTGCTATAAGTTGCTGAATAAGTTTTCCCCCCAAATTCTCAGTCTTTTTTTTTGTTAGCGCAAGAATTAAAAAACGCAGTGGTGATCAAATACTACCAAAAGAAAGCTCTATTTGTGGGAAAAAAGGGCATACATTTTATTTGGGTACAAAGTTGCATGACCGCGCAATTGTCAGTTAAAGTAACGTAGTGCCGTATAGCAAAAAATGTCCTGGTCATTTTTCAAAGTAACCTAATATTGCACAAACAGGCTGCTGATCCTAGTCACATGGTGTAAGCAGGGTGAGACTATTACTGCCACTAGTGTTAGACTTTGTTTTGAGAAGACATAGGTCAAAAAAGTTCAAAAGATTCCCCTTGGATATGTGTAATAAATCAGAAGTGACCAAGGTGGTGGTGGTGGTGGGGGGGGGGGGGGGTTATGAAATAAGTACAGCCATAAGGCAGATTTTTTTTTTATAGACATCAAAGTTTCATCTCAGTCCATATTTGGACAAAATTTCCCACTGAAGTCAAGAAGTGATTTCCTCCCAAACTGTTTCGGAATATAGGCTTGGATTGATATAATCTGGCCGCTGGGTTTTTGTTTGTTCAAGGCTCAAGCATCTGTTTTGCAGCCTGTTAGAATTAGCAGAGGTTTCACGGTCTCTCTGATTCCAACAACAATGAGGGGTTGATGGGAACCAACATTGATGACATCTGGCCATTCAAGTTAAAGCAAATGTTGATATCGTATTACAATCAGACTAGGAGTTTCCAAAACGCTGCCTTATTTATCGAAGTGTCTTTCAGAAGAAATAATCTTGTGGCAGACATTTAGATTCAAATATTTTATTCTCCAGTGGTTTGTGTCAGGAGAACATGGCCTTTGTGCCATCACAGTCTCAATAAGGAAGTACTCTATTGCCTTATTAGAACCGCTTCCAATAAGGAAGTATAACACTTCCTGGTCAGACCAATAACTATGACTAAGCACTCTCTGTAGTGACAAACGCGTAAGCTTTCTTCCACTTTGCTGTGACCTGTATTTTGGATGACACTCTATTGAATAAAGACATATAAAATTCTTTTGGAGTGCGGCTGTCCAGAATTTCCTTTGATGATTAGCTGTTACAGCACTGCCAGCAAATGGACTTCTGGACTGGAGGAGATGGCTTTGGGTCTGACCCACCTGGAGCGGTGATACTCTCTCTATTCAGACCAATAGTTTCACTGGGGATCATAGGCGTGCGCACGGGGTGTGCCGGGTGTGCCTGGGCACACCCTAATCACCCCGTGCTGTCTCCAGAGATTTGCCCCAAAATGCTGCATCCAAGAGAGTGTGTGGCCCGCGCTGCCTGTGAAACAGTTTCACAGGCAGCAGATCGTGAGAATTGCCAGAGCTGTTCAGTGTATGAAACTGTCAGATAATGACACTGCAAGCAGGGAGATACACCAGCTGTCAAAATGTCGGGGTGATGTCGGGGGTGGGCGGGACAGAACGGCCATCAAACACTAGCCAATGGGATGGGGTCTGGGCGGGCGCTACATTTATGTGGCCCCGCCCCCTCGCTGAAGCAGCTCAAACATTGGCTGGTGTTTATAGCGCTTGGTCCCGCCCACTCCCGGCATCGTGGCTGAGTTGTAAGTCATCACAACTCAGCCGCGATGTCGGGGGTGGGCGGGATCAAGCGCCAACACCAGCCAATGATTGGGCTGCTTCAGAGAGGGGGCAGAGCCAGAGAAATGTAGTGGCCGCCCAGACCCATCCTATTGGCTGGTGTTTGGTAACTGTTCAGTCCCGCCCACCACCAGCATCACCCCTGACTTTTAACAGCTGGTGTCTCTCCCTGCATGCAGTGTCATTATCTGACAGTTTCATACACTTATCAGCTCTGGCAATTCTCACGATCTCCTGAATGTGAAACTCCCCCTCTCTCCTATCTGTGCCACCCAATGCTGCCTATCAGTGCCAACCAATGACACCAATCAGTGCCAACCAATGCTGCCAATCAGTGCAAACCAATGCTGCCAATCAGTGACAACCAATGCTGTCTATCAGTGCCAACCAATGCTGCCAATCAGTGCAAACCAATGCTGCCAATCAGTGCCAACCAATGCTGTCTATCAGTGCCAACCAATGCTGCCAATCAGTGCCAACCAATGCTGCCAATCAGTGCCAACTAATGCTGCCAATCAGTGCCAACCAATGCTGCCTATCATTGCCAACCAGTACTGCCTATCTGTGCCAGTGCTGCTTATCAATGCCAACCAATTCTGCCTATCAGTGCCAACCATTGTAAACCAGTGCTGCCTATCAGTGCAAACCAGTGCCGCCTATCAGTGCCAACCAATGATGCCTATCAGTGCCAGTGCTGCTTATCAGTGCCAACCAATGCTGCCTATCAGTGCCAGTGCTGCTTATCAGTGCCAACCAATGTTGCCTATCAATGCCAACCAGTACTGCCTATCTGTGCCAGTGCTGCTTATCAGTGCCAACCAATTCTGCCTATCAGTGCCAACCAGTGCTGCCTATCAGTGCAAACCAGTGCTGCCTATCAGTGCAAACCAGTGCTGCCTATCAGTGCAAACCAGTGCTGCCTATCAGTGCAAACCAATGCTGCCTATCAGTGCCAACCAATGCTGTAAATCAGTGCCAACCAATGCTGTCAATCAGTGCCAACCAATGCTGCCTATCAGTGCCCATAAGTGCTGCCCATCAGTGCTGCATATCAGTGCCCATCAGTGCTGCCTATCAGTGCCAATCAGTGCTGACAATTAGTGCCCATCAGTGCTGCCAGTCAGTGCCCATCAGTGCTGCCAATCAGTGCCAACCAATGCTGCCTATCAGTGCCACGAATGCTGCCAATCAGTGCCAACCAAATGCTGCCAATCAGTGCCAACCAATGCTGCCTATTAGTGCCAACCAGTACTGCCTATCCGTGCCAGTGCTGCTTATCAGTGCCAACCAATTCTGCCTATCAGTGCCAACCATTGCAAACCAGTGCTGCCTATCAGTGCAAACCAGTGCTGCCTACCAGTGCCAACTAATGCTGCCTATCAGTGCCAGTGCTGCTTATCAGTGCCAACCAATGCTGCCTATCAGTGCCAAACAGTACTGCCTATCTGTGCCAGTGCTGCTCATCAGTGCCAACCAATTCTGCCTATCAGTGCCAACCAGTGCTGCCTATCAGTGCAAAACAGTGCTGCCTATCAGTGCCAACCAATGCTGCCTATCAGTGCTGCATATCAGTGCCCATCGGTGCTGCCTATCAGTGTCAATCAGTGCCAATCAGTGCCCATAAGTGCTGCCCATCAGTGCTGCCAATCAGTGCACATCAGTGCTGCATATCAGTGCCCATCAGTGCTGCATATCAGTGCCCATCAGTGCAGCCTATCAGTGCCAATCAGTGCTGACAATTAGTGCCCATCAGTGCTGCCTATCAGTGCCACGTACCAGTGCCCATCAGTGCTGCCAGTCAGTGCCCATCAGTGCTGCCTATCAGTGCAGCCTATCAGTGCCCATCAGTGCTTCTAATCAGTGCTGCCTATCAGTGCCAATCAGTGTCCATCAGTGCTGCCAATCAGTGCTGCGAATCAGAGCCTATCAGTGCCCATAAGTGCTACCAATAAGAGCCCATCAGTGATGCATATCAGTGCCCATCAGTGCCACCTATCAGTGCCAATCAGTGCCCATTAGTACCAATCAGTGCTGCCTATCAGTGCCACCTATCAGTGCACATCAGTGCTACCAATTAGTGCCCATCAACGCTGCCAATCAGTGCAGCCTATTAGTGCCCATCAGTGCTGTCTATCAGTGCCCATCAGTGCTGCCTTAGCAGGGATGGTGGAAACCCCTCTACAAATAATTGCAATACAAATTACCTTAGAGTGCAACAACTTTTTAGTTGGGAGGTTCGCACCATTATAGCACTTCGGATTATTTATTTTTTAGAGTGTTACACTTAATTGTATATGTTTTAGTTACAGTTATAATGTGAATTATTGCACTTGAAGTTAATTTCCCACCACCCCTGCTAAGTCTGTTCTTTATGGACCTTGCTTTGTGCACTGGTGCGCAGTCATGTTGGAAGGGGTCATCCCCAAACTGTTCCCTCAAAGTTGAAAGCATGAAATTGTCCAAAATGTCTTGGTATGCTGACGCCTTAAGCCCCGGTTCACACAGGGGCGGCACGGCCTCAGCGAGGCGACCTGCAAACGACTTCCACGGCGACTTGCAAAACGACTTCTGTATAGAAGTCTATGCAAGTCGCCTCAAGTCGCCCCCAAAGTAGTACAAGAACCTTTTTCTAAGTCGGAGCGACTTGCATCGCTCCTATTAGAACGGTTCCATTGTACAGAACGTGAGGCGACTTGTCAGGCGGCTAGGTCGCTTGACAAGTCGTCCCTGTGTGAACCGGCTCTAAGAGTTCCCTTTACTGGAACTAAGGGGCCAAGCCCAACCCCTGAAAAACAACTCCACACCATAATCCCCCCTTCATCAAATGATTTGGACCAGTGCACAAAGCAAGGTCCATAAAGACATGGATGAGCGAGTTTGGGGTGGAGGAACTTGACTGACCTGCAAAGAGTCCTGATCTCAACCCGATAGAACACCTTTGGGATGAATTCGAGTGGAGACTGCGAGCCAGACCTTCTTGTCCAACATCAGCGCCTGACCTCACAAATGCTCTTCTGGAAGAATGGTCAAACATTCCCATAGACACACTCCTAAACCTTGTGGACAGCCTTCCCAGAAGAGTTGAAGCTTTTATAGCTGCAAAGGGTGGGCCAACTCAATATTGAACCCTATGGACTAAGACGGCATTAAAGTTCATGTGCGTGTAAAGGCAGGCGTCCCAATACCTTTGACAATATATATATATGTATGTGTGCTTGAGCTTTCGGGTGCACACCCTAATGCAATAGGCTGCGCACGCCTATGCTGGGGATGCAAATTCTTGTCCCTTAACCCTTCTGCAACCTTAAAAGCAATCCATTGGATCACTGTAGAAGTGTGAGTGAGTGGTATTAATAATTACAAACTGGGAAAAATAAATGGATGAGCTAGGACTCCTGTTATTAGAGCAGTAGTATGACTTTGTGGGAGTATCAGAGACCTGAGTAGACTGCCCACAGGATTGCGGTGCGATTAGTAAAAGGTAGACATGTGCACTGTTCAAAAATGTATTTGTTTTCGTTTCATTCAATTTTTTTGTTTTTTTTTGTTTTTGTTTTTCAGGACATTCGTTATGATCGAAATTCGTAAATTCGAAAATCAGAAAATTCAGAAATTCGAAATTAGAAAATTCGAAAATCCGGAAATTCCAAAATTCAGAAATTAGAAAATCTGAAAAAAAGAAAGAAAATCCGAAAAATTTGAAAGAATGAAAATCTAAAAATTCTAAATAATAGCTAACTAACTAATGCCACGTAAACACGAGCAGACTTGGCCCGGCGGACCGAACTCCATCGGACAATTCGATCGTGTGTGGGCTCCAGCGGACTTTTTTTCCCCAAAAGTCCGACGGACCTAGAAATAAAACACGTTTCAAATCTTTCCGACGGACTCGAGTCCGGTCGAAAAATCCGCTCGTCTATATGCTAGTCCGACGGACTAAAAGCGACGCTAGGGCAGCTATTGGCTACTGGCTATCAACTTCCTTATTTTAGTCCGGTCGTACGTCATCAGGTACGAATCTGTCGGACTTTGGTGTGATCGTATGTGTCCAAGTCTGTTCGTTTGAAAGTCCAGCAGACCTATGCTGCAAAGTCCGTCGGAAAGACTGTCAGACCCAGTCCGTCGAAAAGTCCGCTCGTGTGTACGCGGCATAATAATAATTAATTATTAAATTATAGGTACTGAAATTTCCTTTCAAATTTGTCTGTTAGTCAACGTAACAAATACAAATGTATCCAAAGTTACGAATTATCCGAAATAACGAATGCCACATCTAAACAAATGGAGCGGAATGAATCATTATTAATAATTAAAAAAAATTTTTAATTATTATTGTTATTTGTTATTAATAATTTGTTATGTTCCATTCGTTTAGATATGGCATTCGTTAATTCTTAACGTCAGATAAATTCGTATTTATTTCATTCTCTAACAGCCAAATTTGAAGGGAAATTCCAATACCTATAATTTAATAGTTAGTAATAGGTTACTATTATTTAGTTATTATTTCAGATTTTCGAATTTTCGGGTTTTCAAATTTTCGTTCTTATTTTCGTTCTTTTGAATTTTCGTTCTTATTTTCAGATTTTCAAATTTACGAATTTTCGAATATTCAAATTTACGAATATCCAGAAACATTCATTAAACGGGTTTTCGTTAATTTGGATATTTCACTGATAGGCAGCACTGATGAGGAGTCACTGACAGGCATTACTGATGGGCACTGGTTGGCATTTTTGATTGGCACGGATTGGCTTCTGTTGTGGACACCTCTGATGGGGTCTGTGCTAATTTTAAACTGCTGATTATCAGCGCAGACCCCCCTGTCAGGAGAGCCGCTCATTGGGTCTCCTCTGCTTGCACCTTGTCAGCGCAAACTGAGGAAAGCCGATTACCAGCAGCTCCTGGTTACCACTGTGATCACCTGTGACGTGATAGGCTCTTTACCGAGATCAGAGATGCAGTGTGTCAGAGCGACAGGGCGTACACAAACGGCTTATCCAGTCAGGATAACTGATTCCCTGCTCGGCTGTCATTCTGCTATAGGCCGGGCAGGATGTGGTTAAGGAGGAGGATCAGATGATTTTCCTTTTTCGGATAGAAATAACATGGAAACAGGGTAATGGTATTATTATGGGGGAATTCAGCTATCCAGATATAGATTGGACGAATGGTACTGCAGAATCACCCGGGGTTTGCCAGTTCTTGAACATACAGTATTACAGGACAATTTAATGGGGCAAATGGTAGAGGCCCCAAATAGAAACAATGGTCTGTTGGATTTAGTAGTCTTGAATAGTACAGAACTCATTAAAGGGTAAGTTCACTGTCGTGGGGGAAAAAAATAGCAAATAAAGAAAAAATAACCCTCTTAGTCTGAACACATGAGGAGAAGGGAACGGGTATCATAGCTGCAGCGAGTGAAAATACCAACCTTTCAACCATCATCTGCAAATGGCCCAGGCTGGGCCGCAAGCCATCTGCCTTTACTGCTTGCGATTTGGTAAGCTCAATCTACAGCTACGGGGTCGGGCTTTTCACTTTGTTTTTGTGTGCACATCATGGTGTTTGCTGCAATCTAAGTGCCCCTATTGGATGCCCAGACATACTACACTATGGCCAGTTCTCTTGTCTTCTCCTTTTTTTGGTTCATATACTGACGGAACGGTGATCTGAGCCTGGAGTGAGCGGGACTATCAACTATACGTAAAAGGCCCCAGCTGGGTTGTAAGCCATCTGCTCTTACTGCTTGCTATTCGGTAAGCACAATCTACAGCTACGGTGCTCGGGTACTTCACCTTGTCTATGTGTGCACATCATGGTGTTTGCAAGATCCTAAGTGCTTCTGTTGGATGTTCATAGATAAAGCCTTTTGGACACTTCTCTTTTAGCGCAGCTTCTGTTTTATTATATTGGACTTTTGTGTTGTCGCACTGCATGCTGCTGCTTTTTTATTGTTTGATTCAAGGACATATCTTTTTCTAGCGCAGTGGTTCTCAACTCCAGTCCTCAGGACCCACCAACAGGCCAGATTATAAGTATTACCTTGAGGAGATGCAGACTAGAATACTGCAATCACTGAGCAGCAAATGATATCACCTGTGATGTATTTCAGTTATCTTGCAAACCTGGCCTGTTAGTGGGTCCTGAGGACCGGAGTTGAGAACCACTGTTCTAGCGCGTTTTTTTTCCATATAATCTGTAACAAAGTTTGTTAAAATCCTTGCAATGCACATAGATAACCCAGAGAGGAATGTTTTTTTTCTCAACAAAAGTGGAGTTACTCTTTAAAAATTAGGAATGACTAATGCCGGCCATACACGGTTCGAATTTCGTAAGAATTTTCTTTCGAAAATCGTATGAAAGAATTTTCGTATGAATTTCGCATCATTAGTGGGCTGCAACAACGGCCGATTTTCGTGCGGCAATCGAATTTGAGGAATCGGACATGTTGGAAATTTTCCGAAAAACGAACGATTTTCTAATCAATGATGGGAGAATCGTGCGAGAAATGTAATAAGAAAAGAAAATTTACGGAGAGAAAAGAAAATTCCCAGCCAAGAAAATTCTTTTCTGTAGCAACATGAGGTGAAATTGAAGGCTTGGTCGGCCGAATTTCGAAAATCAATGGTGGCATCATCGGATCACAAAAAAAACGAACATTCTGATTTTGTAAAGAAAATTCGTTCGAAATTCGACCGTGTATGGCCTGCTTTAGACAGCAGTGATTACATTGTAATTTATTTTAACATGACTTACAGGTGGCATTTGGGTACCATGAGAAAAAAAAGCAAACTTCAATAAAAGCTGCACTCTTTTCTAGGTGATGCTACATTGGACCAAACATTCTCAACAAAGAGCACAGAGAAAAAGTGAGAGTGTTTTAAGGATATTTAAAGCAGAACTCCAGGATCAGCAAACAAATCCCCCATTAGTACACCCCCCCTACACAAAACACTAAACAGTTATTACATTTGTGAAATTCCTTACCATTGAAGAGAAAAGTCTAATTGGATTTTCATTAAGTCAGCTCTGTAATTCAAAAAATGCAGCATGTATTCTGCCAAAGAGGAGGTGTTAGATCAGCGATTACATCATATCCTCTCCTCTCTCTCTAACTACATTTCTCATTAACTTTCGGGAATTGCACTGAATGTGGGAGGGTAGACTAGGCCTGTATATGTTAAATGTGAACAATCCCACCTCCACATAAATCCCACCCCCTCATTCTGCAGCCAGCAAGCCATACTACTCAGTGACACACAGCAGGATAGGTAGATCACAGCCTTATAAATGCAAGGCATGTTTGTGCTCTCCCCCTCCAGCCACAACAGGAGATAAACATATTGCCCTTACATGCTTTATGTAATCATTACTGAACTGTAGACACATGCCCAGGGCTGGCCCAAAACATTGTGCTGCCTGAGTCCAAGGTTGAAATGCTGCCCACCCCACCCCCAAAAGAATCATGCCCACTAAAAGGCCCCCACATCCAGTGCTGGGGGGGTCAGTGGCAGTGCTTGGGTGGCAATGTTGGGAGGGGGATCAGTGGCAGTGCTGGGGTTGCAATGCTGGGAGGGGGGGTCAGTGGCAGTGCTGGGAGGGGTGGCAGTGCTGAGGGGGCGGTGCTGGGAGGGGGGCTCAGTGGCAGTGCTGGGATGGCAGTGCTGGGAAGGGGGTTTAGTGGCAGTGCTGGGGTGGCAATGCTGGGAGGGGGGGTCAGTGGCAGTGCTGGGAGGGGTGGCAGTGCTGGGGTGGCAATGCTGGGAGGGAGGGTTAGTGGCAGTGCTGGGAGGGGGGGGCAGTGGCAGTGCTGGGGGGGCAGTGCTGGGAGGGGGGGTCAGTGGCATTGCTGGGAGGGGGGGTCAGTGGCAGTGCTGGGGTGGCAGTGCTAGGAGAGGGGGTCAGTGGCAGTGCTGGGGTGGCAATACTGGGAGGGGGGCAGTGGCAGTGCTGGGGTGGCAGAGCGGGGAGGGGGGGGGCAAAGGCAGTGCTGGGGTGGCAGTGCTGAAAGAGGGGGTCAGTGGCAGTGCTGAAAGAGGGGGTCAGTGGCAGTGCTGGGGGAGGGGGTCAGTGGCAGTGCTGGGGTGGCAGAGCTGGGAGGGGGGTCAGTGGCAGTGCTGTGAGAATACGATTACAGGCAGTTGTACTTACTGTGTCTTCTTCGGCTGCGTGGTGTCTGGCAGCAGTGACACCTCTGCCAAGATGAGGAGATGGGGTCTCCTCCAGCCCCTCCCACTTCAGTCACGAGTCAGCTGACCTATTATCCGCCCCCCAGCCATTCCGCAAACTGAATGGGCAGCCGTGAGCTCCGGGCACAGCCCAGCTGCTGCTGTTGCTTTGTGCACCACATGCAGCCTGGAGGCTCCACTGACTGGGATGCACCATCTGCCCGCCTGGGGTGGGGGAGACTCGGAGCTTCTCGCGTCCGGAAGTCTCCTTTCCTTCTGCTGTCCCCGACCTGCACAGCCGACCATTGAGCTGCACAAATAAATGTGGGCGTCAATTTGTCACCCCTCTCAAACAGCCACTTGAGACCATTGGACCCACCGGGACCCATGGTAGGGCCGGCCCTGCACATGCCCATAATGATATATTTCACCCACTGTACTCTGCTGTAATTCAGTATTATAAATATTCCTCCTCCTGCTGTAGCTTTGAGATCTTTCTAACAACAATCAGTGCTGGTATGGTATATGTGAGAACATCCCCAGCCGCAAAACACAGAAAGAAAGAGCCGGGACACGCTGCTTTACATCAGCATGTGGCACAAGTAAGTGTCGACACAAAAAAACAAAAAAGTGCAGCACTAACTTACTAATCAATAACACAATAATGGTGGAACCCTCTAATGTATGGAAATATGGAAATCTCAATAAACTTCAATATCAGTGCGCTCTCATCAGTGCCCATTAATGCCATCTCATCAGTGCCCATAAGTGCCATTTCATCAGTGCCCATAAGTGTAAGTGTGGTCTCATCATCAGTGCCCATATATGCAGTCTCTTCATCAGTGCCAATATGTGCAGAGCGGGGATCATTACAAGACACCGGCCAGGTGACAAAGCGGGGGATCTCGGGCTGTGACAGATCTTGTATATGAAATACCGATCGCGGCAACGTCCCGCTTCCTAGACCAGCATTGGACCAGTATGCTGTCAATCACAAAGCCGGTCTAGGAGGTGGGACATTGTAGCGAGCAGTATTTCATATATAAGATCTGTCACAGTCCAAGATCCCCCGCTCTGTCACCTGGCCAGTGTCTCGTAATGGTGAGAGATGGTGGTGGCAGGGGGGTGGTTCAGGGGCGGTTCTCGCAGGGAGCAGAGGAGGAGGAGAGAGAAGGAGAGGAAACCACCTGAATGAGTGGTACAGAACGGGGGTTATGAGACCCCTTCGCCCACTACAGCAAGCGGGGACAGAAGTACAAGTCCCTGCTTGCTTTTAGGGAACTACTGATGGAAAGTGACAAGACCGCTGGATGGGAGTAAAGGAGGAATAGCAGCCAGCGGTCTTACAAACAGGAAATCACTGGGCAGTAATGGTTTTTCTTCAAGATCAGCAGGCTATTGCAGAGGAACTACAGAGCTCAGAAGAACATGGATGGCACAACAAGGACATGGAAAAAAGTTTTTTTTCCTGGAGTTCTGCTTTAAAACAATGCAATTTAATGGTGCATTCCAATGAGTAACAAATAGGGGGGGGGGGGGGGGAGTTAAACCTATGTGGCTAAATTCTAGTCCTAAAAAGCTAATAAAGGAGAAGAAACTGTCCTTCAAAAATGCAAAATAAAAGTGACAACAAGAATTTCAATAATAAACACAAGAAAACAATCAGAGCAGCATGAATAGACTATAAAAAATATAATGCTACAGAGAAAAAACAAAAAAACACACATTAGCAGCAATAAGGCAAGCACAGAAAACAGAGGTCCACTTCAAGTGGATGTAAACCCAATGTCATGCTTTCTAAACTACAGCCATAGGGGTTATCTATAAGGATATACATGCCTCCTGCATGTATCTGTACCTGTCAAATGTCTCCCCTGTGTCTGTTATTAGACCCGAATAACTGCATATTCTGTGGGTGGGTCTGTTGTCTGGAGCTCAGTGGGTGGAGTCGTGATGTCAGTAGACTCCCCGCCCACCTCTACACTCCCCTTGTCAATATACATTTTCTCCTGTGTATTTCTAACACTGAACTTCTGCTATGATCTCTAACATCCAGTGAAAAGACAGGAAAGTAACCACATGACTTCCGCATGCCAAATCATGTTGCGGTGTGGAACAGCCAATCCTTTCAGAGCTTTCAGAGCTGCTGAAGAAAGGAGTGGGGATGGGAATTAAAAAATAATACATGTCTAAGACTGGCCATACACTATACAATTTTCTTATTCAATTTCCTTTAGATTTACCTTAAACTATGTAGTGCAAGGGCCTGCCTGATAAAATACAAGTTGAAAGGGTTTAGGTTTGACCTCATATTATATGGTTTTGGTAAATCTAAAGGAAAGTTGAACAAGTAAATTGTATAGTGTATGGCCAGCCTTAGGCTAGTGCACGAGATATGTAAATCACCTGTCACTCACAGCAAGGGGGAGTATTTGACAAAGTTTTTCTCTGTTTGTCAAGATTTATCTCACTGAAAAATAAGAGGATTGCTCAGAGCTGGATTAACTCTTTGTGGAAAGACTGGGCTCAAATGATAGGAATTCTTATACTCTACATTATGTCATAAAAAAATAAATAAATTCGGGTTTACATCCACTTTAAGGATGAATATGGGCACCTGATCACAAATGACAAGGAAAAGGCAAATGTGTTACTTTTTTTCATTTGTTCTAATGTTTAATAGAATAAATAGTAATGATATACCAACGTAAGAGAAGAACCCTTGTGGTTGTCAAAAGTCAGGGTCCAAAATAAATAGAAAAGCTAAATGAAAACAAAACACCAGGACCTGATAGTTGAAACCTATGAGTTATCAGGGAGCTTAGCTTGGTGACAGCAGATCCACTATTCCTGATTGTTAAAGACTCCTTACTGATTGAATTTGTATTATCTGATTGATCCAATTAGAGTAGATTGTTACCGATATTCAAATAAGGGTCTACATGTATACCAGTAAATTACAGACCAGTCAGCCTAATGTCAGCATCAGCTATTGGAGGGAGTGCTAAGGAAAAATAATTTGTTAGTGTAAAGAGTATTACTATATTAATTTTCTGTGGTATCTATGGCAACCAAGTTTCTCCACTCAAAATATATATAAAGCCTAATAATGAGCTTCTCTTATTTGCTTAATTTTGCTCTGTTAACATGCCATTGGGCAGGGCTGATACCATTTCTTGTGATTTCAGTCCACACAATCCTAGGTGCCGTCGGCTCACAAGAGTAAATTTGTAGCTCAGTGCATTTTTGGCAGAACAATATTATTTTTCTGTACTTGCAGGGTCTATAAATGGATAAAACTCTGGTAAATGTATATATAATGCAGAGATATAGTACATATACACTATATTGTCAAAAGTATTTGGACGTCTGCCTTTATACGCACATGAACTTTAACCACCTCAATACAGGGCACTTTCACCCCCTTCCTGCCCAAGCCATTTTTCAGTTTTCAGCGCTGCCGCACTTTGAATGACAATTGCACGGTCATGTTACACTGCACCCTAATGACATTTTTATCATTTTTCCCCCACAAATAGAGCTTTCTTTTGGTGGTATTTGATCACCTCTGCGGTTTTTACTTTTTGCGCTATAAACAAAAGAAGAGGGACAATTTTGAAAAAACACAATATTTTTTACTTTTTGCTATAATAAATATCCAATTTTTTTTTTTTTTTAACAAATGTTTTACTCAGTTTAGGCCATTATGTATTCTTCTACATATTTTTGGTAAAAAAAAATCGCGATAAGCGTATATTAATTGGTTTGCGCAAAAGTTATAGCGTCTACAAAATAGGGGATAGATTTATAGCATTTTTATTATTTATTTATTTTTTACTAGTAATGGCGGCGATCTGCGATTTTTATTGTGACTGCGATATTGCGGCGGACACATCGGACACTTTTGACACATTTTTGGGACCATTCACATTTATACAGCGATCAATGCTATAAAATTGCATTGATTACTGTGTAAATGTGACTGGCAGGGAAGGGGTTAACACTAGGGGGCGATCGACGGGTTAATGTATGACCTAAGGAGGTGATTCTAACTGTGGGGGGAGGGGACTGACTGGGGGAGGTGACCGATCGGTGTCCCTATGTACAAGGGACACACCATCGGTCTCCTCTCCTCTCTGACAGGACGTGGATCTGTGTTTACATGCACAGATCCACAGTCCTGCTCTGTTACCCGGCAATCGCGGGTGCCTGGCGGACATCGCGGCCGCCGGGCACGCGCACCGGGTCCCGAACGACGCAGCGGGCACGCGCGCGCGCGCGCCCCCTAGTGGCTCGGGAGGGCGAGGACGTCATATGACGCCCGCCCAGAACAACAGAAGCCTCGTCCAGCCGTCATATGACGGTGGGCGGTGGCTTAGTGGTTAATGGCACCCCAGTCCTAGTCCATACGGTTCCATATTGAGTTGGCCCACATTATTCGTGCCTGAATAATATAGACACGACTTCAGTACGACTTTGTAAGCACAAGCCTGGCTCGCTGATTGGGAAAGGAAAACTTTTTTTTCCTTTCGCGATGAGCAGTGCTGACAGCTGTCTGGTATGAATCCTGAGGGGGAACGCCGCGCCAAGTTTTAAATGAAAAAACCGGCGTGGGTTCCCCCCCCAGGGGCATACCAGGCCCTTAGGTCTGGTATAGATCTAAGGGGAACCCCCTACACCGAAAAATCGGCGTGGGGTCCCCCCCAAAATCCATACCAGACCCTTATCTACCCTTATCGCAGCCTGGCCGGTCAGGAATGGGGGTGGGGACGAGCGAGCGCCCCCCCCTCCTGGACCGTACCAGGCCGCATGCCCTCAACATGGGGGGGTGAGTGCTTTGGGGCATGGGGGGCACCCTGCGGCCCCCCCCACCCCAAAGCACCTTGTCCCCATGTTGATGAGGACAAGGGCCTCTTCCCGACAACCCTGGCCGTTGGTTGTCGGGGTCTGCGGGCGGGGGGCTTATCGGAATCTGGGAGCCCCCTTTAATAAGGGGGCCCCCAGATCCCGGCCCCCCACCCTATGTGAATGAGTATGGGGTACATGGTACCCCTACCCATTCACCTAGGCAAAAAAGTGTCAATAAAAAACACAGTACACAGGTTTTTAAAGTAATTTATTAGGCACCTCCGGGGTCTTCTTCCGACTTCGGGGGTCCTCTTCCGACTTCGGGGGTCTCTCCGGCGTCTCCTCCCGGTGTCCTGATCTTCTGCCGGCTCCTCCGCTATCTTCTGCAGCTCAATTGCTAGCGGTGGCCCGGACTTCTGCCTTCTTCTTCTCTTCCAGAGATGTTGACACGACGCTCTCTCTAGCTGGAATGGTCTCTGAACGTTCCACAATGGACTTATATAGGCGGTGACCCCACCCCTTTATGAGGTCACTGTCCCGGGGCATGCTGGGACTGTGCCGTCATAAGGGGCCGTGGTCATCACCCGGTGACCACGCCTCCTAAAACGTCACAGTCCCAGCATGCCCAGGGACTGTGAGGGCATAAGGGGGCGGGGTCACCGTCTATATAAGTCCGTTGCGGAGCATTCAGAGACCATTGCAGCTGGAGAGAGCGTCGTGTCAACATCTCTGGAAGAGAAGAGGGAAGAAGACGATCCAGAAGTCCGGACCACCGCTGGCAAAAGAGCGGTAGAAGATAGCGGTGGAGCCGGCAGAAGATGCGGACTCCGGGAGAAGACGCCGGAGAGACCCCCGAAGTCGTAAAGGACCCCCGAAGTCGGAAGAGGACCCCCGAAGTCGGAAGAAGACCCCGGAGCTGCCTAATAAATTACTTTAAAAACCTGTGTACTGTGTTTTTTATTGACACTGTTTTGCCTAGGTGAATGGGTAGGGGTACCATGTACCCCATACTCATTCACATAGGGTGGGGGGTGGGGATCTGGGGGCCCCCTTATTAAAGGGGGCTCCCGGACTCCGATAAGTCCCCCGCTCGCAGACCCCGACAACCAACGGCCAGGGTTGTCGGGAAGAGGCCCTTGTCCTCATCAACATGGGGACAAGGTGCTTTGGGGTGGGGGGGCCGCAGGGCGCCCCCCCTGCCCCAAAACATCCACCCCCCATGTTGAGGGCATGCGGCCTGGTACGGTCCAGGAGGGGGGGGGCGCTCGCTCGTCCCCACCCCATTCCTGACCGGCCAGGCTGCGTGCTCGGATAAGGGTCTGGTATGGATTTTGGGGGACCCCCACACCGATTTTTCGGCGTAGGGGGTTCCCCTTACAATCCATACCAGACCTAAGGGCCTGGTATGCCCCTGGGGGGGAACCCACGCCAGTTTTTTTATTTAAAACTTGGCGTGGAGTTCTCCCTTATGATTCATACCAACTACTGTATGTTTTCATTTGTTAATGCCAAAAATGTGGCAAAGTCGTGCAAAGTAGTACTGTTCCCAAATCGCGGTAAAATCGCGGCAAATCCCAGTAAAATCGTGGCCGCGAAATTGCGGTAAAATCACGCGACTTTGAAGTCGTATAAGTGTGAAAGGGGCCTAATGGGGCGTACACACGGTCGGACTTTTCGTCTACAAAAGTCCAACGGACGCCGACGGACTAAAGCTGGCTGGTAATCCGATCGTGTGTGGGCTTCTCCGGACTTTCAGCGGACTTTTTCAGCCTCAAATCCGACGGACTTTAGATTTGAAACATGCTTCAAATCTTTACGTCGTAACTACGACGGACCCCGAAATCCGCTTGTCTGTATGCTAGTCCGACGGACAAAAACCCACGCTAGGGCAGCTGTTGGCTACTGGCTATGAACTTCCTTATTTTAGTCCGGTGTACGTCATCACGTACGAATCCATCGGACTTTTGTGTGGTCGTGTGTAGGCAAGTCCGTTCGTTAGAAAGTCTGCCGCAAGTCCGCGGCAAGTCCGCCGGAAGTCTGTCGGACTTTTGTAGACGAAAAGTCCGACCATGTGTACGCCCCATAAGACTTGGATGCCATTAAAGTTCATGTGCATTTAAAGGCAGGCGTCACAATACTTTTGACAATATAGTGTATTTGTTATTGTGCCCTGACATACACTTTAAGAGGAACCTTTGTCATAATTCAGAAAAAACTGACCTGGATAGAGACAGACATTTAGGGACTGAACATTTGTCATTTATGACAATAGATCTGTAAAATGCCAGTTTTCTTATGTTAATGCAAGTTTAACATTTAAAGTTTATGCCAGTGCAAAATAATGAAAAAATATTCTGTACATATTTCCAATATATGCACATCAATTCATGTCTTGTCTCTTTTACAATGCTGCAAGTACAGGCAAGTACAGAAAAATGCCTATTGATCCTGTCTGAAATCCAAAGTAGCTCATTCTATCCCGTATACTATGCTGCTTTGAAACCCAAAATTGTGCTAATAGCCCAGCCCAGATCTCTTCTGCGGACTACAGAACACTTGTTTGAAGGTGAAGAAATGAAGAGGTGGTCTGTAGTCTAAATCGGGAGCAAGCAGCCTATGTTGACAACACTAGTTCTCTATACATTACAGTCCATAAGCTTTGTCACCCCAGCATAGTAAGTGTGTTACCAGCAGAGTTACCAGGTATAAAAAATCTAGAGAAAAGGAAACAAATGAAGCCACCACATCTAAGGACTAGAAAGCTGCAACATATTTATTGACTGCAGAGGCCAAGATCTACTCCAAGCTTCAATTCTCTTTAAAAATTTGATAGGCTTAAAGTGGAACTTCACTCTCCTAATCAACATAGACTATTTTTAATCCTTATGCTTCTAGCATTACCGTATAAATACCGTATATAGGAAATTATATCATATTTACTTGTATTTTTTTACATTTCTTCAGTTACTTTAGGGTTTCCAGGCCTAGGCAAAATGATGTCATACGACCCAAGATTCTTCAGGACGGGAGGAGGGGTTTCTCAGCTAAGCACACCTTCCTGTCAGCTTGCCTGAGCTAAGGGCAGATGGATTCCAGGAAGTAAATTCTACATTAATCATCTGCCCTTACTCATGATGGCCACGGGCCAAAAGAGAGCATAGAGACAGGTTGATTTGTATATTAAAAATGAATAAAATAGCATTTTTGGTTTGTGATGCTCAGATGCAATGTAGTTCTACTACAGGTATAAGGATGCTACAGAAATTGTTCACAAAGCAAGAAAATTGAAAGACAAACATAGCTGTCTGGAGTTAATTTTATTTAAACTTTTCTTGAAGCCGAACTTCAGGAAAAAAAGCTAAATACACAGATGAAATACATACTGTACATAGGAGCCGTTTTACCTGCCAAAGCATATGTAATTTTGTCTAGTCAAAAAAAGATTTTTATTTTGTTGTTCATTGTGCCATATACATATCATACAGGATATTACAGCATACGATATAGAACAATTGTTATCACAAGTTGCTTTGTCAAATATTGTACTGTACAGTCCATAAGTGATTCAGAAATCCCAAATGATGTACTATGAAACATGAGAAGAGCACAGTAGATAGAACCAATTAAGAGGAAACCGATTCAAAGCCACAAAAACCCAATATAAAGAAAAATAAGACAGTTAAATATTTTTAACGGGTTCTGCACGCCCCCAGGGCCCTGGGGACATGCCGCTCCCAAACATTCTACATGACCCACCAGAGTCATCAATACCACTGAGATCAAGTGCTATGCATGTTCTCTACAGCTATTTAAAGTAGCGTCTTTTGATTTTTATCCCTGTAAAAGTCTGTCTTTAAGCAATTGATGCGGTGCCAACCCTCGGGACATCCAACCAAGCCTGCCACATTGCATAAAATTTGCGTGGTGCATTTCTGTGCTGATATGTTAATTTTTCTCTTATTAGCAGTCTATTAACCTGTTCAACCCATTGCCGTCTAGTGGGAACCCTGGGATTTATCCAAAATTGTGCAATTAGTTTACGGGCAACATATAGCAGACGAAGGATCGCCGTATGCGTTGATGGGGATAATATCTCCTCGTCCAGGGCACCCAGTAGGCATACCGTAGGGTTTCGTGGTATGGTGATAGTATAAACCTGAGATATTATGTCAAGGACTTCCTTCCAATAGCGGAAGAGTTTGGGACACTTCCAGAGCATGTGCATGAGGTCACCATTGTCCCTCAGACATTTCGGGCAGAGGGGTGTGTCGCGTACTCCCCATTTGTGAAGTCGTGCCGGAGTCCTGTATGCCCGATTGTAGCAGATAAAGATGAGATCGTTTTTGAGAGGCGGATACAGAGACGACCACGGGTTGGGATGCGAGGCAAAGATTCCACGTCTCCCCATCCATGGCTCTCACATCCTCCTCCCATTTATGCCTACAGGGTAGATCTTGGATTGCATGGAGAAGCATGTTAAAACATCTAGAGATCATACCTTTCTTTTCACCTTCCATTAGGATCCCCTGTATCAGTGAGTGGTCTGTCAATCTAAACAATGTTTGCCTTGACTGCGTTTGCAGTGCGTGTCACAGCTGTAAATACTTGTAGAAGTTAGTGTGTGGCAGGTCGAATTCTGTTTGTAATTCCATGAATGATTTAAGGGCAGGCCCATTATATAGTTGTGTAATGTATCTTATTCCTGCTCTTTCCCAGTTCCCAAATCCTCTGAGTTTGTATAGCTCTTTGTAGTTCAAGTTTCACCAAAGGGGGATATGGGTCAGGAAGCCCCGTATCCCCAGCAGCCGTTTAATGTAAGACCATAGTGTCTTTAAAAGAAGTATAGTCGGGGTCCCAGGATCTAAATGCGGGTAGCCTGCCTCCAGGCATGTCAGTGCCGTTATGTTATCGTCAAGTGTGATGTGGAGAAGCCTGCGGATCGGGTCTGATGTGTCTATTAATCCCCACCCTCCCAGCTGCTGTAGCTGGGAAGCAAGGTAATCTGCTCTAGAATGAAGTGCCACTAGTCCCCCTTTATCTTTATGATATTGTAACGTCGATAAGCTAATTCTTGCCGTCTTTTTGCCCCAGACAAGTTCCCTAAACTGGGAGTCTATCCTGTCGAACCAACATTGTGGAATCCAGACTGGGGTGTTGTTAAATATGTACAATAATTGGGGTGCCCACACCATTTTTATAAGGTTGATTCTCCCCACTACGGATAGGGGCAATTTACACTAAGCACTAGATTTATCTTGAGCAAGTAGGGGGATTAAGTTAAGGGATATGTATACATCCGGGGATACCTGGACACCTAGATAGCGAAAGGAGGGCACCACCTATACCATTGCCGTGCACTCAGGCAAGGGGGCCATGATGAGGTCTATTGGCATTAGTACTGACTTGCTCCAATTAATGGAGAAGCCAGACAGTGCACCGAAGGCCTTGATAAGAGTCATGACTGCACTCAATGAATCCTGCGTGTCACCCAAATATAGCAGTGTGTCATCAGCATATAATCACACTACATCAGTGTTCGTGCCCCGCTGAAACCCCACTATGTTGCTGTCCCCCTTTATTTGCCATGCAAGAGGTTCCAAGGCCAGGGCAAACAGCAGGGGCGACAATGGTCACCCCTGTCTGGTGCCCCAGAACAGTGAAAAGGGTTCCGATAGTTCCCCATTAACCCTGATCCGGGCCGATGGTTGGGCATACAATAGTTTAACCCAGCTAATAAAATTTTATGCCTAAGTCTATGCGACCCAACACTTTCCACAGGTATGGCCATTCAACACTGTTGAAGGCCTTAGCTGCATCCAGTGAGAAGATTGCCCGATTTCCAGTGTTGTCGACAGGGAGTTGTAAGTTTAGAAAGAGTCTCCTGATATTTTGGGCTGTGGATCTAGTGGGTATGAACCCTGACTGGTCACTATGTATGAGCTTATGCATCACTTGTGCTAGTCTAGTGGCTAACACACGGGCCAGTAGTTTGACATCTGTCGTGAGGAGAGAAATGGGCCTGTAAGAGTCTTGCATGGTAGCTTCCTTGCTTTGCTTTAGGAGTAAAATAATAATGGCCTTGTTCATAGAATTAGGCAACGTTCCCTCTTTCAGTGCCTCATTGTAAACCTTCAATAACGTGGGCAGTAATTTGCCCGCATATCTCTTGTAGACCTCGGATGGAAGGCCATCAGCCCCTGGGGATTTGTTGTTATGAGTTTGTGCTATGGCTGTAGCTAATTCTTTCTCCGTTAGTGGAGCGTTAAGCAGGGCCGAGGCTGACAATTGGGGCAATGTACATTTTTCCAAAAATATCTCTATTTCCCTTTCTGTAGGATGCACCTTAGATGTGTAGAGATCCGCATAGAATGTTCTAAAAATTTGCACTACTGTGGCAGTCTGTGTCTGAGTGACACCCTGTGCAACACGGATGGCCGAAACCTGAGAGGCGGATCTCTGCGCACGTGCTAGTAAAGCCAGCATGTGCCCAGTAGACTCCCCTCCTCAAAATGGATTTGTTGCAAGAAAAATCATTTGATTTCAGCCAGCTGCAATGCCAGTTGTCTGGACATAGATTGAGCCCCCAACCAAACTCTTTTCGTGTCCTCTGTAGGATTAGCAATATATTTATCCTTGGCTTCTTTAAGTGTCTTGCATACCTCAGTTTCCCAAGCTTTTGTGTTTGTTTTGATCCGAGAATTGTTTTAATAAATTGACCCCTTATATATGCCTTGGCAGTATCCCATGTCACATTCAAATGAGCGGAATTTAGATTGTCCTGAATAAAGAAATTTAACCGTTATCTTATTGGGTCTGGTTCGGGAAACAGAGAGATCCAGAAAGGGTTACGTTTCCAGCATTTGCGTTTGGCAGCATTGGGCAGTGATATAATAACCCACAGCGAGGAGTGAACGGATATGTGTCTGTCACCATATTCAGAGTCTACTACCAGTGGGATTAGTAAATCATTGCCCAGGCCTAAATCTATCCTTGACAAACTCCCATATGAGGCTGAGCAATATGAGTATTGTTTAGCATGGGGATGTCCTAATCTCCACACGTCCGTCAGCCTGAGCTCCTCAAGTAAGCCAGCAAAAGGTGTAAGCCCCCTTTTTCTCTATTAGGGGGTACGGGCAATTTATCCAGTTCTTGGTTGATATAGTTGTTATAATCACCCACTCCTAAGAGCGGTACATTGGGTAATTGGGCCATGAAGCTCGCTAGGCGCCTGAGGATCTCGTACGACTAGGACAGCGGTATCAAGAAGGAGGTGAACCCTGTGGCTTTGGAACTTGTCTTGCCGGCCTCTTACAAGATCCATCCGGTGTTCCACATCTCTCTACTGAAACCAGCTGTGCCAAGTCCATTTCCGGGGAGAGAGGAGTTGCCACCTCCACCAGTTACTATAGGTAACGACACAGAATATGAGGTAGAGACCATTATGGACTGCCGGAGAAGAGGTAGGCAAACTCAATTTCTTGTCAAATGGAAGGGGTATTCTTCAGAGGAAAATTCCTGGGAACCAGTGGATAACATACATGCTCCGAGATTATTACTGAACTTCCGCAACAGGTACCCAGAGGAATGGTCTATGTTGGGCATCTGGAGGCTGCCCCTTGAGAGGGGGCACTGTCAGGGACGTGGCTGTCACAGAACTGGCAATGTTGCCCAGAACCTACATGGACGCTCACAGAGGGTTCTGAGACGTGCACGAGCATGCGCCGCGTGTGAGCGCACACCGGTGGGCATCAGCACACATGCATGAGCAATATTGCACGATGGCAAACAAGTGGCGTGACTGACGCTGGCGGCAACGGCCCTATTTAAGCCAGCCTGGGTCCTATAGGACATTGCTGGATTATCTCCTCAGCTTCCCTGTGTACCTTGACCTTGCTTCATGATTGTGATTACCCGCTGTGACCCGGCTTGCCTTGACCTCGCTCCTTGATCTCCTGGTTTGACCCTTGGCCTGCTTCTGAACCCAGCCTCTGTTTCATGAATACCCGGCTTGACCTTCAGCTTGTACCTGGACCCTGCTTGTTCCTGTCTTCTGTGTTTGACCTTGGCTCATTCCCGTTTATGCTCTGGACTGACTTATCTGTGTATGACCTCTGGCCTGGCTCCCCGTTTCTCCATTTACCAGAACACAGCAAGTTCAGCTCTGCCTGCTCCGGTCATCCCTCAAGTGGCCAAGTACCATCTAACCGCAAACAAGCACCTGGCCAACCGTGCTTCTTTGGGCACCGCGCTCCCTGTTCCCAACTCCAGGGGCATCTCCATCTCCATACCAGCAACTGACAGTATAATCCAGCAATGTCAGAGATCGACAGAGGTGCTTCCCCTGTAGAGGCTATGTGCCAACAGGTCTCTGCACTTACCCAAGCGGTGCAGAGACTGCAAAGTGCCTATGTTCAATTGGAGAGTTGTCTGCAGCACTTTTCCTCAGATTCTGTGTCTCCTGATCCAGGACCCACCTCAACCTGTGTTTCTTCTGCTGCGCTGCCTCAGGAGTCTTCCCACACAGTGGCGATCACGCCTCCTGAACCACGAGTGCCGACTCCTGAACGGTTCTCAGGGACCGAAGAAAGTTTAGGGCCTTTAAGAATGCCTGTCTGCTATACCTGGCTCTGCAACCAAGAACTTTCTCCCTAGAGAACATTAAAGTTGGATTCATTATATCCTTACTCTTGGACGATCCCCAGGTCTGGGCCCGCGGGCGGTTAGAACAAAAGTGTCCCATTACTGACTCTGTTAATACTTTCTTCAAGACTATGGCCTAGTTATACGATGACCCCCAACTATGGCTTCGGCCGAAAATGCCCTGCACACCCTGCAGCAGGGGCAGCGTCCCGCAGAAGAGTACACAGTGGACTTCCACACATGGGCTGCAGATACATGCTGGAATCAAGTTGGCCTAAGATATCAATATCGACTGGGCTTATCAGAGTCCCTTAAGGATGAGCTAGCCAGTGTAGCAATCCCGGATACCTTAGAGGGCCTCATCCACTTAACCATACAACTGGATAGGCGCTTATGAGAACGTTGCTCTGAAAGGGCCCGGACTCCCCAACCAGCCCAAAGATTACCTGAAACTGCCTTTTCCCCAGCATTCGGTCCTTCCAGCCTTCCTATGTCTGAAGTCAAGCCAAGACAGATTGACCTGGTCCGTCCCGCTCTGTCACCTGAAGATAGGCTCTACCGCCGACGGGCGAATCTTTGCTTTTACTCTGGGGACAACGGTTATTTCTTACAAAACTGCCACATCAGGCAGAAGAAGCCATCCTACAAGCCCCCAATGCACTGTCAAGTGTCAGGATTTACCTCATCTCACCCTGTTCTCACTATCTCCCTATCGGTGGCAGAAAAAGAGGTGCAGCTTACTGCTATCATCAACTCTGGGGCCTGTAGCTGCTTCTTATGCCGCGTACACACGGTCGGACTTTTCGTCTATAAAAGTCCGACAGGCGCCGATGGACTAAAGCTGGCTGACAATCCGATCGTGTGTGGGCTTCCCCGGACTTTCAGCGGACTTTTCCAGCCTCAAATCTGACGGACTTTAGATTTGAAACATACTTCAAATCTTTACGTTGTAACTACGCCGGACCCAGAAATCCGCTCGTCTGTGTGCTAGTCCGACGGGCAAAAACCCACACTAGGGCAGCTATTGGCTGCTGGCTATCAACTTCCTTATTTTAGTCCGGTGTACATCATCATGTACGAATCCGTCGGACTTTTGTGTAATCGTATGTAGGCAAGTCTGCTCGTAAGAAAGTCTGCCGCAAGTCCGCCAAAAGTCCGCCAAAAGTCCGACAATAGTCTGTCGAAAGTCTGTCGGACAGGCTGTGTGTACGCGGCATTAGACATAACCTTGGCCAAGGGACTTGGAATTCCCCTCATTACCAAGAAGCAGCTGTTAACAGTGCATTTGGCCGATGGCTCTCTACCCAGTTCTGGACTGACTACCCATTAGACTCTACCAATCATGGCCATAAAGAACTGGCACGCTTTGATATATTATGTTCTCCTATGTTTCCGGTCATTCTGGGAGTCCCCTGGTTACGAGCACACAACACTCACATCGACTGGCTCAAGAATGAAGTTCTGTTTTCATCTACCTACTGTCAGCAGCACTGCCTTGCCCCTAGTCTTAAGGATCCCAACGATTGCCTGACCATACAACCTGTCTCTAGTAGCAATCCATATGTACCCTCTGCCTACCAAGAATTTCTGGATGTGTTTGATAAAAAAGGAGCGGACTCTCTTCCACCTCATCGTCCTTACGATTGCTCTATTGAATTGCTTCCAGGCTCCGAAATTCCCTTTGGTCGCATTTTTCCCCTATCAGAGACTGAACTTGAGACTTTGCGACTATACATCGATGAAAACCTGGAAAAGGGGTTTATTCGTCCTTCATCCCCTGTAGGTGCGGGCATCTTTTTCGTTGGAAAAAAAGGATAAAATGTTGAGGCCTTGTGTAGACTACCGAGAGCTGAATAAGATTACCATCAAAAATCGCTACCCTCTCCAACTTATCCCGAAACTCTTCCAACAATTCCATTTTGCTCGAGTCTTCTCCAAACTGGACTTACGAGGTGCTTACAATCTGGTTCGCATTCGTGAGGGGGATGAGTGGAAGATGGCATTCCGAACTCATTTCGAATATTTGGTGATGCCGTTTTGGACTCTGTGATGCTCCAGCCACGTTCCAGCATTTCGTGAACGATATCTTTCGAGACTATCTTGACAATTTCATCATTGTGTATCTGGATGATATCCTTGTCTTCTCAGCCACCCTGGAAATACATCGAGCTCACATGAAGAAAGTGCTAACTATTCTAAGAACGCATGGGTTGTACGTAAAAACCGAAAAGTGCGACTTTGAAAAAGAGTCAATCCAGTTCTTGGGTCTTGTCATTTCTACTAAAGGGGTGGCCATGGATCCCCAAAAAGTAAAAGTGATCCTGGAATGGCCTGCCTCCTCTGACAAGAAGGTAGTTCAAAGATTCATCTGCTTTTCAAATTTATACAGAAGATTTATTAAGGACTTTTCAGCAATTATATCACCCATTACTCAACTAACCCATTTGCATTCTGGATTCCAGTGGTCCCCGGAGGCTCAGGCAGCTTTTGACAGGCTTAAAACAGTATTTGTCCACCAGTTTGTCCACCAACACCCTGATCCTGCATTGCCCTATGTTCTGGAAGTTGATGCATCAGAAGTGGACACAGGAGCCATCCTTTCTTAACGACAGGGTACCAAATCATTGTTACATCCTGTAGCCTTCTCTTCACGAAAAATTACGGAACTGGAAAGAAATTATGATGTTGGAAATCGAAAGCTTTTGGCCATTAAAACAGTCTTGGAGGAATGGAGATACTTGCTTGAAGGCGCAGCACATCCCATCATGATCTTCCCCGATCATAAGAATTCTTAGGACTGCCAGATGTTTGAGACCGCGTCAAGCACGGTGGGCATTATTCTTTTCAAGATTTAATTTTCACATCTCTTATCGTCCCGGATCCAAGAATGGAAAAGCCGATGCTCTGTCCCGGATTTTCCCAGACACCCCTGAAGAGACCACTCCTGGCACAATCCTATCCACACAAAACTTTCTTTTAATTCAACCAGACCTAAGAGCATCTGTTTTACAAGCCTATCTCCAGTGCACAGAGCCAGGAATTTCCACTTTAAGGAGTCATGACGGGTTCCAGTGGCATCAGGACAAAATTTTCGTTCCCCAGAAAGTCAGATTGTAGGCCCTGAAAAAGTTTCATGACCACCAGCTGGCCTGAAGACAATCGACCTTGTCCAACAATATATGTGGTTCCCTAAGATCAGACTGTAAAAAGTATGTCAATTCATGTCTGGTGTGCCAACTTAACAAGGGTCCTAAAACCAAGTCTTGGGGTCTGCTAAGACCCTTACCAGTCCCAGAGCAACCTTGGAAAAATATCTATGGACTTCATAGTCGATCTCTCTGCATCAGAAAATTTTACAACAATCTTGGTAGTAGTGGACCGACTATCAAAAATGGCCCACTTTTTACCCATGTTTGGTACACCTTCCGCCATGGACACGGCAAGAATTTTTATCAAAGATATAGTCAGACTACACGGACTACCTGATAATATAGTCTCCGATAGAGGGGTACAATTCACCTCTGGTTTCTGGAAGAATCTCTGCAAAATCCAGTCGATTGAGTTATGTCTCTCCTCTGCTTATCATCCTCAGAGCAATGGCCAGACAGAGAGGACAAAATAAACCTTGGAGCAATATCTGCAGTGCTTCTGCTCTTTCTCTCAAGATGACTGGGCCTCCCTGCCGCCTTGCGCTGAGTTCGCATATAACAACACCATACACACGGCCACCAACCAGTCACCCTTTTGGGCGAACTATGGCTTTCACCCTTCCTTCTTGCCAACACTTGAATCTCCGGTACCAGCCGTTCAGGATAGAATAAGCTTCCTCCAAACCAACTACCAAGTTCTTCAAAGAACCATGCGAAAGGCCCAAGAAGACTTCAAAAAGCAATATGACAGAAGAAGGAGAGGGAACCCCACTTACAAGGTGGGAAACAAGGTATGGTTGTCCTCTATTAACCTCAAACTTTCTTGTCCTTCCAGGAAGCTTGGTCCAAGGTTTGTGGGTCCATTCAAGATCAAGAAAGAGGTGGCTTTTGAACTAGTCTTGCCGGCCTCTTACAAGACCCATACGGTGTTCCACGTCTCTCTACTGAAACCAGCTCTGCCAAGTCCATTTCCGGGGAGAGAGGAGTTGCCACCTCCACCAGTTACTATAGGTAATGACACAGACTATGAGGTAGAGACCATTCTGGACTGCCAGAGAGGAGGTAGGCAAACTCAATTTCTTGTAAAATGGATGGGGTATTCTTCAGAGGAAAATTCCTGGGAACCAGTGCATAACATACATGCTCCGAGATTATTACGGAATTTCTGCAACAGGTACCCAGAGAAATGGTCTAGGTTGGGCATCCAGAGGTTGCCCCTTGGGGCACTGTCAGGGATGTGGCCGTCACAGAACTGGCAATGTTGCCCAGAACCTACATGGACGCTCACAGAGGGTTCCAAGACGTGCACGAGCGTGCGCCGCGCATCAGCACACACGCACACCCAATACTGCGCGTACGCGACAGCGCGCAAGTGGCCTGACTGACGCTGGCACCAATGGCCCTATTCAAGCCAGCCTGGGACTATAGGACATTGCTGGATTATCTCCTCAGCTTCCCTGTGTACCTTGACCTTGCTTCCTGATTGTGATTACCCATTGTGACCCGGCTTGCCTTGACCTCGTTCCTTGATCTCCTGGTTTGACTCTCGGCCTGCTTCTAAACCCTGCTTCCGTTTCCTGATTACCCGGCTTGACCTTTGGCTTGTACCTGGACCCAGCTTGTTCCTGTCTTCCGTGTTTGACCTTGGCTCGTCCCCGTTTATGCTCTGGACTGACTTATCTGTGTATGACCTCTGGCCTGGCTCCCGGTTGCTCCATTTACCAGAACACAGCAAGTTCAGCTCTGCCTGCTCCGGTCATTCCTCAAGTGGTCAAGTACCATCTGACCGCAAACAAGCTCCTGGCCAACCGTACTTCTTTGGGCACCACACTCCCTGTTCCCAACTCCAGGGGTGCACTGCACTTAGCCGCAAGGGGAGCCCTCTTAGCATCTCGATCTCCATACCAGCAACTGACAGTATATTCCAGCTACTATACAAAGCAAACCTGACACAGTACATAACACTCACTCCCCTAGAGTATGCTGAGTAGGTGGAGTGAAATTTGGTACCGTACACTCGGGGGCTAAAGCTAGGTGTAGGGTCAGGTGGAAAATGAGTCTCTTGTAGACACACTATATTAGCCCCTGTGGATTTGAGGTGCCTAAGGACTGCCAGTCTTTTTACAGAGCTACTCAGTCCTCGAACATTCCAGGTAAAGATTTTCAGTTTTTCTGCCATTTGGGGGTGTAAAGAACAAAAACGTGGCCTTGCCAGACCGGATTGAGTGGTACATTAGCACCTTTTACCTTGGCATCAAGAAGTACATATCTAATACTCCTGATAATAATGTTACCTGGAGTACTTTTGGTTAATTCGACAGTGCCCGTAAGTATGAAAGTCCATGGTTGGAGGTCTGGTGGGTCTAAGAGAAAACAATTATCAGAGCTTGAGCTTGAAAAAAAAAAGAAGAAACAAACAATTCAATGGCATTTTAAAGTGTGGAGCCAGTTGGGCTCTCAGCCAACAGGGCTAAAGTGCGGTCTTCCCCCTAACATACTTTCCAGGGGGGGGGGGGGGATGCAATGGAAACACCCGCATAAAAAAAGATCTCTGGATGGTATTTGGGGTTTCACTTCCACAGGGCGCGTGGTATAACCCATGCTGTAGAAAGTTCCAAAGTTCTCCTTTTTGTCTGCCTTGACAAGAAGAGACGGTTAGTGAAAAGTAAGGGGGGGGGGCCTCAACCCTCCGCCACTCTCCAAACCCTCCGTGTAACAGGATTATGGACCCTCATGCTGGAGCTGGGCGTTGCGGTCTGGTAGCTTTAAGTGCTCTATCTTCACGATCCAGCCATTGTGCAGCTGCATTAGGTCGATCAAAGAAATGAACCTCTCCCAATGCGACCACCCTAAGGCGTGCAGGGTATAGCATTGCGTATTGCAGGTTGTGCTCTCTGAGTCTTTTTTTTCACATCAATAAATTTTGCACATTGTTTTTGCAGCTCTGCTGAAAAGTCTGTGAATAGTGACACTTTTGAATTATCGCCATGGCCCTGCTCATGGTTCTGGCTTTAGAATCGCATCTCTGTCTTTGTAATTTAGTAACTGAAACAGGAAGGGACGTGGATGGTTGCCTGGTGGTAAAGGGTGTGAAGGCACCCTGTGTGCCCTTTCAACAGCAAATAATGGAGAGAAAGCATCTTTGCCAAACGTGGCGATGAGCCATTGCTCTATAAAAGCTACGGGATTTTTACCCTCCGCTCTCTCAGGGATGCCCTAGGATGAGCACATTGTTGTGCCTCATGCAATTTTCCAAATCGTCTAAATGTGTGGCATGTTGAGCTGTGAGGTGGCAGTTATAGTTCAGGTCTCTTTGCATAGGGGCCATATCATCCTCCAATGTGCTCATTCTGCCTTCCAGGGCAGAAGTCCTCAGTTTTTGCATATCATGACGTACATATGAAATCTCTGCCTTCACCCTTTTGATCTCATCAGAGAGTGCTGTAATGGACACATTACATGATGTTACAGCTGAAAAAATGTCCTAAAGGGTGGGTCCTGTCTCCTCTATGTTGGGGGGAGTTGCTTGTGGCCCAGTGAAAATGTCTCTGGGGGTACTCACTGTGTTCCACTCAGGGGACAATCCGCCTGCATCCTCCAGTGGTACAGTGTCATCAGCTTCCGAATGGCCCCCGGATGCCTCTCCTGTGTTAGGTGCAGCGTGCAGGGCGTCTTTGTTTGATTTTTCCCCCAAATAGGAGCTTCTGTGCTGCTTCCTTATATCGCTCCTTGGAGGAGCTCTGCGGCCCGGCGCCATCTTGGCTGGGGTAATCCACAGGTCCTTTTCCTTCTTTAAACCTCCTGGACATGTCTGCGGCGGCCAAGGGGGATCGATCGTGCAGCACGCTGTTCTGGAGGTACTGGCACAGTATTTCAGGGGTCCGGTTTGGTCTGATAATTCAGGTAGCAAGATGAATGCACGGATTATCGGCGGAGAGGGAGACGAACACGTCCTTCTACATCCGCTGCTTAGCCACGCCCCTCTCTGCTGCAGTTTACATAGTTAGTTACATAGTTAGTCAGGTTAAAAAAAGACACAAGTCCATCTAGTTCAACCATAAAAATAAATAAATAAATAATATTTTCAAACAATCCCATTAACCCAATCCTATACCCACAGTTGATCCAGAGGGAGGCAAAAAAAACCCAGCAAAGCCTGATTCAACTTCACTTTTTTCACAGCTCTTACTGTGAAGAAACATTTCCGTATTTGGAGATTAACTCTCTTTTCCATGCACTGTAGCACAACAGACTGGCTACTTGTGCTACACCCCTCCCCTTTAATCTGAATTCTATTGCACTGGCACTTCAAAAAGGCTGAAATCAAGTCAAATTCAGTACTCACATTGCTTGAATTTAAAAAAACACATTTAAAGATTATGTATAGCCACATTTCTTTTAATTTAGAATTTGATAGAGGACAGTGTTTAATGAAACAGTGTGCAGTGGTCTGCGGGGCAAAGCACAGGGTTCATCAGGGCAGTGAACTGGGGTCAGTAGGGAGGTGGATAGGGGTCAGCAGGGCAGAGGAGAGAAGTCAGCAGGGCAGTGGACAGGGGTGAATAGGGTGGTGGATAGGGGTCAGCAGGGCAGAGTAGAGAAGTAAGCAGGTCAGTGAACAGGGGTCAGCAGGGCAAAGGACAGAATTCAGCAGGGCAAGAGACACCGGTCAGGAGGGAGGTGGACAAGAGTCCGCAGTGATGTGGACAGGGGTCAGCAGGAAAGAGGACAGGGGGCAGGAGGGCAAAGGAAAGATCAGCAGAGGACAGGGGTCAGCAGGGCAGTGGACAGTAATCACTTTTGGCAGGGCATTGGACAGTGGTCACTGTTGGCAGAGCTAACTGCAGCTGTCCTGCCATTCTGATCAGGGGGATTTCACAGGTCATACCAGCACCATAGTAACCAGCTACATACTGCTATGTCTTTAAGGGAATCCAACTTCAGTTACTTCCATGGGGGGCATAACTGAAATTTGGGGAGGCACCGCCCACCCCAACACCCCCCTACATCCAGCCAGACTTCACCTTCATGCATACACATACTAGGGCCAACTTGGACAGGAGCCAATTAACAGCATGTCTTTGGAGTGTGTGAGAGAAACCCATGCAAACTCCATGTAGATAGTGTCCTGATTCTGGCTAAATGAGAATCACAATTTTTTTGCTTAGAATAAAGATTACAATCCTCTACAGATTCTCGTGGTGTAAAATCATCTTTCACATTATACAAAAAATTTGGCTAACTTTACTGTTTAGTTTTTTTTAAATTCATTAAAGTGTATTTTTTCCCAAAAAATTGCGCTTGAAAGACCGCTGTGCAAATGCAGCGTGACATAAAATATTGCAAAAACCGCCATTTTATTCTCTAGGGTCTCTGATAAAAATATTATATATATATATATACATATATATATATATATATATATAATGTTTTGGGGTTCTAATTAATTGTCTAGCAAAAAATACTGATTTTAACTTGTAAGCAACAAGTGTCAGAAAAAGGTTTAGTCTTTAGATGGTAAAACTGACCTCATTTATAGACCGAAGTTTATCCCTTTGATCTAAAATAACCAATTGTTACAATGTTTCTCTTTAAGTGATGTTGTAAAAAACTTGGCAGGCTACCTGTTTTTTTGTTTTTTTTAACAGCTGTCATCAGTGAGCAGAGAATGGCTCTGCACTGAATCGAGGAAATGCTGTTTTAAGATCGTGAGGAGGTTTGACTCACAATCTCGTTTCCTTAACGATTAATCATGCAGCTCTAATGCTTGTTATGCTCACTGTGGAAACTAATGGGTTAATCCTCTGCATTGTGTAAAAAGGCAGTTTGATCGTGTATGCACCGATCCTTCCCTTCCTGCATTCTCTCCCCGGACAAGTCCGGATAAGACACAGTGAGTCGATTCAGGCTGCACATGCTCAGTTTGGTCTATATTGCCGGAGAGAACGTTTCCTGTACATGTCATTGGCACAGTTAACCATACAGCGCTGGATGGAAAGCAGGTCAGAGGTCAGGCACCATCATGTCAGAGGAGAGTGAAGTCTCCTCCTAAAAGAACCTTCAGTGTTCGACCGGACAATGATGTATGTCACATGACCACTGTATACCGATCATCGGAAAAGGTATACAGCGGATTTATTTTAAATAAATAACAACATATATGTTGTGTGTGCAGAGGGGGTACAGATGGGTCCTTTTTACATTCAAGGGTTTAGAAACACTTTAAATACACGGGGAGGGGGGATTTATTTACTAAAGGCAAAGCCATTGTGCACTACAAGTGCACTTGGAAGTGCAGTCACTGTAGATCTAAGGGGGACATGCAAGGAAAATAAAAAACAGCATTGTTTGCCATGTATTCCAATGCAGGCCTCTTGAACCCATTGGGAAAGAGAGCCCTGACTGATGGGGGCATAACCAGGGCGGAGTATGGTGACTAGGGGTCACTGTGGATTGGTGGGGGGATGGGATGGGGTTGGGCCTGAGCTCACTAGGGTGATTGCCCCAGGGGATTCTGGGCCTTTTTGTGAAGAAGAGTGGTAAGAGCTGCCCACCCTCCCACCCTATTTATGGTTGGTATGTCACAGCTTGCTGCGGTTTTTGGTGACCTTGCCAGCAAAACATGGCGGTAAGAGGTACGCCCTTCATGCTGATTGGGAGATAGACGGCCATCCGGCACCTATGGTAAGGACAGGCCCCTCAGTTATCTCCCTTTCACCATTCGGAATTGAGTGCTCACAGTGCTACTGTGACTGGCACTGTGGAATGTTTAATTGTTATATGTTCAAGTTGATAAAGTGTTCAAGTTAATAAAGCTGTGGCCTTGCCCTTTCCAACACTAATGGTGGAAAGTGGTCTTTATTGGATGGGAAGAAGGGGTAAGGTCTAAGTTTTGGCTGAATTATGGTATGGACCTGGGTTTATTGCACCTCAGCAGTCATGGCCCTAGTTCACGCCAGCGCAGTCAGTTTTGGTGCTTTCAACAAAAGTATAACCTGCTGCATTTTTTTTCGTCTGGCATTCATCAAAGCACACTTAAATGCACCATGCACATCGTCCTAATGCAAATTAAGATTTTCCAAGTCTCAAAATAAAAAATAAAAAAAAGAGGAAAAGAAACAAACTGGACTGCATTCAATATTTGGGATTGAGTATGCAAAAATGCACCCGCAACTCTGACATTGTGGTGGGAACAAATCCTAACTCCTTTCTGCATGTGTAGGAGATACAACATGAGTGGCCATTCAGTGACTAAAAAGCTATATCATGGCATCTGTTTGAGATGGCAGCACCCGATTGAGTAGGGACTGCAGGCAGGACCCTGTCACTGCTGGAGGAGGGAACATCAAGAGCTAAGTGTGCCATTGTGTTGCTATCATGTACAAGCATACTTAGCATTTTTGCAAACTATGGAAATAGCTGATCCGCACATTTAGTTCCAATTTAATATGAAAATGACTATTTCCCAAATATAAATGCGTCAGGTATTAATTGTGACTTTTAACGTCCATTGTGCATGAGGCCTTCTAAGTAGATCATGTCTAGCACTTCTTTCCACACTGCCCGTGTAAGGCTGACTTCTCTCTCATCTGCCTGTAGCCTTCACCTCTGCTTTTCATTTATCTCCTCTGTTAAGTGTCACCCTCTTCTTCCACCTCCTTTGCAGTCTCAGGGTTATGTCTGGGTTTCTTCTCTCTAATCTTCTATTCAGAAGAGTTTTTTTTTTTTTGCCTGTCTCTCTGCATTCCATGTGTCCCTCTTATCTCTCCCACACTTCTCCTCTCTCAAACTAAACTGCTTGGCCTCCTAGGATTTTGCTGCCTCTCTCCTGCCAGGGGTTAACTGCTTTCTCCAGTAAATGAATCCAGATGTACCACAAGCAGTGGTGAGACCGGATGTCACTGTTGTTTTATTCACTGTGGCATTTTTTTTGCTGAAGAATTAAGAAAAAAGTCATTTCTCACGGATTTTGCGGAGCATGTTCTCAGGGTAGAGAAGGTCAGAACTGTAACACATATAGGTTCCATAATCATTATCATGGGAAAATGCGCTGTGAGAACAATGTATGTTTGGCAACTCACACGCCTTAGGCATACTATGGGTATACTTTTTTCATTTATTTCTATTTTATTTTATTATTTATTTATTTTTTGCATGCAAGCAATGATGGATTTCAGCATCTCTTGCTTCAGGGCCCTGTAACATCTCAGTCACACTAGCAGTGACATACATGCATTTATACATGATTATAGGACAATCCTAAATGTATAATAAATGCATGTAATGATTTTAAATTGTATAATTTACATTGTACGTTTACCTGGTTTTAGGTGCATTAAATTAGTAGTAAACTCTGCTACACCGCTTATACCTACATGTAGACCTTTAATAAGGCTTACCTGTAGGTACTGTAAATACCTCCTAAACTTGCACTGTTTAGGAGATTTTTTTTTTTTTTCAAAATTTTATTGGTTTAAAGAGGATACAGAATATAATACAGAAAAAAAACAAAAAATAAAAAAACAAAATACTATGCTCTCATAGTCAATGTCACACTTAAAGGGGTTGTAAACCTTTGTGTATTTTCACCTTAATACATCCTATGCATTAAGGTGAAAAAACACCTGCCCCCCCCCCGTTTTACTTACCTGAACTCTCGAACTTGACCCACGGGGACGCGCTGTCTCACTGCCCAGGGTTATCGGCTCTTGATTGGCTAGATTGATAGCAGCGCAGCCATTGGCTCCCGCTGCTGTCAATCAAATCCAATGAAGCAAGCGCCGGGGGTGTGGCAGAGTCATGCAATCTGCCTCTATGGACACAGAATGCTGGACTCGGGAGCGCGCCCGCAAGGTAACCCCCTCTGGGGAAGCGCTTCTCCGAGGTGGTTATCAGATGTGGGGAGGAGCCGCGAGAGCCGCCGAGGGACCCCAGAGGGGCAGGTTCAGGGCCACTCTGTGCAAAACGAGCTGCACAGTGGAGGTAAGTATTAAAAAAAAAAAAAAAATACCTTTACAATTACTTTAATGTACTTTAATTCTTTGTATTATGGTTATAATAACCATAGCAAACTGATAGAAACCAGCGAGTATAGTCATGTTTCTTGATTGGTGTAACATATGACTAATACTGCCCTATTTACAGCTATGGGATCAAACTGTAAACAAGGCCTATAGAAGTAGAGAACATGCATCATATCATTCCTACTTAGGAAGTGAATAACCTGTGTATAGGAAGAAGTTAGTTTATATTAACATTTTTAGAGAAGAGGAAAAAGAGGATATTGCCAGTACCTAAGAGTGTAGATAAGTTTCTTTCAGTAGATTAGAAGCTTTTGGATGGATGATCCAATTATACCAATATTTCTTAAACCCATTTGTGTTATATTTTTTCCTGGCTAGCATTAATTCGTAATAAACTTGTATATTCAGTCTCGCAATACCTTTGGCGAGAATGGGAGCTTCTATTGATTTCCACAATTTGGTTATTGTAATACTTGCGGCTATCAGGATGTTAGCTACTATTATTTTGTATTATGGTGGAAAGGAGACTAGATTAATATTTAGCAGGGCCATTGCTGAAGTGAGTTTGAGTAGGTTACCCATTAGGGAGGAAATAAATGTCAATACAGAATTTCAGAAGCTAGATAGATTTTTACAACTCCATAACATACAAGGAGCCGGTTTGGTTGTTGTAGCGCCAGCATGTTGGGGATGATTAAGGGAACATTTTTGATAATTTATAGGGAGTTAGTTACCATCTCTTCAGTATCTTTTGGGCATTATCCCAATGTTCAATACATGATGAGGCTTTATTGCTAATGGTCATGGCTTTATACCAGGTTTCTTCTGAAAATGATTGGGACATAACTTTTTCCCATTTTAGCATATTGGGTTTTTTCTCATACTTAGGGTATGGAGACAGTGTCTTGTAATTAGTAAGAAATTTCCAGATAGGGTAGGGACACTCCAGTTTAGGAGATATTCAGAGTGAATGCAACCAGTGACCTCACCGTTGCATGTGCTCTGAGGGTCCGGCATACAGTGTCTGACTTTCAGAGCCCGTACTGTAAACAACGGCTCACTCATGTGTCTCTATCCTCATTTAACAGATTAATAGCAGCAGGAGCATGACATTTAACCACTTGACGACCGCCTCACGCCGATGTACGTCGGCAAAGTGGCACGGACAGGCAAAATCACGTACATGGTACGTGATTTGCCTTCCGCGGGTGGGGGGTCCGATCGGACCCCCCCCCGGTGCCCGAGGCGGTCGTCTTTTGTCCAGCGGCGATCGGTGGTGAGGGGGAGACCATCCGTTCGTGGCCCCCCCCTCGCGATCGCCGCCGGCCAATCGAATCATTCCTTTGCTGCTGTATGCTAAACAGCAGCAAAGGAAATGATGTCATCTCTCCTCGGCTCGGTAATTTCCGTTCCGGCCCGAGGAGAGAAGACATCAATGTGAGTGCACCAACACACACACACACAGTAGAACATGCCAGGCACACAAAACACCCCGATTCCCCCCCGATCGCCCCCCGATCCCCCCCAATCACCCCCCCCCCTCCCTGTCACAAACTGACACCAGCAGTTTTTTTTTTTTTTTTTTTTTTTTTTTCTGATTACTGCATAGTGTCAGTTTGTGACAGTTACAGTGTTGGGACAGTTACTGTTACCCCCCTTTAGGTCTAGGGTACCCCCCTAACCCCCCCTAATAAAGTTTTAACCCCTTGATCACCCCCTGTCACCAGTGTCACTAAGCGATCATTTTTCTGATCGCTGTATTAGTGTCGCTGGTGACGCTAGTTAGGGACATAAATATTTAGGTTCGCCGTCAGCGTTTTATAGCGTCAGGGACCCCCATATACTACCGAATAAATGTTTTAACCCCTTGATTGCCCCCTAGTTAACCCTTTCACCACTGATCACCGTATAACCGTTACGGGTGACGCTGGTTAGTTTGTTTATTTTTTATAGTGTCAGGGCACCCGCCGTTTATTACCGAATAAAGGTTTAGCCCCCTGATCGCCCGGCGGTGATATGCGTCGCCCCAGGCAGCGTCAGATTAGCGCCAGTACCGCTAACACCCACGCACGCAGCATACACCTCCCTTAGTGGTATAGTATCTGAACGCATCAATATCTGATCCGATCAGATCTATACTAGCGTCCCCAGCAGTTTAGGGTTCCCAAAAACGCAGTGTTAGCGGAATCAGCCCAGATACCTGCTAGCACCTGCGTTTTGCCCCTCCGCCCAGCCCACCCAAGTGCAGTATCGATCGATCACTGTCACTTACAAAAGACTAAACGCATAACTGCAGCGTTCGCAGAGTCAGGCCTGATCCCTGCGATCGCTAACAGTTTTTTTGGTAGTATTTTGGTGAACTGGCAAGCACCAGCCCCAGGCAGGGTCAGGTTAGCGCCAGTACCGCTAACACGCACGCAGCATACGCCTCCCTTAGTGGTATAGTATCTGAACGGATCAATATCTGATCCGATCAGATCTATACTAGTGTCCCCAGCAGTTTAGGGTTCCCAAAAACGCAGTGTTAGCGGAATCAGCCCAGATACCTGCTAGCACCTGCGTTTTGCCCCTCCGCCCGGCCCAGCCCACCCAAGTGCAGTATCGATCGATCACTGACACTTACAAAACACTAAATGCATAACTGCAGCGTTCGCAGAGTCAGGCCTGATCCCTGCGATCGCTAACAGTTTTTTTGGTAGTATTTTGGTGAACTGGCAAGCACCAGCCCCAGGCAGCGTCAGGTTAGCGCCAGTACCGCTAACACCCACGCACGCACTGTACACCACCCTTAGTGGTATAGTATCTGAACGGATCAATATCTGATCCGATCAGATCTATACTAGCATCCCCAGCAGTTTAGGGTTCTCACAAACGCAGTGTTAGTGGGATCAGCCCAGATACCTGCTAGCACCTGCGTTTTGCCCCTCCGCCCGGCCCAGCCCAGCCCACCCAAGTGCAGTATCGATTGATCACTGTCACTTACAAAAGACTAAAACGCATAACTGCAGCGTTCGCAGAGTCAGGCCTGATCCCTGCGATCGCCAACAGATTTTTTGGTAGCGTTTTGGTGAACTGGCAAGCGCCAGCGGCCTAGTACACCCCGGTCGTAGTCAAACCAGCACTGCAGTAACACTTGGTGACGTGGCGAGTCCCATAAGTGCAGTTCAAGCTGGTGAGGTGGCAAGCACAAGTAGTGTCCCGCTGCCACCAAAAAGACAAACACAGGCCCGTCGTGCCCATAGTGCCCTTCCTACTGCATTCGCCAATCCTAATTGGGAACCCACCGCTTCTGCAGCGCCCGTACTTCCCCCATTCACATCCCCAACCAAATGCAGTCGGCTGCATGAGAGGCATTTTCTTTATGTCCTCCCGAGTACCCCTACCCAACGAACCCCCCCAAAAAAGATATTGTGTCTGCAGCAAGCGCGGATATAGGCGTGACACCCGCTATTATTGTCCCTCCTGTCCTGACAATCCTGGTCTTTGCATTGGTGAATGTTTTGAACGCTACCATGCACTAGTTGAGTATTAGCGTAGGGTACAGCATTGCACAGACTAGGCGCACTTTCACAGGGTCTCCCAAGATGCCATCGCATTTTGAGAGACCCGAACCTGGAACCGGTTACAGTTATAAAAGTTAAAGTGTAAAAAAAAAAAATATATATATATATATAAAATAAAAAAAAAATAGTTGTCGTTTTATTGTTCTCTCTCTCTCTATTCTCTCTATTGTTCTGCTCTTTTTTACTGTATTCTATTCTGCAATGTTTTATTGTTATTATGTTTTATCATGTTTGCTTTTCAGGTATGCAATTTTTTATACTTTACCGTTTACTGTGCTTTATTGTTAACCATTTTTTTGTCTTCAGGTACGCCATTCACAACTTTGAGTGGTTATACCAGAATGATGCCTGCAGGTTTAGGTATCATCTTGGTATCATTCTTTTCAGCCAGCGGTCGGCTTTCATGTAAAAGCAATCCTAGCGGCTAATTAGCCTCTAGACTGCTTTTACAAGCCGTGGGAGGGAATGCCCCCCCCCCCACCGTCTTCTGTGTTTTTCTCTGGCTCTCCTGTCTCAACAGGGAACCTGAAAATGCAGCCGGTGATTCAGCCAGCTGACCATAGAGCTGATCAGAGACCAGAGTGGCTCCAAACATCTCTATGGCCTAAGAAACCGGAAGCTACGAGCATTTTATGACTTAGATTTCGCTGGATGTAAATAGCGCCATTGGGAAATTGGGGAAGCATTTTATCACACCGATCTTGGTGTGGTCAGATGCTTTGAGGGCAGAGGAGAGATCTAGGGTCTAATAGACCCCAATTTTTTCAAAAAAGAGTACCTGTCACTACCTATTGCTATCATAGGGGATATTTACATTCCCCGAGATAACAATAAAAATGATTAAAAAAAAATAAAAAGGAAAGGAACAGTTTAAAAATAAGATAAAAAAGCAAAAAAATAATAAAGAAAAGAAAAAAAAAAAAAGCACCCCTGTCGCCCCCTGCTCTCGCACTAAGGCGAACGCAAGCGGCGGTCTGTCGTCAAACGTAAACAGCAATTGCACCATGCATGTGAGGTATCACCGTGAAGGTTAGATCGAGGGCAGTAATTTTTGCAGTAGACCTCCTCTGTAAATCTAAAGTGGTAACCTGTAAAGGCTTTTAAAGGCTTTTAAAAATGTATTTATTTTGTTGCCACTGTGCGCAATTGTAAAGCATGTCATGTTTGGTATCCATGTACTCGGCCTAAGATCATCTTTTTTATTTCATCAAACATTTGGGCAATATAGTGTGTTTTAGTGCATTAAAATTTAAAAAAGTGTGTTTTTTCCCCAAAAAATGCGTTTGAAAAATCGCTGCGCAAATACTGTGTGAAAAAAAAAAATGAAACACCCACCATTTTAATCTGTAGGGCATTTGCTTTAAAAAAATATATAATGTTTGGGGGTTCAAAGTAATTTTCTTGCAACAAAAAAAAAACTTTTTCATGTAAACAATAAGTGTCAGAAAGGGCTTTGTCTTCAAGTGGTTAGAAGAGTGGGTGATGTGTGATATAAGCTTCTAAATGTTGTGCATAAAATGCCAGGACAGTTCAAAACCCCCCCAAATGACCCCATTTTGGAAAGTAGACACCCCAAGCTATTTGCTGAGAGGCATGTCGAGTCCATGGAATATTTTATATTGCGACACAAGTTGCAGGAAAGAGACCATTTCTTTTTTTTTTGCACAAAATTGTCACTAAATGATATATTGCTCAAACATGCCATGGGAATATGTGAAATTACACCCCAAAATACATTCTGCTGCTTCTCCTGAGTACGGGGATACCACATGTGTGAGACTTTTTGGGAGCCTAGCCGCGTACGGAACCCCGAAAACCAAGCACCGCCTTCAGGCTTTCTAAGGGCGTGAATTTTTGATTTCTCTCTTGACTGCTTATCACAGTTTCGGAGACGATGGAATGCCCAGGTGGCACAAACCCCCCCCCCCAAATGACCCCATTTTGGAAAGTAGACACCCCAAGCTATTTGGTGAGAGGTATAGTGAGTATTTTGCAGACCTCACTTTTTGTCACAAAGTTTTGAAAATTGAAAAAAGAAAAAAAAAAAAGTTTTTTCTTGTCTTTCTTCATTTTCAAAAACAAATGAGAGCTGCAAAATACTCACCATGCCTCTCAGCAAATAGCTTGGGGTGTCTACTTTCCAAAATGGGGTCATTTGGGGGGGTTTTGTGCCACCTGGGCATTCCATGGCCTCCGAAACTGTGATAGGCAGTGAAGAGTGAAATCAAAAATTTTCACCCTTAGAAATCCTGAAGGCGGTGATTGGTTTTCGGGGTCCCGTACACGGCTAGGCTCCCAAAAAGTCCCACACATGTGGTATCCCCGTACTCAGGAGAAGTAGCTAAATGTATTTTGGGGTGCAATTCCACATATGCCCATGGCCTGTGTGAGCAATATATCATTTAGTGACAACTTTGTGCAAAAAAAAAAAAAAAAATGTGTCACTTTCCCGCAACTTGTGTCAAAATATAAAATATTCCATGGACTCAATATGCCTCTCTGGAAATAGCTTGGGGTGTCTACTTTCCAAAATGGGGTCATTTGGGGGGGTTTTGTGCCACCTGGGCATTCCATGGCCTCCGAAACTGTGATAGGCAGTAAAGAGTGAAATCATAAATTTACGCCCTTAGAAATCCTGAAGGCGGTGATTGGATTTCGGGGCCCCGTACGCGGCTAGGCTCCCAAAAAGTCCCACACATGTGGTATCCCCATATTCAGGAGAAGCAGCAGAATGTATTTTGGGGTGCAATTCCACATAGGCCCATGGCCTGTGTGAGCAATATATCATTTAGTGACAACTTTTTGTAAATATTTTTTTTTTTTTTTTTTGTCATTATTCAATCACTTGGGACAAAAAAAATAAATATTCAATGGGTTCAACATGCCTCTCAGCAATTTCCTTGGGGTGTCTACTTTCCAAAATGGGGTCATTTGGGGGGGTTTTGTACTGCCCTGCCATTTTAGCACCTCAAGAAATGACATAGGCAGTCATAAACTAAAAGCTGTGTAAATTACAGAAAATGTACCCTAGTTTGTAGACGCTATAACTTTTGCGCAAACCAATAAATATACGCTTATTGACATTTTTTTTACCAAAAACATGTGGCCGAATACATTTTGGCCTAAATGTATGACTAAAATTGAGTTTATTGGATTTTTTTTATAACAAAAAGTAGAAAATATCATTTTTTTTCAAAATTTTCGGTCTTTTTCCATTTATAGCGCAAAAAATAAAAACCGCAGAGGTGATCAAATACCATCAAAAGAAAGCTCTATTTGTGGGAAGAAAAGGACGCAAATTTCGTTTGGGTACAGCATTGCATGACCGCGCAATTAGCAGTTAAAGCGACGCAGTGCCAAATTGGAAAAAGACCTCTGGTCCTTAGGCAGCATAATGGTCCGGGGCTCAAGTGGTTAATTAATCTCATAAAATTAGAAAATCATATATAGGTATATGGTTCAAAGTCCCTAACTGCTAGTCCATCACTGGCTTGAGATGGAAGGATGACTACCTTCTTACTTACAGTGGGACTATGAAGAGTCAACGTAGCCACCCTCTAATAGCAGGTCAGATCATAGCAACAAAAAAACAAAAGAAATTTTGAGATCTGGAGAAGCTCTGGTGCCCAACCTGCAGCCCACGGGCCGCATGTGACCCTTTGGTATGTGATGTGCAGCCCTCTGACCTCAGCAGTCTGTAGTGGGAACATTGATTAGGGTAATAGCATTGATTACTGCTAGCCTCATGTAATGTTCTTAGTTTCATATCGTCTTTTGCAACTTATCCCCAGGCAAAAATGTAGCATGACCATACTCTGACCCTCATTTCCTCTATTACTTCTGCAATATCTGACAGTCCTCTTAAGCATTACATATATTGAACATTATGTGTGGCCCTTTGGTGATGTCAAGGGCCGCATTTGAGGCATCCTTTAGCTCATAAGTTGACAACCACTGACATAGTGGATTCTTTTTTGAGTTAAAGTATAACTCACCTTTTAAAACAAGTCATTACGTTTAAAATAGAAATAAAGGGCACACCATATGTGTATAGATATAAAGAACAACATTATAAACATGTTTTTTCCCTTTTTTTTATAAGTGAATGGGATACCCTCTGTTCTCTGCATAAGAGCTGGGGGTGAAGAAACAACATTACACTGATCTTCTCAGTGAAAGGCTATGTGGGGGTCCGTTTTTAATGGGAAAACAGAGGGACTGACAGGAACACCAGGGATTTCACACAAAGGAAGCAATACAAAGAAAAGACAATACTTTGTCATACAAGTACATGGTACAGCAAGCACATATCAGGAATTTGAAATGTTGTTATTATTATTATACAGGTTTTATATAGCGCCAACAGTTTGGGTTTATGTACATACAGTACTCTTTAGGAATACATACTAGAATAGAATATATTTTTTACAACCAGAGTTTAGTGTCACTTTAAAGAGTAACTCCATTTTTGCTGATAGAAAAACTAGCTTTCTGGGTAATCTATATACATTGCAAGGATTTTAATAAACTTTGTAACTATTCCTGTCTTTTTCTGCTCTGTTTGTTCCACTATGTCCTTTCCAGACTGTTACCTGAATGGGAAGGCCTGTGCTCATTATAATTACCTGGTGCGCTATCAGTATTCCGATGAGCAAAGTTGTAGGGTCTGCATCTCTTTAGAAGTATTTACCCCTAGGGAGTATCTCACCAAAAGTGAAATTCTTATATTTAATCCTTTATATTTATTCTTAATATACTCGTATTTTAGCACAGTCATCTGAGAAAACAAGTGAGCCAATTGTTCAGTCAGGAAAAAATATTTCTGTGGACATTTTTTAAACCAGTGGTCTCCAAACTGCGGCCCTTTTTCTGCATTTCTCTGGACCTTGGAGCACTTTTTTTCCCAATGATACAAGACTCTATTTCTCCCGCTGTCACCAACAATGGGGCATAATTCTTCCTACTGACATCAACAACAGGACACTATTTCTCTCATTGACACCAAGGATGTGGAAAAATTCCTCCCACTGTCAACACTGATGTGACACTATTCATTTCACTTACACCAATGATGGAGCACTATTCTTCCCACTGATACCAATTATGAGACACTATTCCTCCCACTGACTCCAATGATGGGACACTATTCCTCCCATTGACACCAACGGTGGGGCACTATAAAAAATATAAAACAAAAAATTCCGCGCTAGAAGCACAAAAGAATAAGCAGCAGTAAACAGTGCGACAACACCAACAAAACAGAAAAAAATAATAAACTGCGCTAAACAGAGATTATGTGTGTTGGGGTGAGTTGATAGTGTGATCTATCACCAACTAAAATGTAATACAAATAAATAAAGTCCATATTCCCAAAGTGGTAGGTATTCAGTATAAATGAGGATGCTGATCCAAATGAGCTATGATTGCTCTTACCAGAACTCCAACGATATGAGCGGATGGCAAAAAACCCTTGCCAGGGCATCTGGGGTATTGGACCAATCAGCACCGTCCGTGGTCAGATCAAAATCCCCTCAATGGATACAGGAAAGAAGCAAACACAAGAAAAACTGGCCATAGTGTAGTATGTTAAATGCTGGACATAGACATACGAACATACCAATCACCCAGGTGTGCACATAAAAACAACCAAAAAAAACGGGGGGGAGGGAAGTGAAAAACCCCACCACCGTGGCTGTAGATTGTGCTTACCGACTCACGGTGATACACAGGCTTTAAGTAGGTTAGAAGCTGTCATATAGCTGGCAAGGAGCACCTTAATACGTCCTCATTACCCGGAGTCCACATCATCAGTAAACCACCCAGAATATAAATGATAAACTCTCCATGGTGAAGTACGTTTAAAAACAGATTTAATAAATAAAGTATTACACTTACAGAATAAAAGCACTTATATCGCATAAGCATATGTCGCCGGCCGGCATACAAGCATGGAAGCGAAGCTCGTCCTACTTCCTGGTCTCGTGGTAGCGTCGCTGCGTGCGTACCCAGACGCGTTTCGTCATCAAAAGGACGTTTTCAATGGGTGGGGCACTATTCCTCCCATTGACACCAATGAAGGGGCACTATTCCTTCCACTGATACTAGAGCTGCGCGATTAATCGTTAAAGAATCGAGATCATGATTTTACCCTCCTCCCGATCTTAAAAAAGCATTTCCTCGATTAATGCAGAACAGGCAGCCTGCCAAGTTTCTGACAACATCACTAAGGCACCTTTGTGCGACTAGTCCTGCGACTTGGGATTGCAAAGTCGCATGACAAGTCATACCCCATGATTTCCAATGAGTACCATTCATATCTGTGCGACTTCAAGTCGCATTGACTTCAAAGTAGTCCCTGCACTACTTTAGTCTGGCTTTGATGCAACTTGAGGTTCAGAGACTTCAATATTACACAGGCATTGCTTCAAGTCGCATTAAAATCGCAGCAACAGAAACTGTTCGTGGGGACTTTGCCTAGAAAGATTGACTTTTTCTTCTTCTACTAATGGAAACAATTTAATACTCATGCCAGCTTTCTACTAAGGCTAACATTGAGATGATGGGAAAAGGAGGCCATGTGTATTGTGTCTCCGTGTAGAAGCTGTCGCAAGCAGCAGATCGTTATACTAATTTCATATTATAGTTATGAGAAAAACATACTGATGCACGGTACTAGTTATTAGTTATTCTTTGTAATTTTTGTAAATGAGGATTTACATTCCAAAAAATTGTTTATATAATAATTTATGCTTACATTTATAATAAGACTGAGTTTAACCACTTAAGGACCGCCCGCCGTCGTTTTACGTCAGCTGTTTGAAGATGAATACAGTTGTTATCGCAGCAGCTAGCTGCCATAACCCTAGTATCCTCTTCAAGAGCGGACGGTCCTCTTTCAGATAAAAGTGGTCTCCGTGGCGGATTCGGCACAAGATCACTTTTATCAGGGAGGCCCCCCCCCCCCCGCCGTGCTCCAGTCGTCTCCGCCGCTTATTGTCTGGTCTGCAAAACCTTGTCTTCTGCACTTCCAGTAACTTTTCTGTAGAATACAGATCCTGCTTCATATTCTAAGCAGCATGCCACATGCCATAAACACAAGCTATTTCTATGCCTCCTAATACTTCAAGAATGGATGTTAAAGCCCAAACTGCCACTAAAACACCAGATGTATATGTTCTACGAGCTCAGTTACAAGCCTTAATAGATATTGATTAGCTGTCAGTATGGCAATGGCAACAACTTCTTAGCCATAACTTTCCCATTTATTACTTCAAATAAAAACACAGCATTATTATGTAAAAAAAAAAAAAAATGTGTAACTTTCAAGTCACACAAGTGTAAAAGTGGCCTATGGCCTCCTTCACACGAGGTGGACTCCGTTTCCACGGAGCTTGCCTCAGTCCGCTGGCTCAGCGGGAGATCTGTCCATTGATCTCCGCTGAGCCGGCGGATGACAGGTCCCTCTCTGCTCACTGAGTGGGGAGGGGCTTGTCAGGCGCCGCTGCTGCCTATGGAGGGATCGGATGAAAACGGACAGCATGTCCATTTTCATCAGATCTCCCCCGATCCGATCCGCCAGCGACGGATCTGGACGTAGGGCCATCCGTCTGCTTTTAGCGGATCGGACGGGGTCGGATGTCAGCGGACATGTCTCCGCTGACATCCGTCGATCCATAGGCTAACATGGAGCGCCCGTTCAGGTCCGCCGTCAAAACGTACATGCGGACCTGAACGGTCCGATCGTGTGAAAGGGGCCTTAGGCGGAGATAAAGAGAAACATTGTAACATACAGTTCTTTTAGATCAAAGGGATGAACTTCTGTCTGTAAATGAGGTCCGTTTTAAACACTTTAACCATCTTTTTCTGACACTTGTTGCTTACAAGTTAAAATCAGTCTTTTTTGCTAGAAAATTACTTAGAACCCCCAAACATTATAGGTTTACTTTTTTTTTTTTTTTTAGCAGAGGCCCTAGAGAATAAAATAGTGGTTCTTGCAATATTTTATGCCCAAGAGAATATGAAAACACTGCGCTCTAATAGCAAAAATAAAATATATGTGAGCCAGCAGCTGCATACATTGTGACAAACAATAACTGGTAACTGGGAAAAAATGCAGCGCTAAGAAATATTGGGAAGTTAGGGTTTAGTGAAACAATTAAGTAAGAGATGCTGTACTGAACAGTAAAGCATATGTGCAAAAACCATAAGTGAAGTGAAATAAACAAACACAGTATAAAGTGTCCACATATGGTAAATGGATGATTCCAAACTCAAATTAATAAGAGGAACTGGTATGGACCAAAAAATTATGTGAGACTGGAAATTAAAGTCAATGGTGCACAGTGTGGATCTGTGACTGTGAGTCAACAACGGGGTACAGAACTTCCATAGCTGTAAACCAACATCTCGATATGGGGCATCAGAATGAAAACATCAGGAGGTAAGATAAGATGGGTACTCTTACCAGATGACGTGGACTCCACTGTCGTATGACATGGAGTCAATGGTGCATGGAGCCAAACCTAGGCTGGAAAACGATATCCGGAACGGTGGAACCTCTGTCTCACTTCTCGACTTCTCTGGTGGGGTGAAGAAACATCAGGAAGGGCCGCCAACTGGATATCAGCCAATAGACCTCAAGGATGTGTTCCAAGGAGAAGCCGGGGACAGATTTGATCCAGACCCCGTGATGGAAGTAGGGCTACTGGAAGGCAGTTTCTTGCATCGGGATAATATGCAAATAAAAAATAAAAAGCTTCTGCATAGTGCAGGTAAACCAGGGATTTTTATTTCTAAAAATACCATACAAAAAATGGATAAAAGTGATCACAATTGAAATAAAATCTAAGCAGCGTAAGGAAGGGGAGATCGCCCATTCCTTACGCTGCTTAGATTTTATTTCAATTGTGATCACTTTTATCCATTTTTTGTATGGTATTTTTGAAATAAAAATCCCTGGTTTACCTGCACTATGCAGAAGCTTTTTATTTTTTATTTGCATATTATCCCGATGCAAGAAACTGCCTTCCAGTAGCCTACTTCCATCACGGGGTCTGGATCAAATCTGTCCCCGGCTTCTCCTTGGAACACATCCTTGAGGTCTATTGGCTGATATCCAGTTGGCGGCCCTTCCTGATGTTTCTTCACCCCACCAGAGAAGTCGAGAAGTGAGACAGAGGTTCCACCGTTCCGGATATCGTTTTCCAGCCTAGGTTTGGCTCCATGCACCATTGACTCCATGTCATACGACAGTGGAGTCCACGTCATCTGGTAAGAGTACCCATCTTATCTTACTTCCTGATGTTTTCATTCTGATGCCCCATATCGAGATGTTGGTTTACAGCTATGGAAGTTCTGTACGCCGTTGTTGACTCACAGTCACAGATCCACACTGTGCACCATTGACTTTAATTTCCAGTCTCACATCATTTTTTGGTCCATACCAGTTCCTCTTATTAATTTGAGTTTGGAATCATCCATTTACCATATGTGGACACTTTATACTGTGTTTGTTTATTTCACTTCACTTATGGTTTTTGCACATATGCTTTACTGTTCAGTACAGCATCTCTTACTTAATTGTTTCACTACACCCTAACTTCCCAATATTTCTTAGCGCTGCATTTTTCCCCAGTTACCAATATTTTATGCCCCACTGTATTTGTGCAGCAGTCTTTCAAATGCAATATTTTAAAAAAATACACTTTACTAAATAAAATAAAAACTGAACAGTAAAGTTAGCCCAATTTTTTTTTTTGTATAATGTGAAAGATGATGTTACGCCACGAGAATCGTGATGTTTATTCTAAGCAAAAAAATTGTGATTCTAATTTAAGCCAGAATTGTACAGCTCTAACTGATACCAATGATGGGGCCTTATTCCTTCCACTGATACCAATGATGGAGCACTATTTACCCCATTGACATCAACGATAGGGCAGTATTTGCAGTATTCCTCCCATTGACACCAATGATGGGGGAATATTCCTACCACTGATACCAATGATGGGGCACTATTCCTTTCACTGATACCAATGATGGGACACTATTTCTTTCACTGATACCAATGATGGGACACTATTTCTTTCACTGATACCAATGATGGGGCACTATTTCTCTTACTGACACCACTGATGGGACACTATTCCTTCCACTGATACCAACTAATGATGGGCAGTATTCCTCCCACGGACATCAAAGATGCACTGTTTTTTCCCATTGATGCCCTAACAATTTCTACTCCCAAGTGCCACAGTCCGGCCCCCTAAAGTCTGAAGGACAGTAAACTGGCCCTTTTTTTAGAAAGTTTGGAGACTCCTGCTGCACACCAATGATGTACTGATTGCCATATTGCATTGATTTTTTTTTTAACATTTAGAAAATCACAGCGGCTTAAGGTTAAAATGGAAAGGTAATTTAAAAAAAAAAAACATTAAATTACAAAATGGTTTGAGTAGCAACTGTATATGCCATATTACTGGTATTTTTTTACGCAAGTGTCGTTCTCCTTTAATGGAGTTCATTATTTAAATGTAGAGTAGTGGGCAGTGCTGCCAACCGTCAGTATTTTTACTGGCAGCCAGTAAAAAAATGGGCACTTTTCTCCTGCCAGTAAATGCCAGTGAAAGGAAAAGGCTGCCAGTAAAAAATACGGCTGTGATGACCAGCAAAGACCATCCGAGTGCCTGCTACAGTGTGTTCGGGCGGTGCCAGCAGAGGCAGGTCTGGCAGAGATTGTGCCTGAGCGTGTTGTGTGACGTCATGGCACAAGGGAACCTGAGCGGAGGGGCCGGACCCTTGTATGAAGGTCTGCAGGACGGGAGCAATAGTGCCTGCCCTGCAAATTCGAATTCCTTTAGCTATATCGAAAATAAAACAAGAAATATGTTTTTGTGCCCTAATATCTACCTTAAATCACATTGCTGATTGCATATCGTACTTGTCTGTAGACTAAACACTGAAATTTGCACTTAAAACGTTTATTTTTGTAACTTTTGGAAATGCCAGTAAAAACTTGGCTGTGCCAGTGAGTTTTGGGTGTCAGTAAATTTCAATCTGGTAGGTTGGCAACACTTACAGTGGGTACAATAAACTCTGCATGATGCGCCTAATGGTTCGCCATATGGAAACCTGATTCTGGAATGCACCAAAATATTGTTCAGGTTGAAAGGTTTGAAAAGTAAGTTGTACCCAATGCATCAAATGTCACAAGATCTGCTCCAAAAAGATCATAAAATGAATTCAGAAAATGAGTTTGTCAATATGGAGCACCATAGATGTGCTTTAGTAAGCCAAGATGGCACAAGACAGTCGAGATCTTTCTTTATAAGTGCATTGGAATGTGTTGTGTGCAAATGTTAATTTAAGCATGTACTGTATGTCATTTATGTTATTGTAGATAAAGATTTGGGGTGGGTGACATTAGGAAACGAAACGTGGGTGACGAAGGAAAGAAAAGTGCATATTGTACGGCCAGCCTTAGGCTAAGTTTAGATGTGCTGTAGGGGAGCATTAAAAAACATGCAGTGGAGCTGGGTTTTTAGCATCCCCCCAGCCACCCCCTTAAGCTGCAATGGCAACAGACGGGAGTTTATATGCCACAGTCGTGACGTCTCGCAGCACAAACTATCCAACATATCACAATCAACAGGTGGCCAGCCTGCTGAATGTGACCCATTCAAGGGAATGAGGAAGTGGTGCAAATGGCCCGCAAGCTCATGCAATGCATGTAGTTGCAGCACATTTGTTTTGCAAAAATTAGGTTAAAATGGCAATGAAGAGGCATCACATCGCCTTCTTCCCACATGTCAATCACCTCTGAAAAGCAATCTGAAAGTGGAGATCCATGCACATTTAAACCTAGCCTTACAGTATATACATGCATTATTTGCAGGAGTTGTAATGTTGTAATGTATCAAATAATTCTAGATTGTTTAAATCCTTATCATTTCATAAACTGCGCCATTTCCAAACCTACTATGTGCCGCAATATAATAGTTTGTGTGAAATGCAGTGCACCAAAATCAGATGTAACATGGACAGTCCCCATTCCTCCACAAGCACCAATCACAGTTTATCGAGCCCGGTGTCTAATAGGTATGTACCAACAGTAAAGAATAACACACTCCTGCGCTAGAGTCAGCTGACTGTGTAGTGTCATAGGTGCCTGGTCAAATTGTGGATAATCTCATTGCTGTGAGGATAGAAAAAGAAAAGAGGACGTACTGACCTAGTGTATTATCCAACAGATTTATTAAAAAGTATGAATAAAATCATAAAGATGTCTACTCACAAACATAAGTTAAAACCACGCTCGTCAGGCCACATGTGTGTCTATTTCTCATCGGTTGCTTGTATCACAGAACCTGGGCGTGGGGGGTCCTGGATGAGACCCCTCAGGCTGATACGTTCCTAAAGACTGGCCTTCTTCAGAGCCCCATTCCTTCGAAATGTGTCAGCCTGAGGGGTCTCATCCAGGACCCCCCACGCCCAGGTTCTGTGATACAAGCAACCGATGAGAAATAGACACACATGTGGCCTGACGAGCGTGGTTTTAACTTATGTTTGTGAGTAGACATATTTATGATTTTATTCATATCTTTTAATACATCTGTTGGATAATGCACTAGGCCAGTGTGCCCTCTTTTCCTTTTCTTTTAGCATAGCTCCAAACTGTCTCTGATTTCAAGGGACTTCCCCGATTTGGAGCAATGTCCCTCTGTCCCTCATTCGCCTCTCATTTTGATCTGATCTATATAATTGTATAAAAAATAAACTTTTTATCTATCAAAAAGTGTTTCCCAGTGCTAAAACTTTCATCTGATTTCTAAATTGCTGCAAATTTTGTAAATTCCAAAAGCCAATATAAAGGAATATCAGTGGTAAAAAAAGCACTTGTCTGTTTAACCAATCTTGTTTTTTTGTACAATTCTCCTTTAAGGGGGCGTGACAAGGGGTGTGTCCTATCTCTGCCTACTTTTACTGATAGGTGTCCCTCATTCCCATCTCAAAAAGTTTGGAGGTATGTATTAGGTATGTGTCTGATTTGCCTTTGATTGCTCTTTCCTTGCTAGGAAAACAGATACAACCTTTATGCATTTGGTGACCTAAAACTATATCATTTTTATTTTGATTGCACTTTTTATTTTATTGATCTGAGTTGTCTGGTCTGATTCAGCAGGATTTATATCCTGAGATTGGATTTCCACTATTTTAACACAGCAGCCTGTTTTGAATAAGGATGTCCAGCCTGAAACTAAAAGGACAATTAACAGGACACATATGTAGGCAATGAACATTACCACTCAGTGAGGGAATGTAGAGGAGACGTTAAATGATTGATAACAGAGTCCCCCGGGGGTCCCAGGCTGACATTCAGAACCTGTCAATATACCACAAGATTTTGTGTCTTCAACAGAAACTAAGGTCACTCTATGGTGCTGAAAGAGGAAATGTCATTATATCTAGAGTCTAACTAGATCAAAAATGGTGATGGTCATCATTTCTCTGTACAGGAAAAGCAAATTCTGCAGTAATATACATACAACATATAAAATATTTTTTTTTCTTTTGACCATTTGGTAAAGCCATATCATATAATCACAAGACCCCTTTCACACTGAGGTGCTTTTCAGGCGCTTCACGCTAAAAAAAAGCGCCTGAAAATCTCACGAAAACCTATTTTCATTCAAATCAATGAATGCTTTCACACTGGGCCAGTGCGCTGGTAGGGTGGTGAAAAAACACCACTAGCGCCTGAAAAGCTCTTCAAAAGTGCTTAGGCCGGTTTCACACTGGGGGAGTGGGTGCGTCGGCGGTTTTACCCCCCGCTAGTGGCCGAGGAACGGTTAAAACCGCCCGCAAAGCACCGCTTCAGCCACGGTGCCACGCTGCCCATTGATTTCAATGGGCAGGAGCGGTGAAGGAGCGGTGTATACACTGTTCCTTCACCGCTCCAAAGATGCTGCTAGCAGGACTTTTTTGACCGTCCTGCTAGCGCACTGCTCCAGTGTGAAAGGCCCCGGGCTTTCACATTGGAGCAGCTGTTTCAGGTCAGCTTGCAGGCACCATTTTTAGCGCAATAGCACCTGCAAAACGACCCAGTGTGAAAGGGGTCTTAGTGTTTTACTGGCAGTTTACAAGCGCCTCAGTGTGAAAGGGGCCTTAAAGACTATGATATCAAGATCTATCTTTTTTCTTTCCTGTTCTGTCCCCCCGTGGGACAATGTAGATGTAATACTTTGTTCCATCTGGTTAGGTACTTCTTAACCCTAGTTATGAAGTCTGACTGCACACTTGCTCCCCTTCCCCCTGCAGTCATCTGACAACACAGCTTGAAAGGAGAAGGACAGGGCCGATCCCAGATGGGGTGCACGGGGTGCAGTGCACCTGGGGCGCTAGAAAGGTGGGGGCGCTGAATCGCCAGAGGGGAGCCTCTCTCCTCCTCCTCCTCTCTGTGTCCAGAGGCGGCTCCCTCCGCAGGTCACATCCGCCGCTGTGGTTTTTGAGGCTCAAGCGGCAGCCCGTCCCCCCTCCCTCCTCCTGTCAGAGGAGGGGAGCAGCGCCGAAGATCGGAGCGGCTGGTCTCTGTGTGGGGAGAGACCAGCCGCGCAGCAACATCGCTGGGGGGGAGGGGGGCGGTCCGTGCCTGACGTGTTCTCCTCCTCTGTCTTTCCCTCCCGCCCAAGCCTGTCTCCATCTGCTCTCCACCCGGGCGGCGCAGCTGCACACTGTTCTCTCCTCACTAGCTGCCGCCCTGGTGTTTTTATGTACGCTAATGGAGGGGGGGTCTCTACTAATAGAGGGGGGTCTGTCCCAAGGGGGTCTGTACTAATGGAGGGGGGGTTTCAAGGGGGTGTGTGTACTAATGGAGGGGGGGTCCCTGGGGGGGTCTGTACTAATGGAGAGGAGGGGGGGTTTGTCCTGGGGGTCTGTACTAATGGAAGGGGGTTGTCCTGGGGGGGTCTGTACTAATGGGCGGGGGTTTGTCCTGGGGGGTCTGTACTAATGGAGGGGGTTGTCCTGGGGGGTCTGTACTAATGGAGGGGGGGGCTTTGTCCTGGGGGGGTCTGTACTAATGGAGGGGGGCTTTGTCCTGGGGGGTCTGTACTAATGGAGGGGGGTTGTCCTGGAGGGGCTGTACTAATGGAGGGGGGGTTGTCCTGGGGGGTCTGTACTAATGGAGGGGGTTTTTCCTGGGGGGTTTGTACTAATGGAGGGGGGGTTTGTCCTGGGGGGTCTGTACTAATGGAGGGGGGTCTGTCCTAAGGGGGTCTGTACTAGTGAGGGGGGGTTTGTCCTGGGGGGTCTGTACTAATGGAGGGGGGGTTGCCCTGGGGGCTGCCCTGCACCACCAGAGGGAAAGCCACACAGCCTAGCGCCATCCCTGGCAGAAAAAGGAATGGAGTCATTGCAGGTATACAGATCTGGGTGCTACCCAGCGGAGTCGCCACAGGCAATTCATAGTGAGCTGACTCCTGATCAGAGGAACCATTGCTGTATCGCTGGGTCAGGTGAGAGGGCCGATCGGCCATTATCTACTAACGTCCATAGGAACTGCAGTCTCTGACCATCTCCTGTATTATATCTGCAGTCTCTGACCATCTCCTGTACTATGTCTGCAGTCTCTGACCATCTCCTGTACCATGTCTGCAGTCTCTGACCATCTCCTGTACCATGTCTTCAGTCTCTGACCATCTCCTGAAATATGTCTGCAGTCTCTGACCATCTCCTGTATTATGTCTGCAGTCTCTGACCATCTCCTGTACCACAATTGCAGTCTGTGACCGTCTCTTGTATCATGTCTGCAGTCTCTGACCATCTCCTGTATTATGTCTGCAGTCTCTGACCATCTCCTGTATCATGTCTACAGTCTCTGACCGTCTCTTGTATCATGTCTACAGTCTCTGACCTTCTCCTATATTATGTCTGCAGTCTCTGACCATCTCCTGTATTATGTCTGCAGTCTCTGACCATCTCCTGTATCATGTCTACAGTCTCTGACTGTCTCTTGTATCATGTCTACAGTCTATGACCTTCTCCTATATTATGTCTGCAGTCTCTGACCATCTCCTGTACCATGTCAGCAGTCTCTGACCATCTTCTGTACTATGATTGCAGTCTCTGACCGACTCTTGTATCATGTCTGCATTCTCTGACCATCTCCTGTATTATGCCTGCAGTCTCTGACCATCTCCTGTATTATGTCTGCAGTCTCTGACCATCTCCTGTATCATGTCTACAGTCCCTGAGCTTCTCCTATATTATGTCTGCAGTTTCTGAGCGTCTCTTGTATCATGTCTGCATTCTCTGACCATCACCTGTATTATGTCTGCAGTCTCTGACCATCTCCTGTATCATGTCTACAGTCTCTGACCGTCTCTTGTATCATGTCTACAGTCTCTGACCTTCTCCTATATTATGTCTGCAGTCTCTGACCATCTCCTGTATTATGTCTGCAGTCTCTGACCATCTCCTGTATCATGTCTACAGTCTCTGACTGTCTCTTGTATCATGTCTACAGTCTATGACCTTCTCCTATATTATGTCTGCAGTCTCTGACCATCTCCTGTACCATGTCAGCAGTCTCTGACCATCTTCTGTACTATGATTGCAGTCTCTGACCGACTCTTGTATCATGTCTGCATTCTCTGACCATCTCCTGTATTATGTCTGCAGTCTCTGACCATCTCCTGTATTATGTCTGCAGTCTCTGACCATCTCCTGTATCATGTCTACAGTCCCTGAGCTTCTCCTATATTATGTCTGCAGTTTCTGAGCGTCTCTTGTATCATGTCTGCATTCTCTGACCATCACCTGTATTATGTCTGCAGTCTCTGACCATCTCCTGTATCATGTCTACAGTCTCTGACCGTCTCTTGTATCATGTCTACAGTCTCTGACCTTCTCCTATGTTATGTCTGCAGTCTCTGACCATCTCCTGTACCATGTCTGCAGTCTCTGACCATCTCCTGTACTATGATTGCAGTCTCTGACCATCTCTTGTATCATGTCTGCATTCTCTGACCATCTCCTGTATTATGTCTGCAGTCTCTGACCATCTCCTGTATCATGTCTACAGTCTCTGACTGTCTCTTGTATCATGTCTACAGTCTCTGACCGTCTCCTATATTATGTCTGAAGTCTCTGACCGTCTCTTGTATCATGTCTGCAGTCTCTGACCATCTCCTGTATTATGTCTGCAGTCTCTGACCATCTCTTGCATGATGTCTGCAGTCTTTGACCGTATTATGTCTAGGGGCTCTTTCGAACAGACAGCCCTCTGTGTGTGCATCAGAGAGACTCCCCTCCAGGTCTCATTAGTGTATTCTCTTTCTGTATTTTCTTTATTGTTAAGAGATCATGGGAGGATCCCAGGGTAACAAAGACTTCTAAGGGGAGCATCTCTGTGTTTGAGTCGTTGCCATAGAAACATTTGTAAAGGGGAGGAGTTGGTAAGATGACCACGCCCATGTGGGGGCACCAGAAATATTTCTGCACCCAGGCGTCTGTGACCCTAGGATCGGCCCTGGAGAAGGACACTTAAAAATGGCCACTTGTCTCAGTTCCAAGACAAGCGGCAGCAAGAGCAATGCAGAGGGACGGGAGACTGACACACCCCCTCTCCCTCTGCATTCCTCTTGCCACTTATTTTTTGTTTGAGAAAGTGCTTGGAGCCATGACAAGAAGCCATCTCCTTCCTAACCGTGTTGTTGGATGGCCGCGTGGGATTTGGGGGGTTACCAGTCTGACCTCAAAGCTAGGAAGGAGATGCCCACTGACACACCCTCTTTCCCTCTGCATTCCTCTTCCCGCTGCATGACAAGCGGATGTTATTGAAGCGGAACTTTACTCTCTTAATCAACATTGACTATATTTAATCCTTATGCTGCTAGCATTAGTAAATAGATAGGAAAGTAAATCATATTTACTTGTCTTAACCTTTTTTTTTTTCAGTTTCTTCAGCTACTTCCTGGCCTAGGAAAATGATGCCATACATCCCAAAGAGTCTTCACCAGGGCAGGACTTAGAGTGGTGGGGGCCCCTGGGCTTGAGTCACTTTTGGGCCCTACCTTCTATACATTACTTTAAACCTTTAGTTTTCTTTTAAGAGCGCCACTCTGATACCGTTTGTCCACCATTACATCACTGTCTAATGCAGACAGGTTTTCTCAAAGCAGTAAACGAGGCACTACGTAACTGCCAATAACCAATCAGCAAACCTCAAGATAAGAGTTTAAGGAATTTTTAGGAAAAAAACTATTTAGTGCTAGTTCACACCAGACGCAGTTCCGTTCAGTTCTGTGCGCTTTTTTTCTGCACAAAATGCATGCACAGTGTTTACCATGTATTCCAATGGCTCTAGTTCACACCATTGCAGTCAGTTTCCGGTCAGTTTCTGGTGCAGAAACTGAATGGAAACTGACTGCATGGTGTGGACTAGAGCCATTGGAATACATGGAAAACACTGTGCATGCATTTTGTGCAGAAAAAAAGCGCACAGAACTGAACGGAACTGCATCAGGTGTGAACTAGCACTTAAAGAAAAAAAATTACATTTCAGGCTGGGTTCACACTGCTGCGGTGCGAATTTAACGCGATTTTGTTCCGATTGCGTTGCGAATTTGCATTGCGAATTCTTCATTTTTTTTTGCGAATTTACGGCGATTCTACGGCTAACATTGCGAATTGGTTGTCAAATTGGGAGGGTCAAGCGATTTTATGTCTGTCCAATAGAGTACAGTGTTTATGCTGACGTATAAAGAGCTGTATCACTTCCTGTTGTATCCCTGGTTTGGGTAGTGTGTGGAGAAGAGCGTGTGTTTGTGTGTCAGCATGTATCAGCAGTCATTGCCCTTGGTTATGGCAGCAGTGGTAACTGCTACAGCTGGAGTCATGATAAAAAAGAAAAAAGCCAAGTTGAGGAAGAGGAGGATGATGCAGAGAAGTAGAAGATACTGGGTCCACCCTGTAATTGCAAATAGGGAGGAGAGAGGCCAGTTCAGGCTAATCTATAATGATCTACGTGCTCATAATGAGAAATTTTTTAACTACGCTCGTATGTCAGTGAGCAGGTGAGTAAAATTCATTCCGACCCCCTACCTACCTCCCTCCTGTATCCCTCCCCCCACTAATCCTAACCCTTCCCAGAACCCTAACCCTAATCCCAACCCTAACCCCCCAGTATCCCTTGCCCTCCCTAACCCACAGTACATCCCTCTTCTCATCCATTATCTCTCCCTCTCCTCAATACATTTTAGAGATATATCCTAGCTATCCTCCCTTTCACCCCACTTTCTCATCTGATTAATCTTCACATATCTACGCACTCTCAACTCTTTTTGTATATATATAACTTTTAGCTTTGACGAATTGCTACGACTGACCTACAGCTATTTGGAACATCAGAACACCAACTTCAGGAAGAGTGTGGAACCAGCAGAGCGATTACTAGTAACCTTAAGGTAAGATCTAGTACCTAATCTCATATAAAAAAGGAAACCAATGCAAAGTATCTTCTAATCCAACATATTTGTTGACGTTTATTTTTTGTTTAAATCAAACAAGCCAAAAAAGGCAGTAAACATTTTTGTGAAAATGTAAAGTATTTAAATAACACAAACTATCTTAAATAACATGTAACATAAATCTTTTAAAACGATAGTCTTCACAGAAAATTAAAGGTATCGGCACCCTATCCTGAAATATATTTCTTTCCCAGAAATATAATATTAACATAAAGAAATAAACACAAAATAAAACAATATTCTTCACAGATTATAATAAGTCTCTGCTCCCTTTTTAGAAATATTAGAACTCGGCCCTGGGACCTCTGAGTATTTTGGCAAAGGTGCACTCAAATAATTAGAATAGGTTAGCTGTCTTGATTGGGTGCCATATTGTGAATCAATATGAGGCTCCCCGGATGCCATTTGAGGGATGGTAGAGGCCGCTGGAGGATTATTGGAGGACACGGGAGGTAATGTGGTGTAATAGTTGCCACTCTTGCCTGCTCTTGATCTAGAAGGCGGTACAATGTGTAGATTGTGTGGTCTGATGTTTCTTGATATTTCAGAATAGGTGGGGGGCATTGGTGGTGTGAAATTTAGAGGTTTGACAGGGGGGGAAATCACAGTAGGAATAGGTGATGGAATGGGATGCGGGATGTCCGAAGTATTGATGTCATAAATACTTCTTACATTTTCAAAGCTTGAAGGGTAAGGGTTTGGTACATTTTGGGGTGGAGGAGGATGGTTGGATAATGAGGACGGATGTCTGGGAACAGTGAATGAGTATATGCACTGTTGGACAGCCATTCTCATTGAAAAATATCTATCTTCTGGAACCTGTTGTACAAGAGGAAGTAAACTCATTATGAATAGAGTGTGAGGGCAGCGCTGTGCCTCAATTTGTTGGGAAATTCCAGACACAATGCTTAGCAGCTGCCCAGTGCCATCATCCTCCTCTTGCAATGGAGCTCTCCTATTTGTTTGGGAGCGCCTATTAGATCTTGGCTGTGACTGTGATTGAATAGGAGCCGTTGATGCTTCAGCAGCAAAGGGCTCCTCCGGACAAGACTGCTCCATTGGAGACTGCAGCAAAGGGCTGCAGCCCACAATTTCCTCCTCAGCAGGGGCTTCCACTTGGTCTCCCGGAACCATAACTTCCTCCTCCTGCCAACTGGATTCGGTGCTGTAACATATAAAAGTTTAATAAGAAATTATTGTGTAAATAGAGGGTAATTTATATCTCAGCCAAAACCAAATAAAATGTAAATGTGGTAGATTGAGGAGGTATAGGGAAGGAAGGAGTGATGGTGAGAAGGAGGGTGGAGGGAGGTATAGTTAATAATTGCTTACTTCCTTAGTTCCAGGACTGGGTTTAGAAAAGCTAGGTATCCAGCAAAGGCGTAGGGCTTTTTTCTGGAGGCAGCTGAGCCACTCTTGGTCTCCCGCTGATTTTTAACATATTTTGTGTATGTGTCACGTAGACTACGCCATCTTGTCTTGAGAGCGAAAACTGAAAAAAAGCAGGAACACTGTTAATTATGCTTCTCTTTCCTTTCAGGTACCTAGCTACTGGCAATTAATTTGCTAGTTTACATTATGAATACAAGCTGGGAAAATCAACAGTGAGTTTGATTGTGCATGAAACGTGTGCAGCTATATGGCAAGTGTTAAAAGAGTTGGTGATGAAGAAGCCGACTAGAGAAGACTGGGCTAAAATAGCCGAAGTTTTTTGGCAGCGGTGCAATTTCCCAAATTGTTTGGGTGCAGTAGATGGAAAGCACATCCGAATAATCAGCCCAATTCGTAGTGGCTCAAAATACTTTAATTATAAAAAGTATTTCTCATTCGTTTTAATGGCAGTGGCCGATGCAAATTATTCATTAACCTATGTGGATATTGGTTCATATGGAAGTAGCTCTGACTCAAGCATCTTCTCTCATTCATCCTTTGGCAAGATGCTTCGTGAAAACACATTGAACCTTCCAGATAGCCAACCACTTCCTGGAACCAATCAACCTCTGGAGCCTTATGTGTTTGTTGGGGATGAGGCATTTCCTATATCCAAGCATCTTCTACGCCCATATGCCAAAAGAGGACTTACCATTGAAAAGAGGGTATTTAATTACAGACTGACAAGGGCAAGACGTGTAGTAGAGTGTGCTTTTGGCATACTTGCTAATAAGTGGCGTTTCTTGCACTCATCTATCTGCCTGAGTATGGAGCACGCCATCAGTGCAGTGCAAGCAGCCTGTGCATTGCACAATTTTGTTCGTGCTCGGGATGGATACATATTTGAGGACAGTTTGATGCATGACCTTGAAGAGCCAACGTGGATCGGAACCCGTGGCAACTACAGTGGGGAAAATGTTCGCCACGACTTCACAGAGTACTTTATGTCCGAAAGTGGGAAGCTATCATGGCAGCTAGATGCAATTAATGCATAAAAAATTAAAACACTGTACTCTGTACTCTGATGAACATACTACATGTTGTAAATTAGATTAAATGTTACATTAGCTACAGTTCACATGTGTGTCTTGACATTATTTTACAGGGTGTGTGTGTGTGTTTGTATTTGTGTACATATAGATCTTAAAATAACATATCATTAATACATATAACCATAACAAGAACCAGCCTAACCCTAACCCTAATCTCAACACTAACCCTAACACTAATTGTAACCAGCCTAACCCTAACCCTAAGCTCAACACTAACCCTAACACTAATCTCAACCCTAATCTCAACCCTAAGCTCAACCCTAAGCTCAACCCTAAGCTCAACCCTAATCTCAACCCTAAGCTCAACCCTAATCTCAACACTAACCCTAACACTAATCTCAACCCTAATCTCAACCCTAAGCTCAACCCTAAGCTCAACCCTAATCTCAACCCTAATCTCAACCCTAATCTCAACCCTAATCTCAACACTAACCCTAACACTAATCTCAACCCTAATCTCAACCCTAAGCTCAACCCTAAGCTCAACCCTAATCTCAACCCTAATCTCAACCCTAATCTCAACACTAACCCTAACACTAATCTCAACCCTAATCTCAACCCTAATCTCAACCCTAATCTCAACCCTAAGCTCAACCCTAATCTCAACCCTAATCTCAACACTAACCCTACCACTAATCTCAACCCTAATCTCAACCCTAAGCTCAACCCTAATCTCAACCCTAATCTCAACCCTAATCTCCACACTAACCCTAACACTAATCTCAACCCTAAGCTCAACACTAACCCTAACACTAATCTCAACCCTAAGCTCAACACTAACCCTAACACTAATCTCAACCCTAAGCTCAACACTAACCCTAACTGTAAACAAGCTAAGCACAGAGTGCAGGTAGCAATTGTACTTACGCAGGTCTTTCTGGACATTAGGTGTCAGGCTGTCCCACTCTGGAAACAGGATCTTGACTATCTCCTGCCATCCTTGGTTCTTCTTCCCAGTATCTTTGTGACGTGGGTCCCTGCAGTCCCAGAGGTATTGCCTTGGACCAGCCTTATCAGATCTTCATTCTCTATGCCAGTCTTTGTGCGCCTGTTTGCCATTGTGGTATGTGACTGTGAACAGCACAGCACATGGAGAAAACAGGAAGGGAGTTAGTGAGGGGGAAGGGTGGGGCTGTGAGGGGAAAAGGATGGGAGGAGTTGGAGGGGGAAGCCAAAAAAAAAATCGAGCAGTGATGTGAACGTCCGATTGCGTTTTCATTGCGAATTCAATTGAAGTCTATGGAGTTGAATTCGCATCGCACACGGATCAAACTCGCACATGACCTTTTTTTCACGCAGGTTAGATTCGCAACGCATTGATGGGAACGGCACTCATGGAAAACAATGTTAGTAAAATGACTTGCGAATTTGAGCGATCGCAGCGGCTCAAATTCGCAATAAAATTTGCAGCAGTGTGAACCTAGCCTCAATGCTCATCAATGCAGCCTTGCACAGCGTCCATCTGCATGCTTGTCCAGTGTCATTTGCAGCCTTGTCAGTGTCATTTGCAGCCTTGCAGCCTTGTCAGTGTCATTTGCAGCCTTGCAGCCTCCATCTGCAGCCTTATCAGTGTCCATCTGCAGCCTTTTCCGTCTCATTTGCAGCCTTGTCCGTCTCATTTGCAGCCTTGCCCACTCGGCAAATGTGACTTGTCAGTTTCACTGCAGTATAAATATGGTGCCGCCGAGATACACAGAGCCAGTCCTGTGTATTTCAGCTCCTGACGGCTTTTCTCGGCTCCTCTCGCAGTCCCGCCCATTCCCGCCCTATGATGGACATAACACAGGTCCAATTGCGGGACTAGGCGTGACTGTGAGCGGAGCCAAGCGCCGCCGCCGGAGCTAGCTGAGTGTACTCGGCTAGCTCTGCTCACAGTCACGCCCAGTCCCTGTGTTATGTCCATCATAGGGTGGGACTAGGCATGACTGTGAGCGGAACTAGCCGAGTATAGCCGAGTACACTCTGCTGGGGCCCCCTATCGGGCGGGGCCCATGGACTTGAGCCCACTCAAGCCCTATGGTAAGTCCGGCCCTGGTCTTCAGGGAGGGGTTTTCTGAGCTAAGCACACCCTCCTGCCTTTATGCCTGAGCTTAGGGCAGATGGATTCCAGGAAGTAAATGCTACACAAGACATATGCCCTTACTCAAGATGGCTGCAGTCAGAATTGCTAGGGTGGTGTTTTTCAAAGTTATTTCTCAACAAAATATAGCATGGAGACATAGATGAATGGGCAAGTTTGTTTTGAATATTGAAAATAAATTCAATAGTGTTTTTGGTGTGTGGTGCTCAGATGCAGTTTTATTTCATTTTAAGAAGCTGTCTCTTCCCTAGCTATGTTGTCGGACAGCCATGGGGGGAGGGGGACTCATAGCTAGGGTTAGGAAGCACTTAGCAAAATGTGACAAAATACTACATGTACTCTGTCCCGTGGGGGAGAACAGGGAAAAATGTTGTCTAACTACAAGAGGCATGTGTATTCTTGAGTCTTGATTTGCTTTGTGTATTTTTTTTTCAGATCTGTGCAGTAATTCAGTGTGACACTTTGCCTGTGGGCAGGAACTTCCTGTAATAAAGACCAATCACTGCTGCTCTCTCTCCTTGTGCAGAGTGACTGGTCTTGTATCCTCCCCCTCCTGTAATTTTCTGTAGTGGGTGGGGCCGGCTGAGTCCCTCCCACAGCTCTGCTCTCTGCACAGGCTATGTGTCACTACTACTTTGAGGAGGCAATATCTGAGTTTGCAAAACTATTTGTTGCACACAAAGTGGATTTATAAAATGTTTTGGTTATCAAGAAATATAGTATATTTAAATAGAGTTAAGCTTTAAAGTGACACAAAACTTATTTTTGTATAGAGTGGGAAAGGGATTTATTTTTTGTCTGTGACCACATTAGGCGGACTTTCTCTGTCTTCCTATCCCTGTGACACCTCTATGAGAATTGGGAGTTGCTGACCAGCCACTGTCCACCCATGTGGGTCCCAGAAGCCATCTGATCTCTAGCTTATGAATGACTGACCATACTGTACGTAGCCTATTGGCAGAAAGCATTGAGAAAAGCACCAGGCACTGAGCACTTCTCGTCATTATTAACACTCACATTTACCACTGTGCAGTTCAGCCTCTGAGCTCCGGGTCTCCCAGGGGATCCATGTGTCATGCGTTCTGTGAACATGTGGCTTTCACATAAAGTTACTCACTACCCATTAATAAATCTCTGTAAACACATTGGAATGCAAAATAAAGAACATACAAAGCTGAAGTCTCTCTGATGTTGTCTCCTGGGGTGACCATAGAGTGTACGGCCAAGTGACCCAATTATGCTTTTCAACCTCTCTGCCGTACCAGAACACATTTTCAAGCTTCTACTTACACATAGCTCCCAACTGTCCCTGATTTGGAGTCCCTCTGTCCCTCATTCCTCCTCATTTGTCCCTCATTTTGGTCTGATCCATATAGCTGTATATAAAATGCTGTATTTATCTATCAAAAAGTGTTTCCCAGTGCTACATCTTTCATCCAAATTCTAAATTGCTGCATTTGTAAAATGCAAAAGCCAATATAAAGCAATAGTAGTGGTACAAAAAGCACTTGTGGGTTTAACCAATCATTTTTATGTACAATTCTCCTTTAATGGGCGTGACAGGGGGTGTGTCCTATGCCTACATACGTTTGCTAATAGATGTCCCTGTTTATGAAAAGAATGCTCTTTGACTGAAAAGTATGCCAAAAGGAAAAGTAAACTGGTAAAAGGCAACACAATTATTAGAGGATATTAGTTGTTAGAAAAAAAAAAATTGAAAAGAATTGGGAATTGGAGCGCATTGACACTGTGTATCATAAACATCGTTTTTTTTTTTTTTTTCATTTTTTATAATAAAATAATTGCATGGTCTACTGCATGATCTACTGCTGCCACTAAGTTTAGACGCGTATACATAGGTTTAGGTGCATAATTCTTTTGACAATGGTAGCTAAGAGCTTACCCTACAGTACCCTTACCCATTTGAACTTTAACTTAAATTTACTATGCTTTAGAATAAACACTCAACACCTAAGGTGGGTTAAATGGCCAACATGGCCTTTTATTAATAAAACAACTTTTGTTACAATACACACTGTAAGAACCCACCTAACTATACTATTTCACTAAACTGTATATATATAAAACTATCTATCTTTTTAAGATCCAAGGCGGTACCAATGTAACCATTACCCTCTTACTTTGTGTCAGAGGCACGTCTAACTGAGTTGCCACCCCAGCCGCTATATATGAAGACTCAGGGCCTAAACCCAGCTAACCTCAGCCACCCCAGGGTCCTTAAGCTGCACGGTCACTAGCCAGTGAACCGTTCCCACTCGAGGATACCATACCTGATGGTTCCCCACCGTTTACCCAGAATGCACCACATTCTACCACCGCCAAGGATCCTAACATGCCCCTACGCATTGTAAACAACCCGAAAACAACCCCCATTCACTACTACCCCTCAGATTAAGGGCGGGAGGGAGGGATGTTCTCAACAGGTTCCACTCGAACTGTTACAGCCCCACCCCATTTACATTACTTTATTAACTATTAGCTCCCCCCCTTTGCACCAAATTCCGGCCAATAATGACCACTTAATTACAGCCATATGCCACACCTTTATGACCACACCTTTAACCCTGACCTTGCTGGTTTGCCTTATCACCCTGTCATGTCTCCCCTGCACTGACTGCGTCCCTTCTCAGCTGCGGGCTTCTCTTGACAATGGTAGCTAAGAGCTTACCCTACAGTACCCTTACCCATTTGAACTTTAACTTAAATTTACTATGCTTTAGAATAAACACTCAACACCTAAGGTGGGTTAAATGGCCAACATGGCCTTTTATTAATAAAACAACTTTTGTTACAATACACACTGTAAGAACCCACCTAACTATACTATTTCACTAAACTGTATATATATAAAACTATCTATCTTTTTAAGATCCAAGGCGGTACCAATGTAACCATTACCCTCTTACTTTGTGTCAGAGGCACGTCTAACTGAGTTGCCACCCCAGCCGCTATATATGAAGACTCAGGGCCTAAACCCAGCTAACCTCAGCCACCCCAGGGTCCTTAAGCTGCACGGTCACTAGCCAGTGAACCGTTCCCACTCGAGGATACCATACCTGATGGTTCCCCACCGTTTACCCAGAATGCACCACATTCTACCACCGCCAAGGATCCTAACATGCCACAGCGCACAGGTATGACTCCTTATACCTGAGCGCTCCGCCACACACGAAGAGCCCTGTGTACTCCATCCTCCAGGCCCAAAAACCACATGTCCGTCCCTACTGCGTTAAGGTGAACACCATCGCCCCTGAGGTAACGCCACGTCTCGGACTCCAAATCCTGATGCCTAATTACCAGGCCCCCATTCCTGACAAAGAACCGCCCCACCTCTTTATTGACTTTAATCCGGGCCTTATTGATTCGGTCCACAGATCTGGCTTCTCTCCAAACCGTGCGAGCCACGATCTCGGACCAAACCAAAACAGTGCCCGGGAAGTCACAGCGAAGCCTGAGGAAATCGAACCGAATGTCTTTGATCAGTTCTCTGGAACGCCTGACACCCAAATCATTCCCCCCAGCGTGAATTATCATAATATCCGGGGCCCTGTCCCAGCGTGCAAATTTATGCACCTCGGGAACCACTCTGTTCCACAACATGCCCCTAACCCCTATCCAGCGGACACTACCTTCTTCCCAGGAAAGACCTAACTGCCTGGCATCGGGTCTAACTTCAGCCCTCCTGGCCCCCCAGTAAACAAATGAATGCCCGAGGATCCAAACTAGGCATCTGCGACCTGAAAACAAAATAGAGAAAAAACATTGCCCCACCAACCTGGACATATGAAAAAACTGAAACAATAAGACCAACACATAGAAAAGAGTGAGCATGAGAGTCAACACAAACGTGACGACAAAGACCCCCCCCACCTTCTCATCTTCACATTAAATGAGGTCTAACATACAACCTGAAACGATTCGACTCCCACCTACCGATGCGTTTTATCACCTCAGCTCCCAACCCCCATCTTGATGCCTCCGTAGCGGCTCCGATTCGGAAAGAGTGAGATCCGAATCGCCTGGGATCCAGACCTGCCGCTTTCAGACATTTACGAAAAACCGCAATGAACTGAAAGCGCGATAAATACGAGCCATTCCTGTGCATCAAGAAAGGTCCCGCACTGGCAGGCCTGACCGCAATAAATTGTGACACCGCTGAAACCGGGCACAGCCCGGCCACCTCACCCCGCAACAACTCCAGTACTACACCTCTTCCAGCTTGATCCGTTTTAGACTTACGAATCACTAAGCTTACTGACACTTCTGTTACAGTCACCTCGTCTCTGAAAAGTCCCCCCACGACGTGTTTGGCAGGGCTGACCAATTCCCCTATGCGTAAAGCCCCAAAAAAGGCCAACTGAAAAGCCGCCCGAAACAAGAGTTGCTCATACCCATCCTCACATACCACCGGAATGTGAGCCATAATCGACCATAAAGTGGGGAATGAAACCGGGCGCCGCAGATCTCTGGACTTGCTCCCCCTACGATATCCCTTCATAGCCTGCCTTATGATAAAAGATTTTGTGACATCCACGCCTCCCTGTAGTTTAAACCAAAAGGCCAGACCCGCTAATTTACGATCCACTGACGATACCGATGCCCCTTTCAGAAAGTTTTGAACAATGAAATACAGAACCAATGCTGACACGTCGTCTCGGGGCTCAAGCCCCCCTACCTCCTCCAGCGCATTCCATTCCCTCCACGCACCAGCGTATGCACCCCATGTCGCCTCACTCAGGGATTTCCGGATCAGTCCAGCGGCGACTCCAATGCGATCGTCCATAACCCTGGAGGACAGGGGGTGCCGTGCTGCTCCGCGTCCGGCGCCAATCTCCGAAACTCTTTCCACTGCGAACGAGACAAGGCATCCGCAATCCTATTAGAAACCCCCGGAATGTGTACTGCATAGACAAAAGCATTCAGGCGAAGACATAACAACACCAAGTGCCGTAACAAGCGCACCACCGGAAGGGAGGAGGCCGACAGGGTGTTAATGGCAGAGACAACTCCCAAGTTGTCGCAATGGAAACGCACCTTTGTGTTCCGAAACGCCTCGCCCCAAATTTCCACCGCCATCACAATTGGAAACAATTCCAACAGCGCTAAGTTACGCAACCACCCGGCCTCCCTCCAAGTATCAGGCCAACCACCGGCGCTCCACTTACCCTGGAAGAATGCTCCGTATCCACCGGACCCGGCCGCATCCGTAAACAACGCCATGTCCGCATTGCTAACAGGGCCCGACATCCACATTGACCTCCCATTGTAAGTTCCCAAAAATTCATCCCAAACCCTGAGATCAGCTTGGTGATCCCGAGTCAAACGAACAAAATGTCTGGGGTTACTGACCCCCGCCATGGCTAACGAAAGCTGGCGGCAGAATATCCTTCCCATTGGAATGATTCTGCAGGCAAAGTTTAATTTTCCCAAAAGGGACTGCAGCTCCCTGACCCTAACCTTGCGTCTGCCCCCCATGTCCCTGACTTCTTGCCGTAAAGCTGCAAGCTTTGCTTCCGGCAAACGGCATTCCATGGCTACTGAATCGATCGTGATCCCCAAGAAAACCAATTCTGTCGTGGGACCAACCGTTTTTTCCGGAGCTAAGGGGATGCCAAAACGATCCGCTACATGCTGTAACGTGCCCAGCAGTACCGCGCATGCGTTAGAACCCGCAGGGCCTATGCACAAAAAATCATCCAAGTAATGGATGACAGAATTAAGCCCGGACACATCCCGCACTACCCATTCCACAAAGGAACTGAAGGTCTCAAAAAGCGCGCACGAGATGGAGCACCCCATTGGTAGACAACGATCGACAAAATACGACCCTTGCCACCTGCAACCCAAGAGGTGCATGCTATCCGGGTGGACCGGAAGTAGACGAAAAGCCGACTCCACGTCAACTTTCGCCAACAAAGTTCCCCGTCCATACCTGCGCACCCATACCACTGCGGCATCGAACGATGTGTATGTGACCGCACAGGCCTGCGGATCAATACCATCGTTTACAGACGACCCTTTCGGATGCGAAAGGTGGTGAATTAAACGGAACTTACCGGGTTCCTTTTTGGGCACCACCCCCAGGGGAGACACAATTAAGCCCTCAATGGGCGGGGAAGAAAATGGACTGCCCATCCTGCCCAAAGAAACTTCTTTTTGCAGTTTCTCCGTTACAACCCCCGGAAAAAGCCTAGCCGACTGCAAATTATCGGAAATCGGCGGAACCGTAGTCAAAGAGCACGGGATTCGGAAACCCACCGAGAATCCCTCCCACAGGAGTCTAGCCGACTCCTGGTCCGGGTACCTATTTAGGAAAGGCAACATCCTTCCCGCCCTCACTGGAGTCTTCCCTTTTCCCAGATCCATCCCCGGCCCTGTTTTTTCCTGCCTTGAAACACCTACTGAAGGAATGACTGCCCCCGCATCCTGAGCATTCGTGCTTGAAGCGACAGGACCCTCCAAATCGGCACGAGCTGTCATTGAACTGCCAGCAAACCCCCTTTTTCTTAACGGCCGACGAGCCTGAGGTGGAAGCACCGCCAGCCCCTCCTGGAAAAAACTGACTCCCGCTCCTAGCCAGGGTCATCAGCTTCATCCAAAGCCCTATGTCCTTGTGATCCCATCGAATAGCTGGCCTGACCGCCTTCCGCTGACGAAACTGTTCATCGTAGCGTAACCATGCCATGCCGCCATAGACCCTATATGCCTCCCCAATTGCGTCCAAATAGCAAAACAAAGCCGAGCAGCTCGCCGGCTCCTTTTCACCAACAACGCTAGCTAAGATTGCGAAAGCCTGCAACCAATTATTGAATGTGCGAGGAATAAGGCGATACCGCCGTTTCTCCTCATCCTCTTTCTTACTCTCGTCAGGTTTTACGCGGTCCAAGTTAAATTTCTCAAGGGGGAGCAGGGAAAATATTTCCACGTACTCCCCTTTCCAAATACGTTCCCTCACTTCCTGTTTCAGGTGCGCCCCCAAAGGACCTTCAAAGCACACGTACACCTCGCACTTTGCCGCATCCGCCAATCTTACCTTATCCACCTCCTTGTCACTTTTGTCCGGCGGCTTCTCCCCCGAGGTCTCTCCACTTGGTCCCTGAGGCAAATCCGACGCTACTACCACAGCCTGAGGAGCGGAGGGGACTTCCGTTGGTAGCACCTGTCTCCCTGAACTGTCCCCCACCACTGCCGTCCCCCCAGGTGCCCCCCCACTGCCTAGCTTTTGCAGCAGCTCTCTCAAACCCAGCAATACCTCCCTCGTGAGCCCCTCTGACCCCACACTCCCAGGAGCCCCCCCAACCTGACCTTGGGCCCCCACACCTGACCACACAGAAGGAGAAAATAGAGGAAGCAAAACAGGAGTGCACTCACCAGGCTGCATGGGGCCGTGGACCCCCCCAGCCGCCGGACCGACTTCCACCACGGCGTCACCGACGTCCTCTTCCACTTCTCCATCCTCCATGCTGCTGGCATCTTCTCTCTGCCTCTCCGCTGGCGTCACGGGAACCGAAAGCCGCCTGTGATCCGGCCGTCCTCTCTCTCCCACAGCCGCCGCCGTTCCTCTGGATATAGACAGGCTCGCCGGCCTGCGCCGCTCCGAGCGTCCGACCGCTCTGACGTCATCGGCCTGCGCCCCGGCCTTACCCGGGCTCGCAGGCGCCACCTGTGGCCCGGAGGTGCGCGCCGTCGTATCCCTTCCTCGGGCAGACGTGCCCCTCTCGCAGCGCCGCTCCTCCCTTCGGCTGACGGAGCCACCGGCCGCCTCCCGATCCTTGCCGATGCCCGCTCCAGCTTCTCTTCCCCGCCGGGCTGGCGTGACGACCGGAACATCGCCATCCACGCCAGCCGCACGCTCCGGAATCCGGTCGGAGGAGGATGGGTGAGTCGCCATCTGGCTTGTGGGTCCCATCCCCCTCAGGCTCCGCCTAGGATGGGGATTCCTCCCATGCTCTCCCCTGGCCAACGCAGGCAATCGTTTAGCAGGGGGGCCTGAAGGTTCCGCAAGTGGGCTCCTATTGCGGCGCTGAGCCTGAGGAGTCCTGTCAGGGGTGAACCGCTCAGGGGGCTTAGACCTCCTAGCGCGCTGTGGGGCAGGTCCTGCTTGTGAAGGACCCTGCTGGACTCCTTGCAATGACTCTGTCACTTGTCTCTGTATCCACTCAGCTCCATGTATCCCAGCAGCAGCCCTCAGCTGGGATAAAAGTTGTTCAAGTTCACTCATCATGTAAAGTAGCACTCCACTGCAAAGATGATGTTCTCAACAGGTTCCACTCGAACTGTTACAGCCCCACCCCATTTACATTACTTTATTAACTATTAGCTCCCCCCCTTTGCACCAAATTCCGGCCAATAATGACCACTTAATTACAGCCATATGCCACACCTTTATGACCACACCTTTAACCCTGACCTTGCTGGTTTGCCTTATCACCCTGTCATGTCTCCCCTGCGCTGACTGCGTCCCTTCTCAGCTGCGGGCTTCTCTTTTCTGCCAAAACGCTGCTGCTCCTGGATATTCTGGCAATGGGGTTTTTTCTGCCTCTAAACACCTCTTTGTGCATGGACACATAGGCTAACATGCAGGGGAGTTTACATCTACTTTACCTGAACTAGATTTAATCACAGTGTGCAGCAGCATTTGTCAACCTTTTTTTTAACTACATTTCAAGTGCTGAAATCAGGGCCGGGCCAAGGTAGAAGCAGAAGACGCACCTGCTTTAGGCGTCATGCATTAGGGGGGTGCATCTGGGACAAGAGTCTTTCCTGCCTCTGCATTGTCCAGCTTTCACCTACCCTGTGCAAGACTGAGCTGTTACACTTCAGATTGCAAACCTTCCTGTGTAACCAGCAATGCTCCACTATCAGTGTGAGTCATGGAGCTCCAATGATTCCATTGGGATAGCAACCTTTTTTCCTGTGTAAAATACTAGACTGAGCTAACTGCTCTGCTTTATTTTGTGAATGAAAGTTATTACTGTAGAATGTATGTATTGTATTCAATGTATTGAAAAACTGTTATGTGTAATAAGGCCCCTTATTAACCCTTACTGAACCCTTATTTATTTTTAAAGTATAACTAAAGGCAATACTTTTTTTTAGATGTGGACAAAATTATTTTAGGTAATAATTTTGAAATTAAATTTGTAATTTTTAAAGACTAGAAAACCATGCTATCACTTGACATTAGTAGTCAGTGGAGAAAGTAACCCCTTAAATTTGTGACTGGTGGAAAAAGTGCACACTCAGATCATACACAGAGCACATGCAGGGTGTGCGGCCCCCTTAAGGATAGCTTGGTTGTTGTGGTAGCAACAGACACACAGAATGATAGCTTCCTAGGTGTGCGCGCTAATGTCACTGGGCCCTGCCTTTGGCGCGTTTCGTCCCATGTCCTGTGATTGTGGGATTCCCTTTGAAAAAGTCACAGGACGTGTGACAAAACATGTCGGGGCGGGGCCTAGTGACGTCAGCGTGCATATCTAGGAAGCTATCATCCTGTGTGTCTGTTGCTACCACAACAACCAAGCTATCCTTAGTGGTTGTAAACCCTTACACACTACTTTTACTACTCACTTATTATATGCTTACCTGTAGGTACTGGAAATATCTCTTAAACCTGCACGGTTTAGGAGATATTTACCATATACGCTTGCGCCAACGTTATGGGCGCATGCACACTAAACAAAGGGCACGATCTATAGGGCTCATGCCGTGTCCATCGGCTCCCACACGCATGTGTGGGAGTGACGTCACGCGACTCCGGCCAGTCACAGAGCCCGAGCCCATGCCCCTGGAAGGAAGAGGGGTGAAGATGGATGCGGCCACCAGCAGGGACATTGCAGGCTTCGTTTGTAGGTAAGTGCAACATAATGGGCTAGTATGCAATGCATACTAGCCCATTATGCTTTTACTTTGCAGGGGAATAAAGAGGAAGTAAAACCCATCAGGGTTTACTTCCTGTTTAAGGGAGCTTCACACCCTGAACGTGCTCTGTGTATGATCTGAGTGCACCGGATTTAGTGCACCAACATATGTGAGTTTTATTTTATAAGTTTTATCAAAGTTTAAAAAAAAAGATTCAGCGCTATGTTAGCCCTTTCCATCCCTCTTTGAGCATTCCGGCTTAGAACCATTATAGCAGTGGTTCTCAACTCCGGTCCTCAGGACCCACTAACAGGCCAGAATTTAAGTATTACCTTGGGGAGATGCAGACTAGAATACTGCAATCACTGAGCAACAAACTATATCACCTGTGATGTATTTCAGTTATCTTGCAAACCTGGCCTGTTAGTGGGTCCTGAGGACAGGAGTTGAGAACCACTGCATTATAGGATATAGTGCAAGCACCCGTCAGGATTCCTTTGCTGCCAGAGATCACTGGAAAAATCCACCAGAGGATATATATACCCCTTAAAGGGGAAGGCGCAAGGCGACCTGTATTAGGTCCAGAGTGGAGGTGAGTGCATATGAGTGAAGGTGGAGGGACACTGAAGGTGGTTGCGTGCTAGCACATTATCCACGGCTTTCCTTTGATCCTTTTGGACTATATTTTGTCATGCCACAGATATTTGCTTATATATCTTTTTGCTACTGGCCTACAGGCAAGATGTTTTTCACCTATGGACACTGATATAACAGCGGTGGTTTATTGCATTCGTTTATCACTATTACGTTTTTTTTTTTTAAAGGGACACTGTTGGATTGCCCTTATTGGTTATTGTTTATCTTTATTCTTTACTGAGTTATTATTCACAATAGAGGATTGAGAATATTTTTTCACTTCCATGATCCAGTAGGGGGAGCTTTTCAGAAACACTCTGGGTATCTAGCAGCATACCTTACACATAATATTTACCCGGTACACATTAATTATTATTTCTTCAAAGATTCTAGCACACATAGTAGCACAGGGGATCAGGCACTTTTTCTATATACCGTTTAACTGAATGTAAGTGGAAAAAATGCCCCTTTATATTGGTAGTCAGTGTAGGTGGAAAATGAAACAGTCACTGCTCAAGGAACCCCTATCAACCTTTGTAGGGTCCCTAGGCTCCGACAGAACCGTGGCTGAGAATGGCAGAACTCTAAACCAAGTGCTCAAAGCGGAGTTCCACCCCCTCTCCAAAAACTAAAAGCCAGAAGCTACAAATACTGTTACTATTAGGACACTTACCTGGCCAGGGATCCAGCGGTGTCCTCACCGAGAATCTTGAATCGGCTCTCAGATGCAGGTGCCGCCATCCAGGGGCGGACTGACCATTAAGCCACTCGGGCACTGCCTGAGGGCCCTGGGCCACTAGGGGGCTCCATCAGGGTTGCCAGCCTCAGTAAAACCAGGGACAGTATGTATAAATCTGTGTTTTTTTTACATCTGTCTGTGTATACTGTGTGTACATGTATGTGTATACTGTGTGATTGTATACTGTGGGTGTGTATACTGTGTTGCCCCATAATCTCTAAATTGCCTGGGGGCCCCATAATCTCCTATTGCCCGGGGGCCCCATGAGTTATCAGTCCGCCCCTGCCGCCATCTCAGCTAAGGGAAACTGGCTGTGAAGCTTTGTGGCTTCACAACCGGCTTCCTACTGTTCATGCGCGAATCTCTCTGTGAATGGGCTGGCTGCGATGGGAAGGGGGTGGGCTCACTTCACCGCAGTGGGAGCGGGTACCTCTCAAAACCAGGTACCCGCTCCCCCCCCCTCTCCAAAAAAAAAGTGCCAAATGTGGCAGCAGAGGGGGGGGGGGGGGAGAAGGCAGACAAGTGGAGCTTTCCCTTTTGGGTGGAGCTCCGCTTTAACCACTTGCTTACTGGGCACTTAAACCCCCCTCCTGCCCAGACCAATTTTGAGCTTCCAGCGCTGTCGCACTTTGAATGACAATTGCGCGGTCATACAACACTGTACCCAAATGAAATTTTTATCATTTTTTTCCCACAAATAGAGCTTTCTTTTGGTGGTATTTAATCACAGCTGGGGTTTTTATTTTTTGCTAAACAAACAAAAAAAGATGGAAAATTAAAAAAAAAAATAAAAATCATGTTTAATAGTTTGTTATAAAATTTTTCAAACAGGTAATTTTTCTCCTTCATTGATATGCACTGATGAGGCGGCACTGAGGGCACTGATAGGCTGCACTGATGGGCACGGATAGGCACAGATAAGGCGGCACTGATAGGCACAGTTAAGGCGGCACTGATAGGCACAGTTAAGGCGGCACTGATAGGCACAGTTAAGGCGGCACTGATAGGCACAGTTAAGGCGGCACTGATGGGGACAGTTAAGGCGGTACTGATGGGCACAGATAAGGCGGCACTGATGGCCACGGATGGGCGGCACGGATGGGCGGCACGGATAGGTGGCACAGATAGGTGGCACAGATAGGTGGCACAGATAGGTGGCACAGATAGGTGGCACTGATGGGGGGGCACTGATGGGGGGCACTGATGGATGGCACTGATGGGCAGTGATGGGCGGCACTGATGGGCACTTATGGGCACTGGTAGGTGACACTGATGGGCACTGATAGGTGGCACTGATGTGGGTGCTGATGGGTGGCACTGATGTGGGTGCTGATGGGTGGCACTGATGTGGGTGCTGATGGGTGGCACTGTGGGCACTGATGGGTGGCACTGTGGGCACTGATGGGTGGCGCTGATTGATGGCACTGTGGGCACTGATGGGTTAATATGGTGGGCACTGGTAGGCAGCACTGCTGCCTATTGCTTTTTGTTATAAGATCGCCGTGATCGGGACTGATGTCCCGATCACGGCCGCCGGTGATCGGGTTTTTTTTTCCTCCTCACGCTGTCAGCGCGAGGAGGAAAAATAGCCGATTACCGGCTCTGTTTACATCACATGATCAGCTGTCATTGGTTGACAGCTGATCATGTGGTAAGGGGTTGGGACCAACCCCTTACTCTGATCTGTGATCAGGCGAGTCTCATAGACTCGCTGATCACCGAGCGCGCCGCGCGCGCCCTGCAGGGGGCGCGCAGGCCGCTCGTGCACGGGACGACGTCAATGGACGTAGTCCCGGCAATTTAGATCCGTGCCGTTGCCGTCATTTGGCAATGGCCCGGATCTGAAGCAGTTAAAGCCGAATTCCTGAAAGATATCACAACAGACACCTGTTACATATTGAATAAAGATGGCTAAACTTATTTTCACACAGCATCACTATTACTCGTGGAGGGATGGCTAGACTGCTCCACTGCTTTGCTTAGTGCTGTCAGTCATCACTTTGAACATGCTTACAGGAGGACAATGATGACATCATTAGTGTATTTATAGGCACTATGATGGTACAGAAGTTGATCTTTCCTGTCCGATTTTCCCTTCTTAATCAGTGCTGCAGGCTATAGACTGCATCGCTGATCTGTTAATTCTAATGATAGGGGAGTCTCCCTGCTGTCAGAATCCAATGACGCAGCAGGGAGAATTCCCCCATCCCCATAAAGTGGGTGGATGGAGGAATTGATTTCCTTTTTTTTTGTTGTTGTTGTTGCGCTGGTTAAATAAAAAGCACTAACTCATTTATAGGCTGTTTCGGCAGTAAAGAAATGTATCCAACCAGGTTATTCTGTCTGTCAGGAGTGCTTAGATCACAAGGTTTGTGTACAAAATCCAATGAGAGCGCCAAGAAAAAAGTCTGAGAGTCCAAACCTTTTAAATATTGATATTTGCTCGCAAGGAGACAACACAGAACAGTCAGAACGGCCCTAAAGTTTCAACGGACTAAGGGAATCAACAGAGTTTTATCCGGTTTGAGTCCTTTACACAAAACTTGACAGAGAATTAATTTACTTGACAGATCTGAATAATAAATGTAGAGACTGTTAAGTCTAGTACACACGGGCCAAATGTCGGGCTGCATTGGCCGGTTCAATAGAAACCGTCCGACATTCGGCCCATGTTTACTGCAGCCGGTCCGACAGAAGCCGGCTATTCGGCGGGCCTCTGTCGATAGGGCATGACCAAAAAAGGACTGCTGACTGGCTCCCGATCAGTGCCCTCAGCCAATGGCTGAGAGCATTCACTAGAGTGTTCTGGCGAGGATCCGTCCCCCTGTCAAAACACAATAGAACAGCAGGAGAGATCGCTGTACTAACATTACATGGTTAGTACAGCGTCTCCTCCAGAGCTGTCGGTGTTTTTTCAATCAGCCCTGCTGAATTGAACGAAAAAAAATATTATAAAGACCCATACACACGACCTGAAAATCGGATGACAGATCGTCTGGTTTTTTTTTTGCATGCTAGTCGCATATTGAACATTAAGAGTTTACTAAAGTTACGAAAATTCCCATACGACAGAATAAAAATTCAGAAGTGATGTCACGTGTTGTAATGTATTTGTATTGTATTTTCAAACGACAACTGTCCTAAATAAACAAAAATCGCACAATCTGGTATGGTACGAGAAAACTTTTCGTGCTTGTCCAATCGGATAATATCAGATGAACTGTAGTGATCGGCTCTCAAAGCCTCTGTACTAAAGATCTGATTATTGTACGATCGTTTCGAAAGCAGTATTTTTCATACAATTTTCAGATCGTGTGTATGGGCCTTTAGTGTGAACAAGGCTTTAGAATATGAAAAAATAATCACTGTCTTAATGTATAAATCACCCCTAAGGAAGGGAAACCCCTGCAAGATATTTAAACTCACATTTACAGTTTAATGCCTACCAACAGTGTATAGATATTCCTCAGCTGCCCTTTACAAATTCCTATTTGTCCTATTGAATGTACTTGGGATGTGATGTCCTAAATAAAGAAATGTTGAAAACATGTTTGAGGTGCTTTTTTTTTTTTTTATTGTAAATAGGTAAGTGAGAAAGGTGTGGTAGGGATCAGATTTAATTTTTTTTTGCTCAGACATGGGTTTAACGCGTTTAACCGCCCACCTGCATTGTACTGTGGACAAGCGGCTCCTACAGGCACAGCAAGTGTCAGTTAGTGTCAGATTGACCGCCGCACCTCACATCACAGTCCCACTAGAATTCGATGATCACCGCCATTACTAGTATAAAAAAAGAAATAATTTTTTTCCCAAAGACAACAGAATATATTTTAGCCTTTTTTTTAATTTTTATTGGATATGTTTTATAGCAGAAAGTAAAAAATATTGTTTTTTTTTTCAAAATTTTTTTTTTTCATTTATATAAAAACCCAGTGGTCATGAAATACCACTAAACGACAGCACTATTTTGTGTAAAAAATTATATAAACTTTGTTTGGGTACATCGTTGCAATTACTGCAAATTCCGAGTTAACCCCTTGCCGACCGGCTCACACCGATATACATCGGCAGAAGGGCATGTACAGGCATATTAACGTACCTGTACGTTGCCCTATGAAACGCGGCATTGTGGGCGCACGTGCGCCTGCCGCGAGCTCCGTGAGTGTGATCGCGGGTCCCACGGACTCAATGTCTGCTGGGGTACCCGCGATCGTCTCATGGAAAGGAATGTAAACCATGCATTTCCCCGTTCTGCCTAGTGACAGGTCACTGATCACAGCTCCCTGTAATCGGGAGCAGTGAGTGTCGTGTCACACATAGCCCCTCCCCCCACAGTTAGAACACATCCCTAGGACACACTTAACCCCTGCAGCGCCCCCTACTGGTTAACCCCTTCACTGCCAGTCACATTTACACAGTAATCAGTGCATTTTTAATTGTCTATCCCCTATTTTGTAGACGCTATAACTTTTGTGCAAACCAATCAATAAACGCTCATTGCAAATTTTTTTTACCAAAAATATGTAGAAGAATACGTATCGGCCTAAACTGAGGTAAAAAATGGTTTTTTTTTATATATTTTTTTGTGGATATTTATTATAGCAAAAAGTAAAAAATATAGAATTTTTTTTTCAAAATTGTCGCTTTTTTTTTGTTTATAGCGCAAAAAATAAAAACCGCAGAGGGGATCAAATACCATAAACAGAAAGCTCTCTTTGTGGGGAAAAAAGGACGTCAATTTTGTTTGGGAGCCACGCCGCACGACCGTGCAATTGTCAGTTAAAGCGGCACGGTGCCGAATCGCAAAAAACGCTCTGGTCTTTGGCCAGCCAAATGGTACGGGGTTGAAGTGGTTAAAGTAGCACAGTGCTAAATAGCAAAAAATTGCTTGGTCATGAAGGTGGTAAAACTTTCTGGAGCTCCAGTTGTTAATCTTTAACTAGTAAAACTATTCCAAAAAAAGTATTCTACCAGATGAAGTTTTAAATGCCTGTAAAGAAAGAGTATTCTTTAATGGTGTAGATGGGAATGGCTGTGAATAATGTTACTGCAAAAGTTTTATTTGCCTAATGGGGATGTCTATCCCATTAGGCAGGGTTATGATTAGAAGTCCTCAATCCAGGTTTATCCCCCCATGAAATAATATGTAATGCACTGAGCAGAACTGCGACATTGCAGCGGACAGATCGGACACTTTTGACACTTTTTTGGGACCATTGACATTTATACAGCGATCAGAGCTAAAAATAGCCACTGATTACTGTATAAATGTCACTGGCAAAGAAGGGGCTAACACTAGGGGGCGATCAAGGGGTTAAGTGTGTTTCCTGGGAGGTGTTGCTAACTGTATGGGGGCTGGGTAGACTGGAGGAGGAGAGAAATTGCTGTTCCTAATCACTAGGAACAGACGATCTGTCTCTCCTCCCCTGACAGAATGGGGATCTGTTTTTTTACACTGACAGATCCCCGTTCTGCCTGTCTATGGAGCAATCGCGGGTAACCGGCGCACAACGAGTCCGCCGGGCTTGATGGTTGGCTTCCCCGCTCGCAAATGGGCGCGCGCGCCCACAAATCGCAGTGTATGCGCCCGACGTACAATGATGGTGATGCGCGCATGGGGAGCCAACCTGGAAAGGAAAGGATCGCTGAGAGCAGGGTACTATGTAGAGTACTTTGAGTACTAGAGTACTAGAGTACAAGTACTAGAGTACCTTGGTTGCCCTTGATGGCCCTGGTCTGCCCATTTTCCCACAGATACAGCAACATGAAGCCATTTTTTCTACAAAAGAATTATTTTATTGTATTGTTTGTATATTTCTCACATATCAGTAACTGCGTATTTTTCACTTGGGCTCTCCTCTATTGTATCATAAGATAGCTATACACTATTTAAGCTGTTCGAATGAACATTCGTACTAATATTGGTACAGAATTTTTGAGTACAATTGATGGCTTGATGAATATTATTGTTCAAAAGCACTTCCAAAATTTTTAACATTCAATTTTGAAGTCAATTGGCTTTCTGGAACAAAAACCACATTCACTGCTTGAAATTCATTTGAGAAAAAGTTTCCATCTTGCTCCTTCGAATTTTCTTTTTTACTTTTTCTGCTGGAAAATGCTTCAAAATACTTCTCAATGAAAAAACTTCTTTCTGCTCATTCACTGCAATGCTGTGGCCTGGCAGAGCTGAGTAACACCACACTCCTCGGCACAAGCGTCCTCACACAAGCTTGTATTGATGTATGATATGATTATACATTAGGAGGTGTCAAACCAGGTCTGTTACTGAGGGCTGATTACTGAGAGTGCTGAGTCTATAGTCGGCCATAGCTGGCTATTTTTTTTTTTTTAGCCAGCCGGCTGTACAAAAGAACCCCTAATGCCGCGTACACACGGTCGGATTTTCCGACGGGAAATGTTGGATGTGAGCTTGTTGGCTGAACGTCCGACCGTTAGTATGCTCCATCAAACATTTGTTGGCGGACTTTCCGCCAACAAATGTTGGTTAGCAGGTTCTCAAATTTTCCGCCAACAAAACTTTGTTGTCAGAATTTCCGATCATGTGTACACAAGTCCATCGCACAAAAGTTCACGCATGCTCGGAATCAAGTACGAGCCGGAAGCGCTCGGTCTTGTAAAACTAGCGTTCGTAATGGAGATATCACATGACTATTGAACTTACTTTTTATAGGCTTGTCCTACGTTTTGTACATCACCACGTTCCCATGTTTGGAATTGTTGGCCAACATTTGTGTGACCGTGTGTATGCAAGACAAGTTGGAGCCAACAACCTTCGAACAAAAATCCACGGTTTTGTTGTCGGAAAGTCCGATCGTGTGTACGCGGATTTACAAATTCCTCCATTGACCCAAACAAGGAGGTTGGAGGAATCCCTCTCTGCAGGACAAGGTAATGTGACAGTGGGACCCACTGCTGTTAGAATATACTGATCAGCAGCTGCAGCCACTGATCGACAAAAGCTTTCTAACATGTCATTTGGAGGATTGATGTCTGATGATCAGGAATGGCCAAGCAGAGTTTCTGATGTCTAGATGTAACAATGTAAAGAAAGGAAAGGGGAAGAGGTTTATAGGAACTCTCTTTCCTCATGGGATTACAACAGGAGGCAGTTTCAAGGCTCCCCCTTGTGTGACTAAGGCAGGCCATACATGGTCGAATTTCGAAAGAATTTTCTTTTGAAAAACAGAAAATTTGCGTGTTTTGTGATCCGATGGTGCTGCCATTGATTTCGAAATTCGACCAACCAAGCCTTCATTTTCACCTCATGTTGCTACAGAAAAGAATTTTCGTGGCTGGGAATCTTCTTTTCTTTCCGGGAATTTTCTTTTCTTGCACAAGCGCATTTCTTTTTCAATTACGTTACTCACACGATTCTCCCATTATTGATTAGAAAATCGTTAGTTCTTCAAAAAATTTGCAACATGTCCCATTACTAAATTCGACCCGTGTATGGCCTGCCTTAGACACACAGGGGGCTGTAACGAGCCCCTTGCCCGCTCGGTTCCACTCTCCCGACACCCCTCTGCAGCTATTGAATCAGATTGCAACGTCTGATGGTTCGGTCATCCAATATTCTGGGACTAGAACTACAGCTCTGTGCCATTCTAGTCCAGTTGTGATAGCTCAGAACAAACACCAGGCAGGCTGTATGTAAGTTCAAACAGGACTATCCTTTATTGCGAAATACAGGCTTTTATACACTCAAAGTGGAGGTGCAGACCTCCTGCTCATATTACTCTAACAATACAGCTGTAACCTAATTAACCTAATTAACATGAGCTAATTAACTAATCCCTTTAGACAGCCTAGATGACTCAGACATGACCGTTAGGCCAGACTGGCCGTCTTGTAGTTCAGAAAATCCAATCAACATTATCACAATCAACATAGACTGTTCTTCACACAATAGCAGAGTTAATTAACACAAATAACAATGGGGATCTAATGACTCTTAGATCCCATAGTAGACTTATTTACAATACACATTTTAGCAGACAATAGACAGACAGGTGTTGGAATTTACATCAACATCTAACAGTATCTGTCCCAGCATTATGAATCAGTCACTATTCCAATATTCATGACAGGGGCCTTGTTAGGTTAAGTGACCTGAGGTGAGGTCACAAGGCCTATAGGGGTTAGGCCATGTGAGTCTTGACAGGGTTTATATAGGCAGGGAGAAAGCCGGGCTAGGATTGGCTGATTTGAGGTAAGGTCACATGGCAGACTAGGGTTAGGCCATGTGAATTTTACCTCGGAATGTTCCAGAAACCCCTGAGCCTATAAAAAGGGGGTTCCATGAAGGGGAGCTCAATCACCTCAGAAGCTGTGGTGCTCCCTACCCCTCCACCCCAAAATATATATATATATATATATATATATATATATATATATATATATATATATATATATATGTATCTATCAATCTATCTATCTATCTATCTATCTATCTATCTATCTATCTATCTATCTATCTATCTATCTATCTATCTATCTATCTATCTATCTATATATATATATATATATATATATATATAAATAAATAAATAAAATACAAATATTATATTGTGTGTGTTTTTATAAAAGTGGACTCGAGTTTGTATGACTGGGTCTGGAAAAGTGTTGAAGTAAAGTTGAGTTATTTGTGAAGTTAAAAGTTTTAATTATTTAAAGCAGAGTTCCACACAAAAATAGAACTTCCGCTTTTCGGAACCCTCCCCCCCTCCGGTGTCACATTTGGCACCTTTCAGGGGGGAGGGGGGTGCAGATACCTGTCTAAGACAGGTATTTGCACCCACTTCCGGCATAGACTCCCATGGGAGTCTATGCCTCTTCCCGTCCCCACCGCGCTGTCTCCTGGGAACACACAGCTCCCTGGAGTCTCCCGTCTCGCGCATGCGCAGTAGGGAACCGGGAAGTGAAGCCGCAACGCTTCACTTCCTGATTCCCTCACCTAGGATGGCGGCAGCAGCTGCCGAGAACCGAGCGGGTTCTCGGCGTCCCCTGCCGACATCGCTGGACCCTGGGACAGGTAAGTGGCCATGTATTAAAAGTCAGCAGCTGCAGTATTTGTAGCTGCTGGCTTTTAATATTATTTTTTTTGGCGGTGTGGGTGAACCCCCGCTTTAAGTTACAGCTTGAGCCATGGTGGCTAAGCTGTTTTGAGTGTGTAAAATACTTACAGCGTTCTATTTATTCAAAAAATATTATCTTTTAAACCAACAATAAATGGCCATGGCCAGCTATTATCCAAATTCTGTGTCTGGTGTATTCTTTTTTGGTAAGCTGCCTTCCTGTCTGGTAACCCATAATACTATAATCAATATTTGTGATGCCAAGATATAGGCACTACTTGCCCTCTCCTGGGTCTTCTGTGTCTTTCTATGCTCTTGGGAGCAAATGTTTTTGGGTTTTTTGATGAAAATATTTTGAGAAAAGCATTGTTTAAAAAAAAGTTTTGTAACCATATTTGAAAATGTTGTATCTGTACATTATGATGTACTAATGGATATGTTGTATAATTCCAAACATACCTCCTGTTACTTCCTGCTATCTCTTGAGGAGGTAGACTGTTGGTCTTAGAAACACATGCAAACCTATAACATTGCCTTTTAAGCTTCTCCCCTTCATTTCAGGTGGAATCATATTGATACCACTCTGAATAATGACCATTTATTGAGTATGATTACTGAAGTTATGATATCTAATATACAACACCCTACGGGAATATGTATGGGTTAAGGTAAAGGCCACATTTTTCATTTTGAATAGTGTAAGAGAGGGTTACAACCCTTATCATTTTTTGTTGTTTTTTTTTGTCTGTGTCCCATTGGGGAGATTTTACTTCATTTCCTGTCTCAAAGCCAAAACAGGAAGTGATTGAAAATCCCCTAAAGTGAAGAAATCCCTTTTTGTCACCAGGGTCAGCAGAGTTAGTGTCCCCATTTGATGATTTCCCCTCTATTCCTGTTCTGGTAACAACTCAAAAGTTGGTATTTTCTTTCACTTTCAGGCTTTGTGACAATGGTAAACAGAACAAATAGAGAGGGCAGAGATAGCAACATGGCAAGTGTTTTAATAGTTAATTTGCCTTAGGTTATACATGAGTGCACTATATTATTCAGATGTTGTGGTTCCAGGGTCCCCATGTCCTCTCAAAGCTTGCTTGTCATAATCTATACTAGCTAATCCTTTATGGATCATGACCCAATATTATTTATATGTCAAAAATATCAAACTTGTAGTGAAGGTTTTACATGCCTTGGCAATAGCTATCTTGGTGGATAAAAGAATAAAGAAAATGAATCTTAGAGGGCTTTGGTATATCTGAAACAGGTACTGTATATTCAATAAGGCAGTCTTAGCCGTTTTAGGTAATTGTGTGTATGAGTTCAAAAATATTCAGAACTGCTGCACCGTTGGACATTGCTAACACATGCAACATATCCCCCATTTTTCCACACTGTCGAAAGCAACTGGGAGAGGAGTCAGGAGTCTAAATGGCACCGAGTGTTATCTAGAGAAGACTTTAAAATGTGCTTACAAGGGACAAATATAAAATTCCATTATACACTCACCGGCTACTTTATTGGGTACACCTGTTCAATTGCTTGGTAACACAAATTGCTAATCAACTAATCACATGGCAGCAACTCCATGCATTTAGGCATCTAGACGTGGTGAAGATGACTTGCTGAAGTTCAAACCGCGCAGCAGAATGGGAAAGAAAGGGGACTTAAGTGACTTTGAACGCGGCGTGGTTGTTGGTTCCAGAGACGGGCTGGTCTGAATGTTTCAAAAACTGCTGATCTACTGGGATTTTCATACATCACCATCCCTAGGGTTTACAAAGAAAGGTCCGAAAAAAAGAAAAGAGCAGCAGTCGTGTGGAGGAAAATGCCTTTTTTATGTCTGAGGTCAGAAGAGAATAGGCAGACTGGTTTGAGATTATAGATCGGCAACAGTAACTTAAACAGTAACGCAAATAACCACACTTTACAGCCAAGGTATGCAGAATACCATCTCTGAACACACACAATACATCGAACCTTGAAGCAGATGGGCTACAGCAGGAGACGACCACACTGGGTGCCACTGCTATCAGCTAAGAACAGGAATTTGAAGCTACAATACTCACAGGCTCCCCAAAATTGGACAATAGAAGATTTGAACAACCTTGCCTGGTCTGATGAGTCTTGATTTCAGCTGCGACATTCAGATGGTAGGGTCAGAATTTGACGTAAACAACATGAAAGCATGGATCCATCCTAACTTGTATCAATGGCTCAGGCTGGTGGTGTAATGGTGTGGGGGATATTTTCTTGGCACACTTTTGGCTCCTTAGTACCAATTGAGCATCGTTTAAACTCCACGGCCTACCTGAGTATTGTTGCTGACCATGTCCATCCCTCTATGACTACAGTGTACCCATCTTCTGATGGCTACTTCCATATCACAAAGCTCAAATAATTTCAAACTGGTTTCTTGAACATGACAATGAGTATGCTGTAATTCAATGGCCTCCACAATCACCCGATCTCAATCCAATAGAGAACCTTTGGTACAGTATGTGGTGGAACAGGAGATTTACATCAAGGCTGTGCAGCCGACAAATCTGCAGCAACTGCGCAATGCTTTCATATCAATATGGAACAAAATCTCTGAGGAATGTTTTTAACACCTTGTTGAATCTATGCAATGAATAATTAAGGCAGTTCTGAAGGCAAAATTGGGTCCAAACCGGTACTACCAAGGTGTACCTGTACATTCTAAAACAGTTTCCAGGTCTGGCTCCCATGCCAAATGGTGTGAAGTAGCTCATTAGAGGAATCAGCCAACCAAATGTAAAAGCAGAGATGCTACCCCTGTAGCCTGGATTGTGCCTACACCATTTTTCAAATACTGTCATAATAGAGGCATCCTCAACCTTTTTGACTGGGCTTTGTAAATAGTTTTACAGTTGATTTCAGCAGAACAATTCTACCCTGGGCATGTCCATTTTGTTCAATAGAGATGTGGTATCCACTAGGCCTGACTCTCTAAAAATATTGTCTACACTTGTATACATAGTTGCCAACATTGAAAAAAAAATGTGGGACACTTTTGTGGCTGTAGGCGGAGGGGGCGGGGCATTCATTTGTAGACATGGCTTAGGAAAATATACAAATGTGGCGCGCGTAGCGCTGCGGCGAACAATTGGCGTGGTTTACGCGACATGGTGGGCGTGGCTTAAATTGGCGTGGCTCAAGAGGGTGTGGTTAGAGTCTGAGATGAATGAGGGATGGAGAGGGAGAGAGGGGGAGAGGGGGAGAGGGGAGAGGGAAATGACGGGACAGTAGCCCCAGATCCTACACAATAAAATAATGTGTATTCTAGAAAGTTTAACAATCAGCAGATAAAGATACTCCAAACACCTGGTGTTAGCACTTCAATCATCCCGCCACCATGGTTGTTATGGTGTCAGGATGATTGAAGTGCATTATTTCTATTATTACATTGTAATATAAAATTAAATTATTCAACTCACCATAATGCAGAATCAGTGGGATCCCTGAGCGTGTCACTAGCCACATCGCCTGCCACCAGCCGTCCGTCCTTGCGTCAGATGTCCCAGCAGAGTCCGTCCTTGCATCAGGTGCCCCCAGCGGAGTCCGTCCTTGCATCAGGTGCCCCCAGCGGAGCTCCCCTTACATCGGATGTCCCCAGCAGACACCAGGAGTCCCCGGCGGAGCCCCCCCTCACACCAGGAGTCCCCAGCGGAGCCCCCCTCACACCAGGAGTCCCCGGCGGAGCCCCCCTCACACCAGGAGTCCCCGGCAAAGCCCTCCTCACACCAGGAGTCCCCAGCGGAGCCCCCCTCACACCAGGAGTCCCCGGCGGAGCTCCCCCTCACATCAGGTGTCCCCGGCGGAGCCCCCCCTCACATCAGGTGTCCCCAGCGGAGCCCCCCTCTCATCAGGTGTCCCCGGCAGAGCCCCCCTCACATCAGGTGTATTTTTTTCTTCAGTTTAGGCCAATATGTATTCTTCTACATATTTTTGGTAAAAAAAAAAAATCGCAATAAGCATATATTGATTGGTTTGCTCAAAAGTTATAGCGTCTACAAAATAGGGCATAGTTTTATGGCATTTTTGTTATTAATTTTTTTTACTAGTAATGGCGGCGATCTGCGATTTTTATCGGGACTGCGACATTATGGCGGACACGTCGGACAATTTTGACACATTTTTGGGACCATTAGCATTGTTACAGCGATCAGTGCTATGAAATTGCATTGATTACTGTAAAAATGTCACTGCCAGTTAACCACTAGGGGGCAATCAAGGGGTTAATGTGTTCCCTATTGTGTGTTCTAACTGAAGGGGGAGGGGACTATGTAGGGGAAGAGTTAGTTTGCTGTTCATACTCTGTATGAACAGGCGATCTGTCACTTCTCCCCCCAGAGAACCAGAAACTGTGCGTTTACACACACAGATCCCAGTTCTCCGTGTGCTCTGAGCGATCGCGGGAGCCTGGCGGTGATCGCGACCGGCGGGCACTCGCATCGGCTCTGTGGGCGGGCAGGGGGCGTGCACGCACCCCTAGTGGCCACAGGGCGAAGCGACGTTACATAAAGTCGTTTCACGCAGCCGTGCCATTCTGCCGCAGTACAACTGGGTTGGCTGGTCGGCAAGTGGTTAAATAGGACAATTAGAGAGAGTGAATCTTTCTAATGGGGGGGCACAGACAGCAATAAAAACTGACAGGTCTTCTAATCCTTCTGCACTTTATCCAAAATTTGAAAAAAAGTTTTTTTGACTTTAGTCATACTTTAGGGTAGTATATTTACAGGTGTTGTCCTACAATTTTAAAGAATGGCATAATGTTAGACATATAATCACAGGTCTCTGATTTTAGCTCTATCGGTTACACACCACATGCACCTGTCTATCACTTTGGGCCTGTTTTGTTGTACAAAAAACGTGCTTGCAAACATTTTAATATTATTTGTTCTACTAATGGCAACGGCTATCATGTTTTCCTCTGGTGTGCTAGGTTAATAATGATGAGCAAACTGATTTGTGTGAAACAAAACTTGTAGCGAGTTTAGCTGATTTTCGACATGCTGAAGTTTAATAGGAAGCTGATTCACTCAGTGAACATTGGGCCCCAACAGGAAGCCTGCATTTTAATTGATGTCACACGGGGCAAGGGAGTTTTTTTCCCATAAACCTTCCCATTGGTCATCCAGGGGGCAGAAAGTCAACACTCCCTTGTGTCGAAGACTCCCAACACACTCTGCTCCTCAATAGTAAATTTAGGATAAGTGCTTTAGAAGCTTTCAAATATACCTTGGTCAGCTTGTTAGAACAATTTTCCCTGTCTTTATATTTCCTGTAATATGCTCTGTGCCTGCATATTTTCCTAGCTATTCATTTGACAAAAACCCAGGAATATCGTTGTATCACCAAGAACAATCTCTTCCAAACTTTCTGTCATTCTTCAGCCATGTTAGAAGAGACACTTATTAAAAAACAAGAAATATCTCTTCTGTGAACTGTCTCTAGAGATTATCAATCACTTATTCCTGTAATTTAGAGATTCCAGAATATTTCAGCAGCATTACTGTGTTGCAGGGGCGGACTGATAACTCATGGGGCCCCCGGGCAATAGGAGATTATGGGGCCCCCAGGCAATAGGAGATTATGGGGCCACATAGTATACACACACACAGTATACACATATATGTACACACAGTGTACACAGACATGTTTCTATTGGCTGTCACAGGTCCATACTGTTTATTGGCTGTCCCTGGTCCGTACTGTCCTTGATTTTACTGAGGCTGGCAACCCTGATGGGGCCCCCTAGTGGCCCAGGGCCCTCGGGCAGTTCCCGAGTCGCTTAATGGTCAGTCCGCCCCTGCTGTGTTGTAGCAATGGGATCCTGAAGTCAGAACCTACCAGGAGCATATCGACATATATATTTTATGTTCTATTCTTGTTGATATTTGTCCTATGTAGATGATCCAGCTACCAATGACCCAGAAAAGGTGGGCATATCAGGTGATGGTAATAAAAGATGAAAACCACGCACAATTGTGAACAAGTAATATAGTGAGCAACAAACACAAAAGAGGATATGCTCTCTAATATATCACAATGAGGTGTTGTGCTATATAAACCATTAACTTAAAAGTGTCCAAGAATTAATAATAATAGAAATGAAGAAATAAGCAGTTCGAAATATTCCACAGTAAATGAATTATAAGTGATCAGTCCCCTTTAAAAAGAGCATAGCAAACCTTCTCTCTCTTCATCTAATATCACCAGTGGGCCACCACAGTAAAGCAAGATGTAGGCGTACCAAATGGAAAGATCCCCTTATTCAGAGTGGTCTATATCCACTTTATATGCCAGTGGCAGCTTTCCACTCAGATCACAATGCTGTTCCTGTCCATCACTCATTAGATAGATGGTAAAAGCAGCACAAGCAAATAGAACCACGTGAAGACAAGCAAACAAACACTCCTTATAGTGTAGATAGCATCAATACCATTTATTTATCCTAAAAACTACCCTTACAGGTATAAAACAAAATGCACATAATATTTTCACCAACAATCACAGCAACTTCTGGGTTCTAGACCTGATGATGTCACAGTGGAGGCTCCGCCTTACGCGTTTCATCATAAACAGATATCTTCTGGGGACTGATATCTTATTATCAGGTGTGGGGACAATCAATGATTCACAAAGTGGTGAGGTGAAGCATGCACCTTTAGAGCTCATTAACACCAGGTCCGTTGAGCTGCGTGTTAATGCTGGCTGCACTCATACGTCTATTTCCCAAAGACAACCTCTGGATATGACGCTGAACATATGCACTCAACTTCTTTGGTCGACCATGGTGGGGCCTGTTCTGAGTGGAACCTGTCCTGTTAAACTGCTGTATGGTCTTGGCCATCATGCTGCAGCTCAGTTTCAGGGTCTTGGCAATCTTCTTATAGCCTAGGCCATCTTTATGTAGAGCAACATTTCCTTTTTTCAGATCCTCAGAGAGTTCTTTGCCATGCGGTGCCATGTTGAACTTCCAGTGACCAGTATGAGAGAGTGAGAGTGATAACACCAAATTTAACACACCTGCTCCCCATTCACACCTGAGACCTTGTAACACTAACGAGTCACATGACACTGGGGAGGGAAAATGGCTTATTGGGCCCAATTTGAACATTTTCACTTAGGGGTGTACTCACTTTTGTTGCCGGCGGTTTAGACATTAATGGCTGTGTGTTGAGTTATTTTGAAGTGACAGAAAATTTACACTGTTATACAAGCTGTACACTCACTACTTTACATTGTAGCAAAATGTAATTTCTTCAGTGCTGTCACATGAAAAGATATAATAAAATATTTACAAAAATGTGAGGGGTGTACTCACTTTTGTGAGATACTGTATGTGGCTTGTATGGGAGGGTTGCAAGAAAAAAAAGCCACGCCTTAAGAAAGGCCACATGCGGTCATGACTGAGCTTTGCCAAAACGCACTGTGGAGATTCTGAGGCCACATGGAAAAAGTTGTTAGGGTCAGATGAGATTAAAATTGAATTCTTTGGGCTCAACACCAAATAATATGTCTGGCAGAAATCCAATACAGGTCACCATCCAAATAACACCATTCCTACAGTAAAGCATAGAGGTGGTAATATCCTGTTATGGGATTGTTTCTTTGCAGCAGGGACTGACGCACTTGTCAGGATAGAAGGAAAAATGGATGGGATAAAATACCATCAAATTCTTGAGGAAAATCTGCTGCCCTCTGCCAGAAAGTTGTCAATGGGAAGAAGGTTTACCTTCCAACAGGACAATGACTCAAAGCACACAGCAAAAATGACCACACAATGGTTGAAAGAGAAAGAGGTGAATGCCCTTGCGGACCTTCTCAGAGCCCAGACTTAAACCCCATTGAAAATCTGTGGAATGAATTGAAGACTGCAGTCCCCAAATGTTCACCATAACTGAACTTGAGCAGTTCTGCAAAGAAGAGTGGGCAAATATTGAAAAGTCTAGATGTGCAAAGTTAGTACAGGCGTATCCCAACAGACTAAAGCCTGTAATTAAAGCAACTCAGTAATTCTGTTTTTAATTTTTTTTTCTGACATAGTGGTGTTATATCTTTCACTTAGATGCTATAAGTTGCACTGAGCAAATACATTATATACAGTGGGGAGTGGGACGGAAAGTATTCAGACCCCCTTAAATTTTTCACTCTTTGTTATATTGCAGCCATTTGCTAAAATCATTTAAGTTCATTTTTTTTCCTCATTAATGTACACACAGCACCCCATATTGACAGAAAAACACAGACTTGTTGACATTTTTGCAGATTTATTAAAAAAGAAAAACTGAAATATCACATGGTCCTAAGTATTCAGACCCTTTGCTCGTTATTTAGTAGAAGCATCCTTTTGATCTAATACAGCCATGAGTCTTTTTGGGAAAGATGCAACAAGTTTTTCACACCTGGATTTGGGGATCCTCTGCCATTCCTCCTTGCAGATCCTCTCCAGTTCTGTCAGGTTGGATGGTAAACGTTGGTGGACAGCCATTTTTAGGTCTCTCCAGAGATGCTCAATTGGGTGCTGTGTGTACATTAATGAGGAAAAAAATGAACTTAAATGATTTTAGCAAATGACTGCAATATAAAAGAGTGAAAAATTTAGGGGGGGTCTAAATACTTTCCGTCCCCACTGTATATATATATATATATATATAAAAATACATGAAAAATATTCCAAAAACACCATGGATAAACCATAGATAAACTTAAGACAAAGCACAGCAATGCCTGTTTTGTTACTGTTTTCCTGAATTAAACTTTTGACTAAGTTGTCCAGTAAGGGATCCATTACTGTTAATAAGGCCATGTCTGTGTAAATTACAGCCTAAGCTAAGTACATGTAGCGGTGTAGTTGCCACTAGTAACAAACAATCCACCAATTCACCCCGCTGCCAGACTTCATACATCACTTCCAGAGACAATGAACAGTCTTTTGCTGGTTTTGTTTTTTTGTTTATTGGGGGGTACAACTTGGTTGGGGAAAAGGGTATTTGGAATGCACATAGGATGTTTCAATTGCCATCATATTTTACAGTTTACACACATTAGCACATTGTTAGAGCCCAAAGAGATGATATGCATTTATGATTGAGTATGATTCTCCTCCTGCATCTCCATGCAGACTGTTGCTCCTCCTCTGCTTAACTCCTGCAGACTATTACTTCCAAGAATTCCCCATCCACTACCGTGTAAAGGATGAGGACATCACTCTTGAGCTTGTAAAAGTGATGATCCCAGAACTTCTTCTCCTCCTGCACACAGCTTCTTCCCTCCTGCACACAACTTATCCTGTATTGAAATAATGTCACATCCTCTTTTACTGAGCAATAAGGACCCACTCTGAACAAGTCATTAAGCAGGCTCTGGTTTCTCGCTGCTACTGGGCCTGAAGTCTGCAGTACCAGTAGATTAGAAGCATTCTCTTGGTTGGTGGACTACTGTTCCCAGCCAGCCCAGCTTGCAAATCCTGTGCTCTCAGGCCATATCGATTTGACACATCGCCCCACAGTCTCTCCTCTGATCCAGGACTCCCCATCATTCACCATGTAAATGATGAAGACTTTACTAATGACCATGTAGAAGCAAAGTTCCCTCACAGACTTCCTGGCACATTGTCAGAGAAACAATCAACTGGGCCGTATCGGCTGAATGGTGTTCCGGAACGAACGCATGCGCAGTGGAACAATGCTGCGGCACTCCTGCGCTCGTGGCCCAATGGCACGACGCGCACGTGTTCGCATTAGTGCACGCTCAACGTGATGCTCTGGACATCCATTAAAAGACACTCAGGTGCTCAGACGGGTTACTGGTTTGTCTTCAGCTTCCTGTCTGAGTTGTTTCCTGTTTCCTGCCTACTAAATCACTTGCTTGACCTGGATCGCCCCTGACCACTCTGCTCTTCTGGACCCAACCTACGGCTTGTTTAAACAGATTGTGCCTTGTCTTCAGTGTTTGACCCCTTGCTTGTGACCCGGATTTGCCTGCTATCTCCTGTGCTTGAACTTCTGCTTGTGACCTGGACTTGCCTGCTATCTCCTGTGCTTGACCCTCTGCCTGTGTCCTGGATCTGCCTGTTAACCTTTGTGTTTTATCCTCAGCCTGCTCAGATCTTCTGAATTGCCAGTCTCTGCACATCTACCTAGACCCTTTAGGGAGTACTACGCAAGTCCTATCCTGCCTGCTGGTAGCCTGTGCCTCTTCATGCCATCTGCTCCCTGTTCTACCTCCAGGGGCCAAGTTTGTGCCTAGTCGCAAGGGCGAATCGCTCTCGGCATCTCGGCCTCGGTAAGTACTTACCTGACAGTGGGCGAATTGCTCTCGGCATCTCTGCCTCGGTAAGTACTGACCTGACAGTACAAACCAGCCAGATGTCAGAGGCCGACAGAGCGTGTTCCCTACTTGAAATACTGTGCCAGCAGATTTCCACACTCACCGATGCAGTTCAGAAACTGTAAGAAGGCTACACCCAAATTGATAGTCGCCTCCAGCAACTCTCTGGAGCACCCATACCAACAGCTGCAACTCATGCACCCGCCAGTGGGGCCTCCTCCACTCAGCCTTCATCAAATCCAACTGTGGTAATGGCCCTCCCTGAACTTAGGGTCCCTATGCCGGAGCGATTTGCAGGCGATTGCAAAGAATATAGGCCTTTCAAGAACACCTGCTCCCTATACCTAGCTCTTCAGCCCAGGACTTTCTCTTCTGAAGTGGTAAAGGTGGGCTTCATTATTTCCCTTCTGGCCGATGAACCCCAAGCCTGGGTCCACAGTCTGATGAAACAAAGGAGCCCTGTTCTAAATTCAGTAGATACCTTTTTTGAAAATATGGCGAAACTTTATGATGACCCACAGTGCACGGCTACTGCTGAAACCATTTTACATAACCTGTCCGTAGAGTTACGGAAATGGTCGGCTGATATAGGCTGGAACGAACCTGCCCTGAAGTACCAATACCGCCAAGGGTTATCGGAAGTCCTTAAGGATGAGTTAGCCAGGATGGAGACCCCTGCTACTCTGGAGGAATTGATCCAGTCAGCCACCAAGCTAGACAGGAGCATGCGCGAACGGCGCTCAGAACGCTTCCAGGTTCCTCGATCCAGCTGGATGCTTCCCAAGCAGACTCCCTTTCTGGTTCCTCCAACCACCGCTATTCCCGAAATCGAGCCTATGCAACTCGGACTGGTCCGCGCTCCTCTTACTCCTGAAGAAAGACAACATAGGCGGCAAGCCAATCTGTGCCTATACTGTGGGGGTACAGGTCATTTTCTCCGTAACTGCCCTGTGAGACCTAGTAAGTTTACCCACGATCTGTTATGAATTATCAAGTTACCGGTGTGCCCAAGACTTATGTCTTCCTCCTTATCTCCCTACAGCTAGCGGAAAAGGAAACTTGCCTGCCAGCTATAATTGATTCTAGAGCATGTAGCTGTTTTTTGGACATCACGCTGGCTCAAGAGCTACAAATTCCTCTTCAGACTAAGAAACAAAGCCTTTAAGTACACTTGGCTGATGGGTCTCTCCCTCGCTCTGGACTTATCACCGAAGAAACCAGACCCATTTTCGTCACTACAGATTCTGGTCACCAAGAGTTCCTACATTTGACCTTGTTTCCTCTCCTTTGTTTCCCTTCATCTTGGGACTCCCCTGGCTGCAGGCGCATGAACCACAAATAAACTGGAGCAAGAAAGAGGTTTCCTTCTCTTCCGAATATTGCTCCCAGCACTGTCTCACTCCGGCCCCAGCCGCCTGCTCAGCTGTAATCCCTGTATCTGATAACCTCCAACATGTTCCATCGGTGTACCTCGAGTTCCGAGATGTTTTCAACAAACAATAGGCAGACCGCCTACCACCTCACAGGTCTTACGATTGCCCCATTGACCTTCTGCCCGGCTCTGAAGTTCCCTTTGGCCGTATCTTCCTGTTATCAGAAACGGAGCTAAAAACTCTCAAGACCTACATCGATGAAAACATAGAAAAAGGTTTTATCCGCTCTTCTTCCTCACCGGCTGGAGCCGGTATCTTTTTTGTAGAAAAAAAGGACGGTTCCCTGAGGCCATGCATTGATTATAGGGAACTAAACAAAATAACTATAAAGAACCGGTATCCACTTCCACTTATCCCGGAGTTGTTTCAACGTTTTCGGTCCGCACGAATCTACTCCAAACTGGATCTTCGAGGGGCATACAACCTCATCAGAATTATGGCTGGAGATGAGTGGAAGACTGCCTTTAGGTCTAGGTTTGGACATTACGAATACCTGGTGATGCCCTTTGGGCTATGCAACGCCCCGGCCACTTTCCAACATCTGGTCAATAACATTTTCCGGGAGTATCTTGACAAACTCCTAGTCGTTTACCTGGACGACATCCTTATTTTTTCTGCTACTATTGAGTTACACCGAGTTCATGTTAAAAAGGTCCTGGCAATTCTCAAAACACACAAGCTGTATCTTAAGGCAAAGAAATGAGACTTTGAAAAGTTTGTTGTGCAATTCTTGGGATTCTTTATCTCCACCAATGGGGTCGCAATGGACCCACAGAGGGTCAAGGCAATCCAGGAATGGCCAGCCCCATCAGACAAAAAGGGGGTACAACGTTTCATTGGCTTTGCCAATTTTTACAGAAAATTTATTAATGGATTCTCCTCTACTGTAGCCCCCATTACTCAATTGACACGCCAACACAACCGTTTTCACTGGTCTCAGGAAGCCCAGGAAGTGTTTACCAAATTGAAAGCCTTGTTCACCTCGGCACCAATCTTAAAGCATCCAGATCTCCACAGTTTGCGATTGAGAGAGCCCATCGGGTCCCTTTCAGGGCCCCGCTCCCTGGAGGGCGCCCCAGGTCTTTATTGATGAAATTTCTGAACCACTGTGACAATGATAATTCTATTACGTAGAGCCAGAGAGAAGGGGCCTATCTTCTATAGTGGAGCAAAGGTTTCATTTTTCTCGGACTTCTCACCGGAGCTGCAGAGACGCAGGGAGGGTTTTGTGGAGATCAAACGCACCTTACAAAAATTTGAAGTCAAGTATGCTTTATTGTATCCAGCTAGGTTACGGGTAGAGGCAATTGGGGAGGTTCTCTTCTTCGACTCCCCGGCAGGAGTAATACGCTGGTACGAAGAAAACAAACAAAGACTGAAACCTAGAGAACGGAGCCCAGAGAGTTAGGGTACCAGATAAGAAGACTCGGACTGTGGCAAGAATATGGACTTGGTATAGAGGGAAAGAGGGATGGTGAATGGTAAAGTGGGAATGGGGGAGGAGGAGGATATTACACTTAAAATTTGGCACATGTGGATACTACTAGTAGGGGGAGGGGGGGGAATGTTAGGAAGGGGTATTTTGCAAGGAATATATGAGATGGTCACGAATAAAGCCCCAGGGGCAAACCTGGTAAGGTGGGGGAGGGGGGGGGATGGGGGGGGGGCTGGGGGGGAGGGGGGAGGGTATGGGGGGGGGCTGGGGGGGAGGGGGGTGGGTGGTTGAGAGGAAGGGGTGTTGCAAATTTACATCAGAGAGAAACTAAAATGCACTCAGCACTTGGGGGGGTAGTTAGGGAGCTAGATGGTGGGGAGGGGGGATGTAGGATTAAGCACATGTGTGGTAAACAAGATAAGAACACTAAGAACACTATGAATAGGAATATGGAAAACAAAGGGGGACACCTAGAACGTTCACTAGAAAGGAAAATAATAGTAAGGAAGCCAAAGGGCCTTAAAGTACAGAGGGTAACTAAGGGAACTCTTTTCTCCTTTTTTTGTTTCTTTTTCTTTCTTTTTTTTTTCTCTTCTCCTTTCTTTTTCTTTTCCCCTTCTGTATGTAGTGCACATTACGGTATTAATAGAGGGGTCTCGCTTTAGCTGCCCTATGGGGTTTAGAGTTATAATGGGTAAGGAGGTTCTATTTTCTGGCACAAGGCAATATACCAAGTTTAAGATGCCCATTGTCTATGGTTTTAGTATATTCGGTTTTCTAGGTGCCAATTTTTGCCTGATACTCGTTTGATGCAGTCCAAGGTTCTTAAAATAGGCTCCTGGAATATACGGGGGATGGGGAACCCAAATAAGAGGTCTGCCATTTTTTCGCTGCTGGAGATAAGGGGGGTGGGTTTGGTCTGCCTACAGGAGACCCACTTGACAAAGGACACGATGAAATGTCTCCCAAGTAGGAGGTTTCAGGCCCAATACCACTCGGTTTACTCCTCTTACTCTAGGGGGGTGAGTATAATGGTAAAAAGAAGTATGATGTTCTCCTGTAGGCAGGCCAGGGTAGATAGTATGGGTCGTTATGTTTTTTTACACTGCTCAATTGAAAATAGAATGTATGTTATAGCTAATATTTATATCCCCCCACCTTTTAACTGGAAGTGTTGTACAGCCTAATGGAGTTTATGTTGGCTAAAACAGACACCCCGGTAATAGTTGTAGGGGATTTTAATGAGGTGATGAATAGAGATCTGGATAGATTTCCACCGAGAGTCCAAACAAATAGTGTCGCAGAGGCCTGGTTGGGCCAATTCCTAGAAGAGGCAGGCCTGTTGGATGTATGGAGGGCCCGGAACCCCGGAGTAAGGCAATATTCCTGCTTCTCTACCTCCCACTCCACCTTCTCCAGGATAGATATGACCCTGGGGAATGCGGAAGCGGTACCAATAATAAAGGATGTAGTATACTTCCCGAGAGGGGTCTCGGACCACTCCCTGATGGTGACCTCAGTGGGGATAGGGGGCAGGGAGACTAGAGGGTTCTGGAAATTAAGCCCATATTGGTTGGAGTTAATGGGTGAACCAGAGAGGATAATAACAAAGCTAGAAGATTTTATAAAATTCAACGAAGGTTCAACTACAGCTGGTATACAATGGGACACATTGAAGGCATTCCTTAGGGGTATTCTGATCCAGGGGGTGGCAGGGGTCAAGAAGAGGGCAAGGGAGTGGGAGGAGGGGATCAGGAGGGAGTTGGAGATAGCAGAGAAGCAATTTTTAGAGGGTCCAACACCAGAGAAGCAGAAGCTGTGGGAGGATAAACAGGAGACCTATAGAACAGCAGTCCTTAAGAGGGGTGAAAACAAGCAACTTTTTCAGAAACAACGGACCTTTGGGGAGGGAGAAAGTGTGGGACGTATGTTGGCCTATTTAGTGAAAACCAACTCCTCCTCATCAATGATTCCTGCAATTAGGACTTCAAATGGCGAGATATCCTCTCAGAGTTCAGAAAATACGGACACATTTGAGAAGTACTATGAAAATCTGTATAGGTCGCAGGGGATTGCTGGGGAGGAGGACATGGATACATTTTTTAAGGATATAAGGGTTCCCACGGTTGCCGATGAGGATAGAGAGGGTATAGATGCACCAATTACATTAGCTGAATTACAACAAGCCGTAAATGGAATGGCAAACCAAAAATCTCCGGGGCCGGATGGTCTCCCGGTGGAGACTTATAAGCAATACGGGAAGATCCTCCGGCCAGAACTATTGAAAACACTGAATTGGGCTTTACAGGGAGGGAGTTTGCCTGTCTCTATGACCGAAACAAATATTATTTTGCTCCATAAAGAGGGGGGTGACCCGATGGAACCGTTGGCATACAGGCCAATATCCCTGTTGTGTGCGGATGCCAAGATCTTGGCGAGGGTGTTGACTACCAGGCTTAACAAAATTATGGATAAACTTATACACGGGGATCAAACGGGATTTATTTCCCACAGGACCACGAGCATGAATATCAGGAGGGTATATCTGAATCTCCAGACCCCGACAGAGAACATGGGGTCAAGAGCAGTAGTGGCCCTGGACATAACTAAGGCTTTTGACAGTCTGGAGTGGGCCTATCTCTGGCGGGTTCTGGAGGAGTTTGGCCTAGGTCCTGTTTTTATAAAGTGGATAAAAATACTGTACAGGGGCCCAAGTGCGAGGGTTAAGGTTAATAAAGAATTTTCTGGGAAAATATGTTTAGAGAGGGGGACAAGACAGGGGTGCCCCCTGTCCCCCCTGCTTTTTGCCCTCGCTATGGAGCCATTAGCAATCCATATCAGGTCTAGTTCAAAGATTGAGGGGTTTGTAAGAAGAACAGGAGAGGAGAGGATTGCCCTGTATGCCGACGACGTTCTACTGTTTCTTGGAGATATGGGAAACTCTCTTAGGCAGGTAATGGGTACAATGGAGAGGTTCGGTAATGTGTCAGGACTGGTGGTGAATTGGAGGAAGTCAGCACTATTGCCAATAGACACTCTGAATAGTCCTGTCGTGTCGGGAATCTCACACTTAAAAGTAGTCTCAACAATTCGTTATCTGGGTATAAATATGACAAAAGATCCCAATCAGTATATTGAAGATAACCTAGCCCCACTACTGGGTAAATTTAAGTGTAAAATAGATATCTGGAACCGGCTGCCCCTGTCTGTAGCAGGGAGGGGCAACCTAATTAAGATGGTTTGGCTGCCTCAACTGCTGTATTTGCTACACAATTCACCAGTGTGGGTGAATAAAAGGTGGTTTAAAAAAATTGATACGCTATTTAGGGAGCTGTTATGGAGGAGGGGGAAGGCTAGGATCAGCCTTCAGAACCTACAATTGCCAGTTAAAGAAGGAGGAATGGCCCTCCCGCACCCAAGGTGTTATTTTCTGGCAGCACAGTTGCAGCATATAGGGGGTGGAAGTACTGACAGAGGCTTGTTAACCCTGGAGGCGCCCCATAAAACAGTGGTGGAGGCTTTGGAGGCAAACTCACTGCCTGGGAGTGGTCCCACAACCAAGTTAACAATAAAAGTTTGGAAGGTAACAAAGACTTTAATGGGATATGTTGGGTTCACAGAATATGCCCCCCTTTGGTATAGTAGGAACCTACAGGAGATAATGGGCATGGGGGAATTTAAGGAATGGGCGAGGTGGGGTATAAATAGACTATCCCAGTTGTATAAAGGGAACGTTCTAAAAACCTTTGAGGATCTCCAAAAGGAAAATGGAATTCCGAGACAAACATTCTTTAGGTATTTACAAATGAGAGCGGCTCTGGAGGTACAATTTAGGGCAGGTCCCCCAGTGTGGACCGATGCTGCATTGCTTCAGAAAGTAGTTAAACCCGGGAAGATAAAGGGTTTTATTTCAGGAATATATGCGCAACTGTGCAAGGAAAGTACTGTAAGATCAGAGCATCTTGGCTGCAGGGAGGGTTGGGAGACGGATGTGGGAAAGTTAACAGATACACAATGGAGGAAAATACTGGAGATAGGACAGGAGGTTTCAGTTTCACCCGCACAGAGATTTTCTCATTTAATGTTACTACATAGAGCATACTACACCCCAAAAAAATTATTCCGTTTCGGTGTAAGATTAGATGCCAAGTGTCCTAGGTGTGGGGAGGAGGGCGACCTGATACATATGGTATGGAGGTGCCCCAAGCTAGTCCGTTACTGGCTGGGGGTAGTAGATTCCATTAGTGACAAGTGGGGGATATCTCTGGAGACAGATGCCAGATTGTGCATCTTTGGATATAAAGCGAGGGGCTCGGAGGAGGTAGCGGCTAAAATAGCAGTTATGAGATGCCTTTACCAGGCCCGGAAACTTATTATGCAAAGATGGCAAACAGTCCTTCCCCCGACAGTTGAGGAATGCGTTAAAATAGTAAATGATATAATATGGAAGGAGAGAGCCCTATATATTAGAAGAGGGAACCTTAAAAGATTTAAAAGGATGTGGAGCCCTTGGTTAAGAAGTATAGGGTGTCAGGAATAAAAGAATGGAGGTAGGATTTGGCTTAGGGAGGGAGGAGAGTAGGGAAAAAGAGGGAGGGTTAGGGGAAAATAGCTTCCTGTCGCCTTAATAATACAACATGAAGCTTAACCGATGGATAGGATAAGTAGATGTAATGGGAATAGGTAGGAACGGATGGGGGTATAGGGTACCTCTCCTAGTGAACTATGTCTACATGAAACCGAGGTTGTTTTAATATGTTGTATGTAAATTAAGAAATGTTAATAAAGATTATTTAAAAGAGAAAAAAAAAAGCATCCAGATCCAGCTCTGCCATTTGTATTGGAAGTAGATGCCTCTGAAACTGCCACCGGAGCCATCCTCTCCCAAAGACAGGGGCCCAAGGCCCTTCTACATCCTGTAGCCTTCGCATCCCGGAAACTAACTCCACCAGAAAAGAACTATGATGTTGGCCATTAAATTCGCCTTGGAAGAGTGGAGGTACCTCCTGGAAGGTGCACTCCACCCTGTCATGATCTTCACTGACCATAAGAATCTAAAATACCTCAGGTCAGCCAAACGGTTAAAACCCAGACAAGCCCGCTGGGCTATTTTTTTTTTTTAGATTTAATTTTCATATATCCTACAGACCTGGCTCCAAAAACGGAAAGGCAGATGCACTCTCCCGGATGTTCCATGAAACCTCTCAGGCAGCTGAACCTAGCACTATCTTGTCTCTACAAAATATCTTGTTGGCCATCCAAACTGACTTAATAACATCTATTAAATCAACGTCCAGTCACTGTACTGACCCAGAAGTACCTTCCTTGGAAAAACATGATGACCTACTCTGGGCCTGAGGAAAAATCTTTGTTATATTAGAAATAAGACCCTTGGCTCTAAAGACTTTTCATGACCACAAACTAGCAGGTCACTTCGGGACACAAAAGACCGCTGCACTAGTCTCCCGATCTTTTTGGTGGCCAGGCTGGAGATAGGACTGTAAGGATTATGTCTTTTCTTGCTCCCTTTGCCAGCGCAGTAAGGGTTCAAACACCAAATCCTGGGGTCTACTCAAACCTCTGTCCATCCCGGAACGGCCGCGGGCAGAAGTCTCCATGGACTTCATCAAGGATCTACCTCCTTTGGGGGGTTTACCACTATCTTGTTCTTTGTCGACCGTTTTTCTAAAATGGCACATTTTTTGCCCATGGTGGGTACTCCTTCTGCTGCAGATACAGCTAAAAAAATTTTTAAAGAAATTACAAGACTTCATGGTGTACCTAGGAACATGAAACCCGATGTCAGTTATCAATTGGGACACAGCCGCTGGTCTCAATTTGACATCCATGTGGGTGCAGGTGCTCGTCCTTGAACTCACGCTGTTTGCGTTTGGGGTCGTTCACGTACACAGTGTCAAATTGAGAACAATGTCTATAACATTACATGTCTCTTCTGCAATAAAGAGCCTGCTTGCTAGCAATTTTTGACTTTAAGCAACTGAGGATTACAGAAGCTACTTTCAACTATCCTGGACCTGTTCTTGTGTCAAAAAAACAGACTTGTGCTAGTCTCAGTGTTTTATATTTTAATTTTTCTAAAAAGACAGATGGCAGTAAAAAATAAAGTAAAACATTTCACAGAACACAAATAATATTAAATACACAAAGAAATATAAATAAAAAGAAGTGAAAGGGCTGAAACAACGTTTTGTACTGCAGTGCATTGCAGTAATGCACCTTAACACAAACGTGACCACAACACACTTTAGATGCATTAAAAAAAGAGAGAGAGAGGAGCGCCTCTAAGTAAAACTGCTTTATTCAATGTAATAACAGAATTAATAGCCACTTACATATAGGCAAGGAACAAAGCTCTCTGTGGGTCGATAACTGATGACAGGCTGCGGATGGAACACAGGCTGGGGAGGTGTCGCTGATTTGTGGCTGCAAACGAGGACAGAGAACCAGGATGGGAACCGCCACTCATGTAGGGAAGGAGAGGACAGCTCGCAGGGCCAGCGTGTGACGTCAGCCGGGTGGAGGAGACACAACGCGTTTCAGAGCATGCGCAACGGCCGTGGGGGGCATGTGCGCTCCTTTCTTAAGCGTAGACTACACTTGAGAAAGGAGCGCGCATGCGCCCCACGGCCGTTGCGCATGCTCTGAAACGCATTGTGTCTCCTCCACCCGGCTGACGTCACACGCTGGCCCTGAGGGCTGTCCTCTCCTTCCCTGCAATAGTGGCGGTTCCCGTCCCGGTTCTCTGTCCTCGTTTGCAGCCACGGATCAGCGACACCTCCCCAGCCTGTGTTCCATCCGCAGCCTGTCATCAGTTATCGACCCACAGAGAGCTTTGTTCCTTGCCTATATGTAAGTGGCTATTAATTCTGTTATTACATTGAATAAAGCAGTTTTACTTAGAGGCGCTCCTCTCTCTCTCTTTTTTTATGGATGACTCCAAGCTGGCTTCACTCCAAAGAAGAGCTGCCCTTTTCTGACTGTGTTACCACTATCTTCCCTACTAGCAAATCACCCATCATCAGCTTTTATTGGTTTTAATTATGGACTCATTTACGGACTTATTGCTTTATACTTAATTTTAGAATTTTCTAGAGCTTTTTTTTGCCTGTTTCTTGTGGTTTATCAGTGATTTTGAGCGCCATTCATATATGTTTTTTCCTTTAGATGCATTAGTGCACTAAGGCAATGCAGCCCCAATGCTCACGGGGCCAGGAATGAGAGCTGGCATCCGGGTTCACCTAGGAGACCCAAGTGGAAGTTCGACCCCCCCCTTTTGGATGCAGCCTTGTGGGAAACGTCATAGATCCTAGAAGGTTGCAGGACCATTCAAAAATGCAACTCGTTCATGCGCAGTGGGAAGCTGGCTGTAAAGCAACAAGGACGCCAAAGACCGGTGAAGAACCACCCTGGGTGAGGACAGTGCTGGATCCTTTTATTAAAAGTCAACAGCTACAGTATTTGTAGCTGATGACTTTTAATCTCTTATCAAACAGGCTGAAGATCCTCTTTAACCACTTATTAAAATTCTGTAGCATTTTCCTGTCATTTGGCCAGCACTTGGAAAGAGATTAGAGCATGTCTGAAAGACATCACTAATGCTGGTAATATAATTAAAAAGTGTCCTTCGCGCTTGTGGATAATAAATAGTGAAGTAGCTGAATAATTATGTGTATAAGTGATGATAGATAAAACAAGTGATAGTATTGCAGCAAAATGGGGGTGTTCACACCAACACTTAGTACATCAATAATTGAATCAATTTCGCGCAAAATAAGAAATAAAAATAAAAACGTGTGAGTGAATGTACAAGATGCGTACTAAAATACAAGTGTGGGGGGACACAGGTAATAGTTGCTGCTGCTAATAATGCTAGGATCACTGATCTCTGTTTTGCATTTTTGATGATTGCTACTATTTACCAATATAGTGATGGTATTCAAATAATTGCAATTAAATACTAAAATAATATAAAATACCACCCTGTAATCAACGTGAATAAATGACGTGCATAGAAAATAAATTACTGTGATAAATAACAGTTCCTTGTAAATAAAAAACAATGAAATCTTCTAAAATCATTAATCCAAATGTGCAATCAATTATAAATAATGTCATAGAAAAATACATATAAAAATAGTGATCATAAGAATAAGTGATAATAGTCCACTTGGTGCTATAATAAAGTGCAGGTGTTCAGATAAACAAGTGCTTTAAAGGAGGTAGGTGGAATGGATAATGGCATATAAATAGTCTGTAAGTAATTCTTCTATTTAATCTTGATAAATATGATGTAATGAATGTGTATCCTTCTGCTGCTGGTGTCTCCTAGTGTGGTCTCACAGAACCCTCACCTTCAATTAGTAGTAATCAGGCATTCAGTAGTATGTCTTTAAGGTGTGGGAGTGGTCTCTGGAAGCCTCTTCTTGTATGTTATTTTTTCTCCAACTTTCCCTCTATGTAGCTCTGCTCTGGTATACTCAGCATTGGGGGAGATTGGTGGGGGGAGAAAAGAGGCTCCACTAGTGCATTAAAGTTTTAATATCAAAGGGGGAATGTTTATTTAGGTAGTGCTCTTATATTTCTAATGATAAAAACAGGCAGGATAAATATAAAAACGGTCTGGCGTTCTCAGCGCCCTCTCACTTGTGCTTCAGCTAGTCTTTACCGCTCCAGCCAATCCCTACGCGTTACGACACCGTCACGTGTCTTCATCTTCTGTGAGACCATGACATTATTTATAATTGATTGCACATTTGCATTAATGATTTTAGAAGATTTCATTGTTTTTTATTTACAAGGAACTGTTATTTATCACGGTAATTTATTTTCTAAGCACGTCATTTATTCACGTTGATTACAGGGTGGTATTTTATATTATTTTAGTATTTAATTGCAATTATTTGAATACCATCACTATATTGGTAAATAGTAGCAATCATCAAAAATGCAAAACAGAGATCAGTGATCCTAGCATTATTAGCAGCAGCAACTATTACCTGTGTCCCCCCACACTTGTATTTTAGTACGCATCTTGTACATTCACTCACACGTTTTTATTTTTATTTCTAATATTGCGCGAAATTGATTCAATTACTAATGCTGGTAAAATTCTCCAGAAACAGTAAGCAACAAAGAAATAATAATTGTCTACATCAGTGGTTCTCAACCTGGGGGTCGGGACCCCCTCGGGGGTCGAATGATGATTTACCAGGGGTCACCGAATCCTGGGCTGTTCCTGAAGCCCACACCGCTCTCCCAGCCTTTTTGTGGACTCCCAGCTGGGCTGTTTCTGGAGCCCGCGGCTGCCCACTCAGCCTCTTCGCAGCCACCCATTCAGTTCATGGCATGGCTGGGGGCAGAAACTAGAGGTCAACTGACTGGTGAGGAATGCGAAATGGGAGGGGCTGGAGGAGACCCTATCTCCTGATTTTGGTATAGGTGTCACTGCTACGAGACACCACAAAGTCGGATACACAGTGAGTAACACTACCTGTGATTATAGTTGCCATTAAAAGTCCAAACTACAGTTCTCAGATCAGCAGATTACCTTAAACAAGAGCACCTAAGTTAGCTGATCAGAACTCCCCCCCAGCACTGCCACTCATCCCGTTCCCCCACCAAGGAGTAAGAGAAGGAATAAAAATAGAGAATACATAGAAGCAAGAAGAAGGAGGGGGAGGAACAAAGAAAAAGGGAGAGAAAGAATAAGAGAAAGAACAGGAAAGACGGATAGAGAGGGATGGAGGAAAAAAACCCAAGAAATTAGGATAGAGAGAGAAAGGGGAAAGAAAGAAGAACAAAGAGAAAGTGTGATACATCCTAAAATGTACCATAAGGGGTTTTAATACTTTACGAGTGGAAAGGGACTCAGGGAGCGCTAAATGTTCATGGGTTAGGGGTGCAAATTACTTGTCTTGCCTTGGGTGCTGACAAGCCAGGCTACGAAAATAATTTTACTATTAGGGGTCCCCACAACTTGGCAAATTTGATCAAGGGGTCACGGCACTAGCAAGGTTGTGAACCGCTGATCTACATTCTAGAGTCCTACAAAATGCTGGTTAGTGAAAAATGTCAATTGTAACCGCGCTAAGTGTAACTATCTATATATAAATATTACCCTAAATCAAGTAAATTTATCTAAACAAATTATCCTTAAAAAATAAATGTGCATAAATAATAATTTAATGAACAAATTCCTCAATCAAAACATGTGAATAAATAATAATTGTCAATTAACCATCCATATATTTAGTCCATGTTGTAAAATATGTATATCCAAATAAAGTGCAAGTGCAGTCCTTCAACAAAGTGATTCCACACTAAGGCCCCTTTTACACTGGGGTAGGAGCGGGGGCGGCGTCGGCGGTAAAACGGCGCTATTTTTAGTGCCGCTTTACCGTCGTTTTAGCAGCGGTATTTGGCCGCTAGCGGGGGCGGTTTTACCCCCCTGCTAGCGGCCAAAAAAGAGTTAAAAACACTGCAAAGCTGGCGGTATAGCCGCGCTGCCCCATTTCAATGGGCAGGAGCAGTGAAGGAGAGGTGTATACACCGCTCCAAAGATGCTGCTAGCGGACTTTTTTTACTGTCCTGCCAGCGCACTGCTCCAGTGTGAAAGCCCTCGGGGCTTTGACTTTGGAGACACAGCAGCGGCTCTTTCAGGGCACTTTGCAGGTGCTATTTTTAGCGCTGTAGCGCCTGCAAAGCCCCCCCAGTGTGAAAAGTCCCAAACAGTGATGTCCAATGCTTCCTAGTAATCACCACTGTCTACAGAAAGATCACCAGATAGGGTCCATAAGTAAACACAATTTCCTCTTATCTATTGTATGCCACAGGTCTTTAACCACTTCAGACACTTTTTACAATTTGGCACTGTGTCGCTTTAACTGACAATTGCGCAGTCATGCGACGCTGTACCCAAACGTAATTTGCGACCTTTTTTTCCCCATAAATAGAGCTTGGTGGTATTTGATCACCTCTGCAATTTTTATTTTTTGCGCTATAAACAAAAAAATAGCGAGAATTTTGAAAAAAAAAAAACAATATTTTTTACTTTTTGCTATATTAAATATACCCAAATTTTTTTATAAAAAAACAAATTTCTTCAGTTTAGGCCGATATGTATTCTTCTACATATTTTTGGTAAAAAAAAAAGTCGCAATAAGCGTATATTGATTGGTTTGCGCAAAAGTTATAGCATCTACATACTGTGGGAAAGATTTATGGCATTTTTATAAATTTAATTTTTTTAACTAGTAATGGCGGTGATCTGCGATATTTAGCAGTACTGCGACATTGCGATCGGACACTTTTGACACATTTTTGGGACCATTGACATTTATACAGCGATCAGTGCTATAAATATGCCCTGATTACTGTGTAAATGTCACTGGTAGGGAAGGGGTTAACACTAAGGGGCGATCAAGGGGTTAAATGTGTGTTCCCTCCGTGTGTTATAACTGTATGGGGATAGGACTGACTAGGGGAGGAGACATATCGTTGTTCCTGCATAGTAGGAACAAACGATATGTCTCCTCACCCCTGACAGGCAGGGATTTGTGTCTACACACACAAATCCCCGTGCTGGCTCTCATGCATGAGATCGCGTGTGGCCAGCTGTGCAGCGGGCGCACGCGTGTGCCTCGGTGGCTCTTAAAGGGAGCCCCATACCGTATGGGGTTTCACGCAGGGGTGCCATTCTGCCCCCCGTAAAAAGATGTGAGCTGGTCGGGAATCAGTTAATCCAATGGACATTTAAGCCTAGTACACACTGCTAGTTTCTTTTTTTCGTTCAACCCAGTGGGCTGAACAAAAATTAACAGACAGCTTAGGTCAGAGCTGTTGTACTAACAATCCGATGTTAACACAGCAATCTCCCCTGCTGTTGTATTGTGTTCTGACAGGGGGATGGCCCCCAGCCAGAACACTCAATAACACAGAGCACTGATCAGGAGCAGATCATGCCCCTTCAACAGACAGACTTAGGGACAGGCTGTGCGGGGTAATGTCAGTGTCTAGTGGACAGGCTGTGCGGGGTAACGTCACAATCCACACCTAACACGTTTCAGCGTCTAGTCCAGGGACAGGCTATGCGGGGTAATGTCAGTGTCTAGTGGACAGGCTGTGCGGGGTAACGTCACGATCCACACCTAACTCGTTTCAGCGTCTAGCCCAGGGACAGGCTATGCAGGGTAATGTCAGTGTCTAGTGGACAGGCTATGCAGGGTAATGTCAGTGTCTAGTGGACAGGCTATGCAGGGTAATGTCAGTGTCTAGTGGACAGGCTATGCAGGGTAATGTCAGTGTCTAGTGGACAGGCTATGCAGGGTAATGTCAGTGTCTAGTGGACAGGCTATGCAGGGTAATGTCAGTGTCTAGTGGACAGGCTATGCGGGGTAACGTCACAATCCACACCTAACACGTTTCAGCATCTAGCCCAGGGACAGGCTATGCAGGGTAATGTCAGTGTCTAGTGGACAGGCTGTGCGGGGTAACGTCACGATCCACATCTAATGCGTTTCAGCCTTTCCGCTCGCGGCTCGATGTTACCACCTGAGCCGGCAGTGCACAAACAATAAGCGTTGGGCTGACACTTTAAGATTGTAAGTTGAATACTTTTTTTGTGAATAAGAGCTTAAAGCTTTTTTACACTATGAGCCCCCCCCCCCCTTCTCCCCTTTATGCCTGCATGAGAGTTATGAACACAAGTGGACAAGTTGATCTTTATATCAGAAAGGAATGCAAGAGCTTCAACTGAATGAGGAGCTTCTTAACCCTTTATGTACTGGGGAGGATGGAGTGAGCTGGAGAGGAAATGTCCATTGAATTAGAGACCTTTAGCATACAATAAAGAAGAGAAAATTGTGTTTAGTTATGGACCCTATCTGGTGATCTTTCGTAGTTGGTGAGTACAGTGGGTGTTCAAAGAAAGACATGTGGTGATTACTAGGAAGCGTTGGAAATTAGTGGAATCACTTGGTTAAAGGACTGCACTTGCACTTTATTTGGATACACATATTTTACAACACAAACTAAATGTATCAAATGGATGCAGTGTCAGCTGGTGATACATTTTTTGGGGGGGAGCAAACCCCTCCAGGTCCTTACCTGCGGATCTTGGGCTGTCACGGCTCCCGATACCCGACGGCTTCCGGGTTCTATTTTCAGCCTCCTGATTGGCCAGGATGCGAAACTGGAAGTGTGGTGAAGGCGTATTCTGATTCGCTATAGTCTAAAGTGGGAGGGTTCAGGGCGCAGTGCTTTGTGCCCCGAGCACAATATTGAAAAAAGCCAATTAGAGCCTCAGGCTCTAATCATGTGCTTGTTTATTATTGACGGACCTAATAGGCTTCTATTAGTTTGGAACCCGCAGTTTACTGCACACACATAGAACGATTTATTTTTAAATAAATCATAATATGACTAACATTGAAATGTTAAAAAATGTTAGTCATATTATTATTTAGTTAAAAATAAATTGTTCTTTCAATAGCTTTCCTATTGGGCAAAACTTTGAAGGGGCGGAGCCCCTGCACCCCTTATAGACCGGCCGCCATTGATTGGATTGTTAATTATTAATTATTATTTATGCACATGTTTTGATGAGGATTTTGGTCATTTTTTATTATATTAGTATTAGTATTATATAGTATTATTTATATATAGATAGTTACACTTAGCATGGATACAATTGATATTTTTCACTAACACCTTTGTGTCACTAGTAACTGCAGCTCTTTTTAATTTTTATTTTAATTATATTTTCACATTTTTCACATTTATCCATTGGAGCAGACATTTTATTTCACTTACAGAATGCATACTAGCTACTTGCTAATGCTAACCGCTCCCATCATTTTGAATACAAGTAATCTGGTTGAAAACAAAGGTTTATGAGTAGCTGATTTCCATGGGCCGCTGCAGGAGGCACCCAAATGGTCAATGAAAATTAGCTATTAACTAACAACCTGCATGTGTTCTGTTCCCTCAGGTTGCACTTCAAAATTGTGCAATGAGACAACGAAGAGGTTATATGTTGTTTAGTCTCTCATTCACTGCCTAGCAACTTCATCAATGAGCACCAAGTCATCCGGATGTGTTTAAGTTCTCTTCATAGACCCACAGAATTGATTGTGTTCTTTTTTTCTGCACTTTACCAGTTACCAGTGGATGTATTATTATTATGCAATATTAATATATAGTGCCAACAGTTTGCGTAGTGCTTTACAACTTGAGGGCAGGAGGAATCAGAAGCCTCTGCTTGTTAGAGCTTACAATCTAAAAGGGAGGGTCAAGTGATACAAATGTAATAACTGTGGGGGATGAGCTTAAAATAAAAGTATAGTTGTAAAGTGGGGGCAGGATAGGCTTCTCTGAAGAGGAGAGTTTCAGGGATTATCTAAAAGTAGACAGAGTAGGAGACAGTTGGACAGATTGGGGTAGGGAGTTCCATTGGATGGGAGAGGCTCAGGAAAAGTCCTAGGGGTAAACATGGGAGGAGGGAGGTGACAAGGGGGTTAGAGAGCAGGAGTGATGTAGCTGGGGGCTGAGTTGTGCTGGCAGAGAAAATATACATTGTTAGCAGACAGTGATCGCCACTACTATACACTCTTCCAATAGTCTTTTAAATAAGTCAGATAACTCAGATCAGTAGAGCATAAGAGGGCTTTGCGATTGACTAGAATTGGTGTCAAGAGCACAAGTCCCTGCCACATTCCTGTCCCTTTTTCTAGAACCCTATCCCTTCAGGTATGGCAGAACCCTGCCGCCATATTGTGCCCTATTTTATACCACAAGACATTCCCGGCAATTGACCTTCATATCCCAAGAAAGGAATGTCCATGCACCTTGCTGATGGAATTTAGGAAATAACAGTCACATCACATAACAGTCACATCGCATTGACATACATGACTAGTGTAGTCCAGATGTACCCTATCTCATCCCATACTGTTAGTCGCCCATACTCCACCCTCTTACCAACTTAAATAATGAGACTACGCCTTTCTTCTGGAGTATAAATGGCCATAACAGCCTTTTTATTAAACAACTGTATAAATACCTCCAATATTAACTTAAATATATAAATAACATATAACCTCAGATAAAACAACATGTTTTAAAACCAATCTGTTGGTCAATGACGGAGACAACCCCCTCCCGCAGTGCAACATACCAGTATTCCTTTCAGGAATACACAGGAGGGGCCATACTATTGCTGACCCCCCACCCCTTTTACCATTTTATTTACCGCTACCGTCACCGGCCAACAACAACAAACCAGCCACAGCCCGAAAGGATGAAACCTTATCCTTAAGGGCCCCTCCATACCCTCAAGGCCTATTGTATTCCTTCCTGCAACCCCATGGTCTATAGATCCGTCCCCACATCCGTGAGGTGAACCCCATCCCTTCGCAAATAAAGGCCTACATTTATCTCCAGCTCTCTATGGCGAATCACCATGCCCCCTTGCTGCACCAAAAACCTGCCCACCACCTTTTTAACTCGTATACGAGCCTTGTTAATTCGCACCACAGACCTTGCATTGCGCCACGAAGTTCGTGCCACAATATCGGACCATAGCAACAAAGTGTTCGGAAAAATAGTGTGCAAGTGCAACAGATCAGCTTTTACATCTGCTATCAGTTCCCTGACCGTACGCACTCCCAAATCGTTACCTCCAGCGTGTATGACCAACACATCCGGAGGTCTGTCTAGCCACGCATATCGTTCCACCTCTGAAACCACTCTACCCCACATCATTCCTGGTCTCCCCAGCCACCTGATAAAAGCCTCCCTTCGTGATATGCCTAACTGACGCCCGTCTGGTCTCACATCACCTCTCCTTGCCCCCCAACAAACGTAGGAGTGTCCCAGTATCCAGACGAGGCGTGGAGACACTCCATCTGAAACGAAAAGACAACAAGGCAGGGTGATATCACCAACACAACAAAACAAAAACCCCACTACCTATGTGTGAAAACCAAAATTATTCAACATATGTTTTTTTTTTTTTATTATTATTCCACTGCTAATTGAGGGCGAATGTATGTACGGAATCTCTTTGATTCCCATCTACCGATCCTCCGCACAGCTGCCTCATCCAACCCGCATCTGGCAGCTTCTGTAGCCGCCCCAATGCGGAAGGAGTGTGAGGCGTATGCCTTCCCATCCAAACCAATCATCGATAAGCATTTCCGAAACACTGCCACAAATTGAAACTTTGATAAGTAAGCACCATCCTCATGACATAAAAATGGTCCCTCACCTACCTAATCTTCCCGAAATCACCAACCGTCCTCACCGGACACACTGGCGATCCCGGCAAGGCATGCAGCCACACATCTATGCCTTTTCCTAATTGATCTGTTTTTGAGCTCCTCAGCCGTAAACACACCTTATCCGTGTATGACCGCACATCCTGTACCAAAATACCCCCGCGTCCCTTCTGGACGGGCTGACCAACTCCCCTACCCGAAACGCCCCAAAAAACGCCAGCGAAAAAGCCGCTGTAAACAGTAAGCACTCATAACTTGAGCTGCACACCGACCCTAGCTGATCACAGATTGCCAACAGGTTAGCAAAAGTGACCGGCCTACGGTTGTCCTTTTTCTTGTGACCCTTCCGGTACCCTTTTAATGCCTGCCGTACCCAAAAATCCTTTGTCCAATCCTCCATCCCCTGCAACTTAAACAGAAACGACAGTGCCGCCAACTTCTTACCAATAGATGATACCGCCACCCCATTTTCCATGTTCCTGGACACAAAATAAAGGACCAATAATCTCATCTCTCCCCTGTCTTCCTCCGCTCCGGCTTTCCGGACAAGTCCCAACCATTCCTTCCATACCTTCACATAGGCCGCCCATGTGGACTCACTCACAGACTGTTGTATCCATCCTGCGGCGACTCCAAGGCCAGCTCCCAGATCCAACCCGGACAAGGAATCCCTTCCTTCTCTGCAGCCAGAGCTAATTCCCTGAACTTGTCCCACTGAAAGCGAGACAGCGAATCAGCCAGCGTGTTGTCAATCCCAGGTATATGCACAGCGTATATGAAAATATTAAATTCCAAGCACCGTAATACCAACTGTCGTAATAGCCTTATGACAGGTTGGGAAGACGCTGACAAGTGATTGACTACCTGCACCACTCCCATATTGTCGCAGTTCAACCTCAACTTTAAATTCTGACAAGCCCGTCCCCACAATTCCATAGCCAGTACTACTGGAAACAATTCCAGTAGTACCAAGTTACGAAGGAAACCTGCTTCCACCCAGGATTTTGGCCATGGTTCCGCGCTCCATTCAGGGGCGGATCCAGAGCCTAGTCTCGGGAGGGGCACTGGCAGAAAGTACACTAACTGACCATTATACTACACTAACTGACCCCCATGCTACACTAACTGACCACCATACTACACTAACTGACCACCATACTACACTGACCACCATACTACACTAACTGACCCCCATACACAGGCACATACATTTATAGAGAGAGCAATTCGAGAGACCAACCATTGCCCGCTTAGGCTCTGAAGAAAGGGGTGCTCCCCCGAAACGCGTAAGCCATCAGCCATTTGCGCTGGTCATATCCTCTCGGCAACAGGTCCTGGGGTGTCGATCCACAGAAACAGCGCTTTTGCGCCCTTTTGAAAGCTATTTATACTAGCTCGTTTGTGAGTATAATTTTTACTGTTTTTATGCTGCATTAAAGTTTACCAGTGGTAATGCACTAGGTTGGTGCGCCCTCTTTCTTTTCTGTTTTTTATAGCTTGAATACCCATTGTTCAAATGAGGGCTGCAAGAAGCTAGGCATTACTTCTATAGGTGGCTGCACCACATATCCAGTTCATGGACACCTGAGCGCAGGAGAGGTCTTTTTTCTTGTGTTACACTAACTGACCGCCATACTACACTAACTGACCCCCATACTACACTAACTGACCCCCATGCTACACTAACTGATCGCCATGCTACACTAACTGACCACAATGCTACACTAACTGTCCGCCATACTACACTAACTGACCACCATACTACACTGACCACCATACTACACTAACTGACCACCATACTACACTAACTGACCACCATACTACACTAACTGACCACTATACTACACTAACTGACCACTATACTACACTAACTGACTTTCTCTCCCCCCCCTCCCGGGCCAGTAACAGGACTGTCACGAGGGAGTCTCACTCACCTTCATGTCTGGCTGGCCTGCATCAGTCCGGAGGAGGAGAAGACAGCGGCGGCTCACAATGCTTCTCTCCCCCGTGCTGTATCTGCAATGTTCAGTGTCCGGTGCAGCGCTCTGTGATTGGGCGTATGGGGGTCATGTGCGGAGGCGGGACGTCAGGAGCAATCACGGACAGGCCAGCTCTAGCCTCACGTGACCCCCATACGCCCAATCACAGGGCGCCGGACACTGAACATGGTGGCCAGAGCCCGGGGACACAGGAAGATAAAATTAGGAGGAGGCAGCCAGTGACACATACTGGCGCCCCCCTAAATGTCACGCCCGGGGCCACGGCACCCCCCACGCTAGGAGCTCACTCACCTGCCAACTCCCGCTGACTGGTCCGCCTGCACACTCGTCCCTGGGCCCTGACTGGCCTGTTCATTGCATTAATTTCTCGAAGGGGGCAATTGCCCCGTTGCCCCCCCCTGGATCCGCCCCTGGCTCCATTGCCCCTGAAAAAACGCCCCATATCCAGTAGATCCCGCCGCGTCAGTAACCAACTCCACATCGAAATTACTTACCGGACCAGACATCCATACCGACCTCCCGTTGTACTCCGACAAAAATTGATACCAAACCTTTAGGTCCTCACGATGTTCCTTAGTAAGCCTAATGGAATGGGCCGGTGATTTTACCCCAGCTGTAGCCGCCGACAGCCGTCGGCAAAAAACCCTACCCTTGGGTATGATCCTGCAAGCAAAGTTCAACTTACCAAGCAAAGATTGAAGATCCCTCAGCTGTATTTTCCTCATCCCATGGATCCGCCGTATTTCCGTCTGCAAGTCCACTAACTTTTCTTGCGGTAACCTACATTCCATTGCCATTGAATCAATAACAATGCCCAAGAAACTAATTTCTGTGGTGGGGCCCTCAGTTTTTTCAGCAGCCAGGGGAACTCCAAACCGTTCTGCAATGTGCTGCAATGTTGACAATAAAATCGCACACACACTGGAAGAAGGGGGGCCTATGCATAGGAAGTCATCTAAATAGTGTATCATAGATTCAAGCCTGGACACCTCTCTTACCACCCACTCCAAAAAGGAACTGAAAACTTCAAACATGGCGCAGGAAATGGAGCAACCCATAGGCAAGCATTTGTCCACATAAAATTGTTCCTGCCATTGGCAACCCAACAGCCAAAAACTGTCCGGGTGTACTGGAAGCAGCCAAAACGCCGCCTCAATATCAGCTTTTGCCATCAGTGCCCCTTTTCCATAGCGCCTGACCCATCGAACTGCCGCATCAAACGAAGTGTATGACACGGTGCAGACGTCCGGGTCAATGAAATCCTTAACCGAGCCCCCTTTTGGAAATGATAAGTGGTGAATTAGCCGAAACTTATTCGGCTCTTTCTTTGGCACCACACCCAGTGGAGATACCACCAAGTCTTTCCATGGTTTTGCCCCAAACGGCCCGCCCATCCGTCCTAAAGCCACTTCCTTTGCCAATTTTTCCCCCACCACCCCCGGGTGTTGCAATGCAGATTTTAAATTCCGTGCTATTGGAGGAACTACCTCTAATGAACACGGAATTTTGAACCCCTCCCTAAACCCCTCAGTGATCAGTAACGCCGCTTTCCTATCCGGATATTTACTTAGGAAAGGCTGCATCCTTTCCACCTTCACCGGCGTCCTCCCTCTTGTTAGCAGACTCCCCTGCACGCTTACCTTTCTTGAAACACCGAGCCAGGGTGTGGGCTCCCCCACATCCTGAACATTCGTGCTTGAATTTGCACGACCCCCCAAACTGACAGGATCCTTCATTAAACTGCCAGCACACCCCCCATTTTCTGCCGGCCGGTAGTCCTGAGGAGTTAGTACCCCCGGCCCCCCCTTGAAATAACTGAGGCGGTGCCCTAGCTGACGACATCAGTCTCATTCATAGGCTAATATCCTTATGGTCCCAACGCAGAGCCGGACGCACCGCTCTGCGTTGACGAAACTGCTCATCGTAACGTAGCCACGCAGTTTCCCCGTACACTCTATGTGCCTCACCTATAGCATCCATATAACAAAACATTGTTCGGGGTTCTTTTCGCCAATGACACTGGCCATGATAGCAAACGCTTGTAACCAATTTACAAATGTCCGCGGTATCAATCTATATCTCCTCTTCTCCTCATCCTCCTTCTTGGAATCGTCGGGTTTAACTCTATCCAGGTTAAACTTTTCCAATGGCAACAAGGAGAAAATTTCCACGTACTCCCCTTTATAAATTTTTTCTCGCACTTCCGGTTTCAAATGTGCCCCTAACGGGCCTTCAAAACAAACATATATCTCGCATTTTGCAGCATCTGCCAGCCTAACCACATCAGTCCTGCCTTTAGCTTCTGCAGTCCCCTTCTCACCTGCCGTTTCCTTGTCTGCCACTTTCTCTGGCGTTGTGGTAGCTGGCACCTCTGTAACCGCAGCCCCCCCTGCCCCCCTTTGTGCATCCCCTTGCGGAGCCTGCCCTGGTCCCTCTCCAAAGCGACCAACCAGGACCCTTAGACCGTCCAATAGCTCCTAGAGCTGTCCCCCTGACCCCGAACTGGCGGGTGCCGTACTCGCCAGTTGTTGGTCAGGAGTTTGGCCAAACCCACTCTGCGAAGGTGTCACCGTCCCTCCTGCAGTCGTTGCTACCACCCCCAGCAAACCCTGCAAAGCATTAGTAAAGGATAAGTTATCACTAGACTTACCGGGCTGACCAGGAGTCCTCCCAACAGCCGCTGTGCTGCTCTCCCTCACTGGTTCCGGCTGCCGTGGCTCATCCTCCTCATTGGACACCTCATCTTCGGACTGTTCCCCTTGCACTGGGACTGGCATCAGAGGTAGCCCCCCAGGAGAAGCCCTCCTGGAGGCCGGAAGCCCACGCTGTTGTGAGGCCTGCAATTTGCCACGAGTCGCTGCTGATCCCCGCTGCCCTGAACTTCCAGCAACCGGGCCAGCCTGGCCACTGTTCCGACCGCCATCTTGGGACACCTCCCCCCCACCCGGTGAGCTTCGCCCACCCGTGGTCCCGCTCGATCCACGCGACCCGGACGTTGCTGCTCTCGGCGCCGGTCTCCCCCTTCTGTCCACCCTCTCACGCTCGTGCAGAGCTGCTGAGGGGCTGGTCGGATCCCACCGTTCAGTGCCAGCGTGCGGGGAAGCGGCGCCATGTTGGCCCGTGGCCCCGCCCACCGCTCCGTGACCGGGGCGTGTAACTCGCCCGGGCCCCGCTGAATCTGCTGTGTGGCTCCTCTTAGCCGGCGGTGTCGACTGCTCCCCCCCTCGGGCTCCGTGCCAGGCGGCCTGCTCCGTGTTCCGACCCCGGCGAGTAACGCGCCGGCGGCCGCAATCTCCGCGCACAGGCAGACGGCTCACCTTCTCTCTCTGCATGGCTTGCTTCTCCCCCGAGCATCGCTGCGACCTGGCTGTGAAGCCAGTCGGATCCATTCGCCGCCGCCGCCTGCCGCAAACGCGCCAAAATCGCCTCAACGTCGGCCATTTTATCTGAGGAGCAGAGAAATTCTGCCTCCTCGCGTCACCTTCCCAGCACACTGCTCCGCTTTTGCTCCTCCCCTCTTTTATATGGCCACTCCTCCCTTACTTTCCTGTTATCTCCTCCCCACTTCTCCCTGAAACATTAACCCTATGTGTGTCACTAGACACCAGGGGCGTTGCTAGGTGGCAAAAAGACCAGGGGCTTCAGCCCGAAGTCCGATGTTGGCACCGATGGGGGGGGGGGTCGTGAGTGGTCATGGCACGGGGTTTTTTGGCTGAGCGCTGGGGTTGTGTGGCGGGGGGTAAGCTTACTTTCTGGTTGCTGCCTGGGGCTTAGCGGTGCCCATCAATTTTGACCACTAATCTCAGCTACCTGACACACTGACCTACCTAACATACACTGACCTGACATACATACACTGACCTGACATACATACATACATACATACACCTACCTAACATACACTGACCTGACATACATACACTGACCTGACATACATACATACATACATACACCTACCTAACATACACTGACCTGACATACATACATACACCTAACATACACTGACCTGACATACATACATACACCTAACATACACTGACCTACCTAACATACACTGAACTGACATACATACATACACCTACCTAACATACACTGACCTACCTAACATACACTGACCTGTCATACACTGACCTACCTAACATACCGTGACATACATACACTGACCTCACCTACCTGACCAGGAGACAGACTTCATGTGTCCAGGTGTCCAGCAGTTCAGTTCAGCTGTAGTGTACGGTGTGCAGCCCACGCAACATGTGGCACAGCAGGCAGCAAGAGGAGGAGAGGAGACTGCTTGAATTTCATCGCCTGGACCTTGGAGCTCCAGGCTTTGTCCTGCACGTAGTTATACAAAGTAGAGCCTGCCTCCCAGTCCCAGCACGGCCAGCAGGCACAAGGCGGTATGGAGAAAACTCTTCTGCCTCCTGCTGCACACTCCGGTGCCCATGATCAGACACACCGAGATCCAGGGCTCTTCACTCTGCCATCCGCCCCCAGCACAGCTCCTCTTCAGGTTATCCTCATCCCCGCCTCCTCTACAATAATCGGTACAGTCACTGGCAGTGGCACATCTCGCCAGATCGCTCCTCCGCTGCCCTGATCTATCTGAGCGGGGAGCGGGGATCTCAGTGATGTGGGGCGGCGGATTGTAATTCCCGCCTTCTGGAGCGTGCAGCGCCTATGATGGACGTCACACGTCCTGCGGTCCCAGCATTGGACCAGTGGGATGTCCATCATAGCTCCAGAAGGCGGGACCTGTATGTCATTCGGCCACACTCGGCCGCACTCGGATCAGATCGGTCCCCGCTCGTCAGCGGCCGGCGGCGCTCGGGGCTAACAATTAAACGGTGCCTTCTTGACACTCGGGGCTTTTCGGGGACCAATTCGGGGCTTCAGCCCCCCCTAGCCACCCCCTCCCGACGCCCCTGCTAGACACACTGTCATGCCCGGCCCTGCAATATTCCTCTTCTTTCCATTATTCCGGGCCTCACTTTCCGGAGTCACTTGACATTACACAGTCACTCACATTTAGTGGATGGTCCGCAAAAAGTCACATGTGAAAGTATATGCAGCACCTTTAGCATGCCATCTCCCTCGGCCTCTCCTTACACTCTGGGTCATTAGTACTCACAGGACTGTGCTCTCTGTAGTCACCTCCTCTATAGGTATGCCTCTCCCAGAATCCTCCAGGGAAGCATCCTCACTGGCCTGGCAAGGGGAAGGGCCCAAGCCGTACTGACTGTGTCTTTGGCCACAGGCAGCACCGCTCAGGATAGAGCCCGCAGGTGTGCCACCATATGAAGCAACTACCTATGGTGGCACATCCAGAAGAGGAGGAGCCAGGAGCGCCAGTGGGGGACCCAAGAAGAGGAGGTTTGGGGCTGTTCTGTGCAATTCCACAGAACAGGTAAATATGAACCTGCTTGTTATAAAAAAAAAAAGTTTACAATCACCAGTGCTATCATCTGGAAGGAAGGAGAGTAAGTCTCATGTTCCCCTCATACTCCTCATACTGAGAGGTATGGTGAGAATGTGCTGCTAAGTCTGTGAAACAGACTTTTTGCATTGAATAAGAAAAGCATGGGTTTTCTTTCCTGCTAGTTAACCTGCCTGCAGTAAAGCCATTTACACCCATCAGTTCATATGTCCTGCACACGCCAACTGTCAGTATGAATACCCTGCTACATCACTTGGCATTCGTGCTGCACTGACCTCCATCTACTACCAGGGACAGTAGCTGCTGTATGGTCAGCAATGATTGTAGTTATGTCCATGCATTCTAGATCTCCATTCTTGCCATGTTCTTTATTTAGTGTGCACTCAAATAACATGACAGATGCATACCAGTCATGTGGCACGTGCCCACTATTTTCAGTCCTGTTTGAGCCATCAGTAATCTGCTCGTGGGCAAAGTGTGCTCATAGTGAGGTTTTCCGCTATTATTTCCTCCAAACAATAGTGCCCTGTTTTTGGACACTTTCTCGGTTGTTGAGGTTATGTCATGTATTCAAGGTTTGAAATAAGAGATTACTGTAACAAGCTAAGACAAATTACCCAGTGTGCCACCCAGCAGTCAGAACAAAGTGTCTCTGAATCAGCATTGTGATCAGTGAACTATACTGTACATAACACATTGCTGGTTAACAATGGCCCTCTGTTTCTGACAAATAAAGCTGCATAATTGTGGAACTTGTCCTTTGAATATTCGGCTGGCATTTAATCTATAGATGACATGTCAGGGAGCGGAAAGCCTCTTACTTCTTATTTCTCTTTCTTTTAAATGCTCACAAGGAAACACAATATATTAAAAAGATTAGTATTATCCATAGTGGACAATCATATTACAGCTGGTCAGCTTTTCAGGAGATTGTACTTTTTTTATTCCTAAAGGGACATTGTTTATAAAGATGATAGCCAAAATGGTGAAATTTGGATGGGTTGCAGGAGGAACCTATCCCAAGATCAAACCTTGACACATGGGGGCTAGGGGATGTTGCTAGCCCAAAGCAAATATTGAGTAAATTAATGTATAGGTTTTACAGTGTGTCCCAAGAGAAGATTGGGCAGGCAGGCATTGTTGAGAACATGGACGCAGGCAGGGCCAGTGCTAGACTGTTTTGAACCTAGGCAAGACCAGCTACTTGCACCCCCCCCCCCCCCCAAAAATAAAAAATAAAGCCACACTGCATTCCAACTACCTCCTCCTACCAATCACAGTGCCTGGACCCCCTATGGTGATGGTGGTGTCAGGTGATCCCCTGTGGTGGAGGTGGTGTTAGGTGACCCCCTATGGTCGAGGTGGTGTCAGGTGACCCCCTATGGTCGAGGTGGTGTCAGGTGACCCCCTATGGTCGAGGTATTGTTAGGTGACCTCCCAGTGCATAAATGTGAAAGAATAATAAAGTGCAACAAACAAGTATTGAAATAAATCAATATAGCAATTGAGTCAATAAGCTGGTATAATACATATAAAATTCCAAAATGTAAAGTCAATCGACAAAAAATAAAACAAAATTGAGTGATGAAAAACCGTGCTATAACCAATAACACTCAAAGTTCATGAATGCATAAATGTTCAAAATGAAATAGTCCATCATAAACTTGAAATCCTTGAAGTGAAAGTGAAGACACTCATGTGAGAGCACAGTAAAATGTAAAAACTTCTCCCTCAATGTGCGGTCCACCACCGTAAAGTAAAATGGTCATGCTTACCAGAAGATGTGGACTCATATACTGGTGTGTATTGAATCAAACAAGCAGTAAAACAAGAATATGTGAGGTAATGCCTCAACCATGTCCAGCTTTATCAGATAGATGGTATGTGATCATAGTCCGAACAGACTCCCATGCACAGCAGACGTCAATAGGAAAGGCCACTCCCGGACATATATGTAAGGAATAAATGGCCATGCATAGTGTAAAACTCCTCTGCTGCCATGTCTCATCTCTATTGGGTGGAGGTATTGTCAGGAGACCTCCTATAGTGATGATGGTGTCAGGTGACCCCTAATGGTGGTGGTGATGTCAGGTGACCCCCAATGATGGTGGTGGTGGTGTCAGGTGACCCCCTGTGGTGGTGGTGTCAGGTGACCCCCTATGGTGGAGGTGGTGTAGAAGTAATCCTTGGTGTGACCTGGAGGTTGCAATTACCAGCAGGAAGGACAGAAGAGCTCTGATCTTCTGACCTGACACTGACAGCTCCAGCACAGCTGGCTCTGGTTGCTCACATACAGCCTCCTGATCCATGCACCTGGGAAGTAGGAGGGGACACACATCACCTGGGTCACCTTAGCTGGAGTCTGCACTGCCACCATACAAGTCCTCCAGTGACCGGCACAGTGCATCCACACTGCATCCCGGCTCCATGACCGGAAGGCCAGACCTGGCACAATGGACCCTGCTCACTCCTCCATGTGGGAAGAAGACACTATGAGTGCCGAGCCCAGCCATCCATGCCGCACGGCTCTTCAGGGGTGAAAGGTAACCATGGCCCACCTAATACTGACATTCATCACCTGTGATTGGTCAGTCAGGCTTAACTGTGAATGGCAGCAATGAGGACGAGGATATTCTTCCTGTTTATGTGGCTGCAGCGAGGTGGAAGCATGTACATGTGCTGTGCGGGCTCTGTCCTTCTACAGCAGCTGTTGTGGCAGTGAGCCCTAGGCAGCTGCCTAGTTTGCCTAGCGGTGGTGCCGACCCTGGGCGCAGGCAAAATAGCATTGCTGCCAGATTTTTCTGTTCTGGGATATGTTACCCGAAGGTAGGAAACACATGCACGGAACTCAGGATCTAGCAACATTAGCCCAGGTTCACAATAAGTGCGGGAATGAAATCATTCCCGCACGATTTCATTCCTGTATATCAGTCCCAATTTCAGAAACATCTGTGCGGGTTTCTGCACAGATGTCAATGGAAATAGCAGCCCGAAATCGCAAATGCGGCGTTGCACCAATTAGGGCGGTGCTATTGCCAGCCATTGCCGCTGATTTGGCATGTGATTTGACATGTCAAATCGCATGCCAAATCGCACCAATGTGAACCAGGGCTGATATCAAGATCCTGTCTTCTATTTTTCACACCCGGGTACTGTAGTTATCAGGGTTGCCAACCTCCGCAACTTTTTGTAATGACAGAACATTTAAAATTTACTGACAGAGCACATTTTTTACTGGCAAGCTGCAAAAAAAAAAAAATGACAGAAAGTTAAACAATCGATATTTAAACAGCACAATCTGTAAACACTGACAATACCCACAACAGATAATTGTCCTGGTTTACATTTAAAAAGTTAACACAGCATGACAAATTATCAGCCACCCTGCAGGGATAACGTTGAAAAACAAGTTCTGTTAGGTATGCCAAAGAGAGCAACGGGTATCACCAGATTGCGTCTAATAGTGGAAGTGGCCTTAAGGGGAGAATAATTAAACAGAAACGCTCCACAACCACCTACCTCTAGATGAACATAGCAGCTTCTTGGGTGAGTACACATTGCCATTCCAGACTTCAGCCATCAATTAGGCAAGATTTCCACCCTCCATACTCTAAACTCACACCTAACCCTCTTTTGGACCTATTCCTCCCCTTAGTCATGCCGAACCTGGTGTAGCTTGGCTGTATAATTCATCCCCTGGCTTCTTATATCTACTAAGGATTCTGGTGGTGAGATCTCCCTGTCATAGTACTTTGCTGTGTTCCTACCCTCCTTGAAGTATTGACTCCTCCCTTCGAACTTCGGGTATTATTGTTTCTTCTTTTGCATTCTTAAAAAAAAAAAAAAAAATGTTGAATACAATATGAAGATTTACACACCTTCATTATGGCTGTGTGCAGACCTGGGAATTTAAGCATAGACATTATTTCATGTCATGTTCAAATACTTGGAACAATGTATTGTGGGATGGGAACTGTGCAGCATCCTTTGACCCGCAAGTTTTATGCCTTCACATTGACTTGTACTCATGTGCAGAGCAGTGTTCCTTTTTACGTCAAATTTTGATTTAGTTTTAGTCATAGTCTTTTAAATAAAATGCCATTTTGGTTTTAGTCGTATTTTAGTCATCTGAATTGTTTTAGTTTTAGTCATATTTTAGTAGACTAAAATCAAATGGGTTTAGTTAAATTTTAAGGTATCATTTAAGCATTTGTGAATAAGTGAAATACTGCGCCAACTAGTGAAGATGTGAGCAGCCAACACAACAATAAGACTAATTGTAGTGCAAATGGTACAAAGTGTGGCGCTGAGAAAGAAAAGTGGGGTAAGTGTAAGAAAGGATTGCAGGTGTATAAACTACACTGTTATCTACATAAGAGACACTATAAGAAAAAACATATAAAAAATATATGGAGCATATATCAAGCAACAAAACATATTACCAAGCAAGCTAAAGTATTTTGGCTGTTTGTATCATGTGTCTGAAGGACGCATCCAAAGGGACATGTGATGGCACAGGTGATAATACAAATGCAAACAAATGTGTGTACGAGAGGCTATCAAGATAAACACAATATAATAGCTGTTGATCAAACCTATAAAGGGATGACCCAGAGGTCGATCTTAAATAATTATAATACTGACACAGGGGTTAAGCCAAAAAAATATATAAGTCCCAGAAGTGAGGTTAACATGGACGGTGTATCTGAGGGAGGTAATTTCAGCAGAAATTCAAAACGGTCTCTGGGATGAGAGTTTCCGATGGTGGAAGAACACCCAGGAGTGCCTTCACCTTCAGACGGGGGAGAAGTAAAGGAAGAGGTACCCTTACCAGAAAAGTTGGACCCAGCTCACCATACGGTTATGGGTCATTGGGGCATGTAAATGGAGGCCTGGAGCCAAACTTCGGAGAAGGAGTCCGTGGTGATGACTCTGGTAGCCAGGTGAGCATCAAGGGCGTCAATCCCGGAAATGAGTGGTAGTCCTCCGCACCAGTCCCAGACTAACAGACCGACAACTTCTCATCCAACTCAGACATGTGGTTTTAAAAACATATGAAGAAAAGAAAAAATCTCCACATGGTGTAAATCCGGATGATAGGATTTATTGGCAATGAAGATAAAAACGGATATCCAAGGAAAAATAAACATAAAAACAATAATTGAATAAAAATTGAATAAAAGAAGAGTGCAGTAAATGGTGGCCAGGGCCGGCGTATTTACCCTACGCGTTTTGTCTTAAAATACTTCAACTGGGGTATACGCCAGCTCTCCACCTACTGCGTTTATATGGGGATATAGACGGACTAAATTGCAAACCTGTGTGGCCGGCCGGGAAATTCCAATTCCGGCCGGCCACACAGGTTTGCAATTTAGTCTGTCTATATCCCTATATAAGCGCAATAGGTGGAGAGCTGGCGTATACCCCAGTTGAAGTCTTTTAAGACGAAACGTGTAGGGTAAATACGCCGGCCCTGGCCACCATTTACTGCACTCTTCTTTTATTCAATTATTGTTTTTATGTTTATTTTTCCTTGGATATCCGTTTTTATCTTCATTGCCAATAAATCCTATCATTCGGATTTACACCATGTGGAGATTTTTCTTTCCTTCATATGTTTTTAAAACCACATGTCTAAGTTGGATGAGAAGTTGTCGGTCTGTTAGTCTGGGACTGGCGCGGAGGACTACCACTCATTTCCGGGATTGACGCCCTTGATGCTCACCTGGCTACCAGAGTCATCACCACGGACTCCTTCTCCGAAGTTTGGCTCCAGGCCTCCATTTACATGCCCCAATGACCCATAACCGTATGGTGAGCTGGGTCCAACTTTTCTGGTAAGGGTACCTCTTCCTTTACTTCTCCCCCCGTCTGAAGGTGAAGGCACTCCTGGGTGTTCTTCCACCATCGGAAACTCTCATCCCAGAGACCGTTTTGAATTTCTGCTGAAATTACCTCCCTCAGATACACCGTCCATGTTAACCTCACTTCTGGGACTTATATATTTTTTTGGCTTGACCCCTGTGTCAGTATTATAATTATTTAAGATCGACCTCTGGGTCATCCCTTTATAGGTTTGATCAACAGCTATTATATTATGTTTATCTTGATAGCCTCTCGTACACACATTTGTTTGCATTTGTATTATCACCTGTGCCATCACATGTCCCTTTGGATGCGTCCTTCAGACGCATGATACAAACAGCCAAAATACTTTTGCTTGCTTGGTAATATGTTTGTTGTTTGATATATGCTCCATATATTTTTTATGTTTTTTCTTATAGTGTCTCTTATGTAGATAACAGTGTAGTTTATACACCTGCAATCCTTTCTTACACTTGACTTATCCCCCTTTTCTTTCTCAACGCCACACTTTGTATTCCCGTTTAAGCATTTCTCTAGAATTTCCAAACTCATTATAAATTCCTGGAGTAAAAATCGAATAACACATTAATATTTATGGTATTAAAGCGGTGTTCCTGACGAAAAATTATTATTTTTTTAAAAGTCAGCAGCTGCAAACACTAGCTGCTGACTTTTAATAAGGACACTTACCTGTCCAAGGAGCCCGCAAGAGAAACTGGCAGTCGAGCCTTGCGGCTTCACTGACGGTTTCCGACTGCGCATTCGCAATTAGCGCGGCGCTTTGTGAATGGCCAGCTTGTCTTCTGGGACACACACATGTCCCAGAAGACAACGGGGTAAACGCCACAGAAGAGGATGTGACGTCCTCGGCCCGGCTGAATTCGGAAGTACTCTTAATACTTTCAAAAAAGGTACGAGAGAAAGTAAAAAAAAAAGTTTAAATATCCAAAAACGAGGGGTGGAGAGGTGGCCTTTCGTTTAAGACCACCTCTCAAAATTGGGTGGAACTCCGCTTTAAGGTTTGAACGTGCACTACAGACACAGATTTAGCCATTGTGATATAGAATGTCTTTATAAATTAAATTTCATAAACAAAGAAAAATATTGTTTTTTGACAAACAGAAGTGCAACTTTGAATTATAAAAAAAAAAAAAAAAAAAAGACGTAAACTCTTTAGGCTGTAATGACATTGTACATATTACCTGCATATATTACCAACATTAAATATTTAGAAACAAAAAAAAGAAAAGCCCTTTTCCTAATTTGTTTCTCTTTCAGCAGCTTAGTAGATGCCCCTACTTATTCTTATGTGGCAGTACAGTATCAATTTTGATGTTAAATTTCTATTTCGTTTTATTCGTAATTTTTTGACTAAGATGCCATTTTAGTTTTAGTCGTATTTTAGTGGACTAAAATAGTGTTCATTTTGTTGACAAAAATATTTTCATTGATGAAATTAACACTGGTGCAGAGAAAAAAACACTTCAGATACAAACAGAGGTCTACACAAGTCCTTCGGGAATTTTAAGTGAAAATGTTCTCTCTAAATAGTTTGTCTTTTAAATAGCTCACAGACTTGCTTCTGAGTTACTCTGAGCTGCTTTTACTTTAAAGCGGGATTCCGGCCAGCTAAAAAATTTTTTTCAAGTCAGCAGCTACAAACACTGTAGCTGCTGACTTTAAATAAGTACACTTACCTGTCCTGGGTGCCCGCGATGTAGGCTGCCCGAGGCCGACCCGTCCCTCGGCTGGTCCCGGCACTGCCATCCTAGGTAAGGGAAACAGGCTATGGAGCCTTGCGGCTTCACTGCCAGTTTCCTACTGCGCACGTGCGAGCGGCGTGGCGATCTGTGAATGGCCCTGTGGTGTTCTGGGAACACACACAGTTCCCAGAAGACAATGGGGCCGCTCACCGAGGAGCAGAACACGCTGCAGAATTGGAAGAGGCATATTAGAAAGACTGCCTAGCAACAAGGGTTTAGGTAAGTATAAAACATTTTTTTTTTCCAAATGTTTTATTTTTTTATTTTTTTAGGATTTTTGGTGGAATTTTTTTTTTCAGGGTGGCCCTCCACTTTAACATCACCTTGCATGAGGGAAGAGAGACGTTCAGAAGCAAACACCCGCTTGTGTACATATCTAAAGTATAGGTATAGGGAAGGGGGAAACCTCTGTAGACTTAATTCTTGTTGCTTGTGGTCTGTTAGGGAGATCTCCTTAAAGTGATTATAAACAATCACCTTCTAAAACAACCCATTCAGTTTAAAATAGAAATGAAAGGCAAAATATTTGTGTATAGATATAAAAAAAAAAAACATTGTAAATACCTTTATTCCCTTTTATTTTATAAGTGATCACATTCCCTCAGTTTTCAGCTAAATAAGACCTGGGTGGGGGGAAATCAGCAGGACACGGAGCTTCCCAGTGAAAGGCAGTGCAGTGGGGGCGTGTCAGGACAATGCCGATCATTGGAGGAGAGCAGGCTTAGTTCCCAGTACAGCAAGAGAACTGACCACAGTTTGTTCCCCTGCCTAGTGTGGTCAGTTTTTAATAGGAAAGCAGAGGGACTGGCAGGAACACCAGAGGTCAAGTACATGGTACAGCAGGCACATATAAGGAATATGAAATGTTGGGTTTACATACTCTAAAGTATTAGTAAACCAAGTAATGTTTTATCTTTTTATTTGGTAAATATAGTACCTGTTTGATCTTGATATGTCTCCCTCCTTCCCTATTAAGTGTGGCAATGCTATTTCATCTGTTTTTCCATCTTTTGCGTTACACCTCACTGTGCATGCTTCAGTTCCTACCCTATATGAAGTCCATTATTTGATATTTTCTCTTCCTGAAGGCACCCTGTGGGGTGGCTCCAGCATTGTGCATTAGCGCAGTCCAGGTTTTTAGTAAACATATGCCAACACATGACCGTAAAAGCACAAATCAGATTCTTGTGGCCCCAAGTGACTGCCACCTTCAATATTGGACAAGGAGGCACGGACAAATAAGAAAAAGTCATGTGACTGCTGTATTATTGTTATTATAGGTTCTTGTATAGCGCCGTATTAGTTCTAATTGTATTATAAGTTCCAAAAAAAGGTATTTGGGTAGGGTTCAGTACTAATATCTATGCACAGTTATCAAATGCTTCTATTCAAAGATTAGACTAATGGGTTTACATTCACTTTAAGTTCCTTTCCCAGAGGTGCAACAGGAAGTTAAAGGAAATCCCCCGTTGGAAAAAAAAATTCTCACCTTGTGCTGGTAACAACTGTAAACTTTTGGATTTTCTATCGGTTTCTGTCTTGGGCCAGCCAAACATGGTTTTATGAATAAATTGTTTTAAGTCTACACCCAGAGGCGCCTCTCTCTTTTGTTTTCTTCTCAGGATTTGGAATCTGGTTTCAGTTCTCGATGAAGGCAGCCCTATTTGTGGACTTATCATCCTGGTCCTTTGGATCCCTGGACTTTTCTTTGCATAATCATGACTGTGATATAAATGTTTCAACACATATATACCGGTATATATCCTCAATGTGGTTTCTTCCCACACACCCATTCATCACATTTCCTAGTTTTATATAGTTTTTTTACATCTTTATACACATTTTACAGTTTTACATGTGGTGCTGTTGTCGTTGTTTAGAGATACCTTTTTTTCTCTAATTTTTTGCTCTAATATTATTTTTGAGGCAGAGGGGATTTTTGTTTTATTGCCGTCTCCAGTCTTTTGCGCCTATACTTGTATATAATACGGGTATGGAGGGGGCAGGGAAATCAGCAATTGTCTTCTCCCGGCAGGGGGGGGTGGGGGCGGCCGAGGGAAGCAGTACCCTCCTCAGTGATTATTGCTAGTGGCTATAGCAGCCGCTTGCGATAATGGGAAGTGAATCTGGCAGGCTGGTTGTACCCAAATTAATCGATCGATGAGGCTGGGTTCACACTATTGCGAATTGGATGCCGCCCCTTCACATTTTTGATTTTGACCAGCTCTCTATGGAGCCAGTTAACATATCTCTGCTGCAGCTCCGGTGCGAATGTGCACAGGGCCCTGTGTGTCGTTTGGTCAGTTTCAGGTCTGAATTCAGCCAAAAATTCAGGCTGAAATCAGACCTGAAACGGTGAACCAGGACGCACTGGACCCCTGCTGGGAGCTGCATGCGGCGATGGAACCCAGCCTCAACTTGGTACATTAAGCCTGCCCATTAACGGTTTACATCTCGGCCAGTTCCTGCTGAACCGGTCGAGATCCGAACCGTGCATGGCTGACTTTGGTCATAATGGTCACCAAGAGAGGTAACGGGAGTGAATCTACCCAGCAGGGGCGCAGACAGTAATAAAAAACCTAATGAAATAGAAAAAGCCAACACTACATCCTAGACCTCAAAATATTATTGAGGTCAAAAAACTAGAAGGGTGAAAACAAATCCTCCAGCAACGTTTCAGGGACTCGCTGGACCCCTTCCTCAAGGTGACAGATAGAGGTCTGAAATATAATATGGAAACATCATTAGCCGAGCACTCCAACACAGTGGTGTTTGGAGTTGGGCACTGTATTAGAGTTGCCACCTCATCCCTTTAAAACCGAACACATAATAATTACACAGGTTCGAGGCTGATTAAGGTGGTAATTAAACTCACTTATCCGCATCAAATTGGCCTCAGAACCTGTGTAATTAATATGTGTTCGGGTTTAAAGGGATGAGGAGGCAACTCTACACTGTATGGATTTGTCTACAGTATTATTGACCTGACAAGGGTTCTAACCCTTTCCCGCACTATCCATAACTTAAAAAAGAAACACTTGGTTTGTACCCACACTTCAAGAAACATCCAGTTTACCTTTTTAGCTTCTACCCAAAACTGTTAGCTTAAAGTCGACGGAGCCCTAACTACATAGTAGGTGAGGTTGAAAAAAGACCATCAAGTCCAACTAGAGAACACAATAGCCACCACGGGTCAGCTGGTATCATCAGTAATAATACTAATGAAACCATGAGTCAGCAGCTGGCAGCACTCATGGATTTTATAAACATCTCCTCATATCCTGAGACAAAAAAAATGGAGAAAAAAAAGGACAGGGAAAAATCAGGGAGAATTGAAAACAGATTCAGTCACACTCACACAGAGGGGAGAGCAAGGGGTGGGGAGGGACAGCACCAAAAAAAAAAAAAGCAGGAATACGAACAGGGCTGGAGAAGAGCTGAAGAGTCAGACAGTACGACTGAGGAGGCACAACTGTTTTCTTTGTCAGCTTCTTTAGATTTTCCAATCATTTTCAGCTGCCGACAAATCACGGCACGGTAACTTTTAAGGAAGAGAAAAACTTTTCTTTTTTTTTTTTCTTTTTTTTAGCTGTTTGAGTTCATTTTTAATTCTGGACCAAAACAAAAAGTGAAAAAAAAAAAGCATCTAAACTCTAAGATGCTGCTTTGGTATGCTCTTCAACCCTTCCGCAAGACCTTCTCTGTTACCATCCTGGCAAAGTGATCCACTTTTTTCCTTTTTTCTGCCTCTTCCTGGATCTCGCTCTTCGTCCAATCCAGTGGAAAAGTTTGTGAAACATTCCAGCCTGTGGAGAAATTCATTCCTAAACCTCAGCGGAGAAAGTCAGACAAGACAAGGAAGAGACAGGAAGGCGCTTGTCAATGTCCCACAACGGGATCTAAAGAAAGCCATCAAGGTAAGTCATCCTGTGAGACTGTAGCATACGTCTCTGAACGCTGTTGTTTGACGCAACGCACATACCGTAACTTGGCATGGCTAGCACTGACATAATGAAAATGAAATGGAAAGTTAACTATGCAAGAAGTTTGCATGTTCTCCCTGTGCTTGTGTGGGTTTTCTCCAGGTACTCGGGTTTCCTCCTACAATCCAAAAACATGCTTAATTGCTTTCTGCCTAAATTGGCTCCAGTATGTGTGTGTATGTATGAGAGACAGGGACCTTCGATTGTAAGCTCCTTGAGAGCAGGGACGGATGTGAACGTCCAGTATGTAAAGCACTGTTTACATTGACAGCACTTTATAAATACCTATAAAAATAATGCTAAGATTTAATAATAGTAAAAAATAATAGTAAATAATAATAAATATAGTAAATAATACATATAAGGGCCAATTCACACCAGTGTGTTGATTTGTGTTTTAGCGCAGCTGGTAAACGCTGATCAACGGAAAGGACATCTGAAAAACAATCATTTCTAATGTGTCCTATTTATACCATAACGCTGCCACTGCATGTCAACGGACATCAAAAGGTATGCCAACCGACGCCAGTGCGCATTGCATGTACATGCATTTTCCCATACATTTTAGCGCAAGTCACTGTGAATTGGCCCTACGTAAAAATGAATACCTGTGATAATAATAAAAAATACTAAATAAATAAATAATAATAATAGTAAATAATAATAATATTAATATGCAGAACAGCGCAGAATAGAGCTGACAGCTTTGCGTTCTGCTTTTTAACTGCAGTGGTCTTAAAAGCGGATGTCTGCCCCGCTTTGTAATTTTTACCTACAGGTAAGCCTACAATAAGGCTTACCTGTACGTAAAATGAATATCTCCTAAATGTGCAACATTTACTGTAGGAGATATTCATCCTTCATATAGCCGCTGACGTCAGCTGTGCATGCGCTCTGAAGGTTTCGGCATATCGTGCCGGAACTTCAGAGCTTCTTGCTGAAATTGAGGGCTCCCACGTGCATGCGCGGGAGTGACGTCATCGAGCCTCCAGCCACTCACAGCGCCAGAGCCTGTGCACCCGGAAGAAACCCCGGGGAGCATGTCAGCCCCCTCACCGGTGGGGGGGTGGGTTCCCCAGGGTTTACTTCCGCTTTAAGACAGCCATAGATGGATCGAAATTCAACCCGTTCAGCAGGGACCTGCCAAATTTCAATCCATCTATGGGCAGGCTGGTTGGATAGAAGTCAATCTCTTGATTGACTTCTGTACAGCCAGCTTGTTGGAAAACTTCTGCTCGGTCAGTGCTGCTGACTATAACCAGTGGTGCTGATGAGGGTATTCTGACGGTGGGGAAGCCCCCCTGCTCTCAGGATACAATAGCTCTGCAGGAGGGATTCCCCAATCCACATCAAGTGTGTGGAAGGGGGAAATCAATTCATTTTCTTTTGATCAACTCGCTGGTTGAACAAAAGAAAACGAATCATGTATGGCCTGACTTAGTGGAACTTGGAGAATCAGAGACAAAATGAAGCTATCGCTCATCAGCCAATCAGATGCATAGGGGGTTATTTACTAAAGGCAGATCCACTTTGCACTACAAGTTCAAACTACAAGTACAAAGTACACTTGAAATTGCACTGAAAGTGCACTTGGAAGTGCAGTCACTGTAAATCTGAGGGGTAGTTCTGAAATGAGGGGAAGCTCTGCTGATTTTATCATCCAATCATGTGCAAGCTAAAATGCTGTTTTTTATCTTCCTTGCATGTCCCCCTCAGATTTACAGCGACTGCACTTCCAAATCCACTTTCAGTGCAATTTCAAGTGCACCTTGCACATCTAGTTTGCACTTGTAGTGCAAAGTGGATTTACCTTTAGTAAATTACCCCCAATGTTTAGTTTAAATGACAGCTGTTTTGTCTGCAACATTTTTTGTATTTCTGTCCATCCAGTTATTAGATTTGCATAGCTCTGCAGCACAACACATTCATGTCTTGTGGGGCAGGAGACTTGATTGTTTTTGTGATGCAGTTCTTGTCTTTTTGCCAGCCTGTGACTGGATAGTAAAAGGAGAAGCAGCAGACCGATGAGTTCATCTCTCTCATCCTGCACTCTCCTCCTATGAGCATGTTCCTCATTATCACATGAGCTTATTTGCACCATGTGCTGCTTTTCCCTCTTCCAGTCTAAGCTCTTCCAGTTCAAATCCATGTACATACATGGCTTACATTACTTGCATCTGAAAAACTACATTTAGGGCATAGCTGACATTGTGTGCAGTGATCTTTTTTTTTTTCTGATCTGGATAACTGCGGGTCACCACTAGGGCATATAGTTTTCTATGTGTGTATAGGACTACAGAACATCTCCTCTTATCTACACCATAGGGGGGAACTCTTCTGTAGTCCAGAGCTAGGAACAATGCTAACAAATAAGAGTGCAGCACAGGAAGTTATCATTTTACAAGACCGGTTGTAAGATTTCTGGCAGGATCAATGGGTATTTTTTTTCATATGTTAAATAGATAGCAAAACACTTTCAATGGTATATTTAGCAGACCAAAAGGGATTAAATAAGAGATGTTTATTGTTAGGGTCAACATATACTTTAAGGCAAGGGTCTCAAACTGGCGGCCCTCCAGCTGTTGCGAAACTACAAGTCCCATGAGGCATTGCAAGGCTGGCAGTTACAAGCATGACTCCCACAGGCATGATGGGACTTGTAGTTTCGCAACAGCTGGAGGGCCGCTAGTTTGAGACCCCTGGTTTAAGGCAAGCTGAAATGGCCAGGCTCCAGATTAGTATGATGGTTTGTTTGTAAGATTTGGATTGTATGTAAAGACGCGTTATTATATTTCACAACTTTCTGGCAATTGCAGATGTATTTTTTTTTTTTTTCTTCAAATGCCTGAATGTCTGAAGAGGCAAACTGATAGCCCACTAGGGGAGAGAACGGAGTGGAATGTTTACAACTCTAGGCAGAAGGAGTTCTATTTAAAAAGGCCAGCTGATGTCTTATGAAATTGATATTGACGGATAACTCCACCTCTATAATTAAGATAGTGATCTGAAGAAACTGGACAAAAATCAACGCAAAAATCAGTCTGTATGACTGCCATGTTTCTGCTGTTATTTTGTCAGACTGACATATTGTTTTTTCGTATCTTAAAAAGAAACTGAATTCTGGAAAAGAAAAGGCAGCCAGACAGCAAAGGACTAGTCATCTGTATCGCATATAGTCTACTTGAAGTAGATATTTTCCCTATTACTAACTTATCATGCCTTGTTCTACCCTGTGTCTCGGTGTGGAGGCGGCCATCTTGGTTCAGGCAGGACTTTGCTTCCTCATGCATAGCTCCCAACTGTCCCTGATTTCGAGGGACTGTCTCTGATTTGGAGCAATGTCCCTCTGTCCCTCTTCTTCCCTCATTTTGGTCTGATCTATATAGTTGTATATAAAATGCACTTTTTATCTTTCAGAAAGTGTTTCCCAGTGCTAAACCTTTCATCCAATTTCTAAATTGCCACATTTGTAAATTTTAAAAGCCAATATAAAGGAATAGTAGTGGTAAAAAGAAAGAACTTGTGGATTTAATGAACCTTTTTTTGGTTAATTCTCCTTTAAGGGGGTGTGGCAGGAGGCGTGTCCTATGCCTACATACGTTTGCTAGTAGGTGTCCCTCATTCCCATCTCAAAATGTTGGAAGGTATGCTCATGTCCAGGGGCGTTGCTAGGTCTACAAAAGATCTGGGGCTAGAGCCCATAGCATAGTAGTAAAGAAAGTCATACGCTTGAGTGGGCATACACATGTATATACAGTAATATACATGTGTGTGTATATACCCCCAGAGAGCCCCCCCTTACATCAGGGTCCCCAGAGAGACCCCCTCACATCAGGGTCCCCAGAGAAACCCCCACTTACATTAGGGTCCCCAGAGAGCCTCCCCCTTAAAATCAAAGTCCCAGAGAGCCTCCCCTTGCATCAGGGTCCCCAGAGAGCCTCCCCCTTAAAATCAGGGTCCCAGAGAGCCTCCCCTTGCATCAGGGTCCCCAGAGAGCCCCCCACTTACATCAGGGTCCCCAGAGAGCCTCCCCTTCCCTTGGGGACCCCTGCAGAGACTCGGGGCAATGGGCCCCAGATTCGGGGCTATAGCCCCAAAAGCCACCCCCTAGCAACGCCACTGCTCATGTCAAAGCCTCCAACAAGGGGAACAATGAGCAGCATGGAAGTGGCATCACTAAATCTCACTCCAAATCATCTGAGGCTAGCAGTCAGAAGCAGCAGTGCCTTGGAACTCACTCTGCAGATATACAACTACTGTATAAGGCAGTGTACACAGAAGTGCCTAGGCACACTTCCATACCAGGAAGTGCACACTGTCTGATACTTTTTAAAGAGAAATTCAAGACAAAGGCTACAAGTGTCACTATAGAGGTACAACTAGATGTTATCTATAACATAGCAAATCTTCACTTTTTAGTTCCACTTTAATATAACTCATCATATACAATACACAATACACTCAACCTATAAGATTATTTTAGGATATTATCTTATCTGATGTATATATTGTAGATGAGATAAGTACCGTTCATGACATTTGTTTATTTTGTATGGAAGATTGTTCAGACAAAATATTGCTCAGGAGTATGGTGATCGCTGTCTTAAAGAGAAAGTAAACGCTGATGGGTTTTACTTACTCTTTTTTTCCCCTGCAAAGTAAAAGCATAATGGGATAGTATACATCGCATACTAGCCCATTATGTGGCACTTACCTGCAAACAAAGCCTGCGATGTCCGTGATGTCCCCGCTGGTGGCCGCATCCATCTTCATCCCTCTTCCTTCCAGGGCCGTGGGCTCTGTGACGACCCCGAGTCACGTGACGTCACTCCCGCGCATGAAACGATGGTCACGGCACGGGCCCTATAGAAATGGCACAATCGCGCCCTTTTTTAGTGCGCATGCGCCGATCATGTCGGCGCAAGCATATATGGTAAATGTGCAGGTGCAGGTTTAGGAGATATTTCCAGTACCTACAGGTAAGCCTTATTATAGGCTTATCTGTAGGTAAACGTGGTGTGTAAGGGTTTAAAACCACTTTAAACTGGATGTAAACCCTCACATATACCCAGTGAAATGAAAAGCCTTCGATGATACACAGAGATTAACCACTTCAGCCCCGGAAGGATTTACCCCCTTCCTGACCAGAGCACTTTTTACAATTTGGCACTGCGTCGCTTTAACTGCTAATTGCGCGGTCATGCAATGCTGTACCCAAACGAAATTTGCGATCTTTTCTTCCCACAAATAGAGCTTTCTTTTGATGGTATTTGATCACCTCTGCCGTTTTTATTTTTTGCGCTATAAACGGAAAAAGACCGAAAATTTAGAAAAAAAATGATATTTTCTACATTTTGTTATAAAAAAAATCTAATAAACTCAATTTTAGCCATACATTTAGGCCAAAATATATTCGGCCACATGTCTTTGGTAAAAAAAAATGTCAATAAGCGTATATTTATTGGTTTGCGCAAAAGTTATAGCGTCTACAAACTAGGGTACATTTTCTGGAATTTACACAGCTTTTAGTTTATGACTGCCTATGTCATTTCTTGAGGTGCTAAAATGGCAGGGCAGTACAACCCCCCCCCCCCAAATGACCCCATTTTGGAAAGTAGACACCCCAAGGAAATTGCTGAGAGGCATGTTGAGCCCACTGAATATTATTTTTTTTTGTCCCAAGTGATTGAATAATGACAAAAAAGAAAAAAAAATTTACAAAAAGTTGTCACTAAATGATATATTGCTCACACAGGCCATGGGCATATGTAGAATTGCACCCCAAAATACATTCAGCTGCTTTTTCTGAGTATGGGGATACCACATGTGTGGGACTTTTTGGGAGCCTAGCCGCGTACGGGGCCCCGAAAACCAATCACCGCCTTCAGGATTTCTAAGGGCGTTTTTGATTTCACTCCTCACTACCTATCACAGTTTTGAAGGCCATAAAATGCCCAGATGGCACAAACCCCCCCCCAAATGACCCCATTTTGGAAAGTAGACACCCCAAGATATTTGCTGAGAGGCATGGTGAGTATTTTGCAGCTCTCATTTGTTTTTCAAAATGAAGAAAGACAAGAAAAAATTTTTTTTTCTTTTTTCAATTTTCAAAACTTTGTGACAAAAAGTGAGGTCTGCAAAATACTCACTATACCTCTCAGCAAATAGCTTGGGGTGTCTACTTTCCAAAATAGGGTCATTTGGGGGGGAGGGGGGGGGTTTGTGCCACCTGGGTATACCATGGCCTCCAAAACTGTGATAGGCAGTGAAGAGTGAAATAAAAAATTTACGCCCTTAGAAAGCCTGAAGGCGGTGCTTGGTTTTCGGGGTCCCGTACGCAGCTAGGCTCCCAAAAAGTCTCACACATGTTGTATCCCCGTACTCAGGAGAAGCAACAGAATGTATTTTGGGGTGTAATGTCACATATTCCCATGGCATGTTTGAGCAATATATCATTTAGTGACAACTTTGTGCAAAAAAAAAAAAAAATTTGTCTTTTTCCCGCAACTTGTGTCGCAATATAAAATATTCCATGGACTTGACATGCCTCTCAGCAAATAGCTTGGGGTGTCTACTTTCCAAAATGGGGTCATTTGGGGGGGTTTTGAACTGTCCTGGCATTTTATGCACAACATTTAGAAGCTTATGCCACACATCACCCACTCTTCTAACCACTTGAAGACAAAGCCCTTTCTGACACTTTTTGTTTACATGAAAAAATTATTTATTTTTTTGCAAGAAAATTACTTTGAACCCCCAAACATTATATATTTTTTTAAAGGAAATGTCCTACAGATTAAAATGGTGGGTGTTTCATTTTTTTTTCCACAGTATTTGCGCAGCGATTTTTCAAACGCATTTTTTGGGGAAAAAACACACTTTTTTAAACTTTAATGCACTAAAACACACTATATTGCCCAAATGTTTGATGAAATAAAAAAGAGGATCTTAGGCCGAGTACATGGATACCAAACATGACATGCTTTAAAATTGCGCACAAACGTGCAGTGGCGACAAACTAAATACATTTTTAAAAGCCTTTAAAAGCCTTTACAGGTTACCACTTTAGATTTACAGAGGAGGTCTACTGCTAAAATGACTGCTCTCGATCTGACCTTCGCGGTGATAACTCACATGCATGGTGCAATTGCTGTTTACATTTGACGCCAGACCGACGCTTGCGTCCACCTTTTTTTTCTTTATTATTTTTTTGCTTTTTTATCTTATTTTTAAACTGTTCCTTTCATTTTTTTTTTTTTATCATTTTTATTGTTATCTCAGGGAATGTAAATATCCCCTATGATAGCAATAGGTAGTGACAGGTACTCTTTTTTGAAAAAATTGGGGTCTATTAGACCCTAGATCTCTCCTCTGCCCTCAAAGCATCTGACCACACCAAGATCGGTGTGATAAAATGCTTTCCCAATTTCCCAATGGCGCTGTTTACATCCAGTGAAATCTAAGTCATAAAATGCTTGTAGATTCCGGTTTCTTAGGCCATAGAGATGTTTGGAGCCACTCTGGTCTCTGACCAGCTCTATGGTCAGCTGGCTGAATCACCGGCTGCATTCTCAGGTTCCCTGTTGGGACAGGAGAGCCAGAGAAAAACATGGAAGACGGTGGGGGGCATTCCCTCCCACTGCTTGTAAAAGCAGTCTAGAGGCTAATTAGCCACTAGGATTGCTTTTATGTGAAATCTGACCGCTGGCTGAAAAGAATGATACCAAGATGATACCTAAACCTGCAGGCATCATTCTGGTATAACCACTCAAAGTCAAGCAAACATGATAAAACATAATAACAATAAAACATTGCAGAATAGAATACAGTAAAAAAGAGCAGAACAAGAGAGAGAGAATAGAGAGAGAGAGAGAGAGAACATTAAAACGACAACTATTTTTTTTTTTATATATATATATTTTTGTGGGGTTTTTTTTACACTTTTTTTTGTAACTGTAACCGGTTCCAGGTTCGGGTCTCTCAAAATGCGATGGCATCTTGGGAGACCCTGTGAAAGTGTGCCTAGTCTGTTCAATGCTGTACCCTGCGCTAATACTCAACTAGTGTATGGTAGCGTTCAAAACATTCACCAATGCAAAGACCAGGATTGTCAGGACACGAGGGACAATAATAGCGCGTGTCACGCCTATATCCACGCTTGCTGCAGACACGACATCTTTTTTGGGGTGTTCGTTGGGTAGGGGTACTCGGTAGGACATAAAGAAAATGCCTCTCATGCAGCCGACTGCATTTGGTTGGGGATGTGAATGGGGGAAGTACGGGTGCTGCAGAAGTGGTGGGTTCCCAATTAGGATTGGCAAATGCAGCAGGAAGGGCATTATGGGCATTATGGGCATGACGGCCTGTGTTTGTCTTCTTCTTGGTGGCAGCGGGACACTACTTGTGCTTGCCACCTTACCAGCTTGAACTGCACTTATGGGACTCGCCACATCACCAAGTGTTATTGCAGTGCTGGTTTGACTACGACCGGGGTGTACTAGGCCGCTGGTGCTTGCCGGTTCACCAAAACGCTACCAAAAAAACTGTTAGCGATTGCAGGGATCAGGCCTGACTCTGCGAACGCTGCAGTTATGCGTTTAGTGTTTGGTAAGTGACAGTGATCGATCAATACTGCACTTCGGTGGGCTGGGCTGGGCCGGGCGGAGGGGCAAAACGCAGGTGCTAGCAGGTATCTGGGCTGATCCCGCTAACACTGCGTCTTTGGGAACCCTAAACTGCTGGGGACGCTAGTATAGATCTGATCGGATCAGATATTGATCCGTTCAGATACTATACCACTAAGGGAGGTGTATGCTGCGTGCGTGGGTGTTAGCGGTGCTGGCGCTAACCTGACGCTGCCTGGGGCAACGCAGACCCTATCTGACCCTAAAACCTAACTTATATCACTGCCGGGCGATCAGGGGGCTAAACCTTTATTCGGTAATAAACGGCGGGTGCCCTGACACTATAAAAAATAAACTAACTAACCAGCGTCACCCGTAACAGTTATACGGTGATCACTGGTGAAAGGGTTAACTGGGGGGCAGTCAAGGGGTTAAAACCTTTAATATTGTAGAGTATGGGGGTCCCTGACGCTATAAAACGCTGATGGCGAACCTAAATATTTACCTCCCTAACTAGCGTCACCAGTGACACTAATACAGCAATCAGGAAAACGGTCGCTTAGTGACACTAGCGATGGGGGGTGATCAAGGGGTTAAAACTTTATTAGGGGGGGGTTAGGGGGTACCCTAGACCTAAAGGGGGCCTAACACTAACTGCCCTACCACACTAACTGTCACAAACTGACACCAATGCAGTAATCAGAAAGAAAAAAACTGCTTGGTGTCAGTGTGACGGGGGGGGGGGGTGATCGGGGGGTGATGGGGGGTGTACAGTATGCCTGGCATGTTCTACTGTGTGTGTGTTGTGCACTCACATCGATGTCGTCTCTCCTCGGCGCCGGAACGGAAAATACAGAGCCGACGAGAGATGACATCACTTCCTCCTCTTCTGTTTACATTACAGAAGCCGAGGAAGCATTTCATTTGCCAGGAGCGATCGCGAGGGGGGGCCACGAATGAGTAGCCTCCCCCTCACCTTTGATCGCCCCTGACGAGAATCCGACTGCCGCAGGCACCGGGGGTCCGATTGGACCCCCCCGCCCACGGGCAGGCAAGGACTTATATATAAGTCCTTATGCCTGCCCGTGCCATTGTGCCGACGTACATCGTCGTGCGGCAGTCGGCAAGTGGTTAAACAAATCTCCCTACGTAAGTTTTACATGTATATCTGCTGTTTCAGCTTTCTTTAAAAATATTCTTTAAAAAGTGCAGATCTTGTTACATATTTTCTCTTCCTGTTCAGCACTGAGTGTGAAGTCTGGGCACACAGCCAAGACAGCTGACTGGAGGAAAGGCACACACCCCCTCTCCTCATAGGTAGGGACAGAGACTTGCAGAGCTGTTTCGTGAACAGTTTAGCTCTGTGCTAATCTAGTTATAGCAACCTTCCATGACACAAATTTCAGCCTGGTTTTATCTCCTGTGTTGGAGAACTTGTCAGAAGTTAACATGCTGATAACAGAAGAACTGAGCAGGAGAAAGCCATGGGACTTAGGGCTTTGAAGAGAGATAAGAAAACACTGCAGATATATGTGCCCAGCTCAAATTTCATGAAATGGGTTTGCATCCACTTTAAACTGGCCACACATTTCCCAATCAGCCTATGCAATCTCTGTTCAATGTCTTTTAGATTCAACCACAAACATATACTTTGAGGGCCTGCCTATATCATCTATAAACTTTTTATATAATCAGAAAGAGCTTCTCACAATTCCAAACTCTGGGAGATTTACATTGCTCATGTAATACAACCAATAAGGCAGCCAAACAAAGTCTTATGCCGCGTACACACGACCGGTTTTGCCATCGGAAAAAACTCTGAAGGTTTCTCCGACGGAACTCAAACGGAATTCCATTCAAGCGGTCTTGCCTACACACAGTTGAACCAATGTCTGACCGTCCAGAACGCGGTGACGTACAGCACGTAGGACAGGACTAGAAAAAGGTAGTTCAATAGCAAGTAGCCAATAGCTTCCGTCGCGTACTTGCTTCAGAGCATGCGCTGATTTTGGTCCGTCGGAACAGCATACAGACGAGCGGTTTTCCCGATAGGAATTGGTTCCACCGGAAATATTTAGAACATGTTCTATATCTAGGTCCGTCAGAATTTTTGAAAAAAAAAGTCCGATGAGGTATACACACAATCGGAATTGATGATGAAAAGCTTCCGTTTGACTTTTTCTGTCGGACATTCCGCTCGTGTGTACACGGCTTAAGAAATCCTAAGCCATTTGCTGATTCCACAAAAAAAAATAACAACAGGCATCAAATTCTAGTTTTGTTTCAGAAACTGGCACATAACACTCAATGGCTGTATTACTGTATCTCTCCTGCCACAGTTTTGATTGTTCAGGAGCTCTGTTTTGAGTCCATGAAACTTTTCGATATATCGTTCAAGCTCCGATGAAGGGGAATTTTTGGCCCCTGAAACATGTTGGAAGCCTGTTGCTTTTTTGTGGAACAATTAAAAGGCTTTGGATCCCTAGGACTTTGTTTTGGTGCTCTTATTGGTTGTTTTAAGTGGGGATTTTTCCACCCAGGGTGACCCCTACCTCTTACCAGCTCTCTGTTCTATGAAAGAGCTGGCAAAACCAAGCCATCTGGCTCAATTAATGGCTGTTTTCCACTGACTAAAATCTGTGTCTAGCTTCTCTTTTTCATGCTAATTTAGGTAGGCCAGACATTATGCAATTTTCTTTCCTTTAACCACAGGTTGAAGGAAAGAAAATTGCTTGGTTTCCCCATCAACACAGCCGGTGTTGATGGGTAATACTTCCCATTGCACTATTGTGTTCTGCTAGCAAGAAGGGCAGGGAGCCTTTCCCACCAGCAGAAAATAATGCTGATGGATGTGATTGGGTGCAAAACCCAACAGGCTGGTTGTACTGAAGTCAATTAATGGATGGACTTCGATCTGAACTTCGATCTGTGTAGGGCCGGCTTTAGTCTTCTTTCTTGTTCCAGTAATACAGATAATGCAAGAGTAAATCCTATTGTGGACAACTGTCACTGGAAGAGGAGGTGAGAAGAAGTCTATTAAAATGGACACAGTTTTGGCTGGATTTGTACTTTAGGGTTTGTGTACATAGGCTTTTGATATCAGTTAGGCTCCATTCACGCTTGTGTGACTTGTCATAGGACTTTGGACATCAAAGTTGTATAACAAGTCACAGCCCATTCTTTTCAATGGTGCCTGTTCAAATTGGTACAACTTAAAGTCGTATCTTTGAAAAGGTGTCTTCACTACTTTAGTGTGACTTTTGATGCGACTTTGGTCTAGACTCTAGAGAATGTAAAGTTGGATAAAAGTCATGGTCCAAACCAGCCCTAGGAAATAGTGCGACTTTGTAGACGCGCCAATGTGAATGGAGCATTAAAGGTCATTTGAGATCTGGCTGAGGGGAGTATACACACCATTTTATTAAATCCAATTCAAACACTGCATTCAACATCCTTTGTGAATTATACTGTATGCTTCATAAACACTCCATAAATGTCCGTGTACACTGGCCCCTAAAGTGGAACTGCTATTAAAATTTACACTTCACTTAAATCAATATGAAACTCAAATCACGTTAATTAATGTGTATAAAAACACTCCCTCATGTGAACGAAAGCCTGGGCAAATGATCACATGGCATCTGCTCACCAGGAGCATGGTGGGTATTTTATGCCACTTGTGATGAAGCTCTATTGCTCTCAAACAGGAAAATGGTGAAGTGAAATTGTCATCAAAATACAACCACTGCGTAGAAGGAAGCAAAGACTGAATATGTAATGAGCTAATTCACAAACTTCACAAACTTGATAAAAAATGAACACAGAGCTGCATTAAAGCGGTAGTAAACCACAGGAACTAAAGAAAAAAAAAAAAGGGCCCCAGGTAGTTTAACCACTTCAGCCCCGGAAGGATTTACCCCCTTCCTGACCAGAGCACTTTTTACAATTCGGCACTGCGTCGCTTTAACTGCTAATTGCGCGGTCATGCAATGCTCTACCCAAACGAAATTTGCGTCCTTTTCTTCTCACAAATAGAGCTTTCTTTTGATGGTATTTGATCACCTCTGCCGTTTTTATTTTTTGCGCTATAAACGGAAAAAGACTGAAAATTTTGAAAAAAAATGATATTTTCTACTTTTTGTTATAAAAAAAATCCAATAAACTAAATTTTAGTCATACATTTAGGCCAAAATGTATTCGGCCACATGTCTTTGGTAAAAAAAATGTCAATAAGCGTATATTTATTGGTTTGCGCAAAAGTTATAGCGTCTACAAACTAGGGTACATTTTCGGGAATTTACACAGCTTTTAGTTTATGACTGCCTATGTCATTTCTTGAGGTGCTAAAATGGCAGGGCAGTACAAAACCCCCCCAAATGACCCCATTTTGGAAAGTAGACACCCCAAGGAAATTGCTGAGAGGCATGTTGAACCCATTGAATATTTTTTTTTTTTGTCCCAAGTGATTGAATAATGACAAAAAAAAAAAAAAAAATAAATTTACAAAAGGTTGTCACTAAATGATATATTGCTCACACAGGCCATGGGCATATGTGGAATTGCACCACAAAATACATTCAGCTGCTTCTCCTGAGTACGGGGATACCACATGTGTGGCACTTTTTGGGAGCCTAGCCGCGTACGGGGCCCCGAAAACCCAGCACCACCTTCAGGATTTCTAAGGGCATACATTTTTGATTTTACTCCTCACTACCTATCACAGTTTTGAAGGCCATAAAATGCCAAGATGGCACAAACCCCCCCCAAATGACCCCATTTTGGAAAGTAGACACCCCAAGCTATTTGCTGAGAGGTATGGTGAGTATTTTGCAGCTCTCATTTGTTTTTGAAAATGAAGAAAGACCAGAAAAAAAATTTTTTTTTTTCTTTTTTCAATTTTCAAAACTTTGTGACAAAAAGTGAGGTCTGCAAAATACTCACTATACCTCTCAGCAAATAGCTTGGGGTGTCTACTTTCCAAAATGGGGTAATTTGGGGGGGTTTGTGCCACCTGGGCATTCCATGGCCTCCGAAACTGTGATAGGCAGTGAAGAGTGAAATCAAAAATTTACGGCCTTAGAAAGCCTGAAGGCGGTGCTTGGTTTTCGGGGTCCCGTGCGCGGCTAGGCTCCCAAAAAGTCCCACACATGTGGTATCCCCGTACTCAGGAGAAGCAACAGAATTTATTTTGGGGTGTAATTTCACATATTCCCATGGCATGTTTGAGCAATATAACATTTAGTGACAACTTTGTGCAAAAAAAAAAAAAAAAAAAAAAATTTGTCTCTTTCCCGCTACTTGTGTCACAATATAAAATATTCCATGGACTCGACATGCCTCTCAGCAAATAGCTTGGGGTGTCTACTTTCCAAAATGGGGTCATTTGGGGGGGGTTTGAACTGTCCTGGCATTTTATGCACAACATTTAGAAGCTTATGTCACACATCACCCACTCTTCTAACCACTTGAAGACAAAGCCCTTTCTGACACTTTTTGATTACATGAAAAAATTATTATTTTTTGCAAGAAAATTACTTTGAACCCCCAAACATTATATATTATTTTAAAGCAAATGCCCTACAGATTAAAACGGTGGGTGTTTCATTTTTTTTTTTTCACACAGTACTTGCGCAGCGATTTTCAAACGCATTTTTTGGGGAAAAAACACACTTTTTTACATTTTAATGCACTAAAACACACTATATTGCCCAAATGTTTGATGAAATAAAAAAGAGGATCTTAGGCCGAGTACATGGATACCAAACATGACATGCTTTAAAATTGCGCACAAACGTGCAGTGGCAACAAAATTAATACATTTTTAAAAGCCTTTAAAAGCCTTTACAGGTTACCACTTTAGATTTACAGAGGAGGTCTACTGCTAAAATTACTGCCCTCGATCTGACCTTCGCGGTGATACCTCACATGCATGGTGCAATTGCTGTTTACATTTGACGCCAGACCGCCGCTTGCGTTCGCCTTAGCGCGAGAGCAGGGGGGACAGGGGTGCTTTTTATTTATTTATTTTTTTTCTTTATTATTTTTTTGCTTTTTTATCTTATTTTTAAACTGTTCCTTTCATTTTTTTTTTTTTTAAATCATTTTTATTGTTATCTCAGGGAATGTAAATATCCCCTATGATAGCAATAGGTAGTGACAGGTACTCTTTTTTGAAAAAATTGGGGTCTATTAGACCCTAGATCTCTCCTCTGCCCTCAAAGCATCTGACCACACCAAGATCGGTGTGATAAAATGCTCCCCCAATTTCCCAATGGCGCTATTCACATCCGGCGAAATCTAAGTCATAAAATGCTCGTAGCTTCCGGTTTCTTAGGCCATAGAGATGTTTGGAGCCACTCTGGTCTCTGATCAGCTCTATGGTCAGCTGGCTGAATCACCGGCTGCATTCTCAGGTTCCCTGTTGAGACAGGAGAGCCAGAGAAAAACACGGAAGACGGTGGGGGGGCATTCCCTCCCACTGCTTGTAAAAGCAGTCTAGAGGCTAATTAGCCGCTAGGATTGCTTTTACATGAAAGCCGACCGCTGGCTAAAAAGAATGATACCAAGATGATACCTAAACCTGCAGGCATCATTCTGGTATAACCACTCAAAGTCGTGAATGGCATACCTGAAGACAAAAAAATGGTTAACAATAAAGCACAGTAAACGGTAAAGTATAAAAAATTGCATACCTGAAAAGCAAACATGATAAAACATAATAACAATAAAACATTGCAGAATAGAATACAGTAAAAAAGAGCAGAACAATAGAGAGAGAGAATAGAGAGAGAGAACAATAAAACGACAACTATTTTTTTTTATTTTTGTTTGTGTTTTTTTTTTTTTTTACACTTTTTTTTTGTAACTGTAACTTTTATAACTGTAACCGGTTCCAGGTTCGGGTCTCTCAAAATGCAATGGCATCTTGGGAGACCCTGTGAAAGTGTGCCTAGTCTGTGCAATGCTGTACCCTACGCTAATACTCAACTAGTGAATGGTAGCGTTCAAAACATTCACCAATGCAAAGACCAGGATTGTCAGGACAGGAGGGACAATAATAGCGGGTGTCACGCCTATATCCGCGCTTGCTGCAGACACAACATCTTTTTTGGGGGGGTTCGTTGGGTAGGGGTACTTGGGAGGATATATAAATGCCTCTCATGCAGCCGACTGCATTTGGTTGGGGATGTGAATGGGGGAAGTACGGGCGCTGCAGAAGCGGTGGGTTCCCAATTAGGATTGGCGAATGCAGCAGGAAGGGCACTATGGGCACGACGGGCCTGTGTTTGTCTTTTTGGTGGCAGCGGGACACTACTTGTGCTTGCCACCTCACCAGCTTGAACTGCACTTATGGGACTCGCCACGTCACCAAGTGTTACTGCAGTGCTGGTTTGACTACGACCGGGGTGTACTAGGTTCACCAAAACGCTACAAAAAAAAGTGACAGTGATCGATCGATACTGCACTTGGGTGGGCTGGACTGGGCTGGGCCGGGCGGAGGGGCAAAACGCAGGTGCTAGCAGGTATCTGGGCTGATCCCGCTAACACTGCGTTTTTGGGAACCCTAAACTGCTGGGGACGCCAGTATAGATCTGATCGGATCAGATATTGATGCGTTCAGATACTATACCACTAAGGGAGGTGTACGGTGCGTGTACGGTGCGTGCATGGGTGTTCGCGGTACTGGCGCTAATCTGACGCTGCCTAGGGCGACGCATATCACCGCCGGGCGATCAGGGGGCTAAACCTTTTTTCGGTAATAAACGGCGGGTGCCCTGACACTATAAAAAATAAACGAACTAACCAGCGTCACCCGTAACGGTTATACGGTGATCAGTGGTAAAAGGGTTAACTAGGGGGCCATCAAGGGGTTAAAACATTTATTAGATAGTATATGGGGGTCCCTGTCGCTATAAAACACTGACGGCGAACCTAAATATTTACGTCCCTAACTAGCGTCACCAGCGACACTAATACAGCGATCAGAAAAATGATCGCTTAGCGACACTGGCGACAGGGGGTGATCAAGGGGATAAAACTTTATTAGGGGGGGTAAGGGGGGTACCCTAGACCTACAGGGGGCTAAACTTTTATTTGGTAATAAACGGCGGGTGCCCTGACACTATAAAAAATAAACGAACTAACCAGCGTCACCCGTAACGGTTATATGGTGATCAGTGGTGAAAGGGTTAACTAGGGGGCAATCAAGGGGTTAAAACATTTATTAGGTAGTATATGGGGGTCCCTGTCACTATAAAACACTGACGGCGAACCTAAATATTTACGTCCCTAACTAGCGTCACCAGCGACACTAATACAGCGATCAGAAAAATGATCGCTTAGCGACACTGGTGAGGGGGGGTGATCAAGGGGTTAAAACTTTATTAGGGGGGGTAAGGGGGGTACCCTAGACCTACAGGGGGGTAACAGTCACTACCCTAACACTGCTAACTGTCACAAACTGACACTATGCAGTAATCAGGAAAAAAAAAAAAAAACCTGCTTGGTGTCAGTTTGTGACAGGGGGGGGGGTGATTGGGGGGGGGGATCGGGGGGGGGGATAGGGGGTGTAATGTATTCCTGGCATGTTCTACTGTGTGTGTGTGTGTGTTGGTGCACTTACATGTCATCTCCCCTCGGCGCTGGAACGGAAACTCCCGAGCCGAGGAGAGATGACATCACATCCTCTGCCTCTGTGTACTATACAGAGGCAGGGGATGTTTCTCATTGGCTGGGAGCGATCGCGAGGGGGGGGCCACGATCGGATGGCCTCCCCCTCGTCTCCCATCGCTTCCAACCAAATGCCGACCGCAGCTGGCACCGGGGGGGGGTCCGATCGGACCCCCCACCCGCGGGAAGGCAATCACGTTTCAGGTACGTGATTTTGCCTGCCCGTGCCGCTCTGCTCACGTATATAGGCGTGAGGCGGTCGGCAAGTGGTTAAGCCATAATGTTCTAGTATGCTAGCATACCTCCCAACTGTACCTGATTTTGAGGGACTGTCCCCGATTTGGAACAAAGTCCCTCTGTCCCTCGTTCCTCCTCATTTGTCCCTCATTTTGGTCTGGTTTATATAGCTGTATATACAATGTATATTTTTATCTTTCAAAATGTGATTGACAGTTCCAACCCTTTCATCCAATTTCTAAATTGCTGCATTTATAAATGTCAAAAGCCAGTAAAAAGGAATTGTAATGGTTAAAAAAAAAAGCACCTGTGGGTTTAACTTTTTTTTTTTTGTTGTATAATTCTCCTTTAAGGGGGTGTGGCTTGGGGTGTGTCCAAGGCCTACATACATTTGCTAATAGGTGTCCCTCATTCCCATCTCAAAAAGTTGGGAGGTATGTATTAGCACATTATGAGAGACTTACCTGAAAATGAAGCCGTCCAGCGGCACGCTGTCACCACTGTAGGCACTTCTGTCTTCACCTGGTCTCCTTCCAGGATTCGTGTGAATGGGCAAGCCATGATGACATCACTCTATGTCGTTTCTTCAGAGCACATGTTCTGGTGATGTCACCGACTGCTTCTAAAGTAAATATCTCCTAAATGGTGCATGTTTAGTGCATGTTTAGGAGGTATTTACTGTACCTATAGAAAAGCTTTAGTATAAGCTTAACTATAGGTAAAAATTAGCCAAGGGAGTTTAATCCCACTGTGCCTTTAATGTATATCTGAATAGAGTGAATAGAGTGAGTAAAGTGATAGTAAAGTTTCTTATTTTTGTTTAAAAATAACAAACATGTCATACTTACCTTCTCTGTGCAATGGTTTTGCACAGAGCAGCCCCAATCTTCTTCTTCTCGGGTCCTTCGCAGGCACTCCTGTCCCATCCCTCCTGTTGAACGCCCCCACAGCAAGCAGCTTGCTATGGGGGCACCTGAGCCGAACCGCAGCTCCCTGTGTCCATTCAGACACAGAGCCACGGCCCGGCCCTGCCCCCTCTCTCTCCTCATTGATTCACTGAATTTGATTGACAGCAGCGGGAGCTGATGGCGCCACGCTGCCGCCTCTGCCAATGAGGGGGGAGAGTCTCGGGCAGCCGAGACACTCCTGCAACATTGCTGGATTGAGATGAGCTCAGGTAAGTATTAGGGGGGCTGCTGCACACAGAAGGCTTTTTAGCTTAATGCATAGAATGCATTAAGCTATAAAACCTTCTGACTTTACAACCACTTTAAACTGAACTTCAATCATTTTTTCATCTTTCCATCTATTAAATCTTCTGCCCTTGTTGTTTTAACTTTGGATAGTAAAACATTTTTTTCTTCCAGTAAATACATTATACAGCCCACTTCATGTTTCTTGTCTGGTCATTAGCCTAGGCTTAGGACATCATGCACAGCTCTCTCCCTCACGCTCATGAGAGTTTGCCAGGAAGGGAGGGAGGTGAGTCATAAGAGGGCCAATGGGGGCTGCAGAGCTGGAGGTGTTCCCCCCTGTGTCTTTGTAAATCCAGGAAATGAACAGGGAGCAACTTCAGCTGCCCACAGTTAAAATGGATGCAGCCAGACTCAGTGGAGGAAGATTTCTGCAGCATTCTGGCAAGTACAGAATTACAGTATATATAAAATAATATGCAAAGTGGTTGGAGGGAGGCTTCAGAATGGCAAAGATGTTTTTATTACAAATTATGTGAGCAGACTGCAGTTCCTCTTTAACCAATTCCTACCCGGCCTATAGCAGAATGATGGCCAGGCGAAGGTTCAGTTATCCTGAATGGGCGTCATATGACATCCCGCAGAATAACACCCGCCACGCGCCTGTGGGGGCACTCATCGCGGCGATCGGTGGTGCGGTGTGTCAGTCTGACACACTGCTACACTAATCTTGGTAAAGAGCCTGTGACGGAGGCTCTTTACCACGTGATCAGACGTGTCCAATCACGGCTGATCACTATGTAAACAGTAAGAGTCGTTGATCGGCTTTTTCTCACTCGCGTCTGACAGACGCGAATAGCGGAGAGCCGATCAGCTGCTCTCCTAACAGGGGGGGGGTCTGTGCTGATTGTTTATCCTCCTCAGATGCCTGCCCAGGACCACCAGGATGCCGCCAGGCCCACCAGGGATGGCCACCACATTGGACCACCAGGTATGCCAACCTAGACCACCAGGAAAATACCAATCAGTGCCCAGGCAGCTGCCAATCAGTGCCCATCCCCAATGCCTGCCAGTGCCAGGGCCATCAGTGATGCCTATCAGTGCCATCTATTAGTGCCGCATAACAGTGCCCATCAGTGCCACGTATCAGTGCCGCCTATCAGTGCCCAGCAGTGCCGCCTATCAGTGCTCCCTATAAGTGCCCATCAGTGCAGCCTTTCAGTGCCCATCAGTGTCGCCTATCAGTGCCACCCATGAGTGTCCATCAGTGCTGCCTATGAATGCCCATCAGTGCTGCATATCAGTGCCACTTACCAGTGCCCATCGTCAGTGCCCCCCATCAGTGCCACCTCATCAGTGTCGCCTTATCAGTGCCCATCAGTGAAGGAGAAAACTTACTTATTTACAAAATTTTATAACAGAAACAAAAGAAAAACTTTTTTTTTTTCTAAATTTCCAGTCTTTTTTTATTTATTTAGCAAAAAATAAAAAACGCAGAGGTGATCAAATACCACCAAAAGAAAGCTCTATTTATGGGAACAAAATGATAAAAATTCTGTTTGGGTACAAACCGTGCAATTGTCATTTAAACAGAGACAGCGCTGAAAGCTGAAAATTGGCTTGGGCAGGAAGGGGGTGTAAGTGCCCAGTATTGAAGTGGTTAATCTATGCTTGTATAAAGAACTTATTCCACATCCTGACTGGAGTAACCCTGCAAAACAGTGAACAGTTTGCATAAATTGATGGTTCTATCTAAATATCTATAATAAATAAATATCTAAGAATATTAGTACTATAAGCAGTATCCTGTATACAGAACAAGGACTAACAATTTGGATAGGTTACAGTACTAGAGATAGCCAGTTTGCCACTTTTAGACGTTAATCTTTTCAAGCTCAGAAGTAACAATGACAAACAGCGTGCCTCACAGCCTGGGAAAATGACATCAATCAGTGCTGACAAAGGCCTGCAAATAGTTTTTTTTTTAAATAGCACCGAAAGCCTATTACTGTTAAATGTGGGTTTGTTTGTTTCATAAATTGGACTGGTTGTATCCCGGCAACTGTTGTCTCAGCTCCCTTTGCTATCTGGAATGGTCACTTGTGTTCGGGGTGAAAAGGACACCTGTGCAAGCACTAAATACCATCCGAGAGCGACAAAGTGCTTCCATGATTTCCCGTAAACTGTTCCCACCCCTAATCCCACACTTAAAGAGGGAGTTTGCTGTTTTTGGGTACATCTTGGGGAGAGAAATGTAATGGGAAGAAAGATGGAAGTATTGTTTTCTGTGTGCATTACACAAGTTGTACAAGTACAAGTACAACCGCAGGCCCTCTGTCAGAGACCCACCTACTCCTTCTGTCACTAAACAACCATTACAATCAAGGTTTGTTTGGAGGGGGTCATTCACATTACTTTTTTGTAGCTTTACACCTTTTCACCCTAGCAACTTATTTCTGGTGACGATTGAAGATCGCTAGAAGGCAAAGAAACGGCTCATCTGTTTCCATTGCGTTGTTCCCTCGCTGCCCAGTTCAGCATGGCATTGCTCTAACTCTGAAGAGAGACGGAAATAATGAGTTTTGCGTGCATTATGCAAGTTGTATGGGTACAACATAGCTTTTTTTGTAGCCTAAAGCCTTGTATACACAATGAGAATATCAGAGCAATTGTCCAATATTCTGATGGTTAGTACACAGCTTTCAAAGCCGATTATGATAGTTCATACGAAAATATCTGAAGGAACAAGCACAAAATTATGAAAAGGCACAAAAAAGACAAAAAAATGGGAGACTGCAACAAAAACCGAGCCACCACCCCTGTGTCTCTCCCTGCTGTACGGGAGACCCAAAGAATTTCCAGGAAGGACTTTAAAGAGTTCCACCCATAAAATTTACTTTGCAGTATTCATCAGCAAAAAAAAAAAGCAAAAACATTTGGAAAAATTTCCTGGCTGTTGCTAAGGGGTGCCCTGTAATCTGCCTCTTCCTCTCCCTGGCGCCTGACGTAATTTGCCTCGGCGCCCATGCTCGCTAGTGCTCCTGGGAGATGTGTGTCATCATTTCCCAGGAGTCAGTGGGCAGCGCTGAGGGCTTCGTTGCCATCACAACGGGGCGGGCACTTCTGACAACGACACCCGTTGTGATGGCAACGTGAGACGTTTACAGCGCTTTGATACGGTTATACTGCGCATGCGCAAGAACGGGCGGTGCATGCTGGTCACTCAGCTGCACCGTATCCCGGAACATTATGCTTGTGGGCTTCACATGCCCACAAGCAATATGGGAATGACCAGGAAGCAATGATATAAGTTATGTTTTTATATTAAACTGGACATCGGGGGGGGGGGGGGGCGAAATTTTAAAAAGATATGTTAAATGTTAATGTTTTGAACTTATCAAATGTTTAAAAAAAAAAAACAAAACAAAAAAAACAACAACATGTCAGTGGAACTCCATTTTAAGCACTACCAAGACAATACAGGGGATGTAGATGGGTTTTTCCACCATGGACATGGACCCACCATGCATTAGGACTGCTGGAAGGGGGGGCCACTGAGGCTTATTAAATGATGGACCCTCTCAAGAAACGTAGCTATGAGGACCTAAAACGGGCAGTACTGGACTATTACGCTGTATCGTCAGAGGCGTACCAGGCCAGGTTCCGAACTACCCCTTGGGTCCCTGAGATCGCCTTTAAAATGTTTGCGCACAAGCTGTCCATAGCATGCCGCCAATGGCTGGAAGGTGAGGAGGTCACCTCTCCTGAGGGGATCATACAGGCTGTCCTGAAGGAACAATTCTTTTTACAGTGCCCCCGTGAGCTCCGACAGTGGGTGCGGGAGCGAAAACCTGGCACCCTAGAGGAAGCTGGAGCTTTAGCAGATGAGGCCCTCTTGATCAACACACAATGGCGGAAGCCCCCCGCTGAGGCACCCCGAGTTCCCAGGGTGGCCAGCCCCACCTCTGGGCCCTACAGGCCTCCCAATTGTTGGGTGCCCAGGAGGCACCAAACGCTTCATTCCCCTCGCTACTTGGACTGTGGACTGAGGCCCAAGCGCTGTGATGTCGGAGTAATGGGAGGATTACCTGCAGATGTGCTTCTTGGCAATGATGTCAGTGACCTCCAGTGTCACTTTGTCAGGGCCGTCACGCGAAATCAAGCAAGTGAGTGACCCTTCCCCAACGCCTGCCACTAGTGGAGTATACTGGAATCGGATGTCAGGGAATAACGGCCGCCTGCTAAGGTGGAGTTTGGCCTTACAACCATACAACTTCACTATTCAGTACCTAAGGGGGAGCCAACACCAAAATGCAGATGGGTTCTCCCGTCAACAAGATTCCCAGTAAAGCCCAGTCATCCTGTCTTCTCTCCAGCGGCTGAAAGGACTCCAGGGAGAAGGGCGAGTCTACGCTTTTCCCCAGCAGCGGGTATGTTCTCTGAGAGAGGCAGAGGTTGGCTGGGTAAGTAATGCTATATTTGGGACAATTTATTTGGGGTACTGTGGAGATACCGTCATTGGGGGACTGGAACTACTGATTAACTTTGGAGTCAACCCGTCTGGGGTCTCCTCCTGTGTTAGTCCCCTGCTGAAAGGGGAGATGTGTGACGGGAGTCGCTTTGTGTAGGGTGCCTGAGAACTCCAATCTGATCTGTGCTAGTTGGACTCGCTGTACAGCCACACTGGAACATTGTATATATGTATATATCATGTGTTGTCTCATGCTGTTGGACTCTTTAGCTGGGATTGTTTGGGCTGTGGTTGTATTCCAGTTTTTTATTGTGCCTGTCTGCCTTGGAAGAAAAGTATATTATGGGATGTATGTCTCTGTAGAAGGGGGGGATTCTTCCAACAGCTCCCCTTGCTGATTGGACAGTTTACCCCACCCTGAATTCCAAAGGGAGGAGTGATTGCCCCCTGAATTGTATATCTGTGTTGCACATGTGTTATAATAAAGAGTTTGATGTTTTTCACCCTACACTGAGTTACGGCTAGTGACTGGGTGGGCTAAAGGGTCTTGGATCGTGTGGTACTGGACAGAGAAAGCATTTACAGCAGACATAGTCCTGTTGAGGACAAGAGTTCGTCACAGTCAGACAGAAGCTGGATGTGCAGACTATAAAATTTTGGTCAGATGTGAACTCAACATCTGATTTTCGTTTCATTAGTACGGTTTTCGTGCGGAAAAAATCGCAAGAGCAGGACTACGCATGCTCAGAAACAATAGAATACATACAAAACCATTCAACACATTACGTCACTTCTGACGTTGTTTTTGTATTGTGAGTAACCACTTCACTTTCCACATGAGACTAAAATCTAAGCGTGTGTACGAGGCTTTAAGAAAAAAAAAAAAAGACAGCCTAACTTGAATTGGAAAATGTAGGTCAAAACACCAAAATGCGTCAGCAGACTTTTTTTTCCCCTTACGCATCTCTATCCAGCACATGCCTGAATGAAGATAAACAATTGTATTTTAAACTGTTGTGTTATATTATTTTAAATTTACAGTATACACACAATCGTTGATTTCCAAACAAATTTAAAAAGACACTGTCACTTTGCTCATGCGGGGCAATATGTGTCTCTTCAAATTGGTCCCCAACCCCCATTTACTCCCCTACTTACCTACTCTGTGCAATGGATTTCCACAGTGTGGTCCCTTATCTCTTATTCTGCAATCCCCCGCTGATGCTCTCCACTCTTCTTCTCGTACATGTGCCCTCATAGCAAGCCTTGTGCTATGGGGGTGCGGGCATCCCAAGCCGGGGTGTGTGTATCCATAGACACACACAGCATGGCTCGGCCCTGCCCCAATCCCTCCTCGCAGGCCTTGTCTGACAGCAGCGGGAGCCAATGGAAAGAAGACATGCAGCCAGGAACATCGCTGAATCAAGGGAGCAACCAGGTAAGTGTTTAGGGAGGAAGGGGGGCACAACAAGTGGTAAAAAGTTTTTTTTTACCTTAATGCAGGTAATGCATTAAAGTAAAAAAACATTTTAAAGTGTTACTAAACCCAGGACCCTGCATTCATTATATCTGGTCTCCCACAGTACGCAGAACATGAAAATGCAATTATTTTAGTAAATATAAACTACTAAATACATTTTCTCATGAGCTCAGCACTATATAGCAGTCTTGGGACTTCTATCAGTGTCCAGCCGAGCACTGGTTAAAGCTTGTAGGAGGAGTTTTAATTTTACTATGACTGTCCTATGAGGCTGCATGATCCCTGACACTCTGTCTGGACAGTGCTGATTGGCCCTGTGCTGATCATATGCACCCCCCCCCCCCCAAAAAAAAACAAAAAAAAAACTCTCTAGCAATACACACCAAACAGAGAATGTGCAGTGTCTCCTAGGGCTCTGTACTATTAACAGATAGATAGGGGCAGTAAAAGAAGGGGAGGATCAGAGAAGATTGGATCAAACAGCCTTGTACACAATGCAGAGGATTAACCCCTTAGGTTCCAGAGTGAGTACGACAAACATGCTTTTTGGCATATCCAGACTGATTTTACTGTTGTGGGTTTAGTAACATTTTAACTTTAGAACAACTTTAAGTTGAAGCTTTTTATGACAGGGTCTCTAAATTAAAGCAAGGGCAATGACTTCTATCAACAGTTGGCTTTTTTTCAGCACAGCTGAAATTACTGTATGTATGAAAAGGCAACTACAGCTCCATCTGCTGGCTGAACAGAAGGCTGCACAACATTAATCTGCAATATATCACTTTTTCCAACTAAAACATTTTTTAAATGTGTACTTTAGCTCTGACCATAATTAGTAAATAAAGAAAATATGTTCATTTATATGTAGTGTAAAATAAGTCAGTTGCTGATGATCAATGTATGTGATTCAGTTTTTTACAGTCACAGTGCAAGAATGACGTCCTATTCAGAAAAATCTGATTCCTGGAATCTTGGAGTTCCCCTGCCTTTTCCATCCCTTTTATGAGCCAAAGCAATAATTATTTAAAGGTTACATCTGTGGAATAGGCACTCATCTGGATCTGAATGCTTGCAACAGATCTCTCTCAAACAGCTTTCATATAAAAATAGAGGAAAAACAGTTCAGAGCTCAAAAATGCACATAAACTAGATTATTAGTATAGTGTTACTAAAACAGTGGGATAGATTTACTAAAACTGGTGCACTCAGAATCTAGTGCAGCTGTACATGGTAGCCAATCAGCTTCTAACTTCAGCTTGTTCACTTGAACTTTGCAAATAAAACCTGTAAGCTGATTGGTTTCTATGCAGTAGTGAGCCTGATTTTGCACTCTGCAGTTTTAGTAAATAAACCCCAATGTGTTTTAGCAGACATCTTTAACATGCATCCTAATGTGTACAGGCAGTCCCCGAGTTACGAACACCCGAGTTACAAACGACTCCTACTTACGAATGGCCTCAAATGCTGGCCACTTGTGCTCCACAATACAGATACACCTGTGTTCCTAGGTTTTTCCATAGTAATAGAAGAGGGTCTCACTCTTCCTAAAAAAAAATTTTTTCATGAATTGCACATTGTGGAGAATGTAATAATTTTTAAAGACCTGACACACTATAATAAAAAAAAACACTTTCGAGAATTTCGGTAGAAAAATTTCTTATGCCCCAGAGATGTCAGCTGTTGATACAACCTCACAATTCCCATCCGCAAAGCATCATGGTGGACTTGTCCTTAAAAATACCATTTGTACATAATGTAATATTATTGAAGCTACAAGGTTTTTCGCCCTAAATGAAATTCTTGCTTCCTTGGAAGTATCTAGCAATTATACTATAAATCATTTTCCTACCTATTCTGTCAGTAACATCACTTGTATGGGGTGAATTATGAGGACACCCCCACCAACACCTTTGCTACTTATCTGAATTTATGGCTCCTCTTTCCTGGAGTGCATTTTCTGTATTGTTTTTCCTATAGAATTCCCCAGGGATGTAATGAATTATTAGACTGGAACCTTTTTTCAGTTTTGGGAAAAGTAGGTTTGATCTTCTGCCAGGCCTTTATTCCTGTCTATAAGACTATTATGAGAACACCCCCACCAACACCTTTGCTACTTATCTGAATTGCATTTTGTGTATTGCTTTTCCTATAGAATTCCCTAGGGACAGAGACCTGGTTGTCATAGCCATTTTAGAGTGAAGGATATGGCATCTATTGCCTTTTTTTGGGGGGGGGGGGGGGGGCACGGTCCACACAGTAATGTTCACCTTACTCCATCATCCTGTGATCTTCCTGTCCACTGATTCCAGTTGTGATGACCAGTCCCCCAAAGTCACTCTGCATGTTGGTCTCAACTAGTCTTGTTGCTTTCCAATGTCATTGGGCCTGCACTGTAACTAAGGGGACATGGCCGCTGGTAGGAGAGCATCCCTGTGCTATAGATTGGGAGACCATTGGTTGTAATGGGACCATGGCGTAACAAGAGAATTGCTGTGCACTTACCCGTCCTCTAGGAAAAAAAAGGAATAATTTCACCATCAGCCTGGGGATGGGGCAATATTTATAATTTTGATGTGCCTGGCTTTAAATATTAAATAATGAAAGATAGAACTCAAGCATGTAATAACATCTCTCCACCTAAATGGGTAAACTATGGCTGGGTCCAGCCACTCAAGCTATCTGCAATTTTAACTTCTTGTATGATTTTATATTTCTTTTATTTTCAAAAATTGTTGCTTTCTTGCAACCATGGCAATTTGGGTATAATCTCTACACCGTATGTGTACAGAACATTCTTGGAAGTCTAATTTCCTGGTAGTTGGTGGTCTGTTTTTTACTAGTCTGTAAAGTCTGTAAAAAGCTTGAATTAAGATTGCAGACGTTCACTGCAATAGGAGCTTATTTTCTGTGACGTGCTCTCAATGGGGGGGGGGGGGGGGGGTTACTAAAACGAGTGCACACGGAATCTGGTGAAGCTGTGCGTTGTAACCACTCAGCTTCCAGGTTTTATTGCTAAAGCTTAATTGAACAATCTGAAGTTAGAAGCTGATTGGTTACTATGCACAGCTACACCACATTCTGTGTGTACCAGTTTTTGTAAATCTCCCCCAAGGTGTTCTTTAGGTTAAAGGAATGCCAGTGCTGCACTTATTACTGTATTAATACTGCTCTAATGGTAATACTAATGACAGGCCTCTACTTAGCAGTAGCAATTAAATGTGCACGGTAAGCCAAGCATCGGTTGCTTTAAAAGAGGAGCAAGTTTGAAAAACATCCTTGCATTGTACATAGTTCACTTGGAGAGAATTGTTATTTTTTTAAACAAAAATGGAGTGTCACTTTAAGCCAATCTGCTTGATCTTTTATATTTGGCTAGAAATAAGCACGCGTGGCCAAATCACATCCAGATTTCTGTCAAAGCCTTTTTGCTAATTTTTGTCCATATTGGAAACATCTGGCCACTCGGCACTTGCCTGTCCAGATTATGCAGGACATGATAGGAACCGTTATTCTGTAATAGTTTACAGTTACAGTATTTGGATCAAGTGTTTATTACCAGTATATTCTCATCAGTTGTTCTCAATGAAGGTCTTATTCATACGGACACTGAGTCCTGTAGACCGTGGATAGACCGTGTGTTTATGGAGCTTGGGAGACCAGGTACTGCGTGCAAGGGGTATGGGGACATAGTGGCACTACATTAATAAATAAAGCCAACACAGAAGATGTCTTGCTAATAGGATTATGGGAAGATGAAACCCCATGACAAGTGCTGCAACAAGACATTAGTGCTGAACATTGCACCACCTTGCTTTGCCAGTAGTGCAGTTACCAATTCGATTTAGGACTCATTTACACTGGCGGAGTTCACCAGCAGGTCCACCTGCTCAGTGGGGGGGATCTGTCTGCTGATCCCCGCTGAGCCTTAGGCTTCCTGTCATCACTTTTAGTTACCCTGGCACGGAAAAGTAAAATTATCCCATTTTCCACATCCCACCCACCCATTGGTAGGAGTTAACTACTTGTTAAGTCTAGAAGCAGAGGAATAAGGTGTAGTATTTACCTTATTAATTGCCCCAGCAGGCTCACTCCATCTGTGCCACCGGTTCCCGCAGCCTGTTCACTGAGGTGCTTTGGCCGATGGTTGTGCACTGATGTTATCAAGAGCAATGCACAACTAGTAGTCAAGGAGCTTAAGGCCGCCCATAGAGGGTTTGAATCCTTCTAAAATGGCTGAGATTCAATCCATGCATGGGCAGGCTGAATGTGCCAAATTGATTGATCAACTTGGGTACAACCAGCCTGCCGGATTTTACATGCGATTATCACTAGCGACTGGTATAGCCACTAGCAATAATCACTGTCATCTCTCGGCTTCCCCCGCAAAAGTTCAGTTTTGGTCTCATCTGACCAGAGCACCTTCTTCCACATGTTTTCTATGTCCCCAACATGGCTTCTGCAAACGGGACTTCTTATGACTTTCTTTCAACAATGGCTTTCTTCTTGCCACTCTTTCATAAAGGCCAGATTTGTGGATTGTAATAGTTGTCCTGTGGACAGATTCTCCCACCTGAGCTGTGGATCTCTGCAGCTCCTCCAGAGTTACCATGGGCCTCTTGGCTGCTTCTCTGATTAATGCTCTCCTTGCCCGGCCTGTCAGTTTAGGTCGACGGCCATGTCTTTGTAGGTTTGCAGTTGTGCCATACCCTTTCCATTTTCGGATGACGGATTGAACAGTGCTCCGTGAGATGTTCAAAGTTTGGGATATTTTTTTATAACCTAACCCTGCTTTAAACTTCTCCACAACTTTATCCCTGACCTGTCTGGTGTGTTCCTTGGCCTTCATGATGCTGTTTGTACAGTAAAGCCTCGTACACACAATCAGATTTTCGGCAGGGAATTGTGTGATGACAGACTGTTTGCCTAAAATCTGATCGTTAGTACGCTCCATCAGACAATGGTTGTCCAACTTTCGGCCAACAAATGTTGGTTTGCAGGCTAGTAAATTTTCGGTCGGTCTGTTGTCAGATTTTCGTATCATGTGTACACAAGTCCGTCACACAAAAGTCCAAAGTACAAACTCGGAATCAATGCTCACCAAACATAACATTAGCAGAAGGTGCCCAAGTGCCTCAAGAGCTGAAATTCCACATAGTACGTCAATACGTTCGTGATTGTTGGCCAAATTTGTGTTTACCATTTGTCTGCAAGACAAGTTCCTGGCACCCGCCCTTCGGACAAAATCTGGCGCTTTGTCTGCCGAAAATCCGATCGTGTGTACGAGGCTTTAGTCTCTCTAACAAACCTCTAATGGGGCTTCACAGAACAGCTGTATTTATACTGAGATTAAATTACACACAGGTGGACTCTATTTACTAAATTAGGTGACTTCTGAAGGCAATTGGTTCCACTAGATTTTAGTTAGAGGTATCAGAGTAAAGGGGGTTGAATACAAATGCATACTACACTTTTCAGATATTTCTTTGTAAAAATAAAAAACTTCACAATAATGTGCCAATTTGTGTTGGTCTGTCACATAAAATCACAATAAAATACATTTACATTTTTGGTTGTAACATGAGAAAATGTGGAAAATTTCAAGGGGTATGAATACTTTTTTAAGGCATCGTATAGGGAAAAAAAAGGCGTTAGAAATGAAACCAACTAAAAAAAGGAACCATGAAATCAAGCAGGAAACTGAGCTTAGCCTGTGATTCTCAGAGGATAAATATGCTATCTGTGCAATCAGTTATTTGCGATGTAGCGATAGCAGATGTTTAATGGAATTAGGACAGTCAGCCTCTTTGTCTTTGTACATTTGTCTGGTGCTTTGATGGTCTCTGGCTGCCGTTCAATGTGCAGTGCTGTTTGCTGCAGTTGTGCTCCCTGTCTGTCCATGTCGTGTGGCCGGCACATGGGGGGGGGGAGAAGAATTTCAATCCACATTCCCTCTAACCCGTAACACCTCTTTACACTGTGATGGAACCACTGAACATTAATAAGCCTGTGCATTGCAATGTAATGACTCATTTTCAATTAACTTGCAAGTTATGCCATCGTGGAAAATAATACACTTCCTTCGGAGTACACGGGTGAGATGTAGTAATGCAAATTTAAAGGAAACCTATATTGAGAGAAATGTGTCGGCTGCCATTGCTGAGCCCTCCAAAAAAAAATATTAGCTGTCTGGCTGTCATGCTGATCCAAGGGCTTCAAAGCCTTCAAAAGCCTTCAGAATCTTGGAACAAGTATACAGATTAGTCAGGTGTTGTGACTTCTTATCTGTACAGGTTTCCCAGTCGCTAAATTCTTATAAACTTTTAATGCATTTCTAAGAGTCATTTTCAATATTTTTAAATCTGTTGCTTTTCTAAAATTAATACCTGAAGATATTGTCATCAATGTCTTTGTCCAGACACTTACTGTGATAGGGTGACAACGCTCTCTCCCTCTCTCCCAAATGTTTCCTGGGTTGTCACCCTGACACATACTCTTTCAATGGATACTACAGCATACCTCCCAATGTTTTGAGATGGGAATGAGGGACACTAGCAAAAGTAGGTAGGCATAGGACACACCCTCTGCCACACCCCCTTAAAGGAGAATTAACAAAAAAAATGATTAGTTAAACCCACACATGCTTTTTTTTACTGCTACAATTCCTTTATATTGGCTTTGGAAATTTACAAATGCAGCAATTGAGAAATTGGAAGAAAGGTTTAGCACTGGGAAACACTTTTTGAAAGATAAAAAGTGCATTTTATATACAACTATATAGATCAGACCAAAATGAGGGACAAGTGAGGAGGAACGAGGGACGGAGGGACATTGCTCCAAATCAGGGACAGTCCCTCGAAACCAGAGACAGTTGAGAGCTATGCTACAGTACAAGTGACAATGATGGTGCATATGGCACAGGAATGTTTCACTGATTTCACCTTTGGAGAACCTGTACTGAGACATGACTTGCTGGAGCACTTCCCAATGAGGCGGATTTACTAGAAGAATAGAGACTATTCATTTGGAACAGTGAAGGTTCACTGAGCTAGGTAAACAAGATAAAGCTTCATTTAACCAATCATGCGCTAGCAAAAATGATGTTTTTATCATTTCTCTTGCATATGTTTGGGTATTCAAATGGAACATAAGTTTACTTTATATGCTATCATTCACTCTGTAAAACGAACATAGGCTTTTTTCAGTGAACAGCCTCTGCTCCTTTAAAGCTGAACTTGAGGCACAAAAATGTTCATTTTAATATATTCCTATATAGCCACAAAGGAAATAAATCCACAGAAGAGTTGTGGGAAGGCCCCAGCAGGCCCCACCCACTGCAGACTGCCTGCAGAAAACTACAGGAGGGGGCGGATACAGATCAAAGTAGTTGTGACATCACCATTGTGCTAGACATAGCCTGTGCAGAAAGCAGAACAGTGGGAGGGATCCAGCAGGCCCCACCCACTACAGAAAATTACAGGAAAGGGCGGATACAAGACCAGTCACTCTGCCAAAGGAGAGAGAGCAGCATTGATCGGTCTTTATTACAGGAAGATCCTGCATAGAGGTAAAGTTTCACACTGGATTACTGCAAAGACCTGGAAGAAATACACAAAGCACACCTAGATTCAAGTAATAATACACATGACTCTTGTTTAGGCTAGGTTTACACCTGTGCGTTTTGCAGTGCGTTTTTGCTTTTGCAGAAACGCACCACAGTCCATTTACCATGATTTTCTATGGGTCACATTCACATCTATGTGTTTTCAACCGGTGCGCTTTTTGCAAAGGGTCAGGGACTTTTTTGCCCTCAGCAGGTTGCGTTTTTGGTTCCATAGGCTTCTATGGAAATGCAGCAGAAACACATCAAAATCGTATTTTTGATGTATTTCCGCTGAGTGAAATGTGAAAAAACTTAAAACACACCAGGAAAACGCATTAACCGCAACTTCAATAGGTGTGAACCAAGTCAACCCCTTTGACTACATCAAGCTCATACATTTTGCATGTACATGTTAAGATTTTATAATTCTTTTTTGTATGTACTAAGCCATAACAACCAACCTAAAGAACTAACTCCAAGGGCCAGTTTACACCAATATACAGCTATACACCGGAATATATCACTGAGTACTACTTGTATAAGCTGCCATATGATCTATAAGGATTTATGTCACTGAGCACTAAAGTGGACTTTTATATGTTGGTATATGTAACCTGTATTTATAAAAATGTACAAAAGGTGCAGAAAGCAGAGTGCAATGCATTATAATATAATTATAATGGTAAGTAGTTTTTACTTTAGCTTTCTGCGATCCTGTGTTGTAGCATACATAATAAAACATGATGGTATGAACAGGCCCTAAAATCAGTCTATATCAATATAGATTTGAATGGGTCACTTTGGTTTACTGCATGTAAGAGTTGTCATTCTAATTGAATAAGGCCATGATAATTCTATTGTGTGCCCGTAGCATGCTGGCCAGTGACCCACATTTGAGCACAGTGGTTATGACATATGGGAACAGCTGACTAGTGACTGGCAGTGGACTCAATACCAAATTGTGAGGCCACAATGACTTCTGTTTGAGATATGATTGGTATTTATCTTTAGTGGCTCACTAAATTTTCAATAAACGTTTGAATTTATATATATATATATATATATATATATATATATATATATATATATAATTTTTTATTTTTGCAAACTTTATTTAAAGTAACCAGCATTCATAAAGAATAATGGAACATACAATAGAGAGTCAAGTAAGGCAGTAACAAACCACACTTTGTCAGAAAAAAAAGAACACCACATACAGTGTATACATCATAAAGTGCAGAGAGAACTAATCAAGGAGATCCAACTACAGTATGGACAATCTAAAAGACACCCTGCAACATAGGCATATCGGCAAATCGTAACTGCTCTAGATCCTCAAAAATACAGTAAAACCTTGGATTGTGAGCATAATTCGTTCCAGAAACATGCTTGTAATCCAAAGCACTCTTATATCAAAGCGAATTTCCCCATAAGAAATAATATAAACTCAAATGATCTGTTCCACAACCATTTATGTCTTCAGTTTATAGTCCATATAAAAAGATTATAGCAATGTGACCAGGTTGTGTAACCATAAAATGTCCAACCACAAATGGAAGCCTCCACAAGGGGATTAGAAGCAAAATCCAGCAGGGGCTACAGAGCATAAAAGACTTGAGAAGAGAGGCGCCTCTAAGTGTAGCAATATTGTTACATTTAATGAAGGTACAACATTTAGCAACTCACATGTTTGATGATTAAAAGAGGAGGATGGTCTATGTGGACAGCTTTACCCCAGATGCCTGCATACCTACCGTAGATGTGCCTGTTTTAATCATCAACCATGTGAGTTGCTAAATGTTATACCTTCATTAAATGTAACCGTATTGCTACACTTAGAGGCGCCTCTCTTCTCTTTTATACTCAGTTGTGACATGACGCTACTTGTATATCAAGTCAATATTTATAAAAGAAATTTGCTTGTCTTGCAAAACGCTCTCAAACCATGTTACTCTCAAACAAGTTACTGTATTTGAAATTAACAAATTGCATTCAATCTATTTGGCGGTCAAAATGCAGCATACACTATAAATCTATTATTATAAAGCCAAAGACTTTAAGACATTTGCAGAGGGAGGAAAAATATAGTCAGGAAATAAATGAGAACACAACAATATCTTAGCAAGGAGCAGCACTAATCTAAATCCATACACTGTAGCATGCATGAAAAAGCCACCTAGGCTAAAAAATGTTACACTTCCTATATCAACAGTATCTCACAAAAGTGTGTACACCCCTCACATTTTTGTAAATATTTTATTATATCTTTTCATGTAACTACACTGAAGAAATTATACTTTGCTACAATGTAAAGTAGTGAGTGTACAGCTTGTATAACAGTGTAAATTTGCTGTCCCTTCTCAACACACACAGCCATTAATGTCTAAACCGCTGGCAACAAAAGTGAGTACACCCCTAAGTGAAAATGTCCAAATTGGGCCCAATTAGCCATTTTCCCTCCCCGATGTCATGTGACTCAATAGTGTTACAAGGTCTCAGGTGTGAATGGGGAGCAGGTGTGTTCACTTTGGTGTTATCACTCTCACTCTCTCATACTGGTCACTGGAAGTTCAACATGGCACCTCATGGCAAAGAACTCTGAGGATTTGAAAAAAAGAATTGTTGCTCTACATAAAGATGGAAGATTGCCAAGACCCTGAAACTGAGCTGCAGCACGGTGACCAAGACCATACAGCGGTTTAACAGGACAGGTTCCACTCAGAACAGACTTTGCCATGGTTGACCAAAGAAGTTGAGTGCATGTGCTCAGCATCATATCCAGAGGTTGTCTTTGGGAAATAGACGTATGAGTGCTGCCAGCATTACTGCAGAGATTGAAGGGGTGGGGGGGATCAGCCTGTTTGTGCTCACACCATACACCACACACTGCATCAAATTGGTCTACATGGCTGTCGTCCCAGAAGGAAGCCACTTCTAAAAATGATGCACAAGAAAGCTTGCAAACAGTTTGCTGAAGACAAGTAGACTAAGGTCATGGATTACTGGAAGCATGTACTGTGGTCTTATGAGACCAAGATGAACCAATTTGGTTCAGATGCATGTGTGGCAGCAACCAGGTGAGGAGTACAAAGACAAGTGTGTCTTGCCTACAGTCAAGCATGGTGGTGGAAGTGTCATGGTCTGGGGCTGCATGACACTGGGTAGCTACAGATCATTGAGGGAACCATGAATGCCAACATGTACTGTGACATACTGAAGCAGAGCATGATCCCCTCCCTCCAGAGACTGGGCCGCAAGGCAGTATTCCTAAATGATAACAACCCCAAACAAACCTCCAGGGCGACCACTGCCTTGCTAAAGAAACTGAGGGTAAAGGTGATGGACTGGCCAAGCATGTCTCCAGACCTTAACCCTATTGAGCATCTGTGGGGCATCCTCAAATGGAAGGTGGAGGAGCGCTCCACATCCACCAGCTCCGTGATGTCATCATTGAGGAGTGGAAGAGGTCTCCAGTGGCAACCTGTGAAGCTCTGGTGAACTCCATGCCCAAGAGGGTTAAGATACTGCTGGAAAATAATGGTGGCCACAAATATTGACACTTTGGGCGCAATTTGGACATTTTCACTTCTGTTGCCAACGGTTAGACACAATGGCTGTGTGTGTTGAGTTATTTTGAGGGTACAGCAAATTTACACTGTTATACAAGCTGTACACTCACTACTTTACATTGTAGCAAAGTGTCATTTCTTCAGTGTTGTCACATGAAAAGATATAACAAAAAAAATACAAAAATGTGAGGGGTGTACTCACTTTTGTGAGATACTGTATATCAAGTCCACAAAACATACAAGAATAAACTGACACAAAAGTGACAGGTTTTATTTCTGTCTGTAGCCGCTTTGGAGAGCTTGTTCACTATTTGTCACAAAGGCCATTATCACCAGGCCAATATGGGATGGGAAATCCAAAACTTACAAATATTATCAGAAAAGGAGGTAAAAAGAATCCTTCCAAATCGGGAAAACTGTTGAGATTTCCACTGACTTTGTGGAGATTGCCCCTCACTTCCTGCTGTGTCTCTGGGGCAGGAAGCAAAAGAAAATATACCCAGAGGGGACACCGACAGCAATAAAAGGAGGCTCTAATAAATAACTACTCTATCCAATGCTAAAAACAAGGTTGGTCTAGAGTTCCAATTGTATTAGATATCAAATATTAATCAACATTATTAATATTTTAATATTTGTAATATCAATATCAAATAATTAGTAACATAAAATGTCTCCATGAAAAAATGAATATCAACTTTCTAATTCAAATAATATAGCTTTCCTGACAGACTCCATGGTAGCCTACGTATGGGTTAATCCCGCCTCTCATACCTCATAGGACCCCACTCCCATAAATCTTTGCTTCTAGACAGAGACTGTGTTCCTTTTTTGTCCTCCTCCTAGGACCAAGGTGTATCTCTTACCTTATGAAGTTTTGTTGATCCAGTCCTGGTGGTTCGCACGTGTTTGATGATGGCGGTGTCTTATTTCTAGTCCAGCTTCCCCAGCCATTAGCAGGGCGGACATACGGGGTTCACTCTGATGCCTGAAGAGCTGATTATACCGGCCATTGGCCGGGAAGCGGCATTTCGGCCAATCGTCCCAGCTATTAGCGGGAGGCCTCCTTCATTATTACCCCGGTCGTGCGGTGAGCGCTCCTCTTGCTCCCATTTCCAGGATGGATCCCCTCAGGTGCCGTGGTAATGTATGCTCTTCTGATTATGAATCTTTTTTGGCAGCCTGTTGTGTGTGTTGTTTGTCTTGAATTGCTTTTTCCTAGTGGCCATGGCGGCTGGGACGCATCTGCGTTCCAGTCCGCCGCTTCCCCACTCCGACTGCGCAGCTGCGAAGTCTCGATTGAGATCGAGGCTTGGTTCGCGCCTGCGCAGTCCGCGCGCAATGACGGTGACTGCGCATGCGCGCGAGCGCCGTGGAGGGGCGTCGGTCACAGCATAGGGACGCTGTGGCCGCGATGACGTCATCACAGGCGGCAGATTCAAATAGCTGTCACATACAGCTATGGTTTGGGATGCTTTTTCGCTCAGGCAGCGGCTTCCCTGTGTCCATCTCTCTGGCTTCTGAGGTAAGGAGCTTTGTTGTACCTTCCTGTGTCTAGGTCTCTTTCTCCAAATAGGGGAAAGAGAAAGTGAAAGTATACATAGTTAGTTATTGGTTTCTTATTGATTGTGTTTGCAGTCCTTTGTTTCTGTCGCCATGGATGTCTCACCGCCCCCTAGTGGCCAACCCTTACACCGCAGGTAGGATGAAGTAATTTTATTTTCATTCTGCCTGTATTGTTTGGGGTACTATTTAGGAACAAAGTATTCTTTTCTCCCCCTTTCAGCCCTTCTAGGTCTGAACCACAGCTATCGTCACATAAAGAAAAAGACCAGTCTAGGTCTCATCATCACCAGTCTACGTCGGGTTCTAGACGTACTAGGTCATCTTCCAGACACCGCAAAGAGGGGTCAAGGTCTAAATATAGCCATCATTCCCCCCGCCATTCCAGCCGCCCTGAGAGGAAAGCTTGCTGGGGATGTAAAACTCAGGTCCCAGAGGGTAAATCTCTCTGTGAGTTGTGCTTTTCGAGAGCCACGAAGGAAAGAGGAGCTGAGGACCAGCAAGTGGAGGCTCTGGTCAGGAAAGTGGTCCAAGAATCTCTTAACAAGGCAGATCTTGACCGAGCAGTAATTCCTCCTTCTGTTATAGCTCCAGTTGCTGAAGAAATTGAGTCCGAAGTTCCGGGCCCATCTCATCATAGTCTCTCTTTTAGCGATTCCTCGGACAGCGAAGCAGAGATAATTGAACCTGGTGCAGGTTTTGATTTCTCCCTGGTTCCCCAGCTGGTCAGAGCGGTTAAAGACGCATTGAGATGGGAGGAACCAGTAGAAGCACCCTCTAAACAGAAGAAATACTTTAAACACCTTAAGAAGGATCGCCCGAACTTCCCCTTCCTGGGTGAACTGGGTGAAATTATCTCGGATGAATGGGGTAAAGTTGATAGGAAAAACTCTTTAATTTCCAAGATTGCAAAGATGTATCCTTTCAAGAATGATGAAGTAAAACATCTTGAATCAGCCCCCCTTGTCGATGCAGCTCTCATGAGGCTGGTGAGACATGTTACGCTCCCTCTAGAGCAGTGGTTCTCAACTCCAGTCCTCAGGACCCACCAACAGGCCAGGTTTGCAAGATAGCTGAAATACATCACAGGTGATATCACTTGCTGCTCAGTGATTGCAGTATTCTAGTCTGCAACTCCCCAAGGTAATACTTAAAATCTGGCCTGTTGGTGGGTCCCGAGGACTGGAGTTGAGAACCACTGCTCTAGAGGATACCGTCTCTTTCAAGGATGGTTTGGAGAGGAAGATTGATACGGACTTAAAACGTATCTATATCACGGCAGGGATGGCTTGTAAACCGGCTCTGGCCCTCGCAGCTTTGTCAAAAGCTATGGAGTCTTGGACGGATGATGTGGGTGCAGCTCTAGGAAGTGTGTCTGAGGACTTATTCAAGAGCTCTCCAATACATGAGCTGAAAATGGCTTCGGTCTTCCTGGGAGAAGCATCCATCGACATCATTCGTCTCATGGCACGTGTCATGCTTTCATCAGTTACAGCAAAACGTGCCCTCTGGTTACGCCCATGGGTTGCAGACCCTGCCTCTAAACAGGCCTGGTGCAGGATTCCTTTCGAAGGCTCCTCACTCTTCGGAAATAAACTGGATTCTGCTATCTCCCGTGCTACTGGGGGCAAGTCAGGATTCTTACCCCAGGACCGTCGTATCCTTAACCAAAGAAGGACTCAACCTAGACAAGAGCCAGAACGCGCTAGAGATGCTCGTCGCTACAGACCTGGTCGGGAGTTTAGGAAGAACTGGAGGAGAGGCCAGCCTTCAGGCCAAAAATCCTCAAAGTCAGCCCCGTCAAGTGGTCGGGAGACTTCCAAGTCCTTTTGATACGACGCCTGTCCAGGTAGTGCAAGTAGGGGCTCGTTTACTCCGGTATCAGCACGTCTGGGCAGCCTCGATTCAAGATTACTGGACCGTCAAGACGGTCTCCTCAGGTCACACTTGGGTTTTCACCAATCCACCCAGTCACCGGTTTGTGCCTACGGTCCTTCCGCACTCAGAAGAAAAAAGACAAATTCTTCTATCTTATACAGAATCACTGATTGCCCAGGGGGCCGTCATTCAAGTTCCATCAGAAGAAAAATTTCTTGGAATTTATTCCCCCCTTTTCATGGTCCTCAAAAAGAATGGCTCTTGGAGGCCAGTAATCGACCTGACACATCTAAATTCCTTCATCAAGAAGGAAAAATTCAAGATGGAAACCCTGCTGACAATCCGACAAACAGTACAACCAGGAGATTGGCTGGTCTCCATAGACCTGAAAGACGCCTACTTTCATGTGCCGATCGCAAAAGATTTCCAGAGGTATCTCCGATTTGCAGTAGGCCAGAGGCATCTTCAATTCACTTGTCTCCCATTCGGGCTCACAACATCGCCTCGAGTGTTTTCATAGCTCTTATTGGCTGTGGTAGCTCTAATCCGAGTAAAAGGCATTCAGTTACACCATTACTTGGACGACCTACTCCTACTGTCTCAGGACAGGGAACAGATATTGTCACATCGGGATCAAGTCATATCTACTCTGACAGAGTTCAGTTGGCTATTGAACAGGGAGAAAAGTCACCTAGTTCCGACACAAGCTCTAGTATTCCTCGGGGCCCTATTCAACACAGTGGAGAGCACCATCTCTCTTCCTTTGGAGAAGATTCCGGTAATTCGAGAGAGAATTCGCCTAGCATTGTCAGCAACTCTCCTCAGAGCCTCTCAGTGTCTCAAAATAATCGGCACTATGGTAGCCACAGCCCCCATGGTGAAGTGGGCGCAATGGAAAATGCGGCCCTTTCAGAAGGGTTTTCTCCAGCAATGGGATCCAGGGTCTCGAGACCATCTGGTGCGGGTAACCACCTCCATGCGGGAGAGCCTCCCCTGGTGGCTGCTATGGAAAAACCTCCTCAATTGTCACTCCATAGCACCTGTCTCCTGGATTACAGTGACAACGGATGCGAGCAACAGAGGTTGGGGCGCTCTCTGTCTGACGGAGATAGCCGAAGGCAGGTCGGACTTCCCATCCCAAGGGATAGTCTCAAATGTCCTGGAGCTCCGAGCTGCTTTCCGTGCCCTTCAAGCTTTTCTCCATCCTCCTGAGACTGGACAACATGACCGCAGTGTCATACATCAAGAGACAGGGGGGCACCCGCAGTCTCTCCTTACTGAGGGAAGTAAGCCCGATCATGTCCTGGGCCCAGACGAACTTAACAAATCTATCCGCTGTTTATCTCCCAGGAATTCAAAATGTCCAAGCGGACTTCCTTTCAAGAGTCACCCTGGACAACAACGAGTGGTCCCTCCACACCGAAGATTTCGATTGGCTCCTGTCTCTAGGGATGATGCCGGAAGTGGATCTGTTCGCATCCCCATGCAATTTCAAGCTGGGGAAATATTACACAAGGTGTCGTTGTCCCCAGGCCTTCGGAGTGGATGCCCTGACGGACCAGTGGAAATTCCACAGGGCCTATGCCTTTCCCCCAGTTCCAGTCATTCTTCGTTTCCTCTCGAGGCTCAGGTGGGAGAATGTCGAGGTGCTGGCAGTTGTTCCGTTTTGGCCCAACAGGCCATGGTTTCCTCTCCTGATGCAGCTCAGTTACCGAGAGCCGGTCCCTCTCCCGTCCAGACCAGATCTCCTGCTGCAGGGAGCGTCTCTTCACCCTTGCCCATCCCAGCTCCATCTGATGGCTTGGTGGTTGAGAGGAGAAGGTTGGAAGCTCTAGGTTGTCCAAGTACAGCTATTGCTACATTGTGGAATGCCAGAAGAGCGGGCACCAACAGAGTGTATCAGAGGATTTGGGCGAAGTTTGCGGACTATGTGATTTCCACCAATGGATCCTGTAGTAATCCAAGGATTCAGGACATTCTAGGTTTTCTACAAACTGGCCTGGATCTGTCCCTATCGGTGAGTTCCTTGCAGGTCCAGATTTCTGCAATCTCAGCCTTTACAGGCGTATCATGGGCCAGACACCCCCTTACTAGGCAGTTCTTCAAGGGAGCAATAAGGCTTAGGCCTCAGAAAAGACCAAGATTCTCTAAATGGGATCTCCCTCTCGTCTTGGATTTCTTCTTAGAAAAGGAGATACGGCATATGGATCAGTCATCAATTAGAGAGCTTTCTCTCAAAGTGGTCTTTCTAGTGGCCATAACTTCGGCCAAGAGAGTTTCTGAAATTGGATCCCTAGGATACAAAGAACCTTTCCTTACCTTCTTCCCAGATCGTGTAGTCTTGATCCCTATGTTAGGATCGAATCCAAAAGTAACAACCATCTTCCATGAAAATCAGGAGATTGTCCTCCCTACTTTCAGATCCACTGAGGACTCTAATGTTCACCCTCTAGATGTTGGGCAGGTTCTGAAACAATACCTAGAAGCCACAGCTTCTTTCCGCCAGTCTGATCATCTGTTTGTGCTTTTTCACGGCAAGAACAAGGGTTCACGGGCTTCCTCTAGAACCATCGCATCATGGATCGTTCAAGCTATCCAATGGTCTTACAGGTCTAAGGGTTTGGCTCCTCCGGAGGCGGTAACCGCTCATTCTACCAGGAGCGTCTCTACTTCGTGGGCAGCATCCCGACATGTGTCTCCAGATGTAATCTGTAAAGCGGCCTCATGGTCATCAATTAACACTTTTATGACACACTATTGTGTAGAACCGGCTTCTTTGTCTACGGTTAACTTTGGTTTGCACGTATTATCTGTTGATGGTGCCAATTAAACCTTTTTTTCTTTAACCAGCAATTGCCCACCCGGGTGTGTATGGCTAGTTATTTCCCATACGTAGGCTGCCATGGAGTCTGTCAGGAAAACAGAAAATTTATATCAAATACTTACCGTAATTTTCCTTTCCTGATGGACTCCATGGCAGCAGGAGTTCCCTCCCAGTTGCTGGAGTAGGCTAAGTTACGGAACACAGTCTCTGTCTAGAAGCAAAGATTTATGAGAGTGGGGTCCTATGAGGTATGAGAGACGGGATTAACCCATACGTAGGCTGCCATGGAGTCCATCAGGAAAGGAAAATTACGGTAAGTATTTGATATAAATTTTCCGTTTTTTTTTACTTACCTTACTTACCCCACTTACCTTATCAGCCAGTTATATCCCAAACACCACTCATTGTGACTGCACAGTGACTTATGTCATATTAGGCTTGCCATTTATCATTAGGAGTTTTATGATTCTTTTGACCACCTTTGGATCTCCACCAATTACATACCTCCCAACTTTCTGAGATGGGAATGAGGCAAACCTATTAGCAAACATATGTAGGCATAGGACACACACCCTGCCACGCCCCCTTAAAGGAGAATTATACAAAAAAAATGATTAGTTAAACCCACATGTACTTTTTTACCACTATTATTCCTTTATATTGGCTTTTGACATTTACAAATGCAGCCATTTAGAAACTTAATGAAAGGTTAAGCACTGGGAAACACGTTTTAGAAGAGAAAAGGTGCATTTTATATACAACTATGTAGATCAGACCAAAATGAGGGACAAATGAGGATGAAAGGAGGGACAGAGGGACTTTGTTCAAAATCAGTCAGTATGGGGTGATTTGCTTCCCTAGGTGAAAAGAGGCTGTGCCACATCCAGGTACAAATATATATAGAATAAGGAAATTCCCCTCAATGGACTTTACCGGTACTTGCTAAAAAATATATATACATATTTACGTAATAAGTGTATATAACAGAGTATAAGGAATAAAAAGATTTTTTATTTAAACACAACATGGCTTAAAAGCATAATCAAAAAGTATGGTATTCTTCACAGTCAGTAAGTTATACAAGGGCTCTTTCTCACACCCAACGCGTTTCGGAATAAACAGTGTTTTTGTCCTTCAGGGATGTAGCAAAAAAGAGCAATTCGTCTAAAGCAATTAGAATAAAGAATAATGAGTGAATTGTCACAAAATGTGTATGCGAATATGTATTTATCCAATCAGTCAAATAATAGTAAATCACTCACTTTATAATATGCTAAGTTGGGTTACTTTAAAAATCCAAGATTGGAGTGGCATTGGGCATTGTTGCTGGTACAGTTGTCATTAGAACATCAAAATTAGTGCTGAATAATATCAATTGATGATGGTCCCATTTAATGGGGCATAGTATCTCACCTATCCCCGTCCCTCCCGGATGCGTGCAGGCCAGAGCAACTACTGAGGCAAAAAAGGAAGGAACCCCTAAAAGTAACACAATATAAGGGAGTAAATATTGGAAACAAGAATAAAACAAAGAGCCATGATATGCATAGTCTCTCATAAAAAAGAGTAATGTTTAGTATCATATGGATATCATATTTCCACCGGGGGGTAAGATGTGTAAGGTACATATGGGTAAGGTACATATATAGTTAAATCTGTGTATATATGTTTACAATGGATATGAATCCGCATTGGAAATGATAGTGGAAAAATTAGGAATGTTGTGTAGGTATTTCTAATTCTATTTGTAGTATGTAGTGTATGTATGATGCTGGAATACTACTAAGCAATAGATATTATTAGTATTCATATAGGTAAATGCATCAGAGTGCATTTAGGGGTGGTGGATCCTAATGTTCTGTGGCATGATCAGTGGCCTGCATATATTTATTTACTTATATCAAAAAGATAGTGCATGTAATGACAAGGCTATTAGCTTGCCACTAGCACTGCAGCTTTAAAAGGTGTACAAAAAAGAGGTGCCATAAGTAAGAGGTTGTGCGTTATATACACTTATTACGTAAATATATATATATTTTTTAGCAAGTGCCTTGTTCAAAATCAGAGACAGTCCCTCAAAAACAGGGACAGTTGAGAGCTATGCAATTTGCTTTTGATATAGTGCTCTATCAGTCATTAAAGTGGCTATAAGCCCTTACATATATCCATTGAAGTGACTAGCTTCAGGTGATACACAGAGATGAAACAAATCCTCCTACATAGGTTGTACCTGATATCTGCAGTCTTCTCTTCTCTTCTCTTCTCTTCTCTTCTCTTCTCTTCTCTACGTCTGTTCAAAGTGCAGAATTTATACAGCTTGTTTGAGCTTTCAGAAAGCAGGGGGCAGAGAGCTGAAGTTACACTCCACAGAGCTCAGTGAGAGCTGATTGGTGGGATGGGACACCCCCCTCCCCCTTCACACAGCATACATGAACACAGCTGAGGCTGTCAATCACGGGCTGTGTGCTGGAGATGCCTCCCCTGTCTCTGGTTTATCTCATGGTGTCAGGAAAACTTGTCAGAAGTGACTCATGCAGGTAGCAGAGGAAGGAGGAAGCAAACAGAAATGACACTTAGTGCGCTGGATTGAGACAATTACACACTATACAGGGATATGCTTTGTTCAAATTTCATGTCTGAGGTTTACAACCACTTTAAGGCTGATTTTTGAATTGCATGTAAGACTTGTGTTTTGACTGTTACTTGGAATACAGAAGCTGAGAGACAGGCTTTAAGCTGTACATTTGCTCATTATTTGGTACTAGTCGAAGTATCAAATGAATGTAATGACGTACAGAAGAGTGTTTTGCAGGTCCAGGCGTACAACTGTGTTTAAACAGTACAAGTGTTATGAATGAGCCAACTATGAATTTTAGATTCTGCTGTCTTATAGAATTTTTCAACTTTGTCCTCATTTACCCCCATGACACGTAGCCAGGTTTCCATAAGGCCTCCATATTGAAGGGCTGACACCTCAGTGGTAGGAAAACATCTGTACATTTTATACCTGTTTCTAATGAGAAAGACAGTAGCATGCAAATGGGAAGTCTGTTTCTGAAAATTAAACTGAACAAATCACTGAATGCCAGATGAAATTTCAAATGAGGCCGCCGCTCAGGTAATAACACCTAGTGCAAATGGCCTTTTGCACTAGGTGTTATTACCTGAGCGGTGGCGGTTTTCAACAGGGATACTTGTCTTGGTGTCCATAAGAAGGTTTCTGCACTGGGTTCCCAGACGTATTCCATCACTACAGTAGCCATTTATCGCAGCCCTCTATAATATTATTGGGTATTTTTACCCTTACTTGAGGACTGATTGTTTATTGACCCTCTACCAAGGTTTTCGCTCCCATATGATATATTAGTCTCTTTTTTGATACTCCTGAAGAAGTGCAAGGCACGCAACATGTAGAGCCTATGATATGATGTTCATCTAAATCTGCTACTTGATCTTATTTTCTGGATCCAATATGATCATGGAATGATTGATCTTCACTTCCAAGTTTTCACACATCTTTCTAGCGGCTTTGAACAGTATGAATTGTATAACCTTTTTGTATTGACTTCTCAAATGTGGATAATTTTAATGTATTTTTGTATATGTATTAATAAACTTTTATATATTTACTACCTATTGGGTTGTGCCTAAAAAGTCCAAGCCTTCTATTCCAAAAACTTGTTGACTTATTGCTTTCTTCAACTACAAGGGAATGATGGTTGTAAATAGACCTCCTCTACATCCACTGGGCTCTAAGCTGCTGCCTACTTTGCCTTTGGAGATGATTAAGGTTGAGTAAACTTTCCAAATTTAGTACATTTGCAATGCCTACTGGAGAGCATTTGCTACTCAGTGAATAATTTCACTAGTTGCCAAAAATTGCTATTTAAATTTTAAAAGTTTTGGATAGAGTTTGGGAAAAGTTAGACTTCTGTCAGCTTTTTATTTCTGTCTGTGTCCCCGCCGGGGTGACCCATCACTCTGTTTGTTCTGGTAACCAAAGTCACTGAAACAGAAAGAAGGTAAAAATCCAAAATCACTGGAATACATGATACCGCAAAAGTAGGGCAAGTAGGACACCGGTTCCAGTGACATCTACAGTATGTAAGAAGGGATTTTCTCTCTCTTTGAGGAGATTTCCTCCACCTTTCCTTCTAGTCCCAAACAGGACACAGATGGCAAAAAAATAAACTTCTTGACTATTCTATCCAAAAACAGCCTGGGTCCTGCATCACAATATTGGTCATCCTCAGTCATTCGAAGGTGGCTACCTCTTCCTGGTTCAGACAGCCAGCACCCGATAACGCATGCAGCTCCACCCACTGGCTGACCTATGTCCCTACTTCTGAAGCCTACTGAGATATTTGACCGGGCTATCCTAGGAGGTTGTGAAGCCAGGGACAGGTCATTCTCACCTAGACAAGAATGGTGGCTGGGTGTTGCCAGTGTAAAAATAAAAAAAGTACACAGGAAAAAAAGTCCTTTTTAAATATTGGGGCAGGGGATGGTTGCAGCAGATTAAAGTATGAATTTAGAGGGAAGATCTGCTCTACGGATGTGCAAAACAGTCACATATTTCCTAGGCTCTTTACATCAGTTAATGAAGTCCTTATAGTAGAGGAAAACTTGGACTCGTATAAGTAAACTTGGTTGTCTTGTAGCATAAATTTGAATAATCTGAAAGCGCATGGCCTCAAACTACAGACAAATAGGTGACCTTAAAGATTCTTCAAACAGGCGCCATTCACATGCGTGGCTGGGAATACAAATAATAAACATTTTCACACATCCAGCAAAGAAAGCAGAGCCAAGAAACATAAACAGTGCGAAACAAGACACACTTCACAAGTACAGGGAGACAGCAGACAGCATAATCCACTACAAGGCCAAGAGTCGCCTTCAGCCAAAACGATGCTGTTTTTCGCAATTTCTAAGAGAGCAAAGTGGCTTTTGCCTCTAATCCTTCATGATCTGGGCCCTTCTCTATGCCTTGCTCGTCATGCTTTAATTGAACGCTGTCTGAAACCCTAACATCGGTGAGATTTGGTAACTGGCACTGTTAAATCGTTGCATTCATGTATGAATTGTTTTAACTGGCGAGACACACTGTCTTATTTGTACTAAAAATATGTTTGCCTGTGGGATTTTGTGAATCGAGGCCAGGAAAAAGCAAAACTACCATTCCATTTCACTATGGTAACTGAAAAAGAGCTGAGTTTGCTAAACTTGGCCAAGCTTGCCCTCCAAAGCTAGCTGGCTGGTAGCCGGTAGGATGGCTTTCTTAAAAGACAAAACAAAAAATAAAATTGCTTAAAGAGGAACTTAACCCTTAATATTAATTTCCATATATCACTTAACTTCAGTGCTCCTTTTTGCCTGCTGTGCATACTTTCCAGTCCAGCAAATCCTGCATTAACCTTTTCTCACCTCTGCTCCTCTGCAGCATGTCACATCCTGTGCTGCCATCTTGAATCAGAAACTGGCTGTCTTTTCCTCATTTGCACAACCAACCTCCAGATGATGCTTCCTTGATCTCACGCAGGTCTTGAATGGCCTGCAGGTTCAAAATAATGTAATACTTTGATGACATTCAATGACATTCGGTGACAGATATTGTGTAGATATAGCATATGGATAAGTTCACCTTTTAACAAAAAAAACAATAAACGCACATTTTTTTGCAGGTAAAAACATGTGCATTTACTATATAATTTTTTAGGAGCCTGAAAAGCATTGCATCTGTGATCAGCACATCATAGGTACAATGCAGATCTCCTGCAGACTGTCCATATAAGCTGTCTGCTCATACCACGTACGGGCAGGCAGTTTCACACTGACAGGAAGAATCAATGAACTACCACAGCGCTCAACAGCACCGTGGTAGTTCATTGAGAACTACAAGCCAACAGCCACAAAGGCTGTCGGTAGTTGTAGCCTATTCATTCACAAAACACTGTGTATATGAATGAGGCGGCTGGGCGGGCGGAGCCGCATTTTCTTTAGATTGTGGCAGGGAGAAGATCCCACACTCATTGCCAAAATGGGGATCGGGGGGGGGATGCGGGGGACAATATATTTGTAACATGTTACTCTGCAGTGTGCTCTGGACAGTGGTCTGAGGAGGCCTGTAATTCTGCACAGTGCTCTGGACGGTGGTCTGAGGAGGCCTGTAATGCTGCATAGTGCTCTGGACAGTGGTCTGAGGAGGCCTGTAATGCTGCATAAGGCTCTGAATGGTGGTCTGAGGAGGCCTGCAATGCTGCAGAGTGCTCTGGATGGTGGTCTGTGGAGGCCTGTAATGCTCCACAGTGCTCTGTAAGGTGGTCTGAGGAAGCCTGTAATGCTGCACAATGCTCTGGACAGTGATCTGAGGAGGCCTGTAATGCTGCAGAGTGCTCTGGATGGTGGTCTGAGGAAGGCCTGTAATGCTGCACAGTGCTCTGGATGGTGGTCTGATAAGGCCTGTAATGCTGCAGAGTGCTCTGGATGGTGGTCTGTGGAGGCCTGTAATGCTGCACAATGCTCTGGACTGTGGTCTGAGGAGGCCTGTAAGGCTGCATAGTGGTCTAAGGAGGCCTGTAAAGCTGCAGAGTGCTCTGGACGGTGGTCTGAGGATGCCTGTAATGCTGCACAGTGCTCTGGACGGTGGTATGAGGAGGCCTGTAATGCTGCACAGTGGTCTGGGGAGGCCTGTAAAGCTGCAGAGTGCTCTGGACAGTGGTCTGAGGAGGCCTGTAATGCTGCACAGTGCTCTGTAAGGTGGTCTGAGGAAGCCTGTAATGCTGCACAGTGCTCTGGACGGTGATCTGAGGAGGCCTGTAATGCTGCAGAGTGCTCTGGATGGCGGTCTGAGGAAGGCCTGCAATGCTGCACAGTGCTCTGGACGGTGGTCTGAGGAGGCCTGTAATACTGCACAGTGCTCTGGACAGTGATCTGAGGAGGCCTGTAATGCTGCACAGTGCTCTGGATGGTGGTCTGAGGAGGCCTGTAACAGTGGTCAGAGGAGACCTGTAATGCTGCACAGTGCTGGATGGTGGTCAGAGGGATGGCCTGTAATCCACAGTGCCCTGGATGCCACTGCCAGTGGTCAGAGGAGGCCTGTTATGCACACACAGTGCTCTTGGACGGACGGTGGTCTGAGGGGAAGCCTCAGTCCTACTGTAATTGTAATGTAATACACAATTGTACACACTCACACTCTACTCTGGGCACCTGGCGACGCAGTCCTCTCGTGGGTCGGGACTCGAGAGTGGGACAGACTCAGTCTCGTCGGGATTCGGGAGACCTCAGCCTGGCTGGCCTGTAATGCACAGGGCTGCTTTCTCTGGTCTCTGGCACTGGCAGTTGTCTCGTCACAGTGCAGTCGAACGCGCTTGCTTGCTGAGAGCGGATTGCGGAAGCAGACGGAGCTCCGTGAAAAACCGGAAGTTAGTTCACGAGGGTAAATGTTCCTGCCTCACATTTTTGTCCTGTTTTCGTTCGTTAACGAAAATGGATTTGATTTTCGTTATACTTTTCGTCAGTGGACGAAAATGTGCTGTACTTTTAGTTTCGTTTTCATCACTGTAAAAATGTCGCTGATGAAAACTTTGACAAAAACTTTTTCGTTGACGAAATTAACACTGGTGACACCCTGAATATGGTTGTTACAAAAGGTGAACTTATCCTTTAAAGATACAATCTTCAAATGTGAAAGACGGAGGGGATGAGGAACAAATGAGAAGAAATTGCTTTCATGAGCGAAGGCCTGCTTTAATGGTGAACATTAGGCAAACATCTAATTATACAGATGAAATACATACAGTATAAGACAGCAATTTACCTGGCAAAGGATTTGTATTTCTATCCACCCAGTCCTGAGATTTACACAGCCATGTCTAGCAGGGGAGGATATCTGGGATGCAGTTTCACTTTTCCTACAAGTTTCCTATCCACCATGTGAATGAATAGTGAAAGAAGAAACAGCAGACTGATGAGCTTATCTCTCTGTCAGTCTGCCCTCTCCTTCTATCAGCATGCTGTTTGCACTGTAGTACACCTGATTGGCACCTTGTCCTGCTTCTTCCTCCCCTTGTACAGGCTGTACAGTGTACTGCTATATGCTAATACCAATGTACCTAGGTGCTGGGCTACAGCAATATAGAGTAGGAGACATTGCCTTTTATGCTTCCCTCCCTCTACTAAGATACTGATGGTATGTTGTACCCTTCTCCTCTGGTCAGCAGGGGGAGAGCTAAAGCCAAGCAAGCCAATGGACTTCTATGCAGAGGGCTGAGAATCCTGGGAGTTGTAGTTTGAGATGGCAGCCATATAATGGGACAAATATACTCTTTACACTACAGATTCCAATAGGCACTGTGCACTAGGTGGAGTGGAAAGATACATATTTATCAAACTGCCTGGGAAAGTTCTTCCTCTTGGCACAGAGGGAGTGAGAGAGAGAGAGAGAGAGAGAGAGAGAGAGAGAGAGAGAGAGAGAGAGAACACCTCTGCATGGATATCTGCCTGTCAGCTGGAGAACGTACCAGCAGAAATCTAAGCCTGAGACAGGGCGTGAGGACACTGGGCAGCGCAGTACTGCTCACCTCACAGCACCTGCAACGCTGCCACAGGGAGACTGGAGCATCCACTCACCCTCTGCTTCCCACTGCTGATCACAGGAGGATTTCAGGAAGAAACTGAGGACCCCCTTCTACAGCAAGAGGTCACCACAGCATCCCTGGCTAGAGGGCTCTTTGCCCATGGCTGATACTACCAGCAGGAACTGAGTGACTGAGAGTAGGACACCAAGTGTACCTAATCCATTCCACACCTATACTACACTGTATACCACACTTATTCCAAACCTAGATTGTACCTAAAACAACCCTATACCGCAATACACCAAATCTTTACCACGTCTACCTTGCACCTGTGGCGACAATATATCATACCTATACTGTATATATACTGCATGCAGGTTACCTGGAACAGTCGTTATGTGCACGACTGTTCCAGTCGTGCACATAACGACTGTTCCAGGTAACCTGCATGCAGTATATATACAGTATAGTGTGTCAGAGGGGTTGAGTATTTAACGTTACCATGTTTCCAGTTCTATAATTTAACAATGAATGTCACTGCTTTTGTTTTAGCTTGTCACCAAAATGCCATTATCCTGAGGGTTATCTGTAACATAATGGTTTTAATCTTGGTTGTGATGTTACTATGGCCAGTACCTGTGGACTGAACCAAACAGTTAAGCAAAGAGCAGCAACATCAAAAGTCTTAATGTCCATTATTGGGGAGAGGTTTGACCTTGAGCAGTTATTAATGTGTGATTTCACCTTTCTCTGCATTTTAGACCATAGGCATTGAATTATTCACATTGTGCCCCCAAGTACAAACAGAACTTCCTGAGATGAGTATTATTGATTGCTGAGCACAGTGGTTCATAAAACAACTCTGTTGAAGAAACTGTATTGCTTACCCCAGAAAGAGTCGCTTGATGCATCAGGTCCCCTGTTCCTCTGTCCAAGACTCCATAAATAGCATCACAGTCTCTGACACAGAAAAATTTATTGCAGAGATCTGGATATACACCTCAATGACTTAAGGTATATAGGCACTGGAATAACACAGTAGTTGGTTAAGCAATAGTGAGAAGTTAATTACAACAGATAAACAATAGAGGAAAAGAACAATAAGCAAGTTCTACTGTAAAAATTAAACAGCTAAGCAGCCCATAGAAGAAAATCTTTCGATTTCCCCATCAACACAGACTGCCTCCCACAGCACTATTGTATTCTGCCAGTGGGGCGGGGGGGGGGGGTGAGCAGGGAGCCTTCCCAGCCCAGAGAACATAATGATTACTTCTAAGGGCTATAGCCAACAGCCATAATCGCATGTAAATAATCAGACAGGCTGATTGTACCCATGTCGAATCGACATGGGTACTATCAGCCTGTCCATAGACGGATCAAATTCTCAGCCGATCCCTGAATTTCGATCCATGTATGGCTGGCTGTAGAGAGACACTGCAATGATTAAACAAGGGCAAAAATGTACTGCAATTACAATGAAAGGAATAAAACATTACCCCTTCTGCACTCTATTCTTATTAACCCTAACTGAGAGGATAATATAACACTCTGTTAGTTCAGCATTCAGTAATAGCCTACTCTACTCCTTCTGCTGACCAGCTCGTTGGGGTCCAAAATGTTATGTTGAAGCACTTGGAGTAGTGTTCTTTTAAGAACTGATGCAGGTAATAATATAGTGTTCCTTTGCAGGCAACTCCATCTCTCTGTTACAAAGGTGTAGTGCAAGGTTAGCAATCGGCCTCTTACCAGCTCTCTATCAGCACTAGGCAAGGTGTCCTCTTCTGTCAATGTCATCAGGATCTGGCTCTTTAGTTAGACAGCTGGTTCCCCAACATCCAGGGTTCACTCCACTACTCCAGAAGGGCTGCTGCACTGTCTCTACTGCTTCCAGGTGCCACTCTGCTCCTCACTCTGCTCATCACCTCCCCTCTCTCCCCAGGTTTCAGCAGGTCTGCCTCAGTCTCTCTGCAGAATGTGTCCTTCTCCTCTCACACCTCGAGAAAACAGCAGGGAATCACCTCTTGCTTGATGTCTCTTTGGAAATGATAGTTCAGAACAAAGTTGTAATACTAGCTGAGTCTCTTTGTGAACTATATTACCCACAATCCTCCACTTTTCCTCTCAAAAGTTTCTAACAGTTCATGTCCTAAGTTTGCCCCCTAGTGGATGGATGGTGACTGGACACCAGCTACTCTGTGTTCTGTGACAACAGCCTCTCCTATAGTCATACTTGTGTGAGAGTCTCCTTGGCAACACATACAAAGTCCTTTTCCTACTGAAGCTGCAGCCTGGGCCACAAAACTATTTATAGCAATTTGAGGAGCCTTCTATATTTAATTTGCAGGGCCATGTTTGGGGTCTTTGCACACAGACGGGTGTGTTTTAGACCCATGGATATTGCAAAACAGTGAGATCGGGCCTATTCACACCAGATGCGGTGGGACTGCGTTGGGCAGCTATTCCAGTGCAGTCCTACCGCATGACAAGGCAAAATGCCTTGTCTCCTTATTTGCCCAGTACGCACACCTAAAGGTTTATAAATTTAATTTATTACCATTGTACCATTCTTCAACTTTATGCTGCTGGTAGCCATGCCAGGCATGATTTGCCTATGTGAGTGATCCAGTGCCAGCTTTGGATAACTGAACAGACAGTAGCAGTAGAATTTTGAAGCAGCTGTCATACCAAAACCCGCAAAGAGCATAAAGGAAAAAGATAGGTAAATGATAATTCTAACCAAAATGTTTTTAAAACTGATAATTCCATACTGCCATACCTAGTAATATCAGTTTTTAAAATGTTCAAAGTGACTCTGTCACTTTAACAAAGTTCCTGAAGTAAGCTCTCCCTGTAAATGAATAAAGCATATACTTACCTCTCTTGCTGTCTACACCACTGAACACTACTTCATTGTGGAGAAATCCTCCGCTAAACCAGGAACCAAAACAAGACAGAAGTCTCGTTAGTGAAGATCCCAATGTGTTATTAAACTTTCCAGCTACCAAAAATAAAATTGTTATTTTGTTTGATGGATTGACTTTAAATTGTAATTTACACTTTCAACCTGAACCCAACCAAACCCAACTTACTAACCAATGGTTTAAATGAGGCAGGAGAGAAGAGAGACCACGGCTTCAGGGCCAATGAGATCAGAGGGCCAACGTCTGCCCCTTATCACTCCTTTTTCATTCAAAAAGGCATACTTTTATCCAGTTTTTAAAAAAAATAACAGCCCCAAAGGAGTAAATACAAAAGGATTTTTCTATACATGCTGATATCGGACTTGGGGAATTATAAAAGAAAGATGAGGCCATTATGAACATTGTGCCTGCTCAATGAAATGCTCAAAAAGAATGACTTTACTATAACTTTCAACTTGATTTGAAAATCCCGCAATGGCCCTTGCATGCAGTATTTCCTGACTGGTTTATAGTCACATTTTGTGTGGCCTTAATGCAAACTTGGTGGCCAAGATTCAGGAAATGCTATTAACTAGTAATTGGTACCAACCACATTGAGTAGTTCCATATTCATAGGTGCCAAATGCAATATTGTGTCCAAGTAGGCTAGCTAAGTGTGTGGCCATGAAGGAAGTTCATTCTGTCACTCAGCCATAGACTTGGCTGGTATGTTGCCATCTTTATAAATTAACTTCTGGTTTCTAGATTAGAATTGCTTTTTACTGGTTTTCTGGTATATTTTGGCAAATTGAAGCACAAAGTTAATTTCATTATTGTTGCTTTTAAAAGTGTTTTTCCTGAAGCAGAACCCACGTGTGAGAATCAATACAGAACTTCTGTATTCAGCATGTTAGTACAATGTAGCAGTCTGTTCTACTATATCTTATCTCTAGACTGGCAAAATTTCATGACCACCATGCATATCTAGATTTCTTTTACCTTTCCAACAGGTAGTATCTTAAAATAATAATAAACCCTCAATTTATTGGCACTTTTAGCAGATGATTTAACTAGTTAAGGACCAAGCCTATTTTTCAGAATTGATGTTTAAGCGCTTTAGCCCCGAAAGATTTTACCCCCTTCCTGACCAGACACTTTTTGCGATTCGGCACTGCGTCGATTTAACTGACAATTGCGCGGTGGTGCGACGTTGCACCCAAACAAAATTGATGTCCTTTTTATCCCACAAATAGAGCTTTCTTTTGGTGGTATTTTTATTTTTTGCGCTATAAACAAAAAAAGAGCGACAATTTTGAAAAAAAGCAATATTTTTTACTTCTTGCTATAATAAATATCCCCCAGAAATATATATTAAAAAAAAATTCCTCAGTTTAGGCTGATGTGCAAAATTTATAGCGTCTACAAAATAAGGGGATAGTCTTATGGCATTTTTATTATTAATTTTTTTTTTATTAGTAATAACAGCGATCTGTGATTTTTATCGTGCTTGCGACATTATGGCGGACACATCGGACACTTTTTGGGACCATTGTCATTTATACAGCGATCAGTGGTATAAAAATGCACTGATTACTCTGTAAATGACACTGCAGGGAAGGGGTTAAACATTAGGGGGCGATGAAGGGGTTAGGTGTGTCCTAGGGAGTGATGGGCTTCCACTCACATGACAGCGATCACTACTTCCGATGACAGGGAGCAGTGATCTCTGTCCTGTCACAAGGCAGAACGGGGAAATGCCTTGTTTACATAGGCACTTCCCTGTTCTGCCGCCCAGTGACACGATCGACGGGAGACCGGTCGCCGGTCCCACAGGCACGGTCACGCGCCCGCCAATCAAAGGGAACGTACAAGTACACCCATTTGCCCACCGCTGCTATTGTGCCGACGTATATCAACGTGCAGCGGTCGGCAAGTGGTTAAAATATTTTTTTTTTGCTAGAAAATTACTTAGAACCTCCAAACATCATATATTTTATTTGAGACACCCTAGAGAATAAAATTGCGGTCGTTGTAATACTTTATGTCACACAGTATTTGCGCAGCGGTCTTACAAGCACAATTTTTTGGGAAAACATGCACTATTTTGAATAAAAAAAATAAGACAACAGTAAGGTTAGCCCAATTTTTTTTTTATTGTGAAAAATATTGTTACGTCAAATAAATTGATACCCAACATGTCACGCTTCAAAATTGCACCTGCTCATGAAACAAACTTTGACCCTTAAAAATCTCCATAAGCGACATTTAAAAATGTCTACAGGTTACCAGTTTCGAGTTACAGAGGAAGTCTGGTGCTAGAATGATTACTCGCGCTCTAACGAACGTGGTGATACCTCACATGTGTGGTTTGAACACCATTTTCATATGCGGGCGTGACTTACGTATGCGTTTGCTTCTGCGTGCAAACTCGGCGGGATGGGGCGCTTTACATTTTTTTTTTCTTATTCATTTTATTTATTTTTACATTGTCCTTTAAAAAAAATGGGTTACTTTTATTCCTATTACAAGGAATGTAAACATCCCTTGTAATATAAAAAAAAAGCATGACCGGACCTCCTAAATGTGAGATCTGGGGTCAAAAAGACCTCAGATCTCACATTTACACCTAAATGCAATAAAAAAAAAAAAAAAAATTCCCCTTTAAGACAATTGGGCGGAAGTGACGTTTGACACAGCTTCCGTCATCCAATGATATGGAGTCAAGCGGGGGCCATCTTTCCCTCACTCTGCATCCAGCCTCACAGGAGAAACGATCTGATCGTGTCCGCTGCTAACGATGGCTAAGGTAAGCAGCGGAGACGACTGGAGCGTGGCGGGAATGGGGGGGGCCCCCTCTCCCGCCCCCGATAAATGTGATCTTGCATCGAATCTGCTGCAGAGACCACTTTTATCTGAAAGAGGACCATCCGCAGTTGAAGAGGATACCGGGTTATGGCAGCTATCTGCTGCCATAACAATGGTATTCCACTTCAAATAGCCATCGTACAATGACATGTAGTGGTTAATCATTTACTGAGTATGCAGCTTATTTATCTTTTAATTCTTGCCTGAATTCCCATTTAGGCTGGTGCCATGACTGCTGCCCCAGGTTTCCTTTTTCAGAGAGGCGCTTTTCTCTTGCAGCATCCTTTAGAGCCATTCTTGCATGCAAGGACTAGAGCGGTGTCTCTACAAACTGGACGTATCAATAGAAACACACATCCTCATAGCCTCATAAGCTCAAGATGGCAAGAATTTTTTTTTTTTTTTACTGGGAAAGCTTTTATTGTGCCCAGTGTGCTAAGCTAGAAAAAAAAACAAAATAAAAAAAGGGTTCAATGCTACTTGAAATCTTTGTTGTATTGCAGATGTCTGGCAACTGCAGACCTACTAGAAGGGCAGAGTTGGCATTGACACTCCCAGTGACTTCCAGGCTCTTCTAAGTTACAAGTGGTCAGAGACCTAAAACAACACTAACAAGCTGCTCTAACAACACAGGCACAATCAATGGAGGGGTGGAGGGGTTGTTCCTTTGCCTGGGACAAGCCTTCACAGTCCATAGGCTGGTTTCTTCCAGTTCCCGCAAACATACATGGCACAAGGACCCTAGGCCCCAAGTCACCTGGGCACAGCACACGAGTGTATGATTTAGCACTTATTTTTTCCTTTTCCTAGGCCACAGGGAGGACCCTGGACACCCCACTCTTTGCTGAACAGACAAAGCCCATATTGGTGCTTAGCATGTTTCTCCTATCAGTCCCCCAGGCCATAAACAGAAAAATGTCCAGTCGGGTTTAGGTAAAGAATCTTTAAAATTTACTTCAGAAGAGAATATATGCCACAATCGTTTCATTATCAAACAGAAATGTTTCCAGCGCAGTGGCACAAGGATCATTCAATAAGGCAAACATTTTCCTTTTTATTGCCTAACTCTGGCGCTCAACTAGTCTCACTAGAGAAAACTTCTAGCGTGACTCTCCCAAGTAATACTTTCTCCCATAGGGAGGACATCTTCTCCCAAGAGTGTACTAACAGAGCATTATGTAGTCACTAGCTCATTTAAAATGGGGAACTCTTTACCCATCTATATATAGCCTATCCTTCAATGCCTGTAATGACAAGCCAGTTTTCTGGCAACCGAAAAGGCAGGACCTCCCCTAATAAGGCACTACATTCGGGTACATCATTACTGTGTTCTGTAATAATGTATAGTCCAAAGAAGACGCCACAACATAATTGTTGAAACTTCTCCCAACACCAGTTCCCGGAACCACACGTGGACCAGGGCACCATTGGAAGAGGGCTGATAAAGATCAAGAAAGACTCCTGATTCTCTTTTCCTAGAGATATGTCCACATGATAGAAAGCCTCTCTTACAACAAGCCATCACAAATTGAAAACATAGCTCACACCAAAATCATTTTAGCAGCAGTAGTCTGTAGCGCACAAAATCTACTGCAGGTTGCTGTGCAGGGGATGAAATGGAAAAAGGATGTCTCAGGAATTGTGTTTTTCTTTCCTTCTGCTACTGGTCCCTCTCTCTCACTGTGTAGTCAGATGAGATCAAAGCTGTACGCATCTGACACACTGAAACAAGAGGGGAACAAAGTTTTGCCCATCTGGACAAGCCATTAGGGGAACCAATTGTCTGGGCACACTCCAAGGCTTAAACCTGTTATTCCTGGATCAAAGCCCATAGGAATTTTGCTTTGTTTTTATGGAAAAACTTATTTCATGGTCTGCTGTGGTTCATTAGTGGCTCTGTAAAATGTGTGATTCAGCAACTACGGTGCTTTCCGACTTCTCCTATATGGTTAGCATAAAGTATTGTGAAATGCAGGCCATGTGTAGATAACCAAACATATGATATTTTAAATCCCTATGTGGTGTTAACATTAGTCACAGGATCTTTAAATTCTCATTTAGAAACCGGTCTGTATACATTTTGTGTGTATAGAAAGCTATGGCATATTAAAGGATTATTTGATAACTAGGGGAACTGTCAATCAAAGTTTAGTTTAATATTGTACAGTAATTCATCAGAACTGCAGATTACAAACAACTAGTAATGGGACACAGCTGTAATACAATAGTAAAATTACTCATTACCCATTATAAACATACTATGTACTATGAGTCAGGCATGACTTGGTCTGTTTTTCATGGGAATTTGTATTTTTTCATGCGTCCTGTTCTTAAGAAAATGTAAAATGCTCTTTTGTAATTGATGCAAAGTTGTCTTATGTCTATGTGTACCGCTACTAAAATTGCCTATGTGTTGGAAAACATCCCACCTTTTGTCATGTGCAGGGTTCTTATAATAACTATGTTAGGTCACCATCAGAGGTGCTGCTAGACCCAGGCAACAAAGGTATGTGCCTTTTATCTCTTGCTTGGTTCTCCAGGCCAGGCATGCCAAACTTGTTGTAGGCAATGTCTGGTGGATCTCACATCAGACGTTGCCTGCAAAGTTCCAGTGAAAATGGTACTTGACAGAGCCATGCCAGTGGAGTGGGATACAGAGTATTGCCTTGTGTCTCTTAGCTAAGTAGTCCCTAGCACTAAAGCTGGGCATTCTTTCTTTTACTGACCATCAATGCTAAGAAATTTCTGTTCTCAATGATCAATAATTTAGGGGACAATCTTTCACCCTCTCACCAACATTGCTGGGGCCTTTCTGCCACGAAAACCAATGCAAGGGTCATTCTTCCTCTCATTGATAGATGCAGTCTTCTTCTGGCACCAACGTATGGGATAATTTTGAATCTAGTTGACCCCCAATGTAAGAAAAGACTCTTTCTTTGACTGATCACCAATGTAAGGGAGATACTTCCTCTCAGCGATCACCAAGGTAAGGGTGCACATTTACTCTCATTGACCGCCAATGTAAGGAGGGAATACTTCTTCTCAGTGACCACCAGTGGAAGGGGCAATTGCCCACCACCGTCAAGGGCCTTTTTTTCCTTTCACTGGCTATCCATATAAGAGGGTGTTCTTCTTCTCAATGACCATCATTGTAAGTAGCAGTATATTACATACACCTGGCTTCTGCACTATGTTTGCTGTGCTGTACGTTACATACAACAGTGCCTATTACCTCTTTGAAGTCACTGGACAATTCTTTAATAAAAAGCTATCTGAATGTGTAATAAGGAATAATTCAGGGGATGCATGGGAATGGCCATTGCTGATACTAAGCTCCAGGACTGTTGGTCTTATTATTGCTTTACTTCATACAGTTTTTCGTCACTGTAGCCTGTAGAAGTGTAGATAGACAATGTTCAGCACCCAAACCAACGCTTCCTAAAGCTGCACCTGCCTAAATAAATAATGTATGTGATCTTGCGATATTCCTTCATCTATACATGCTATATATGATAATGAACATGATAAATAAACAATAATAGTGATGAATGAAAAAATAGTATGTATAAAGAATCCAATGATTGTAGAAAGATAAGTGTTCCAATACAATCAATCCTTAGATAGATAGTTCCCAGAGAGTCTATATGCTGCCACTGACACCTCAGTGCTCACAGAACCCTCACCTCATAACCACAAAACATGAACCTTGGAACCAAATCCAATAGGGGTAAACAGATCCTTCCTCTCGGAGTCCCCTCCGCAACTTCTCAGGCAAAGATCACGTCTCACATATGGGGGTGAAATAGACAAACAAGCCTCCAATAGTGTATTCAAGTACCACAAACCATTTATTAAAAGATAACATCTGCTTACATCAAATTTCTGTAAAAAGCACTGATTGATAAAAACATCTGCGTTTTCCACTTCTCACATAATTTCCTGTCCGCTGTGTGCTCTAGGCACACCCTAAGCATTACGTCATGTCATGTGACTTCCTCAGGGGACTAAAGTTTGCCATAGATGGATAGAATTTCAAATGAAAATTCTTAGGAAAAATCCTACAAAAATGTATATGAAAATTCTCAGAACATTTGACAGTGGTTTACTTTTAACATTTAATTTTTGAATTAATTGACTGTACTGAACAAAAACCACATACACTGTTGGAAAAGTAAAAAAACAAACATGATGATGATGATGAAATGTTTCGACCCACTAATGCTTAGAAAAATTACCAAGCTTTCTTAGAACCTGCTATTCCTAAGAATTTTTGTTTGAATTTCTACCCATCTATGGTCAGCTTTATAGGATTATTTCTTCTAGACAGAAAATGTTATTGTCTTACTGGGTAGTTGTGTCAGTTTTGTTTGTTCAACCCACTAAGCTATTGTATTCTGACTGCGGGGAGAAGACACTGATCAGTGTTGTAGGCTATAGCCTGCAGCACAGATTGAGCGTGGAAAATCCATCAGGACGGTTGATCAGAAGTTGATTGGTAGACTTCTGTACAACCTCTATGCCCATACATAGTTTAAAAACACTGCTAAATTTTGATCCATGTATGAGCAGCTTAACAGTTTATTAATAGGTTTGATACCATTTTTTGCTGATGTTAAGTTAAAAAAGTGGGTAACACTGGCTGATAACCAGGGAAAAGCCACCTAATTCTTTCTGTCACCTATGGGCACTGGCCTACTGTGCCTAATGCCGCGTACACACGGTCGGACTTTTCGGCTACAAAAGTCCGACAGCCTGCCCGACAGACTTTCGACTGACTTTTGGCAGACTTTTGGCGGACTTGCGGCGGACTTGCGGAAGACTTTCTTACGAACGGACTTGCCTACATACGATCACACAAAAGTCAGACGGATTCGTACGTGATGACGTACACCGGACTAAAATAAGGAAGTTGATAGCCAGTAGCCAAAAGCTGCCCTAGCGTGGGTTTTTGTCCGTCGGACTAGCACACAGACGAGCGGATTTCTGGGTCCGGCGTAGTTACGACGTAAAGATTTGAAGCATGTTTCAAATCTAAAGTCCGTCAGATTTGAGGCTGCAAAAGTCCGCTGAAAGTCCGCTGAAAGTCCGGGGAAGCCCACACACGATCGAATTGTCAGCCAGCTTTAGTCCGTCAGCGTCCGTCTGACTTTTGTAGACGAAAAGTCCGACCGTGTGTACGCGGCATTAGAGTAAATCTGACTCTGGAGACTCATCAAATGATACATGAAAGAAAAGAGCATAAAGTCTAAAAAGCAAGTGATCAATGACAGCTTCCATGTGTGTCCTGATGGGTTCTTTTTAAATTCTGTGAGATTTAAAAATCAGCTTCACTAAATCTCCAATGACCCATGGCTTTTCTTTCCTGCAGCTGCCATTCTCTTCCAGTCGAACTCTGAGGGCCTGCGTAATTAATGACTGACACCTTACTGAAGTTGTCATAGCACAAAATAAGGTAAGGACTGATACCTGCATATGGTTAGGGTGCATTTAATATGATCAAAATTCACAGTGTTTTGCCTCGAGTTTACAGGCAAGGGTTTTCATATGTGTCTTTTTACAAGCTCCTTACATCTTTTATGGGCCTAGCACAGCGGTGTTGGGGAGGAGGGGGGGGGGGGGGGGGGCAGGACCAAACCTGTAAACTCACATCAATATATCTGCAGCTGAATTCACCAAATTTATTGAACGCAGTTGAGAGGAGTCAGAAGACTCTTTGTAGTTCTACAAACATGAAATATTCACTTGTTTCTAAAGTTTGCTGGTCTGTAAGGTTATACAGACATAAATGTACTCCGGGTACTCCGGTTTCCTCCCACACTCCAAAGACATGCTGGTAGGTTAATTGGCTTCTGTCTAAATTGGCCCTAGTATGTATGAATGTGAGTTAGGGACTTTAGATTGTAAGCTCCTTGAGGGTAGGGACTGATGTGAATGAACGATGTATATGTAAAGCGCTGCGCAAATTGACGGCGATATATAAGTACCTTAAATAATAATAATGTATAGCAGACAGCATGCTGCCTCCTCTAGCACATTCTAGCTGTAGTTTTTATTGTGCTGGATACAAGAGGCTGAGCTTTTACAACAAGACAGCGACAGCATCATTCAAGTGTGCCAGGGGTAGGATGATGTCTAAATATGGCCCTAAATATAGAATGTTTGCTTTTGACATTTGATGTTGCACCGTAAAGCTAATGAACAGTCTAATTTTCTATTTAGTTAATTTCCTTCCCTGATCTTTAAATGGATTGAGTTACACTCCATGCTGCAAGGCACTAGATGCAAATATTTTATCATAGAGATTATTGCTTTCCATGGTAAACACAAGTTCTCAGTAATACTTTTTCATTCAAATTATTTCAGAAGCATCTGATAATCAACTACCAAATATACACAATGAAATGTACTTTGGTTTTATTCAGAATTTTAGACCCTGTAAGCCTAGGCAGCAGTAGATGGGGCCATACACACCACTATGAGTCGAGTACATGTAAAGGCATGTGCATTGATGTGTGTTGGCATGCTGCGTTGCTGTAGTTTTTAACATGTACTGAGCTTTAATATGTTTATTTTCATTTTCTTTTCTTTTTTTTAATTCAGTAAGCTGTAATCGTAAAGAAAACTTCAACTGACTGTTTGAAATCATGCATTTAAAGTGGTTGTAAACCTCAGACATGAAATATGAACAAAGCATATCCCTCTATAGTAAAAAAACAAACACGAGAGGACGCCTCCATCTACATACCTCCCAACTTTTTGAGATGGGAAAAAGGGAAACCTATCAGCAAAAGTATGCAGGCATAGGACACACCCCTTGACATTCATAAAGGAGAATTGTACAAAAAAACAAGATTGGTTAAACCCACAAGTGCTTTTTTACCACTACTGTACTATTCCTTCATATTGGCTTTTGGAATTTACAAATGCAGCAATTTAGAAATCAGGTGAGCACTGGGAAACACTTTTTGATAGATAATAAGTGCATTTTATATACAGCTATATAGTTCAGACCAAAATGAGGGACAAAGGAGGAGGAATGAGGGACAGAGGGACATTGCTCCAAATCAGGAACAGTCCCTCAAAATCAGGGATAGTTGGGAGCTAAGCATCTAGGTGTAGCGATTTATTAAAGAAGCATAAACGACAATAAAAATGCAATAGCTAGATAAAAGTAGATCAAGGCTTTGTCATAGACCCATATAGATCTTCATAGGATCACATCAAGAGGCTGCAGAGTTTAGCAGGCACGTCGCTGGTTGAAACAGAATTCCTGAAGGAAGTACAGCTGTCAGACTTCAGGCTGGAACATAAGCATCAGCAGCTTCTAGAAGTGGCAAGATGGCTTGTGGCTCCAAAACAGCACCTCTCCAGGCTGGGTGATGACAGGAAGTGGAGGGGATGTGGCCTACATGTTTCAGGGCAGACAGGAGGGCCCTTTTATCAAACCATAGGAAGGGTTTTTGGATTTACTGTTGGTAAAGGTGGAAAAAGCAACAGTCTGTGCAGAGGGAACACAGATTAGAGATGGAGAAAAGAAAAGCAGGAGAGGTGACAGGACAAACTCTGCTGCCAGGGAGACACAAAAGAGTTAAAGTGTTACTAAACCCACAACAGTAAAATCAGTCTGTATATGCTGTAAAGCATTCTTGGTATACTCACTGTGGAACCGAAGGGGTTAATCCTGCACATTGTGTAAAAAGGCAGTTTGATCCTATCTTCTCTAATCCCTTCTTTTACTGTCCCCAATCCATCTGCTGATAGTACAGAGTCCAAAAGAATGGGAGAGGGGATTGGGACTTTAAATGAAGCACGCAGGTATAAAGAATTCAGTTTATTATATAAATTAACATACAAATGCATCATGAATGAGTATATATCCAATACAATTCATATAACTGGATAGATATACATAAAAATGTATATCTAGACATACAATATAGACGGGCTGCCACATGATTATAAACAATTAATATCAAAAATTATACATACTGACAAATATCAATTGAATCATTGGGACACGGCATATAATAGCTCTATGCATTTCGTGGATTGATCCACTCTTTAGGAGCATGCATGTGAGTTCAATAAAAAATATAATAGAGGGCCTTGCCGTATGGTCTGATCATACCCAAGGAAGAAATAAAAATCATAAAAAATAAAATGAAACCAAGTATAAAAACCCACTCTACCATACTTACAAGGTTGACTATATAATAAAAGTGTGACACTGTAGATCGGGGACCCCCAAAGGGGGGCATCCCCACCAGGAGCTGAGTTGGAGTGAGTGGCCTGCTATCCAGCAAGAAAATCATATCATATATATATATGCGTTGTAGTTGGGGAACGCCGCACCCGGTTGGTATTTAGTGCAAAGCAATCTGGTCTTCCCACCGACCATACATATAAGAAAAAAGTCCGGAGGATTGCTGCACTTAAATATATATATATATATACACACACACATACAGTGGGGACAGAAAGTATTCAGACCCCCTTAAATTTTTCACTCTGTTATATTGCAGCCATTTGCTAAAATAATTTAAGTTCATTTTTTTCCTCATTAATGTACACACAGCACCCCATATTGACAGAAAAACACAGAATTGTTGCCATTTTTGCAGATTTATTAAAAAAGTGTTGTGTTTATAATTTTGCTCAGTATATATATATATATATATATATATATATATATATATATATATATATTAGCAGTTTATATTTACTAAAATAATTGCATTTCCATGTTCTGTGTACTGCGGGAGACCAGATATAGCAGATGTCATTAAATGGCGGACCGCGGTCCATACACGGTCTGAATGACAGTCCTTTCTGGACCACGGCTCCACCATTTAGCAGCCTGGGTGGTATACTCCTTCCTCCGTTGCCAGCACAGCACTCATTTTTTCGAGCAGATAGAAGGCAGAAGGCACTTCATGTTTGGGCAAAGGGCAGAAGCTGCCCAACTTATCATGTTAACAGGCACGCAGGACCGCCTCGCATCCTAGCACCAAATCACTGACTTGTTAACTAAAAAAAGTTGGGCAGCTCCCGCCCTCTGCCTGACATGCCGTGCTTTCTGCCTTCTATCTGCTAGAAAGGATGAGTGCTGTGCAAGGTAAGATTGGAAAGGAGAGGACAGTTGTGATTGACAGGGGACATGTGATGTAAGGGAAAGGAAATTCACTTCACTAGGGGGCTAGGGTGCAAGTAAGGGGAGGTCGGGCTGTAAAGCGCACTGGGGCGCAAGCAAAGGGGGCTGTAAAGAGGACTGGGGTGCAAAGAAGGGGGGCTGTGAAGGGAACTGAGGTGCAAGTAAGGGGGGCTGTGAAGGTCACTGGGGTGCAAGTAAGGGGGCTGTAAAAGGGGCTGGGGTGCAACAAAGAGGGGTTGTGAAGGGGTCAGGGGTGCAAGTAAAGGGTAGGGGCTGTGAAGGGGACCTGGATATAAGCAAGGGGGGTGCTGTAAAGGGGACTGGGGTGCAAGGAAGTACGACTGAGGCGGACTGTGATTCAAGTAAGGGGAGTTGTGAAGGGGACTGGTTGTGCAAGGAAGGGGGTTGTGATGTGAATGATTGACAGAGGACACCGATGTGAAGGGAAGGGGGACTGTGATATGAGGTAGGGGCTGAGGACACTGATGTAAAAGGGGGAGGTCTGTGATATAAGGAGGGTGGCTGTGGTATGAAGGGGGGACAGAGGACATTGAAGTAAAGGATGGGCTGTGATGTAAAGGGTGATTGTATTGCAAAGGGGGTGCTGTGATGTAAAAAGAGTGCTGTAATGTAAAGGGGGGCTATATTGTAAAAGGGGGTGCTGTGATGTAAAGAGTATGTCATAATGTAGAGGGGGATGTATTTTAAAAGGGGGTGCTGTGATGTTAAGGGGGGCATTGTATTGTAAAGGTGGTGCTGTGATGTAAAGAGGGAGTTCTGCAATGTAAAAGGGGGTGCTGTGGTGCAAAGGGGGGACTTTGATGTGAAGAGGGCTGTGATGTAAAGGGGAGGACTGATGACACTGATGTAATAGGGGAAACTGTAATGTAAGGTGGTGGGGTGATATGAACAATCCGAGTCATAGCACAAACATGAGACTCAGGCCTCTGCTGGATGAAAATTTTAATGACTGGACCCCTGACATATAGTGAATGGAGGGTCCTGGGTTTAACACTTTAAGCTTACAAGGATAGTGTCTTATCTTATCTTACTGATATTCTCGGTTCCATACACACTGGGCTTAAAAAAAAAAAAAAAAACTCCATATAGATAGTTTTTGCACTCAGTTGAGGTGAGTTTAGGAGAGTTTAGCTGCCAGAGTTTTTTTAGCCAGAAAGCCCCAATCAAGAATGCAAACCAGAAGGGTTTTTTTCCTGCCTCTAAAAGCTGAGCTTAAAATACCCTGTTTCCCCGAAAATAAGACCTAGCGTGATTGTCGGTGATGGCTGCAATATAAGCCCTACCCCCCAAATAAGCCCTAGTTAAAGTCCTTGTAGGTCTTATTTTCAGGGTAGGGCTTATTTTTGGGAAAATAGGGTAGGGCTTATTTGGGGGGTACGGCTTATATTGCAGCTATCACTGACAATCACGCTAGGTCTTATTTTCGGGGAAACAGGGTATGCCCAAACGTTCTAATGTGCATGGACACCTAGGATAACAGTGAGCTGCTTCTACAGGCAAAACACAAAACTCCTGTAGAAGCAAGGATTTTTAAACCAGTGCGCATGGATACTTTTTCATCATGAACTTTAGCACTTTAAAGCTTCTTTAAGCCTTCCTCTCTAACTGAGCCAAGACATACAATCAATGCTGGAAATGTACATATTTTAATTGAAGAAAGTGACATATAGGGGTTTATTTACTAAAGGCAAATCCACTTTGCACTGCAAGTGCACTTGGAAGTGCAGTCGCTGTAGATCCGAGGGGGACATGCAAGGTAAATAAAAAAAACAGCATTTTTTCTTGTACATGATTGGATAATAAAATCGGGAGAGCTTCCCCTGATTTCAGATCTTCCCCTCAGATTTACAGCAACTGCACTTTCAAGTGCACTTGTAGTGCATTGTGGATTGTGGATTTGCCTTTAGTAAAACAACCCCATAGTTTTTAAAACCAAGGAGAGGGGAAGAGTTTGCAGTAAGGAAATGACTGCTCTCGGCTTCAACAAAATGGCATCCTCCAGCCAGAAGAAACAGAAGCAATGCTGGAGGGAATTTACAGCACACACTAGTTATAAATATTAATGTGGAATGTATTTTCATGTTGTTAAACAACATTAATTGTCACAAAACTATTATGGCTAAACTCTGCTTTTTACAAAGTATACATTGATCAATACATATCAGAACATCCGGTGTGAATGTATCTTTAATGCCAGTAATCAAACTGATGATGGTTATATATAGCAGCCATCACTATATATGTCTATCGCATGCAAGCGCATAGATCTAAATGGGCCTGAAAACGTCACTTTACTCCTAATCTGCACATTTTTTTGGGGTCATTGACTCAGAAAACATTGAATCCGCTTTCTCAGCATGACATAGGAAGCTGTTAACAGAAAGATAGGTCAGCAAAGGCATCCTCTATATTTCTGTCTGCATGGGCTTTCGTTACATTTTTAAAATGTACTGGAAAAAAAGCCAGCTGGATCCCGATTGGTTACTGGGGAACACCTCCACTTTTCTATTTTCTGTTTATCCTCCTAAATTGATAAAACAAAAGAAGCAAGGAACATAGGGAAACTGTCCAAATTTCGAGGGAGGATTTCCATACGCCCATAGTAGCATAAACACTGGGTTCCTTCCTCAGGGTGCTGATCGGACAGTGTTCTATCCAAGGTTACAAGGGGGTCAGCCAATGCATAGAATAGCTACCGCCTGTAACAATATACACTTGCATTTTTCACATTGTCTTTACAGGTGTTTTTAATGAAATCTGAACTTTTTTTAAATTCCATTTTAAATCTTTATTTGTAAAGTGAAGACAGTTTGACAAGTAGTTATCTATGTATATCACACTTAATGAAACCTATAAATAGGTATTTTTTGCTGTTTTTTTTAATTAAAGAGTAGGGAAGATATTTTTGTCAAACTAGACATAATAGAAAAAACGTAACCAATGTGTCCACAAAATAAGCTTAAATCATAGTCAATTTTATTTTTAAAAATCATACAATATTTCCCTCAAAAGCCTTCCATATTCCAATAAAACATTTAAAATCATTGTATATTCCATAATTGTAGATTAAACAATAATACATTTACACAGCTGGCCCTGATAGGACAGACCCATGTACTATCCCCACACCCCCCTCCAATACAGGATATATAGCTAGTGCATAAATAACATAAAATTGCAACAACAGGTTAATAATAATAATAATAATATCTCATAGGCTAGTTTGTGTAATTGTATAATCATGTATAATCAGTATATAAAAATTCTGACATACCCATCTAAGGAATAGTTACACATTTGTTAGTATATAAATATAGGGATAGCACAGTGGCAATGGCATAATGGTCCACACATCTGTCTTGCCGGACTGGGGTCCTTGGTTTGAATATAAATCTGGCCATAGACGGTTCAAATCCCTGCTGAACAAGCTGAGATTTGAAACCATGCACAGTATGAGCAGGCTGAATGTACCCAAGTTGATCGATCAATCAAATTGGGTGCAACTAGCCTGTTGGATTTTTCAGTCGATTATTGCCAGTGGCTACAGCAATAATCACCGTGTGTTCTCCCAGCTGGGACCGCAACCCCCTGCCCCCACCAGTAGAACACAATAGCTCTGCAGGAGGAATTCCCCCATCAACACAGTCAGTGTGTCACTCATGGTTGCCGGAAAGAAATTTGCTCCATCTATTGCCGGCTTAAGCCAAGATACTAATTGCATGATATTTGCATAGCCACCCTGTGTTTGCATAGGTTTCCTCCAGGTACTCCGGTTTCTTCCCATTTGCTGAACAATGGGATATTGGTTTCTGTCTAAATGGGCCCTAGTAAACATGTAAAAATTTGTTATGCACAATGCACATGTGTTATCACATTCTGCATGCCAATCCCAGACCAAGGGGAGGGTTGAGGACCTGGTGACCTACCTTGTAAAATATGTGTCAAGAAAATTTTATGGAAAAAAAGGCTTCCATGCATATCAGCTACGGGGGGCCCAGGGAGCTGGCCAAGAATGGCTATATATAGTATATACCCATATATATATATATATATATATATATATATATATATATATATATATATATATATATAGATAGTATGTGTGTGTATACAGTATCTCGCAAAAGTTAGTACACCCCTCACATTTTTGTAAATATTTTATTATATCTTTTCATGTGACGCTGAAGAAATGACACTTTGCTACAATGTAAAGTAGTGAGTGTACAGCTTGTATAACAGTGTAAATTAGCGGTCCCCTCAAAATAACTCAACACACAGCCATTAATTTTCTAAATTGCTGGCAACCAAAGTGGGCCCAAAGTGTCAATATTTTGTGTGGCAACCATTATCTTCCAGCACTGCCTTAACCCTCTTGGGCATGGAGTTCAAAGGGGGCTTCACAGGTTGTCACCGGAGTCCTTTTCCACTCCTCCATGACGACATCACGGATCTGGTGGATGTTAGAGACCCAGCGCTCCTCCACCTTCCGTTTGAGGATGCCCCTCAGATGCTCAATAGGGTTTAGGTCTGGAGACATGTTTGGCCAGTCCATCACCTTTACCCTCAGGTTCTTTACCAAGGCAGTGGTCGTCTTGGAGGTGTGTTTGGGGTCTTTATCGTGTTGGAATACTGCCCTGCGGCCCAGTCTCCGAAGGGAGATCATGCTCTGCTTCAGTATGTCACAGTATATGTTGGCATTCATGGTTCCCTCAATGAACTGTAGCTCCCCAGTGCCGGTAGCACTCATTCAGCCCCAGACCATGACACTCCCACCACCATGCTTGACTGTAGGCAAGACACACTTGTACTCCTCACCTGGTTGCCGCCACACACGCTTGACACCATCTGAACCAAATAAGTTTATCTTGGTCTCATCAGTAGGGATGAGCCGAACACCCACCTGTTCGGTTCGCAGCAGAACACGTGAACAGGCAACAAATTTGGCAGAACACACGAACACTGTTAAAGTCTATGGGACACGAACATGAATAATCAAAAGTGCTAATTTTAAAGGCTTATATGCAAGTTATTGCCATTAAAAGTGTTTGGGGACCCGGGTCCTGCCCCAGGGGACATGTATTAATGTATTTTTTTTTTTTAAAAACAGCAGTTTTTTTCGGGAGCAGTGATTTCTTTAATGCTTAAAGTGAAACAATAAAAATCAAAAATTCCTTTAAATATTGTGCCTGGGGGGTTGTGCTCATCAAGTTTGGCCTGCACAGTATGGAGGGTGTACAGTATGTGTATATATAGGGGGTTGATGGTATTAGTATATACAGGAAGGAAGGTGGGTGTATATAGCTGTATTCAGGACAGATTATGTATATCTGCAGTCAGTGATGATGGAGAAAGGTCTCTATATACAGGAAGGAAGGTGGGTATATACAGCTATCTGTATATAGAGACCTTCCTTCATAATCGCCGACTGCAGATATACAACATCTGTCCTGTATACAGCTATATATACAGGACAGATGATGTATATCTGCAGTCAGTCTTGATGGAGGAATACAGGAAGGAAGATGGATGTACAGTACCTCACAAAAGTGAGTACACCTTACATTTTTGTAAATATTTTATTATATCTTTTCATGTGACAACACTGAAGAAATTATACTTTGCTACAATGTGAAGTAGTGAGTGTACAGCTTGTATAACAGTGTAAATTTGCTGTCCCCTCAAAATAACTCAACTTAGCCATTAATGTCTAAACCACTGGCAACAAAAGTGAGTACACCCCTAAGTGAAAATGTCCACATTGGGCCCAAAGTGTCAATATTTTGTGTGGCCACCATTATTTTCCAGCACTGCCTTAACCCTCTTGGGCATGGAGTTCACCAGAGCTTCAAAGATTGCTACTGGAGTCCTCTTCCACTCCTCTATGACGAAATCACGAAGCTGGTGGATGTTAGAGACCTTGTGCTCCTCCACCTTCCATTTGAGGATGTCCCACAGATGCTTAATAGGGTTTAGGTCTGGAGACATGCTTGGCCAGTCCATCACCTTTACCCTCAGCTTCTTTAGCAAGGCAGTGGCACACAGCCATTAATGTCTAAACCGCTGGCAACAACAAGTGAGTACACTCCTAAGTGAAATTGTCCAAATTGGGCCCAATTAGTTATTTTCCCTCCCTGGGGTCATGTGACTCGTTAGTGTTACAAGGTCTCAGGTGTGAATGGGGAGCAGGTGTGTTAAATTTTATGTTATCGCTCTCACTCTCTCATACTGGTCACTGAAGTTCAACATGGCACCTCATGGCAAAAAAAAAAAAAATTGTTGCTCTACATAAAGTTGGCAACAAGAAGATTGCCAAGACCCTGAAACTTAGCTGCAGCATGGTGGCCAAGACCATACAGCGGTTTAACAGGACAGGTTCCACCCAGAACGGGCCTTGCCATGGTCGAACAAAGAAGTTGAGTGCACGTGCTTAGCGTCATATCCAGAGGTTGTCTTTGGGAAATAGATGTACGAGTGCTGCCAGCATTGCTGCAGAGGTTGATGGGGTGGGGGGTCAGCCTGTCAGTGCTCAGACCATACGCCGCACACTGCATCAAATTGGTCTGCATGGCTGTCGTCCTAGAAGGAAGTCTCTTCTAATGCCGCGTACACACGGTCGGACTTTTCGTCTACAAAAGTCAGACAGCCTGTCCGACAGACTTCCGGCAGACTTTCGGCGGACTTGCGGCGGACTTGCGGCATACTTTCTAACGAACGGACTTGCCTACACACGACCACACAAAAGTCCAACGGATTCATACGTGATGACGTACACCGGACTAAAATAGGGAAGTTCATAGCCAGTAGCCAATAGGTGCCCTAGCGTGGCTTTTTGTCCGTCGGACTAGCACACAGACGAGCGGATTTCGGGGTCCGTCGTAGTTACGAAGTAAAGATTTGAAGCATGTTTCAAATCTAAAGTACGTCGGATTTGAGGCTAAAAAAGTACGTTGAAAGTCCGGAGAAGCCCACACACGATCGGATTACCAGCCAGCTTTAGTCCGTCAGCGTCCGTTGGACTTTTGTAGACGAAAAGTACGACCGTGTGTACGCGGCATAAAGGTGATGCACAAGTAAGCCCGCAAACAGTTTGCTGAAGACAAGCAGACTAAGGACATGGATTACTGGAACTATGTCCTGTGGTCTGATGAGACCAAGATAAACGTATTTGGTTCAGATGGTGTCAAGCGTGTGTGGCGGCAACCAGGTTAGGAGTACAAAGACAAGTGTGTTTTGCCTACAGTCAAGCATACTGGTGGGAGTGTCATGATCTGGGGCTGTATGAGTGCTGCCGGCACTGGGGAGCTACAGTTCATTGAGGGAATCATGAATGCCAACATGTACTGTGACATACTGAAGCAGAGCATGATCTCCTTACTTCGGAGACTGGGCGGCAGGGCTATATGGCTATAAGTGGGTGTACTCACTTTTGTGAGATACTGTATATAGCTGTATACAGGACAGGACAGATGATATGATTTTTCCTATATCTGGCACCCCCTTCACTGATCATACCTGTATGCACTCAGCTGCCCCCCTCATCTGTATATATGTCTGGCCGCCCACACACACACATCTGTAAGCACACGCACACACACAGCTCTGCCCCCCTGTACACAAACAGCCTCCTCCCATCACTTGTATTCATAGCCCCCACCTGTAAGATGCAGTGGCGGCTGGTGCTCAACATTTTTGGGGGGGCACAAACAAACTGAAAAATTCTGAAAAATACGTAAAAAAAACCCCATCAATTGCAGCCTCACTGTGCAAATTCAGCCACTTTGCCCATCAAATGCAGCCACTGTGCCATCAATTAAGGCTACTGTGCCCATCAAATGCAGCCACTGTGCCATCAATTAAGGCTACTGTGCCCATCAAATGCAGCCACTGTGCCCATCAAATGCAGCCACTGTGCCATCAAATGCGTCCACTGTGCCCATCAAATGCGGCCACTGTGCCCATCAAATACGGCCACTGTGCCCATCAAATACGGCCACTGTGCCCATCAAATATGGCCACTGTGCCCATCAAAAACAGCCACTGTGCCCATCAAATACAGCCACTGTGCCATCAAATGCAGCCACTGTGCCCATCAAATGCAGCCACTGTGCCCATCAAATGCAGCCACTGTGCCCATCATATGCAGCCACTGTGCCCATCATATGCAGCCACTGTGCCCACCAAATAAAGCCACTGTGCCCATCATGTGCAGCCACTGTGCCCACTAAATACAGCCACTGTGCCCATCATGTGTGCAGCCAGGCACGTCCCCCGGCTGTCACTTTAACCAACCCCCCCGTGGCCTGTCTGGCGGCACTTATCACTTGTGTGGTGGAGCTCTGCTCCTCTCCTGGAGTGACGGTGCTTTCCTCCTCTTCTTCTGTAGTGGCAGGAAGTGGCGACTCCTGTTTCCGCTCGGCTTCAGTCCTCAGGCTTCCTCTGCCGTGTCTCCTCTCCCGCCAAAGCGTTAGCATCCAATAGGATTGCCTAATGCTTTGGCCAATCGGAAGACAGGTCTCGCTGACCTGCCTCCTGATTGGCAGGGAGGAACGTTATTGTGAAAATAGCGAAAATTAATTAATGTCATACAACAGGGTGGGATCAGGACGCAGTGCTCTACGCCCGGGGCCGACCCTATTTTGAAGCATATCAGAGCCTCTGGCTCTAATCACGTGTTTCAAAATACACCCACTCACCCCCCCCCCCCCACCTATCCCCGCCATAGTATTTCATGTGTCCGGCGTCCTGAAAGGGGCAGGGCACATGAATAGGGAGGGAGGTGGAGGTGTCAAGGGGGCGGCGCCCACAATGCATGAGCCGCCACTGGTAAGATGGTCGTCCTTCTCTCAAGATTTGTTTCCACATGTCCCTATGAAAATACAACAGTCAGCAAAGCAAACACGAGGGGCACAAATACAGGAAGCAGCCAGAGGTGGCAGTAAAGAGCTCTGTAAACTCAGTGACACTGATCTGCAGCAGCTGTGGAGCCGACTCGCACAAACCCAGAGAGCCAGCACAGCTAGAGATGCGGCCACTGCAGACCCTTGCCGATTCCAGGGGGGTCACTCACCCCCCCTTGTCCCTACCTTGCTACCTACCTGCCCATGTATATATACACTTACCTACTAACTTGAAAATTAAAAAAAGAGGAGAGTAAAAGAGAGTAAACTTTAATCTAAGTAGTGTAATAGAGAAGAAGCACATGAGCACCAAGAAAAGTGGGTAAGAAAAACTGTCAAGTGATGGAAAAATGTAGAGTCTTAGGGGATATGGCTTGGGAAAAGCAATGCGCAGGATTGACCCTATGCATTATGTGGTGTGACCATCATTTTGTAAGGGGCCATGGTCCCTACTGCATATCTCACATCATCACAGGTTTTTCCACTTCATTACTGAGTGAACCCAAAGGACTTCATCTACCACAGAGGAACAGAGATGTGGTTTATTTCCATTATTTTACAAAGGTTGCGTTGACTTAATGGTGGGAACCTAATGTGGGAAAATATGCTTAGTGCAAACAGTTCTTCAAAAACACTGATATGTTTCCTTAATTGAGTAAATGATCCCTCCAAATAGTTTTGCTGCCATATACCGTTATCTTGCTGCCCTGAGAGCGTCTCACTTTTTTGCTGTTTAAATGTTCGTTGCTGAGCAGCACGAGAAAATGCACCATAAAAATAGCTGAAGTAATAGAGTAATTAGTGTTTCTGCAAACAGCCAGGTAATCCCTTGTTTTCCATCTTATTGGAAATGTACTCACACATCTCAGAATGCTAATACTGTCTTTCCATTACCCAGAATTCTGAGCGTCCTGTGGTTGCTATTGCTTGCTCTTACCATTATGGTTTTAAGTCTGTAAACAGAAATAATTTATGAAGGCGCAAGTCGTGGTTGAGTTAGGTGACTTTATTGCAAGACTTTCAATTTAGCGCTTTGTTTGTTTTTAACATAAAATTGACTAAACTTCACCATGAAAACCTTCATGTACAACCACCTTATTCATAGCTGTAGCAATAAGATTAGCGGTTGATCAAAATGGACAACATTCTGCCAAAAATGAGTGGCATACAGACAGTCAAAATCTTGTCAGCCAGGCCTGCTCATGCATGCCACCCTCTCCATTCAGTCCTATGGAGAGTTTGTACTCTAGGCTCAGGGAAAGTTACTATAAGACTGCAGTTACCATTTAAAGTTGGACTCTAGGCAGATATAAATGACACAAATTAATGCAGATCTGTAATCCTTAATACATCATTTAACTGGAATAATTTATTACTATTATGATGATAATTATAAGCTATTAAAACAAAATTTTGGGTTAAAGGAGAAGATTGGGGTAGATAAAAAAAAAAAAAAACACCACGCTCACTTCCATGCTGCACCATCAGGGTTATGCTGTAGCTGTCTCCTGCTGGCTCTAAGCCTGAGAACTGAGCAGTCAGATGACCACTGATTGCTCAGTTCTTGCTCTTCTCGGAGTGGAGAGCAGTGACTGTCAGTCATCCCTCTCTCCTCTGTCCCTCCAGTGCTCTCCAGAGCTCCGGTCTAGAGAAAGGAGCAAGGTCAGTTGGATTCGGCTCTCAGCTGTGTGGTAATATCTGGAGTCAGTTGTCTTTGAGGCAGCTGGGTGGATCATGACAATATGGATCCTTCTAGAGCAGTGGTCTCCAAACTGTGGCCCTTTGCTTGCCTTTATCTGGCCCTTGGGGCACTGTTCCTCTCACTGACACAAGATATTATTCCTCCCACTGACACCAACTATAGGGCACCCTGTGCAACTCTCCCTTCAGGAAATCCTCACTAGTCCTTGGTAACCTCTATTGGACTCTCAAGAAAACAAGTAATGATCTGTATCTGATAAGTGTTCCTTCCACTGTGCTACTTCAGCTGCCAGTAGTTTCAAAAATACATGGAAAAAACAGAAAGTGCCTCCAATAGTGCAGTATCCGAGGGATTGAAAATTTACCTCTCCACCCCAGCTAATATACAGCTCACATTTATTAAAAAGTTTTAAAAGCATTGATAATACATCAGAAAGGTCTCACTCAGTTGTGACAAGGTTCCACCACCAGGCTCCACCTCCACTAGTTTCACCACCTCACATGTGGCTTCTGGAGGAATGACTTTATCTGGAGGTTTGACCACTAACAGGGTCTTGTAAGGAGGTGAGCGAGCATTGCATGTGGTGGCGTGATCATTATGCATATGGAGGTTGTTTGAAGCAAAGAAACACTTCACATCTCTCCGCACTTATATTGCATACTAGTTTGGATTTGTTTTTATTTTTGTGTGTTTGTATACCTATGCAGCGCTGTCTCATTTACACTTTATTTACTTTTTTTTTTTGTGGGAGCACATAAGTGACAGCAGCAGCAATTTCAGGTTTAAATAATTCTTTGCATAATAGCGCGCAACTATCCTACTTTCAATTAACTATGGGGCACCACTCTTCCTACTGACACCAATGATGGGGCACTATTCTTCTTACTGACACCAATGATGGGACACTTTTCTTCCTATGGACACTAATGATGGGGTACTATTCCTTTCACTGACACCAATGATGGAGCACTAGTCTTCCTACTGACACCAATGATGGGCACTATTCTTCCTACTGACACCGATGATGGGGTGCTATTCTTTCTACGAACACCAGTGATGAGGTTCTATTCCTTTCACTGACACCAATGATGGGGCACTATTTTTTCTACTGACACCAATGATGGGACACTATTCTTCCTACTGACACCAATGATGGGGTACTATTCCTTTCACTGACAAAATCCATGGTGCACTATTCCTCCCACTACCAATGATTGGGTACTTTTGCTCCCACTGACACTGACAATAATGGGAGCACTATTCCTCCTACTGATACCAAGGATGGGGTATGGGACACCTGGGCCCCCCTAAAGTCTGAAGAACAGTAAACTGCCCCTTTGTTTAGAAAGTTAGGAGACCCCTGTTCTAGAGCCTGGAGCATCTCTGTGACATCAGCCAATAGGGGGATTTAGCCTAATGTCGGCTGATTCTGGGTCACAGGAGAGCAAAAGAAAAGTGCATTCCTGTGACCCAAAAGAGAAGTATGGCCAAAAAAGATGTGGCCATACTTCTACTTTAAATTTGAAATCCAGGTACCGGCAGATGCCACAGGGTGCCTGTTTTATGAGCATGTGTTACTTTAAATACATTTCAGGATTTAGCTGGTCCACCCAAGCACCTGTATAATGTATGCGAGAAAGCAAAAATATTCTTGTGAAAAATACACTACATATGATGAGTAGTCTTTTCTAATGATTTATTTATTTGTTGACCATGGTGGATTCATTTTTCAACCTATGTAACAATACAATGTGCTTTGTGGTTGCTAAATGCTTTGTTTATTCTTCTGTGTCCTGTATCTAGTAAATATGTTCAAGTTCATTTGTATATGGCAGTGCACAATGGTTTTCTTGGCCTCCCTATAAATCTTGCTGTTTGCCTCTTGTTGCACAGCGGAAGAGCCATCCTCCATCCCATTCAGCACTACTGTAAGGAGCATAAGAAAATAAACCAACTCGCTGACAGCTTAACCATGTCCTTATTATTATTACTATACAGGATTTATATAGCGCCAACAGTTTGCGCAGTGCTTTACAATGTTAGGGCAGACAGTACAATTACACTACAGGAGGAATCAGAGGGCCCTGCTCGTTAGAGCTTACAATCTAGAAAATAAGGCCTGAGATGTTTGACATAGGTTTTTTTTTTTTTTTCTGTTAGCATGTCTTCTGCTGTACTGCAGACCTCTCTTCCATCACTGCAGACCTCTTTTCCACATTTTTTTCCAGGAGAATAGACAGGCACATGACTAAGTGCCCACGTGTAGATGTGTGATCTCTGGTTGAGCAGACCCCCATCCACTCTGTAGCTGTATTTCCTGATGGGCAGTGACCTATCTCTGAGTTTCATTTGAGTTATTACGTTCTCAATAAATCATTCTGCTGGAATGGCTTAGAAATTCTATCCAAATGTTTGGAGGAGGAATTGAGAGGAGGAAGCCTCCCACACTACAAGATGTTTTCTTTAATTGCTGCAGTAAAGATGATGCCTAATTGCAGGAGACTTCATTCTATATCCTCTCACATTGGATCAGACAAGAGAACATTACCAAACCACAACATGTCTGAGAATTCTCTTTCATTAAGAATCAAATGTATACAATTTAGATTTGCAGGATGCATCCCTATTACTGTATTTATTGTATGTCTGTTTTGTTTTTAAATAAGAAATGACTTATTTTGAGATCATGTAGCATGGGGAAAAAACTGCAGAATCTAATGAGACTTTTTTTTTAAATTAGCGATAGTTTGGGAACATTATGAGCAATAACTGCGTTAGGATTAGGTAAAGAATGTGGTCCTCATTTATCAAACAGTGTCTGAGAATAATTATCTCAGTCTGTCCTTCCTGTGTACTGTAATGCCACGTACACGCGGTCGGACTTTTCGTCTACAAAAGGCCGACGGACCAAATCCGGCGGACAATCCGATCGTATGTGGGCTTCCCCGGACTTTCAGCGGACTTTTCCAGCCGCAAATCTGACGGACTTTAGATTTGAAACATGCTTCAAATCTTTACGTCGTAAATCCGCCGGACCCAGAAATCCGCTCGTCTGTATGCTAGTCCGACGGACAAAAAGCCACGCTAGGGCAGCTATTGGCTACTGGCTATCAACTTCCTTATTTTAGTCCGGTGTACGTCATCACGTACGAATCCGTCGGACTTTTGTGTGATCGTATGTAGGCAAGTCCGTTCGCTAGAAAGTCCGCCGCAAGTCCGCCGCAAGTCCGCCAAAAGTCTGCCAAAAGTACGTCGAAAGTCCGTCGGACGGGCTGTCGGACTTTTGTAGCCGAAAAGTCCGACCGTGTGTACGCGGCATAAGGCCTGTGTCAAAGTGCTTTTGTTTGGTTCCTGCATTCCCATACAAGTCTATGGGAATCTGAAATCTGTTTGAAGCAAGTCAAATGCTGATCAGGAGGAAGTCAACTGCACTTTTAATACACCTCTCAGGAAATTTTGAATGATCTCAAAAGTATCCCAAAAGATCAAAAGAAATCAAAAAAGGAATCTATCAAAGCAATAAAAGTCAACTACACCTAAGTACTTTGGAAAGAGATGAGCAAGATGTAGGTATGCATTCTTATTACCTGTATCTTCCTGTACCCTGCTGCCTGTACAATGCCTGAATTTTCAGTAAAAAAAAAAAGTTCCCTTTGAGGGAACAATCTGTCATTTAGTATGGCAGATTGAGGATGAGGAAGTAAGCTAGTTCTTTGTACCTCTCTAAAATCATCCTCTTAAAACTGCATAATATAGGAGAGGGCTGGGAAGAAGAAACAGGAGTAAAGGAGAGAAAAAGTATGAGGTGAGAAGAGGAGATGGGAGGAGAAGAGGAGGTAAAAGAAGAAATGAGACAAGGGAAGAAAGAGGCAGAAGGTATGAGACTGGAGCAGAGGAAAGGCATGGAGGAGGAGAGAAGACAAGAGGAGAGGAGTAAATAGAAAGATGAGCAGAAGGGATGAGTGAGAGGGAAGAGGAAAGGTAGGGGAGTGGAGCAGAGGAAAGAAGTAGGATTGGTCACAAGAGGAATAGAGAGCAGGAGGGTAGGAAAGAAGAGGCAAAGAGGAGCAGAGGAGACAAGAGGGGAGAAGGGATGAGAAGAAAAGGTAGAAAAGACAAGAAGAGTAGAAAGAAGAGCAGATGAGGAGGGGAAGGAACAAGAGCAGAGGAAGACAAGTGGGGAGGAGATAGGAGGAGGAGAAGAGTATGTAAGAGAGGTAAGAGGAAAGGAGACAGGAGGAGAGGAGTGGGAGGGACAAGAAGGAAGATGGGGACTAGAAGAGAGGAAAGTAGTAGGGTACTCTTCTTTACAGATCTTCTCTAAATCCTTGAGGTTTCTTGGCAGTCGCTTGGCAACTTGAAGTTTCAGCTACCTCCATAAACAAATGCCTATTTGAGGAGGGGGACCTTGCAGGCACTGCAGGATTTCAATCCATGGTGACATATTGGGTTACCAATGATTTTTGTTTGGTGACTGTGGTCCCAACTGCCTTGAGATGATTCGCAAGCTCGTCCTGTGTAGTTCTGGGTTTATCCCTCACTTTTCTCATGATCATCCTTACCCTATGAGGTGAAATCTTGCATGGAGCTCCAGACCGAGGGGGATTGATCGTTACTTTGTATTTCTTCTATTTGTGAATAATCACTCCAACAGTTGTCTTCTTCTCACCAAGCTTCTTGCTGATGGTCTTGTAGCCATTCCAGCCTTGTGCAGGTCTACAATCTTGTCCCTGATGTCCTTTGACAGTTCTTTGGTCTTGCACATGATGGTGAGGTTTGAATGGAAGAAAGAGATTCTGTGGACAGGTATCTTTTATATACAAGTTGTTGTTCGGAGCACCTTCTTAAATTGACAGGACTAATCTGTGTACCACATGAGCACATACTGTAGCCAGACTGTGGGAGCCAGAATTATTGTTGGTTGGTAGGGGATCAAATACTCATTTTACTTACTGAACTGCAACTCCATTTATAACATTTATAACATTTGTATCATGTGTTTTTTCAGTTTTTTTGGCTTATATACTGTCTGTCATTAAAAATACACCTATGATAATTATAGACCTTTCATTTGTTTGTAAGTGGGCAAACTTACAAAATCTGCAGGGGGATCAAATAATTATTTTCACCACTGTAGAAGTACATTTTTGACACCAAACTGCTGTTAGAGATTGTCATGTAAATTTTTTACCAATGTTGGGCAAACGGTATGGCGGGTGTTTGCCCCGCCGAATGCCATCTAATGCACTGCACGCTAGACAGTGCGTTTTGTGCCCTGATTGGGCAAAGCTTTGCCCAATCAGGGTGCAGTATAAGCTGGTTGTTAAGGAGTAGGGCTGGAAAGCCAGCCGCGGCGTCCTTAACAACCAATGAGTCGTCAGTTATCAATGGGTTTCCCCGCTGACAGCTGAATAAAAAAAAATTGTTGGTTAAAAAAAAACAAAAAAAAACAGCGTGGGGTCCCCCCCCCCCCCAGAATCCATACCAGACCCTTATCTGGGCATGCAGCCTGGCAGGTCAGGAAAGGTGAGGGAATGAGGGCCCCCCCTTCCTGAACCACACTAGGCCACATGTCTTCAACATGGGGGGGGGCCCATGCCGTTTATATATTTGTCAGGTCATCTGAGTCCAGATGACAAATGCACCCCATTGGGGTCTGGAGTGTACCGCAAGGTAGTGGACCCTACGGCTGACTGCTGTGGATGGAGCCCTGGGTGGTTCAGGAAAGCAGGTACTCTGGAGCAGCAACACGGATCACACTGGGAGCTAGAGCATGAGATTTCCCAGGGTGCAGAATCTAAGAGCCAGCAGGTGTTCACCAGGGCCCCAGATGGTGGGGATGTACTTCGCTTCAGTCTGGCTCCAGGTTGCAGCCCCCAGGGTCTCCCAGCTCACGCTTATAGTAGAGTACAGGAAGGTAGAGAGGAAGCAGCAGACTTTGACAACAAAGGACAATAAAGGATAGCCAGGAGATAAGCCAAAAGGTCAGGGCAATGAGCAGATAGGAATAGTCAAAGAACACCCCAAAGTTCAGGATATGAAGCAGACGAGGACAGTCAAGAACAAGCCAAGGTCGGTAAACAGGATCAGATGTAGAACACACAGCAATGAGCACACGGAAGCCAAAACACACAGCATGGCTGGCTTGCAGTTCACAGGTTAATATAGAGTTCCCTGATAGGGGCTGGGGTGGAGCCACGCTTTGAGGAGAGATTACTTAAGCAGCCAGATGAGAGTGGCTGCCTCTTAATATGAACACATGGAGAGGTAAGCTGACAAACAAACATTACTGCATAACCATGGCAATATTTTATTTTTTTTAATAGCCGAGTGCCAGGGATTGCAACCGCGAGTCATTTTAAACTGGATTTGACTCGTTTTTTTAATTTTATAAATGTAATTTTTGCTGCAGCATGTTCTATATGTGCTACAGATGCGCCACTTTACAGGCAGACTAAGGGCACCCCCCCCCCCCCAATGGACTATATTTAAAGGAATTTTTCATTTTTATTGTTGCACTTTAAGCATCATTAAAATCACTGCTCCTGAAAAACTATTGTTTTAAAAAAAATTTAGATTGATACATGTCCCCCAGGCAGTGGCGTAGCGTGGGGGGTGCAATGGCCCCGGGCGGGACATTTAGGGGGTGCCAGTATGTGTCACTACTGGCTGCCTCCTCCTAATTTTAAGTTCCTGCGTCCCCCGTGCTCTGGCTGCCATGTTCAGTGTCTGGCACCCTGTGATTGGGCATATGGGGTTCATGTGAGGCGTCGGGATGGCCTGTCCGCGATCGTTCCTGAAGCCCCGCCTCCGCACATGACCCCCATACGCCCAATCACAGTGTGCCAGATACTGAACATGGCAGCTAGAGCACGGGAGAGAGAAGCAAAAATGTGAGCCGCCACTGTCTTCTCCTCCTTCTATCCTCCGGACCGATGCAGGCCAGGACAAGAAGGTGAGTGAGACTCCCTCTTGAGAGTCGTGTTACTGGCTCCGGGGGGGGGGGGGAGAGAAAGAGAAAGAGAGAGAGACTGTAGGCAGGACAGTATAGTGTAGTATAGTGGTCAGTATAGTGTAGTATGGTGGTCAGCGTAGTGTAGTATGGTGGTCAGTATAGTGTAGTATGGTGGTCAGTGTAGTGTAGTATGGTGGTCAATGTAGTGTAGTATAGAGGTCAGTGTAGTATGATGGTCAGTGTAGTATGGTGGTCAGTGTAGTATGGTGGTCAGTGTAGTATGGTGGACAGTGTAATATAGTATGGTGGTCAGTGTAGTATAGTATAGTGGTCAATGTAGTGTAGTATAGAGGTCAGTGTAGTATAGTGGTCAGTGTAGTATAGTGGACAGTGTAATATAGTATGGTGGTCAGTGTAGTGTAGTATAGTGGTCAATGTAGTGTAGTATGGTGGCCAGTGTAGTGTAGTATGGTGGTCAGTGTAATGGACAGTGTAGTATAGTGGACAGTATAGTGATCAGTGTAGTGTAGTGGATAGTGTAGTGGTCAGTGTAGTGTAGTGGTCAGTATAGCGTAGTAGACAGTATAGTGTAGTGGACAGTATAGTGGTCAGTGTAGTGTAGTGGACAGTGTAGTTCTCAGCGTAGTAGTCAGTATAGTGGACAGTGTAGTGTAGTGGACAGTATAGTGTAGTGGACAGTATAGTGTAGTGGTCAGTGTAGTGGACAGTATAGTGGTCAGTGTACTGGACAGTATAGTGGACAGTATAGTGTAGTGGACAGTATAGTGGTCAGTGTAGTGATCAGTATAGTGGTCAGTATAGTGTAGTGGACAGTATAGTGGTCAGTGTAGTATAGTGGTCAGTGTAGTTCTCAGTGTAGTGGACAGTATAATGGTCAGTGTAGTGTGTAATGGTCAGTAAAGGAATCAGGTTGGTCAGTGTTGAAATCAAGTAGGTTAGTGTAGTGGTCAGTATAGGAATCAGGTAGGTCAGTACTATTGTATTGACGGGACTCAAATTACTTGCCTTGCCCCGGGTGCTGACAACCCACGCTACGACACTGCCCCCAGGGCTGTACCCAGACCCTTATACCCCTTTTATGGCCAATTACCTGCATATAAGCCTTCAAAATGGGCACTTTTGATTTTTCCTTTTCGGCTCCCATAGACTTCAATGGGTTCGCCGTTCAGGTTAGAACTTTTCCTCTGTTCAGGAGTTCTGCTGAGAACTGAACAGAGGGGTGTTTGGCCAACTCTATTTGCTACCAAAGAGTTCTAGTGAATCTATGAAAGGCAGTAAAAAGGAGGGGGAAGTCTAAATTTGTATGAATATCTAATCCTATAATGTAGGCATGAAAAAAAAAAATTTGGTTTTAATTAATGCATACCTGTATTACTGTCTGATACGATGCAACGCTGCACAATTTATCAGTAAAGAATCATGATCACGATTCTACCCCCCTCACGATCTTAAAAAAGAATTTCCTTGATTCAGTGCAGAGAGTTCTCTGCTCAAGCGGACAGCTGTCAAAAAAAAACAAAAAAAAAAAACAGGCAGCCTGCCAAGTTTATCACATGCTAAAGAGAAACATTGTAACATTTGGTTCTTTCAGATCAAAGGGATGAACTTCTGTCTGTAAATGAGGTCAGTTTAACCACTTAACGACTAAACCTTTTTGACACTTGTTGCTTACAAGTTAAAATCAGTATATTATATAATATATAGTATAATATATAGTATAGTATAGTATAGTACAGTATAATAATAATATAATGTTTTTTGTTTTTTTTACTAGAGACCCTAGAGAATAAAATGGTGGTTGTTGCAATATTTTATGTCACACTGTATTTGCGCATCAGTTTTTCAAACACATTTTTTGGTGGGGGGAAAATAGACTTTAATGAATTAAAAAAAAAACTAACAGTAAAGTTAGTCCAATTTTTTTGTATAATGTGAAAGATGATGTTACGCCGTGAGAATCGTGGTCTTTATTCTAAGCAAAAAAATAGTGATTCTCATTTTAGCCAGAATCATGCAGCTCTACTGTCTGAGTAATCAGCAAATCTGGAATTAGACTCCAATATGCATTGCTTTGGAATTGTATTGTATGCAAGGTCCAACTGACTGTATGCAACACTAAAGAAAGGGAGAGAAGGAAAAAAAAAAGTGTGTGGTCACATGATTTACTCACCACAGAGAAAAACTTTTGGCAGAAATACCCATCTGGTATAATTTGAAGCCAACAATGCCAGTTGAAAAGAATTAGATGTTTTGCAGATGACAGCGGAAAAAAAGCCAAAGTCAGGAAAAACATTCTGTTTGTAAAAATACTCTTTGCATTATATATCAGTCATATTACCCCTTACATTTCAATCTGCTAGGGAGGACAGTGAGTGGGTAGAATGGAGATGCTGGTTGGTTGATGTGACCACATCAGGAGCAGTTCCTTCTGCCACTTTAATAATGGTAATGGACTTATATTGTGTATGACACCCAAACTTGCTGAAAGGTAGAATAATGATTTAGGATCCATCTTAGACCACACCATATTACAACCATATTTGGTTCTAACCATACCCTTTTCAATAGGCCCTGCACATTTTGTTTTGTGTATGTCAAAGTCATTTTAAAGTGACTGTACCTAAACCCCCAAAAATGTAATATATTGCAGCGTATAACATAGGGGGTGGTTCTGCAGTCCACAGAGGGAACTGGGAAAAAGCCAATTGATAAAAGTGCAGAGGAGGCAGCGAGCCCAGGGCATTATCAGCTCATTAGATGCCTAGCATGATCAATGGGTATTTATTTTTGTACTTCTCAAACAGATATAACAAGACACTTTCAAAGATATATTTGACCAAAAGAGAGCAAATAAGTAACGTTCATTGTTAGGGTTTGCTTACAATTTAATGTCAGAGTTCTGGAAGTCTGCAGTATTTCCAACACATTGCCCCCAGTTCTGTAAAATGCCCCCGCCCCCCCCCCCCCCCCCGGTTTCTTAACTTATTTTTTTAACTTCAAAACAAATTAGTACTAATCTCCAGATATCAGAATGTTTAGTTAGGGGCCCACCATTACTAGGGATCAGCCGCCAAACTCCCATTATTTACCCTCAGCTATGTGCTTTGGATAACCTTTAGACAGTCAATTCATCAAAGCCCATTAAATATATTGGCCTCTACACAACAATCACTTATCTGCCCCTTGCTAATATTGTTCTTGACATGAATCCTTCTAATTCCTAATTTAGGGCATCAAAATATTGTACATTTCAGTGTTTAGTAGACGATTAAACACAAAGTTTCTAGATTACATACAATACAATCAGGTCTTTTAATATATCAAGTAGTTGCAAAGTCATGAGTTCTTTTTGACTGCAATCAATTGATTTTACAGGTTAAATTATATATATAAAAAAAAAAGCAATTGGGCAGCCTAAATGCTTATACTCACAGTGCAGTTTAATACCACAGCGACCCCTCCTTCTCATTAAAGTAGGAAGCTTACATTCTTGCAGGGAACTAATCATAACTTGGACAGCACAGCCAATGGCATAACTAAGAAACGAATAAAAGGAAAATCCAAGGGGTTAATCTTTCAGTATTTTTACCCAAGCTTCACCCATTTTTCTAATGAGATCCTATGTGGAAAAGTGTGACTCTTGGGAGCATATTTATCAACATGTTCACCCATGATTTACGCAACTTTTACCCAAGTGCACATAACCTGGTATATAAAATAAGTGCACTGGCAGTTTTTATAAGAACAGGAGCAGTGCTGGGACAAGGTCACCTAGAGCCCAGGGCAAACAAACCAAACCAATCCCCCCCCAAGATTTTTGAGCAGAATGTGCCAGCAAAAATCCCTCCCCCCTCCAAAGAGTACTAAATCCCCCTTCCTCCCAGTACAAGTCTGCCCCCCTGCTGTAATCCCCCCTGCCAACACAAATCTGTGCCCCCCCATCCCCGCTCCAAGCCAGCACTTATTCTCCCCCAATACCCTTCCATCACAAATCCCCCCCCCAATTACCCCTCCTAGCATAAATAACCCCCCCCCCCATCATCCCTACTAACACAAATTCCCCCCATCCCCCACCAACAAACAATTCCCCCCTGCACAAATCCCCTCCTCCCTCTACCATATCACTTCTTCTAGCACAACCCCCCCTAAATCCCCCCTCTTAGCACAAATACCCTCACCCCCCCCCCCCCAATTTCCCCACCTAGCATAATTACCTCCCCAATCATCCCTACTAGCACCAATTCCCCCCCCCCATAAAAATATTTCCCTAACACAAATCCCCTTCCCCTCTACCATATCACTTCTTTTAGCACAAACCCCCAAATCCCCCCTCTTAGCACAAATCCCCCCCCCCCCATTTCCCCACCTAGCATAAATACCTCCCCAATCATCCCTACTAGCACCGATTTCCCCCCCCCCCCAAAAAAAATCTTCTCCTAACACAAATCCCCCCCCTCTACCATATCACTTCTTTTAGCACAACCGCCCCCAAATTCCTCTTAGCAAAAATTCCCCCCCCCCCCAACACAAATTCCAACAAATTATCATTCTTAACACATACCCCTAATTTCCCCTCCTAGAACAATTCTTATCCCCTGCCACCCTCCAAATTCCCTGTGCCCCAATCTCCTTGAGGTACCCCCCCAACCTCACATCATACCACAGTACTCAGGGCAGCAGCCCCCTTCTGCCCACCCCTTGTCCCGGCCCTGAACAGGAGTACATCTTTAAAAGCATGATGTGTGGGGGTGACATCCCCAAACACAGTAATGATTTTTAACTGAGAAAACACATGTTCCTGTCTTGGGATATTGAAACGCTTGATCAGCAAACAGAAATGTCAGCAACATCTATCCCCCATGTCATTTTGCTTCATTTTTAGACATCTGGTTCATTTACATTTTGCAATAAGGGTTCATATCATACCAGAGCTGATCCAATATGCTCTACACAAATGTATGTACACGGATTTGTCGTTTACGTAATATAACTCCAGGAAGCTCACCATGTTTGTTAAGCTGTGTTGATCTGCATAGATCAACGCAGGCCCATCGCAAGGCCACATGGAAAACAAATGTTTTCTATGTGCAATTTTCACAATGTATGTGTGCACTGCATAAAAAAAGCAGCAGGTCACTAAGAGTTGCATGAAGTGTCTTTTTGGTACACTTCAATAAAGTAAAAAAAAAAAAAAAAAGTAAACAGTACGATGTAGTGTAACAATGCATTGCACTGCCCCTCGCAACCCCTACACAACGTACGCCAGTGCACACACATTTTAGCCTGCAGGTTGGTGTGAATAAGCCCTGATACATATGTTAAAATTGTACTTTATGACTTTGCATCCCTGCATTATTATTTTAACTGTTTAATCCCCCATTCCCCGCACCCTTCCGAACTGTATTTTCCCACAGCAGACTTGACCTGTTTTTGATGTAAATTTTTACTTTTATTTTTAGAAAGAGAGCGCAGTGGAGTTAGCAGGCCAGCAGATCAGTGGCTGCCTTAAAATGAAGTTATTTATAATGATGGAAGGAGGCCAAACAGATGTTTTATTTTACATTTGTTTTAAAAGGACACTGCCTTTGGGACTATGAGAGCTGTCTAATGAGACGACATACTCCCGCAGGCCTTTCTTCTCTATAAAGAGTGGATATTGACCTTTTTTTCCTTAAATTGTTGTAGCTCGTAGCCAGTGTCAGCCAATTAGAATACATAAGACTATGAAGAAAGCATCCTTTGCATTTTATTTATCTAACGCTAAAAAAAAGGAATTCAGTAGTCAGTCAGCTAATCATGGGAAAGATGGGGCGGGGCCAGGTCTGGGCTCCGTATCTGAATGGATACACAGAGCTCTGACTCGGCACGGGTGCCCCCTTAGAAAGCTGCTGGCTGAGGGGGCACTCGATAGGAGGGAGGAGCCAGGAGCAGCAAAGAGGGACCTGAGAAGAGGAGGATCCGGGCTGCTCTGTGCAAAACCAGCTGCACAGAGGAGGTAAGTATAACATGTTGTTTTTTAGTATTATTACATTTATTATTACAATTACTTTAACCACTTCAATACCAGGCACTTAGACACCTTCCCGCCCAGCCCAATTTTCACCTTTCAGTGCTGTCGCGATTTGAATGACAATTGCGCGGTCATGCTACACTGTACCCAAACTAAATTTTAATCATTTTGTTCCCACAAATAGAGCTTTCTTTTGGTGGTATTTGATCACCTCTGCGGTTTTTATTTTTTGCGCAACAAATAAAAAAAGACCGAAAATTTTGAAAAAAAACAAGTTTTTCTTTGTTTCTGTTAAAACTTTTTGTAAATAAGTACATTTTCTTCTTCAATGACGGGCACTGATATGGCTGCACTGACGGGCACTGATACGGCGGCACTGATGGGCACAGATCAGGTGGCACCAATGAGGTGGCACTGATGAGGTGAACCTGACGGGCACTGATGATGGGCACTGATAGGCGGCACTGATGGGCACTGATAGGTGGCACTGATAGGTGGCACTGGTGGGCACTGATAGGTGGCACTGGTATGCGGCACGGATGGGCACTCATAGGTGGCACGGATGGGCACTTATAGGCGGCACTGATGGGCACTCATAAGTGGCATTGATGGGCACTCGTAGGTGGCATTGATGGTTACTTATGGGTGGCACTGATAGTTGGCACAGATGGGCACGGATGGGCACTGATATATGGGCACTGATGGGCACTGACAGGTGGCATGAATGGACACTGATGGGTGGCACTGACGGCACTGCTTGTTTGCAGTGATGCCCCTAAGGGTGGCATTGCTGGGCATCACTGCAACATGATGGTGCCAATCAGTGCCCATTTGTGGGCACTAATTGGCACAGATTTGGCACACTGGGCACATGTGGATGGCCATGGGGTACATACCTGGCCATCCACATGTTGCCCCTTCCATGGTGGTCCTAGTGGCGATCCCTGGTGGTCCAGTGTGGTGATCTGAGGGGGGGCTGCGCTGATAAACAATCAGCGCAGACCCCCCCTGCCAGGAGAGCCGCCGATCGGCTCTCCTCTACTCGCGTCTGTCAGACGCGAGTGAGGAAGAGCCGATCAACGGCTCTTCCTATTGACAGCATGATCAGCCGTGATTGGACACGGCTGATCACGTGGTAAAGAGCCTCCGCCGGAGGCTATTTACCAAGATCGGTGTAGCGGTGTGTCAGACTGACACACCGCTCCACCGATCGCCGCGATGCGCACCCCCGGGGGCGCGCTGCGGCATGTTATCCTGAAGGACGTCATATGACGCCCAGTCAGGATAACAGAACCACTTCCCGGACGTCAATCCGCCATAGGGCGGGCGGGAAGTGGTTAATCAAAAAAGGACTATCTATCCTGGTGGAAAATTCAGCCATATTCATATTCATATCTTCTCTTTTGTTTTGAACAAAAATACAAAATAATTGCATTTAAAAGAACGGTACGTACACTGTGGAATATGTGCCCAAAGACAGACAAGCAGAGGGCAAAGGACTAGTCACCAGTAAGAATGAGCTTGGATTTGGCCTGAAACCAAAAGCTGGCTATTGCTGAAGGGCTAATGGGCTACAGGTTGGGCATTCTCCGCCCCACAGCTGCACGTATACAAAAAGGTAGTGATGCTAGTGACACAATAGACCTAATATGACCATGTGCCTAAATTAGGTCAATGATGTCAAAAGAATCTCCTATCTGCAGCTTATTGTCCCAGCAATCATAGATAACCTCTAGGTTTGGACCACACTCAAGCCCAAACCCAATCTCATCACCAGTCATCATGCAGGGACAGACATCTTGGTAGAGGAATAGCGCCTTGTTTTCTCAGAGCTGCCCCCTCCGCTTGATGACTGGTGATCTGATTACTGGTGGGGAAATTTTTAACTAACAGCCAAAGAGGTTCACAAAGCTCAGATGCACAGAATGAATAGAGCAGAAACAGAAAGATGCATGCACTGCCATCACCAAATCTCACTCCAGATCTCCTGAGACTAGGATATCAAAGACACCAGTGCCTTAAATCTTACACTGCAGAGAAAGGGATACCAGGCTTTAGACACAAGAGTACCTAGGGACCTTGAGTAATAGAAAATTTGCTGCTAATGTTAAGGTGAAATTCCAGACAAAAAGTGGATTTTTGAGGGTGCTAATAGGGGACAATTAATATTTCTAAATGTTCACTACAACATAGCAAATCTTCACATTTTAAGTTCAGGTCCACTTAAAATATACAGTATTTCTAATTGAAATAGTGATCCTCTGAATGCTTGAGGTCATGTAGTTACTGAGAAGCGAATGAGGTCCTACCAACCTCAAGCAGATGACAGGGAGACCTGTATTTGTTATTTACATTGTTCACTGAAGTCTAACCATTCACACATAAATGTGTCCATAGGGTACAATTTTAGCTGTATGATCCCATGGTGATGTTACCAGCATGTGACACAATTGATTTCTGTACTTTTATGTTTCAGTCCTTGGAAAGCCATGCTAGCTGAATCAAAAGGGAAATAAAAACTCAATGAAGGGGCCAAGTCTTTGTCGTAGGGAGGCAATAAAAGACATTCTATCCAAAAAATTATTTGTGTATGTGTAAAATATATCCTTCAAATAGCATTTCCTAATACTTCTTTAATTTTAAGGGTGCCCAATCTTTAAAGACATATTATGGACCCAACCCCCCGCCTGTCCCATTTAGTGTCTCTGTAGTCAGGTAGAGATTTAAAATAGCACTGGAAACCCAACGTCTGTTAAATTAAAAGCATAAAGCCAGCCATAGATGGTTGGAATCTCGGCCGGTTCAGCAGGAACCAGCCAAGATTCGAACCATGTATGAGCAGGCTGATTGTATCCAAGGTGACCGCTCGATCAACTTGGGTACAACCAGCATGTCGGATTTTTCGTGCGATTATTACCAGTGGCTGATGAGCAGGCTGATTGTACCCAAGGTGACCGCTCGATCAACTTGGGTACAACCAGCATGTCGGATTTTTCATGCGATTATTACCAGTGGCTATAGCCGCTAACAATAATCCCCTTGCACCCCCCCGCTAGGAGAACATATTAGCTCTGCGGGAGGGATTCAAAAGTCAATGTTGATGGGGGAATTGAGCAATTTTGTTTCCTGCATCCTGTGGTTGTGGAAAGGAAAATGGGCACCATCTATAGCCAGATTAAGACACAATTTTTGGCTGCATGCATGTGATAGTTGGCTTTGCGAACAGGTACAAATAGCTGTGGCTGCCGACAGCGTGTCATTGCAGTGCACGGGCTCCACAGCAGATGCTATTCACATGCGGTTGTCAATCCAAGCAGCAGGAATCAGTAGATTCAAATCAGTAAATAAAAATCCTGCATGCTGGACATAATAGAAGTCAAGAAAGCAACCAGCACTGAACCCGTGGGTACAATGTGCTACACCCGAGGTGCAGTCAGACTATCTTAGTGTGAGAAGGGTTGTAAGCCGCAATATATTATATTTTTGGTTTTGGGTTTAGATACGCTTTAAACAGTGGGACTGATTCTGTTCCAATGAACGGTCTAATGCAGAGATTGAGCTAGGTCTGTCTTAGGTGTTAACCTTGGTAGCTGTCCTAGATCAAGGTTTGTCTATTGCTCTTCCTGTTTAGCAGCATTGACTAGTATCTATGCATAAGTGGTTGGTTTTTCTCTTGATTAGTATTGTTTTTGCTATTATTTTTATAATACAGAATTAATATTGAGCCAACAGTTTGATCAGCACTTTACAAAATTAAATCAGTCAGTGCAGTTACATAACAATGCAAGACACGAGGGGTAGGGGGGGCCAGTGCATGAAAGCTTACAATCCAAAAGGGAGGGACAAGTGATACGAAAGCTGGTGGAGATTGTAGAGTAGGTAAAGGCAGGTGGGTAAAGGCAGGGTAGGTTTTTACAAAGAGATTTGTTTTCAGGAATTGCCTAAAGATGGATAGAGTTGGAGATAATCAGACAGATTGGGGTAAGGATCTGCAGAGGATGGGAGAGACTCTAGAGAAGTCCAGGAAGTGAACATTAGAGTAGGAGACGAGGGATCTAGAGTAGGTGAGACCATTGTAGGAGCAAGGAGGACAGCTTGGGTGATAGTTTGAGAATAACAATGTAGCTGGGGGAATAGGTTTGCATGTTGTTTGTTAATATTTAGAATTTCATTCACTGGGCAAGTAGAGCCAGTGGAGAGATTGACCATAAAATAAAAAAATAAATAAAATACCACCTTGTATGAGCTGTGCTAACATATTACTGAGCTTTAAATGGTAAAGGAAATACAGATGTGAAGAGTAGAGAAAAGAACTTTGCACAAGGGTAAAAATGCTTGAGGAAATAAAGTGTGGAATGCGGGTCATTGGGAAAAGGATACAAAAGTTACATTTTTCCCAGGGAAAAGGATGGCAACTTCCAGTGGCTAATAAATGGTTGCATGTGTATACAGTATCCGTTTACTTTTCTCAGAGTTAACAAATTAAACAAAGATTGACATTTTCTTCTTTTCCCATCCTTGCTACTGCTGTTAATGAACTGCAGAGCTTTTGATAAACAAAATGTTGGTTTTCCAGGCAGAGTTTAACATATGGCACACAGGAAACCGTCAACTTTCTACATCTGCAGAGTGAGCCACACGAGCCACACGTTTACAAAGCTTGTGACATTTCCCTCATCCTCTTTCCCATGTCAGCGTCCCATCCATCTGAACCAATTACTCCAGCACTTAACTCCTTCCAGCTACCATCTGTAATATAGTCCTGAAGATAAACACATCAGAGGTCCAGGTATCTGTCGGGAATGTATTTCTCTCCTAGGATCATTCTGTAGAATGAGACCTTGCTCAAAGCCCATGTGCTCAGTCCTTATCACATCTTTCCCCCATAAAAGAAACATCTTTTCACATTCAGGCTCCATGCACACTGGCTTAAAAACGTTGCTTCTACAAGAGTTTTGTGTTCTGCCTGTAGAAGCAGCTCCATGTTATCCTGTGTCCATGCATATTAGGACGTTAAGAGGCATATTTTGAGTTTAACGTTTAGGCCACTTCCACACTGAGGCGCTGGCCGCGTTGACGGTAAAGCGTTGCTAGTTCTCGCGACGATTTACCGTAATTTTAGCTGCGCTTTTTGTCCACTAGCGGCAGCGCTGGCCATTGATTTCAATGGCAGGGGTGGTGGAGAAGTGGTGTATACACCGCTCCCGCATAGGGTGATTCACCCGGACAGTTCGGGTTTTGAATCATGTGTCTGGGTTTCAGGCCACCTGAAACCCGGACACATAATTCAGAACAGACTCCTTCTTCCCTGCAGGGTTGCTGTCTGTAGTTGTCTAAACCAAGAGTGTAATTTTTTCTCAGTGTTTCCCCTTAGGTCAGAGTCCCAGGAGTTCTCCCTTATATCGTCTGCAGAGTCTCCCTTACGTTGTAAGGAAACTGCAAGTTCAGATGTAAAGGGGAACTCTGCGGATTCAGGTTTAAAAGGGGAACTTTGTGGACTCTGATGTAAGAGGGGACTCTTGTGATTACCTTAATATGATTATAAATGTTATTTAATCACAAAATATATGCACTGCATAGTATATGCTTTAAAAAAAAAAGTTGCTGTGCGCCGCTAAAAAGTGTTTGGGTTTGACTTGAAAAAAAGGTGGCAACCCTACTCCCGCACCGCCCCAAAGATGCTGCTTGCAGGACTTTTTTTTCCTGTCCTACAAGTGCACCACCCCAGTGTGAAAGCACTCAGGCTTTCATACTGGGGCTGCAGAAGAGGCAGTTTACAGGCGCTACTTTTAGCACAAAAACGCCTGTAAAACGCCTCCAGTGTGAAAGTGGCCTTAGAGGTAGAAAAAGTAACCCTTCTGGTTCGCGTTTCTGATTGGAGCTTGGAGGCAGAAAAAAACATAAAAAACTCTCCTAAACTCGTTCAAACTTTGTACAAAAAAAGCTATATGATCATTTTTTACTCCTGAGAGAACAGACGTTTCTTTAAGCCCAGTGTGCATGGAGCCTTAGATTGTCTCCATTTTAAGTGGGATACTTTTTTCTTTCAGATTCAAAGCTGCGCTGTTGATTTTCCCAGGCTGTTTAGGCTGTGTTTCCATAGGTGAGTTTAGTGCCATGTTTATATGGCTTGTTATGGTGCAGCTGATGTGTGCTCTGCATCCTTAGTAAAGAGTGTGCTTATAGTAACCCTGAACGTGGACCTCAGAAGCCAGCACAGGCAGTAGGCAGTACAGGCAGTCACCATCAGAAACTTAAAAGAGTTCTATGGTCACAGCATACAATTCCATTTTATAACGTCAGCACTGTAAAAGCAATACAAACAGTAGCTATTTCTGAGAATATGATATAAGCTTATTTGCCTGTCTGTTGGCCATCTCTTTCCACAACTTCCTGGGTTCTCTGCATGCTTTGTAGCTTCTCCTCCGCTGTTTACTTTCAAGTTCTAAGGACTACATATCCCATGGTATCTTGCTGCGTGCAAGCAGTGATTCCTTTACTGACTCCGCCTCCTGAAGCTCCTCCTCTTCACCTCTGTAGTTCAGAAGTTAGGCTCTGCGAAATGTGTGACACAGCGGTGTCTATTTACAGGGCATAGTGAATACATGCCACAGCATTCTAGGAAGAAAGTGTGGGGATCATCACAAAGTAAGTTTACAAACTTCAAGGTCATTCAAATTAATAGGGGTAGGCTGGAAATAATTGTAATACAATGTGGGAATGAATATATATATATATATATATATATATATATATATATATATATATATACACACAATTTTTTGGGGAAAAATACACTTCAATGAATTAAAAAAAAAAACCTAAACAGTAAAGTTAGCCCAAATTGTTGTATAACATGAAAGATGATGTTACATCAAGTAAATAGGTACCTAACATGTCACGCTTTCAAATTTCGCGCACACTCGTGGAATGGCGACAAACTACAGTACTTAAAAATCTCCATAGGTAACGCTTTAAAAAAAAAGTACCGATTACCTGTTTAGCATTACAGAGGAGGTCATGTGTGATTTGAACACTGTTTACATATGCGGGCATGACTTATGTATGCATTTTCTTTGGCTCGTGAACACGGAGGGATGGGGTGCTTTTAAAAATGTATTTTTTTTTCTTATTTTATATTTTTAATTTTTTTTTATACTGTCCCTTAGGAAAAAAAATTCTGATCACTTGTATTGCTGTCACAAGGAATGTAAACATCTCTTGTGACAGTAATAGGCAGGGACAGGTACTCTTTATGAATGGATCTGGGGTCTAAAAGACAGCAAACCCATCCTCTGCACTTGAAAGTATTCAAAATGACCAAGATCAGCGTATTTGAATACTGAAATTTTTTCTTAAAACTGGCACTGTTGGCTGCCGAGTCCACTGGAAGTGACGTTGTGACGTCACTTCTGGGTTTCTACATTGGAGACCTGATCAAATCTGAATTCAGCTTTGTTTGGGACTTCAGCCAGCCGGCGGATGTGCTGCCTGGTGGCTTGGGTCTTCTGGTGGGACGAGAGACCCGGGCGGAGCGGCGGGAGGGCGGGACATCATTTCCCGCTGCTTAGCCACATCGTTGCTATTACAAGAAAGCTGACTGTCAGGTCTAAAAAACAGTACCTGCAAGCTTCGCCCTGTGACAACCACTTAAGCAAAATGACGTACAGGTATGTGATTTCGCGTGAAGTGGTTAAATGCGTACCTGAGTATTGTTGCTGACCATGTCCATCCCTTTATGACTACAGTGCACCCATCTTCTGATGTCTACTTCCAGCAGGATAATGCACCATGTCACAAAGCTCAGATCATCCTAATCTGGTTTCTTGAACTTGACAATGTGTTCACTGGACTCCAATGGCCTCCACAGTCACCAGTAGAGCACTTTTGGGATGTTAAGGAACAGGAGATTTGCATCATGGATGTGCATCAACTGCGTGATGCTATCATGTCAATATGCACCAAAATCTCGGAGGAATGTTTCCAATGTAAAAAAGGGGAAAAAAACAGCACTAGACTTATAAATAAGGAAACAAAGGCAGCAACTCAAATGTGGGATACACACAAATTAGACAGATAAATTAGAGGAGAGCTGCGCCCATAACATTAGGTAAATGAGTGATGAGAATAGTCCATAAATTCAATTCTCGAATTACACCACAGTGACTCCACACATTATGAAAGAGTACCCGACCACCGTAAAAAAAAACAGATAGTAAACAGAAAATAGCGATTGGCTGTAACCCAGCCATGGCCTTTCACTTGCAAAGGATGGCTGCTGGACACTCACAGGAAATGAACCTTGTATTGGACCTGATAATGACAACCCCCTAAGCGTCTCCCTGGACCGTGGCCATACTTGAGATGCACTCCGGGTAGACTCAGGAAAGAGAGACTGACCATAACGTGATACAGTATAACCCATTTATTAAGAAAAAAGAGGTAATATTACACTTACATGTACAGGAATAAAATTTGCATAAAAACAAATGCCGGCCGGCAAACACAGGAGCCCGTCCTCCTCACAGACAGCGCGGTGAGGTCAGTGCGTGCCCTCCCAGATGCGTTTCGTCATAGGTGACGTTTTCAATGGGGATCGGGCAACGCAATGGCGCAATGTTTCCAACGCCTTGTTGAATCTATGCCATGAAGAAGTAAGGCAGTTCTGAAGGAAAAAGGGGGTCCAACCGGGTACTAGCAAGGTGTACCTAATAAAGTGGCCAGTGAGTGTATACAGGATTTATATAGCGCCAACAGTTTGCACAGCGCTTTACAACATAAGGGTAAACAGTAGTTACAATACAATTTAATACAGGAGTAATCAGAGGGCCCTGCTCCTTAGGCCGGCCATACACAGTTTGAATCTTGGCCGGTTCAGCATGGAACCGTTAATGGGCAGGCTAAATGTACCAAGTTGATCGATCGATCAACTTGGGTACAACCAGCCTCCCGGATTATCTTGCGATTAGCACTAGCGGCTGCTTTAGCTGCTAGCGATAATCACTGTCTTCTTCCAGGAGGGGCGGTTTCCAGTGCTCATCCCTGCTCCTCCACCGGGAGAAGACAGTTGCTGATTCCCCTGTCAGCACTGTCTGTGTTGATGGGGGAATCATGTGAAAAATAAATTTGCACTGTTTATGGCCTGCCTTAGAGCTTACAATCTAAATGGGTGGTTCAAGTGATACAAAAGGTAATAACTGCACGGGGGTGGGCTGATGGAGAAAGTAAAAGTACAGTTGTTAGGTGAGGGGGGGGGGTAGGCTTCTCTGAATAGAAGGGCCTTCAGGGATAGTCTAAAAGTGGATGGTGTAGAAGATAGTTGGACAGATCCTTGGATGTGAAAGTTTAATGAGCCGGTAATTCTTCCCCGTTCTGTCCAAAACTAAAAAAATGGTTGTAAGCTGAGCTCCAGGCACAAATCTATTTAAATCTACTTTGTGTGCATCAACTGCCTTTACAAAAACCCAGATATTACTATGTAAAGGTAGTAGTGACATCACATAGCCTGAGCGGAGAGCAGAGACGAGGGAAGGACCCATTTTAAAAATGCCTTTTGAAATGACAGAAGCTTATTAACCGGTTCCTGCTCGGCCTATTGTATGTACAATGATGACTGGGCGGGACCGCACTGTGATGAGCTCATCTCACTGTCACTCCGATTTTTCCTTCTATTAGCGTGCAACTTGTAACCACATAAATGAAATGGCTCATTGTACTGCTTCTTCCTCTCACACGCTGTTATACAGAAACTGCAAGAGGCTGATACCCAGTCACATTCAGGTACTTACACTGCTTGTATTTCTCCTTTCCCGCAATTTTATAGAAGCGGGCGCCACCTACCCTAACACCCCTGCCATCCTCCCTATCCATGCGTCCGCCCCATTTCAGGGTGCCAGGCTCATGAATTACTATGACGGGGATAGCCACAGGGGGGTGTATTTTGAAGCACCTGATTAGAGCCAGAGGCTCTAATAGGCTTCAAAATAGGGTGGGCTCCGGGCACAGAGCACTGCGTCCCGATCCCACCCTGTTGTGTGATGATAGCGAATTAATTTTCGCTATGGTCACACTACAGTTCCTCCCAGCCAATCAGGAGGCAGTCGTGAGACCTGTTCCTCGATTGGCCAAACCGCCAGGCGATCCTATTGGATGCCTAGCGCTTTGGAAGAGGAGACACGCTGGAGCCGCTGCTGCACACCACACCACAGCAGCCTACACAGAACCAGTAACTGCTGCCTGCATGTAGGAGGAGGGGAGCAGAACACACCGCCGCTGCCTGGATGGAGGAGGAGGAGAGGAGAGCACACCGCCGCTGCCTGGATGGAGGAGGAGGAGAGGAGAGCACACCGCCACTGCCTGGATGGAGGAGGAGGAGAGGAGAGCACACCGCCGCTGCCTGGATGGAGAAGGAGGAGAGGAGAGCACACCGCCGCTGCCTGGATGGAGGAGGAGGAGAGGAGAGCACACCGCCGCTGCCTGGATGGAGGAGGAGGAGAGGAGAGCACACCCCCGATGCCTGGATGGAGGAGGAGGAGGAGAGGAGAGCACACCCCCACTGCCTGGATGGAGAGGAGGAGAGCACACCCCCACTGCCTGGATGGAGGAGGAGGAGAGGAGAGCACACCCCTGATGCCTGGATGGAGGAGGAGGAGGAGAGGAGAGCACACCCCCACTGCCTGGATGGAGGAGGAGGAGAGGAGGAAAGCACACCCCCACTGCCTGGATGGAGGAGGAGGAGAGGAGAGCACAACCCCACTGCCTGGATGGAGGAGGAGGAGAGGAGAGCACACCCCCGATGCCTGGATGGAGGAGGAGGAGAGGAGAGCACACCCCCGATGCCTGGATGGAGGAGGAGGAGAGGAGAGCACACCCCCGATGCCTGGATGGAGGAGGAGAGGAGAGCACACCCCCACTGCCTGGATGGAGGAGGAGGAGAGGAGAGCACACCCCCGATGCCTGGATGGAGGAGGAGAGGAGAGCACACCCCCACTGCCTGGATGGAGGAGGAGGAGAGGAGAGCACACCCCCGATGCCTGGATGGAGGAGAGGAGAGCACACCCCCACTGCCTGGATGGAGGAGGAGAGCACACCCCCACTGCCTGCACTGAACCAGTGAGTGCCGGACTTACAGGGGGGAGGGGGGGTGTGCTTGCAGCTGTCAGTGCCCACCAGTCTCCACTGGAAGGGTTAATTTAGGATAATACACTTGAAAAGGTTGGGGACTTTTCTAACATTTTCAAAGGGCCATATGAATGACTTTGTTCTGCATAGAATGACAGAAGGGAATTTAATGATAATTAGTCCTAGCAGGAAACAGAAAGCAGCATTGCACACTACTTAAACTAGGTTATTGGATTATAACATAAAAGAGTGAAGGATCTTTTCAAGTACTAATTATCTCAACTTGAACCAGTAACTTCTGCTTTGCCATCTACTGGCTGCATTCCAGAGGACTATCTTTGCATTTGAGATTAGCAAACGTTCCTGCCATCGGGTCTCCTACCAGTCTGCTCAGTACAGCCTTCATAATTGCTCTAAAAACACACTCCTGTTGCTTCTCAATTTGCAGATGAGACAGTTTCTGAGGAAACGGTTAGTGCTGATGATCTTTTCTATGCAGTTTGTTATTTAAAGCTGAACTCCAGACAATAAACATAATACACAGATGGAATACATATGAAGGGAGCTGTTTTATCTACCAAGAGATTAATATTTTTGTGCATCCAGTCCTGAGACTTACTGTAAGGTACCTGTGATAGGTAGTGTCCGAAGTGGAGCTTGTGTGCTGAGGATTCAGGCGAAAACTTAGTCAGGCAGATCAGGATGGCAACAGAGCAGCCAAAGCGGTACACATTCAAAATCCAGAAATTGGTCAGGCAAGCGAAGGTCATACACGAGCTGGCGGTAAAGTACAAATCAGCAGGCTAGAGAGTAGTCAGGAATTCAGGGAGAAGTTCAAATGCGGTATTCAGAGTCAAAAAGCAGTCAAAATACCCAGGAAGCTAATCCAAACAAACGGGCACTGAGAGATAGGAAGTGCTACTATTTATGGGCTGCTTTGATTGTAGATTGTCCACAGCTGACAGCAGGTGGGGCTAGTGAGTCCAAGGTAATGCATCACACTAAGAGAACATAGCTATAACTCCAAAGCTCCTCTGTGGCACAACAAGCAAGACTGCAGCCGTGGGACCAGTAACATCCCAGTTCAAATACACCTAGGTACATGACAGGGCCCCCTCCCCAGTGGACCCCTCCGGGGGCCTAGTGGGGTTTAGTGGGAAAGGAGGCGTGGAAGTCTCGAATAAGAGCAGGAGCATGCAAATCTTTGGCTGGGACCTAGGAACGGTCTGTGACGGGAAATCCCTTCCAATGAACCAGATACCGTAGGCCACGACCCTGTCATCAAGAAACTTCAAACTCATTTTGTCCATCAACAAGAACAGGAGGAGGTAGTTGTTGCGTTCTGGAGTAGCGATTGAAAATTGCCTTTTTTGAGGAGGGAAACGTGAAATACAGGGTGAATCCGGAGAGAGGAGGACAATTTCAATCGATAAGAGACTGGCCCGACTCGAGCAATAATTCTGTAAGGACCGATGAATCGAGGGCCCAATTTGGTAGAAGGTTGTTTCAGTCTCACATATTTGGTTGATAGCCAAACTCTGTCCCCCACCACACATGGAGGTATATGGCGTCTTCGTTTGTTGGAAAAAAAGCGCATACTTGCCTGCTGACTTCCGTAGTAATAAGCAAATCTTTTTCCAATGTAGCAGAATATTTTTCACCCACAGATCTGCTGCTGGTACACCAGAAGAAATCTGAAGTAGAGGAAAAGTCTGAGGGTGATAGCCTAGGGCTGCGTAGAATGGTGTGGTATTATCAGGAACCATGAATCAGACCGAGACAGAAGTATAGTTAAATCACACTTGTTTAATAATAATAATAATAATAAGGTAAACAGAGTAAACGTAGTCAAAACAAGCGAGAGTTCAGTAACCAGATCGGGTAGTCAGCCAAGCAAATGTCAGAGAGCCAGAGATAAACGTAGTAGTACAGCAAGCAGGATCAGGAGCCAGAAAGAACGTCAGCCGAGCAAGTCTTCAACAGGAACGCAGGAGAAAGTCTCTGAGATGTCGACAAAGGCCAAGGCAGAGATCAAGTGAGCTGGACGGCTTTAAGTAGGCAGGACTGACGAGCAGAATCAACAACAGCTGGGTAACTGTGGAGAGGGATGGGAGCTGACAATTAGCCGACAGCTGAGCGGCCAGCTCAGAGAAGGAAGGGCTGAGCCCAGTCCAGACAGTACCCCCTCCTCAACGTCCCCTCCCCCTCGGAGGACCACCGGGCTTGAGGGGAAAGCATCTATGGAAATCACGGAGGAGGACAGGGGCATGTACGTCCGAGGATGAGACCCAAGAGCGTTCCTCCAGACCGTACCCCTTCCAATGTACCAGGCACTGTATGCGCCCACGGAACCTACGGGAGCCAACAATGGATTGTACTTCATACTCCTCATGGTTCTCAACCTGTATAGGGTGAGGACGTGGCACCGAGGTGGTAAAGTGGTTGCAGACCAAAAATTTCAATAAGGAGACATGAAACACATTTGAGATGCGCATACTAGGAGGAAGGTCCAAGGCGTAAGCCACTGGGTTATTCCTGCGAAGGATACGGAAAGGCCCAATAAACTGAGGTGCAAACTTCAAAGAAGGAACATGAAGTCGGAGGTTGCGAGACGACAGCCAGACTCTGTCCCCAACCTGGTAGGAAGGCGCAGGCAGGTGGCTGCGGTCAGCATGGAGTCTGCACCTATCGTTAGCATGTTGCAAAGCCTCCTGAACTTGTGCCCAAGTGGAACGAAGACCACGGAGATGCTCCTCTAACGTAGGAATACTCTGCGGAACAAACGAGTCAGGCAACATGGAAGGATGGAAACCATAATTCGCCATAAACGGGGACAATAGGGAAGCAGAATTCAAGGCACTGTTGTGAGCAAACTCTGCCCACTGTAGTAGGTCTGACCAGTTATGATTGTCAGAAATATAGCAACGTAGGAATTGCTCCAAGGACTGATTGGCTCGTTCTGCTGCCCCATTAGACTGCGGGTTATACACAGAGGAGAAAGCAAGCTGAATTCCAAACTGTGCACAAAAGGCTCGCCAGAACCGGGAGACAAACTAACTACCCCTGTCCGAGACAATCACCTTGGGTAGCCCATGTAAGCGAAAGATCTCCCGAGCAAAAATGGAAGCCAGTTCCTTAGAAGTGGGCAACTTCTTAAGTGGAATACAATGACACATCTTTGAGAACCGGTCAACCACCACAAGGATAACAGTGTTGCCTTGGGAGTTGGGTAACTCCACAATGAAATCCATAGACAGGTGGGTCCAGGGCCTCTCTACATTGGGTATGGGTTGTAGGAGGCCCTCTGGAAGGTGTCGTGGAGTCTTACTCTGAGCACACACACACGGAACAGGCAGCTACAAAGGCAGTTACATCAGCCCGTAGACTAGGCCACCAGAATTGTTGGGAAATGGCCCAAATGAGTTGATTCTTCCCAGGGTGGCCAGTTGCTTGGCAGAATGGTAAGTCTGGAGCACGGCAGTACGGAGGCTCTCTGGGACAAAGCAGCGGTCACAAGGTTTCTCAGGAGGAGCATGGACCTGAGCAGCAAGAATTTTGTCACCCAAAGGAGAAGTAAGACTGGTGCGAACCGTAGCCAGAATACAATCAGGAGGAATCACAGGAACCGGAACCGACTCCAACTTGGAAGTGGAGGAAAATTGTTGTGACAAGGCGTCAGCCCTTACATTCTTAGTACCAGGTAAGAATGAGACAATGTAATTAAAACTCGACAAGA